>OZ018321.1:28932791-30132791 GCA_963969495.1 Ceratothoa steindachneri | reverse complement strand
GTCTCCCATCTTCTTTGCCAAGCGGCCCGGAGAGCTGCCCTGATTCCTGCCATTTGTCTGTGTGAGTTAGAGCGAAACGCTGGTCAGTCGCCTAGTCTTCCCTGACACTGGTGCCCTCATTCCCCACATGTCCTGCAACCCAGAAAAAGATAATTTCGACATCCCCCCGGCTCGCCAAAAGCGTGGCGTTATGGATCTCGCGAACCAGGAGGCCTAGAGATTCCAATGCTCCGATAGCACTCTGGACGCTTTCTGAACGGCTAAAGATCACAATCGGGTTTCCGAACAGGGCACGATGCGTTATCTCCCGTACCAAGCGGTGTATTGCAACCAGTTAGGCAGTAAGGACAGGAGTGCCTAGTTGAGCCTCGCGGACTTCAAACAGAGGGGATAGGACGTGGAAGCCGAACCACCACCTAGGATTTGGAGCTATCCGTATACACTGGCAAGGATCCAGCGTGACACGAAGTATGTTCCAAAGGACGGGGGCAGTAAAAGCTTTGGTAGCAGAGGCGTGGCGACAAATAGTGAGAGGTGGGTGGTACCCTCCATCATGGCAGGCTGGGCAGAACCAGGGAGGTCACCTGCTCGAGAGAAACACACAGCCCTAATTCAAAAGGGCTTTAGGTGTGAGGGAGTCTCTAGGCTGCATATGCACAATCGAGATCGACAGTGGATGCAGTGAGAGCCAGTGGCGACAAAGGGAGGCGCGGGGCTAGTGTACAGGCGCATAATGAACTGTGCAAGGCGTGGGAAAGGCACCTGTCCCCAACCAGAGACCGATGTAGTGAATAGAGTCCACCATCCAAAATACAGGCTCGGCTTCGGATGCAGAAAACACACATCAGTAGTCAAGCTTCGAACGCACAAAGGATCGGTAGAAAAGCAAGGCAGTAGCTCTATCAGCACCGTAGGTGCTGAACGTCACGGAACAAAATGTCCATGGCGTGGGTACAAGAGACCATAAGCCTGCAAATATAAGCTCAAATATAAGCCTTCCGGTAAGGCGTCGGTCGAAAATAAGACCAAGGGTTTAAGGTAAGGAACCAGTGGGTTGCTGCCCAATCCAAGTGGATTCTATATGGCAACTAGGATGAAAGGAGTTAAATGATCTATAAAAGGTGGAGGAGACCACTTTGTGACAAAAATTTAAAAAACGACGGGTTAAAAGATTCCTCCCGCCAATATGAATCGAAGACGGGTGTGTTGAGGGATAGTTAAAAGGGTCGGGAAACAGGACAATCGGAGAATGGCGAAATGGCTACAAACCAATAAAAGGTGGGCAACCGATTGGTCCCTACCGCAAAACGACGGCAAGGGCTGATATGAACATCACTCGAAACAAGATGGGCGTGAGTAAGTCTTGTGTGGCCAATGCGAACTTGGCAAAGGGCCACCCCCAACGACCGCAATCTATGACGGCTCGAGGGCCAAGAGTGAATAGAATTTTTAATTTTGTAGTTTGGATGATGAACAGTCATCCCACTCATTCTGCTACAGTTGAAAAATATATTTTCTTATTGAAGGAAAGTAGTCCCTAAAAGGCAGAGCCGAGTTATCGTTGCCCAGGACTCCCACATGCCCAGGGACCCAGCAAAAAATAATTCTATATCGGGACGCATTTTGAATCAGCCAGTTGCAAATTTCTGTGACTAAAGGGTGGGACGCATTAAAAGATCTAATTGACTGTAGAACACTCCTTGAGTCAGAAAAAATGACAAAATCACTAAAAGGTAAAATTTGGATGTCTAAAGGCTAAAAGAATTGCTGAAAGTTTAGCGGTAAAAATGGATGTTGCTGGCGGCAAAGATAAAGTGAGGAATTCTCCTCCTGGGTAGATGGCTGCGGCGCCCACGCTACCGTCCGACTTAGAGCCATCCGTATATAGTGGGCAGCATTGTCTGTGCGAGATCGAATGCTCTAAGAACAGGCTCTTAATGATGCGAGGGTCCATGGAGGACTTCTCCAGGCTCCACCACATGTTGGTACATACTGTGGGGAGAGGATAACGCCAACTTGGGGTCAGTAAGGATGGAAGGGTAAAGACCCTTGGAGCACCCAGGTTAGAGAGATGATCTCCTATGCGAAGGTTCAAGGGGCGGGGTAAAGATGGCAACTTATATGCCGCCGTTGATTCGGCAGCATACAGGCATCTGTAGACCTCTGATACAGGGGCTTGCTGTACTCGGCAGAGGTATCGCATGCAGATTTGAAGTCTATGGTAGGGCAAAGGGAGTATCCCACTCTCGCAGAAAAGGCTGTTGACAGAAGTACGGAAGGCTCCATTAGAAAGGCGAACTCCTAGGTTTCGAATGGGGTTCAGCATTTTAAGGGCTGAAGGGAAAGCGGATGAGTAAATTTGACAGCCATAATCCAATTTTGATTGGACGGGGGCTGTGTATAATGTCCACAATGTTTGTCGGTCACTGCCCCACGAAGTGTGTGAGAGGACTTTCAAAATGTCTAAAGCCCGCAGACAGCCAGTTCGAAGTCGGCGTAGGTGTGGTAACCAGGATAACTTTGGATCGAGAGTTACGCCAAGGAACCTAAACTCGGAGACAAACTCTTATATCTTCGCCTTGTAGTGAGATATATGGCGGAAATACATTGCTTTGGTTTTGTTCGTGGAAAAGCGGAATCCCTTAAGTTCTGCTCTTTTGGATACAGCATCGACCGCCAGTTGTACCGACGCGCTGCTGATGGAAGGCGAGGTGAGGAACAGTACAGTGCTAAATCCTCGACAGAGTTGCCGATATACCCTCTGGGAGAGGCGAAATAATATCATTGATGACAACTATAAAACATAAAACACTTAAAACACTGCCCTGAGGAACTCCCTCCTCTTGGGGTTACAGGTCAGAGTATGGGTCTCCAACAAGTACCTTGAAGGATCGAGATGCTAAAAAACTTTGAATAAGTGACGGTAAAAGGCCTCTCATCCCCCAGACGTATAGTTGCTTCAAGATGCCGTATCTCTATGTGTCTTAGGATTTCTCAATATCGAAAAATATGGCCAGGACTCGGTGCTTTAATGAGAAAGCTTTACGGACCGATCCCTCGAAACGTACTAGTAGGTCAAGGGTACTATGACCTTTGCGGAAGCCACATTGAAATAGAGAGAGAGAAGGTGATTGGTTTCTAGAAACCAGTTTAGGCGCTACAATACCATTTTTTCCAGCAACTTACTCAAACAGCTGGTGAGAGCTATAGGGCGGTAGTGATATGCGTCCAACCCGTCCCTGCCCGGTTTGACAAAGGAAAGGATGATCCCAATGCGCCATAATGAGGGGGTAAAAACCCTTCACCGATATAAGATTGTACAAATCAAGTAAGAAGAGAGTAGAGTGTGGATGTAGGTGCTGAATCATATCGAAATGGATCTCGTCAAGGCCAGGGAAAGTAGATCTGCAAAGGGACAAAGCGCTATGCAGCTCATGGATGCTGAATAGAGCGTTATATGGAAGGTTAGATTTTGTTGTGAAGTTGAGAGAATGAGATTCTTCCTTTGATTTGTAGGATTGAAAATGCTTATCGTAACGGCTGACACTGCTGACGGCGCGGAAGTGGTCAGCAAAAGCATTGCTGACCGTCAGGCTGTCATTCTTCAAGGAACCGTCTTAAGTTGAGTGTGGGGGTATGATGATCAGCATAACGGCCCCTGATTTTATTTAATCCTCTTCCAGATCTTAGCAGTAGGTGTCAAGAGGAAATTGATGAAACGTAACGGCGCCATGAATTTCGGCGAGCCTGACGAAGGGTTCTTTGGCGAAGCGCACGAGCTCTGTTTCGGTCGACCTTGTTGCACAAAGTTGGGTTCTTTCGGAATCGGACATGAGCGAACTTGTAATTTTTGATAGCTGTTGCACACGTCGAGGTCCACTGGGGCACGGTTGAGCGGCCCGTGGCGGATCGCCTCCGTAGGATGGTCCGTGTTGCTGCATTGTAGATAGTCGATGTAAAGTATTCTACTGCCGTGTCCACTCCATTGAAGGTCCCCAAGGATGCACTTGTGAAGGACGCCTCTTGGAAACTTTCCTAATCTGCATGACCTAAGTCCCACTTAAGGGGCATGGTTGTATGAGGGTTAACTTGAAGAGCGACAAGACAATAGGAAAGTGTCACTCCCATCGAGATCGTCAAGAATTGACCATCGAAATTCCGTGAAGCAATCCGGGGAACAAACAGACAGGTCAACACAGCTAAAAGAGTTCGTCTGGACATGATAAGAGGTAAAATCACCAGCGTCACATAAAACGTCAGAGAAGAGCCGGTCGAGTGGTGAGGTTTGTGCTCGAGCACGCTGGCGGACTTCTCTTATATCTAGACGTAGGTAGTCGCGCAAAGCGAGCACCTCCTTTTCATATAAAAATATAGAGCAGAGTTTTGACGCAGCCTGTGGGTACCTCTGCAGTTGGCACAGCGGGGTGTTTTGGTGCATTCGAGGCCATGGTAGTCAGAGCGAGCCTAATGTTTTAGTTACCCTGTGTACGTGTGTGTGACACGTTAGGTACTAAGCTTAATCTGAAGGCGGGTAGGGTCGTAGTCCTTTAGTTCGTTTGAACGGACGACACCTTTGACAAAATTCAGACGCGGATGGGGCGAGACAGTTATTGGAATTTCAGCTATCGAAGATAGATTTCGCAAAAGGTTGTGTTGAGAGTGGGATGACACCTCGACTACGACATCACCACTTCCTCTTGACCACATACGGCGGGGTTCACCACAGCGGGACTAAAAAGATTCATTGACGTCAAACACATCGACTTTTGCAAGTGGGGTGTCGGATGATGAATTCATGACAAGAAAGGGAGGATAATCTAGATCTGGGTCTACTTTGTTGGAATAGGGGTCCAACGAGCGATGGAAGGCTGAAAGGGGAGTTAAGGAACATTTCGCACGAGAACCCTTACGAGAAGGGGAGGTTTTTGGTATATGGCTAGCCATTGCAAAAAAAAAAAAATAAACTTCGCATTCTCCCTCGGGACTCCCCACCATGGAGGCCTACAAGGGCCCGGCACTACTGCAACTATACAATCAATTACGTCCGGTATGTCCTCTTGGAGGATGGATACGGATCCACCACACTATCTTTATAACCCCAAGAGGCTGCCCGAGTTCTCCTACGCACGGAGAAGAGGGGGCAACGATGGGTTTCTCCTTGGGCATTCGGTAGACGAAGGCGGTGGAGATGCCCAGTCTCTTTCACCTTCATAAAAGAACAATTCTGAATCAATCCATTAAACGAGCAGAGGTCGGGTATCCATAAGGACCAGTAGATAGGTGAAGGAAGAGGGGGAAATAAAGGGCAGTGGAAGAACGTAATAGGGGAGGAAAGAAAGAGGGGCATGTTAAAAGTCTTGTTGGCAGCACCATGGGTCCCCTAAGGGGGCCAGGGCTGACCCCCCTCGCCACGAGAAGGCCAGAGCCTCTCTGGAAACAACCCCTGAAAAAAGATCCCAGAGAGGGAGGGGGAAATAAGACCAAGGAAATAAGTCCGTGAAAGGGGGCAGAAGTGCACTAGCTTAGTCTTAGCTAAGGAAAACTGATACCCGTGCGTTTCGCCACAGAGAGAGATGCAATTCAATGCCTGTTGGAGTCTACGCACCGAGGTAATACCGTTGCTGCTACGGACAAATAGTGTGACAATGAGGACACTGCCGCAGGACACCCTCCTCCTATTCCCCATAGCATATGCGAAATCGGCCATCTCAAAAAAACTAAAGACTAATGGGCGTCCTCTCCCCCGCATCGTGTGGATAGTCTCCATGATACAGTATTGCCATGCGTTATCTGAGACCTTCTCCAGATCAGAAAACACCGTGGCGTACTGCTGCTGTCTAGGAAGAAAAGCATCGAAAACGGCATTTTCCAGTCAGAGCAGAGCATATGGCGTGGAGTGGAACTTGCGGAAGACAGGTGGTCTCCGCTGTCCAAGAAAAAAGCTAGTCTAACATTTACTAATTTCTCCATCAAATTGAACACACAAGAGGTTAGAGAGCTTGGGAGGAAACTGGCCTGGTTGGAGTGCTCTCTCTCCCCGGTTTGCAAAGGGCCAGCACAATATCCATTGGCCAGTAGCCTGTGAGGATGTCGTCTGTCCAGATCCTGTTGCACAAATCTAATAGAAAAGCCATGCTTCGCCGACCTAGGCATCAAAGCATGGCATACGGTACATCGTCCAGACAGTGGCGGTGTCAGTGCACGAAGCGAGAGCCGAAGATAACTCATCCAATGTAAACCTGTCTTTGAAGGGTTCTCCGCTTCTGGAGCTAAAGTCCATTCGGCGGCCTTCAGCGACATCACGAAGCGCATTGAATGCTGGCGGAGCAGCATCACGGTAGAGAATGCGAAGATAGGGGTCGCGAAGGACTCAATCACTGATGCGGGTTCCGAGATTGTGATCCCACCCCCCAACTATACTCGTATATATTATATATGATAAGATTCTTTTTAGCAGAATTACGATTTTTCCAAGACAAACGTTTTTAATTCTTAAAATGATGTTTATCGATGTCATTTTCAACTTCCGGAACTTAAAAATAACGTATAGTTATTCACTTTTCGAGGGAAAATGGGGTCGCTATGCAAGTTTTTTCTCTCTACTACGACTCGAAACTTTCGCCTGACGGGGAGGTTTCGGAGGCAAAAGTCCCTCCTTTGGAAGATCCACCGCCTTCGAGCCACCCAACCCTGCATTGGGTGGCTCTTGTGTTTCTAACGACTCGGTGTAGGCGCGTGGCCGTTTTGCATTATGGGAAACGGTCACGCTTAAGGAGGGAGAATGGAGAGGCCTGGAGGGGCCCCGACGTAATCGAGATTCCCATCAGCCTACTTGCGCTTTGGTCTTGTTCTGGGGCCCCAAGTGCCGATGTTTACCCAGTCACTTACCAAAACGACAAAGGACGTGTCTCTCCGCGGAGGTAATGGAACCCTCAGTCCTCTTTGTCTTCCTCGTACTTCTTTTTAGGAGAGGACGGTGGAGAAGGAGCCCCTGACCGGATGGGTTGGCCTTAGCAAGATCCTTCTCCGAAATGGTCTTAGCTTTTAAAGGGGCACCAGCCGAGGGATGAGGTCCCTCTTCTCTTTGTGACTCCTCGGAGGCCAAGACCATTTGAGGAGAAGATTGCATAGAGGCGTATTCAGGTTCGGTGTTTGCCACCGAGCCCTGGTTCGACTCAAGGGAAGATCCTGCCGTTTGAGGCTTGGTTACTAACAGGACCATGTCATTCTCAGAGGGCGGGGGCGGGGGGAGCTCCATGTGTCCGGTGTACTGGCCCCCGACAGGAAGATTCGGGGAACCGGTACACTAGACTCGAAGAAAGTCATAATCCGCGAGCCATAGAGGGGAGGCAGAGACCAATGGGGTCCACCGTGCCATGGCTAGAATTTTAAAAAAAAAAGGCATAGAAGGATACTATGTTCTCGAAATGATCATTTACACTTAATCGGCCTCACTTGGATGGACCTTGACAACACGACGATCTGTCTTTGCACTTTATCCCATAAAGAATGAGGCTGCCGTAGCAAAATCATGTGCACTGGATTTTTTTTAGCGCCCATCTGGCACCTATCTAGAAGGGCATAAGTCGACACAGTTATCGAGAGCCTAATTATCATTATTATAATAAGGAAGAAGAAGAAGGAAGCACGCTCCGGCGTCGGGTGGAGGCTTGTACACTTAGAAGTGGTGACGAGAGTCTGTAAGCTAACACACTTCACACCTCGTACCTCCATTGCAACCAGGCTTTCAGCCCTCGCAATATAACCGGGCAGTGGCCGAGCTTCAAATGCGAGGCCAGAATGGCTCCCAGTCACGAAAACCTCTCGAAATAGCGCGAGAAAATGTTGAGAGGTGTAAACCAGGGAAGGTGATAAAGACGAATAAGGATAGGCGGGGCCCTAAGAAGCAGGGTGGGTGATCACCTACTTATTACCTTAGCCTGGTATTGGGGCTACAAGGGAGGGGCTGTGCGCCAGGTTTTAGTTAGGGCAGAAAGTTAGTAAGGATGCGACAGATGCGGTGGCAACGAAAATAAACCCAATGAGTAAACTCAACTCAATATAGCTTCCAGTCTGAAAATCTTGGGCGGTGGCTGCATGAATCAAGCCTTGAGCGCCTTCCCTAGGGGTTCTCATGAAGAGAGAGCAGAGGAGGCGCTGAGGCCACTGGAACCACCGGTCCCAGCAAGTCCGATAAATCCTGGTCCACACGTTGCCAGGATTAACCGAACACACGATGAATGGTGAGTCTGAAAATGGGGAATACAGATAGTCAATCTTCTTCATCTTAAACGATCGCTACCATCAACACCGCTGAAAGGGCGCGGGTATAGTAGGTTTTGTTTTAGGTGTCCAAGTGTTAAAAATTTGCTGTTGGCTTCAAACAAAACCTTCCTCCCATACCGCATGTCGTAGCAGCGCAGTAAAAATAGAATCAATCTAACTGCTCTACCCTCTTGCACACTGAAGTTCAGAAAAAAAACTAATCCAAAAAACTATAAACACTTCCTAGCACAAATGACATCTTTTTTTTTAGCAAACCCATTTAGCGACTGCCTTCAAAGGCATAAGGCGCCGTAATGTAAAATTTCAACTTAGTGCTAGGCTACTTTAAAATTACCAAAACCAAACTAAAAGAAAAAAACAAATACAAAAAACAAGAAGGAAGTACGCTTCGGCGTCGGGCGGGAGACCCGGCTCCACCCTAGCGGAGTAACATGCGACCTACAACAAAAAGGTTAAAATAAAATTGTGGTTTCAGAGAGAGAGAGAGAGTTACAAGGAGTTACAAGGAAAGAGAGTACCCTAGGAGACCTTACGGTCCATTCAAAGAGGGTACTTTTCGACTAGCAATCGAGCGGGCACATGGCTGCTCAATTGTTTTGCGTCCCTAAACGGCCACTTTTCAAGACTTTGTCTAGTCTTGACTTGAACTGGTCAACAGATTCACTGTTGACAACTTCCACTGGAAGTGCGTTCCACTTACCGCAGATACTGTAGGTGAAAAAATTTCCACACAGATTGCGGTTGAAACGCTTCAGTTCAAGTTTGAAGCCGTGATTGCGCGTTCTGTTCTCACTCAGTGTGAAAATATCCCGGTAGTCAACATTGTCGAACCCTCGAAGTATTTTGAAAACTTCGATGAGCTGACCACGCAGTCTACGGGTTTCCAGCGAGAACAGATCTAATTCCCTTAGTCTATCCTCATAACTTTTATGTCGGATAGAGGGAATCAGTTTGGTTGTCCTAGCTTGTACGCGTTCCAACCTTGCGATGTCCTTTCGAAACGAAGGACTCCAAAGTTGTACGGCATACTCCAGGTGCGGCCGAACGAGGGAGTTGTACAGACAAAGTACTATCTCCTTGATACGGTATCCAAACTGGCACTTTATGTAGCCTAACATCCTTTGGGCTTTCTTCTCTGCCTCGATGCACTGTTTCGAGAACTTGAGGTCGCTAGTGATAGTTACACCCAAGTCCTTCTCAGTGTCACTCGATTCAAGAGCAGTGCCCTTAAGGATATACTGAGATTGGGGGTTTCTGTGGCCGATATGCATTACTTTGCATTTCCCCACGTTAAAAGGCATTTGCCACGTGTCCGACCACTCCCCAATCTTTCCAAGATCTTCCTGCAGGTGGGCAGTGTTTCCATCCTTTGCAACGTTCATACCAAGCTTGGTATCGTCGGCAAATTTGGAAATCTTGGCAACCATGTCACCGTCCATGTCGTTGACGTAGATGATGAATAGTAGTGGTCCCAGGACAGAACCTTGAGGCACCCCGCTAGTAACGGGCACCCACTCAGAAGCCGGTCCATTCACCAACACCCGTTGCCGTCTGCCACTTAGCCAGTTCTCGATCCAGCCGGCTACTTTTCCGTCTTTGCCCAGCGCTCGCACTTTCCGAAAAAGTCGGCGGTGTGGTACCTTATCAAAGGCTTTCTGAAAGTCGAAGTAGGCCACCGCCTTGACGCGATCGTGCTCACTGAAGACGAAGTGGAAGAATTCCACAAGGTTCGTCAGGCATGACCGTGGCCTTCGGAAGCCGTGCTGGGAACTTCTCAGTAGCAGGTTTGACTCTAAATACGACGTCATTTTGTCCACCATCATGCTTTCCATGAGTTTACCGACTATCGAAGTCAGACTGATAGGTCGGTAGTTCGACGGTTGGCTACGGTATCCTTTCTTGAAGATAGGAGTCACCTCCGCTTCACGCCAGTCTCTAGGAACGAATTCGGTCCCGAGTGACATGTTGAAGATTGCGCTCAGGTGTCGTGACACTTGATCGCGCACTTCTTTCAACACTTTAGGTAGAATCCCATCCGGGCCAGGTGACTTATTCGTCATTAGGTCAGTGATCTTTTTTTATTTCCCCTTCGGTGAAGTCCATATCCTCCAGCTTTTCTCACTTTGGGCCGGATACTCCTTTAGGTCCTCTCTACGACATCCTGGATGATGTTCGACAGAAAGGCCTTTCCTTTAAAGGAAAGATGTACCCTATCGCTTTGGTAGAGATCATTTTCTACCATAAAAGGTGCGGTACAGGTCCACAAAAAAGACCCCCTCTGCTGTACACAAATCTGCCAGGCGCCTGTTTAAAGAGACGTTCATCGAGTGAGCGGTCCGTGTTGGACCTCTCCTCGGGAGCATCCCGACTACCACACGCTTGCGGGTTTCAGCCCACAGTCGTCCACGGCACCCATGACCGTGTGGAGGATTTTATCTGTAGAGAGAAAAAAAAAAGAAAAAAAAGAGGGAAAAAAGAGAGAGAGAAAAAAAGTGAAAAAAAGAGAAAAGAGAAAAAAAGAGAAAAAGAAAGAGAGAGAGAAAGAAAGTAAGAACAAGGAAAGAAGGTACCCTAGGAGACCTTACGGTCCATTCAAGGAGGGTACCTTTATACTAGCAATCGAGCGGGCACATGGCTGCTCAATTGTTTTGCGTCCCTAAACGGCTACTTTTCAAGACTTTGTCTAGTCTTGACTTGAACTGGTCAACAGATTCACTGTTGACAACTTCCACTGGAAGTGCGTTCCACATACCGCAGATACTTTAAGTGAAAAAATTTCCACACAGATTGCGGTTGTAACGCTTCAGTTCAAGTTTGAAGCCGTGATTGCGCGGTTAATCAGGAATAAGTTTCTTGAGCTCCGTAGCCTCGTAGTAACAGAGGAACCTGAGATGGTGGCCATAACGGAGTCGTGGATAAAAACCTCAAGCCGAGATTTTGAAGGTGAATTCACGATTCCCGGTTACCAGCTCTTCCTGAAAGATAGGCCAGACAGAGAGGGTGGCGGTGTGATGTTGTATGTCAAGGATACTTTCAACTCGACGGATTGCAACATCGTATCCGACCATGAACTACTAGGTGTTGACCTAGAGATAGGTCCTGCCAAATACAGGACCCTGGTGCTTTATAGACCTCCTGCCCAACTCGTTGAAAAGGACAGAGATCTGTACCAGCTACTAGGAGAACTTGTCGAAGACAGAGTGTGTATCGTCATGGGTGATTTCAACACACAAGTTGACTGGGAAACCAGAAAACCCTGTGGCGAGAACGCACTACTCCTGGAGTTAACGAACAACGAGTTCCTCACTCAATGGGTGAAAGAGCCAACGAGAGGAGACAATATCCTCGATTTGGTTTTTACCTCTGAGGATGACATCGTTGAGGACCTCTCTGTTGGCGAAGACCTCGGTGGCAGTGACCACCGACTAATTAGATTTGTAGTCAAAGTTCCGAAGGCAGGGCCTGCAACTAGTAAATCGAAGAAACTCGATTTGAAAAGAACAGACTTTGCAGGTCTTCGTGCTGGACTGACTGACGCGAGGCTAGAAGTGTGCGATGTTGTTGAAGACTCGTGGAACAGTTTCAAAACCACATTCATGAGTCTTCAATCGCGTTTCATCCCTCTGAAATGTCCCCGTCGGTCTTCTGTTCAACCAAAGTGGTTTAATCGAGAAATCGGCCAACTGCTTAGGAAGAAGAGAACTGTGTACCGACAATCGAAGATCTCGGGTGACTGACGAATACCGGAGGCTAGCCAGGAGACTGAAGTCCAGCATAAGGGCAGGCAAGCGGTCTGAGGAACTCCGAGTGGCGAGACTCTGTAAAGAGAATCCCAAGGAGTTTTTTGGATATGTGAACAGCCGTAAACCAATCCGTCGAACGATTGGCCCTTTGAGAAATGAGGAGGGGGCATTAAAGCACTTAGATGCAGAAAATGCTAACCTCCTCAACGACTACTTCTCTTCAGTGTTTACTGAAGAGTGTGGTCCCATCCCCCAGCCAATGGATACCTACTCGGGGGAAAAGCTGGAGGATATGGACTTCACCGAAGGGAAAATAAAAAAGAAGATCAGTGACCTAATGACGAATAAGTCACCTGGCCCGGATGGGTTTCTACCTAAAGTGTTAAAAGAAGTGCGCGATCAAGTGTCACGACACCTGAGCGCAATCTTTAACATGTCAATCCGGACCGAATGCGTTCCTAGAGACTGGCGTGAAGCGGAGGTGACTCCTATCTTCAAGAAAGGAGACCGAAGCCAACCGTCGAACTACCGACCTATCAGTCTGACTTCGATAGTCGGTAAACTCATGGAAAGCATGATGGTGGACAAAATGACGTCGTATTTAGAGTCAAACCTGCTACTGAGGAGTTCCCAGCACGGCTTCCGAAGGCAACGGTCATGCCTGACGAACCTTGTGGAATTCTTCCCCTTCGTCTTCAGTGAGCACGATCGGGACAAGGCGGTGGATGTGGTGTACTTAGACTTTCAGAAAGCCTTTGATAAGGTACCACACCGCCGCCTTCTCCGGAAAGTGCGAGCGCTGGGCAATGACGGAAAAGTAGCCGGCTGGATCGAGAACTGGCTAAGTGGCAGACGGCAACGGGTGGTGGTGAATGGACAGGCTTCTGAGTGGGTGCCCGTTACTAGCGGGGTGCCTCAAGGTTCTGTCCTGGGACCACTACTATTCATCATCTACGTCAACGACATGGACGGTGACATGGTTGCCAAGATTTCCAAATTTGCCGACGATACCAAGCTTGGTATGAACGTTGCAAAGGATGGAAATACTGCCCGGCTGCAGGAAGATTTTGGGAAGATTGGGGAGTGGTCGGACACGTATCAAATGCCTTTTAACGTGAACAAATGCAAAGTAATGCATATCGGCCACAGAAACCCCCAATCTCAGTATATCTTTAAGGGCACTGCTCTTGAATCGAGTGACACTGAGAAGGACTTGGGTGTAACTATCACTAGCGACCTCAAGTTCTCGAAACAGTGCATTGAGGCAGAGAAGAAAGCCCAAAGGATGTTAGGCTACATAAAGCGCCGGTTTTGATACCGTAACAAGGAGATAGTACTTTGTCTGTACAACTCCCTCGTTCGGCCGCACCTGGAGTATGCCGTACAATTTTGGAGTCCTTCGTTTCGAAAGGATATCGCAAGGTTGGAACGCGTACAAGCCAGGGCAACCAAGCTGATTCCCTCTATCCGACATAAAAGTTATGAGGATAGACTAAGGGAATTAAATCTGTTCTCGCTGGAAACCCGTAGACTGCGTGGTCAGCTCATCGAAGTTTTCAAAATACTTCGAACAGGCCGAGTACTAATCGGCTTTAAGTGCTTTTTTTTAAGAGCTCATCTGGCGACTGCCTACTTGGGCATTAGTCGCCGTACTTACGCCTGCCTAGTACTAGGCTACTTTAAAATAGTAACATGAGAAAACAAACAAAAAAAAACAAAGAGAAGGCAAGAGGCAGGAAGCAAGCGCCAGCGTCTGCCTCCCTTCGACGCCGGAACGTGCGACCTACAAAAATAACAACAAAAAAAACAACTAGTTAAATAAAGAGAAGAAGGCCGGACTGACCCCTCCCCCCCAAAGTCGGTAAGTCCACCAGTCAATGAGTACGAACCCGTCCCGAATACAAGAGAGGCGGTAGCAATTCCGCCCATCCCGGTATCGGGACAGGTAACATGCGCGAAGATCGACCAGACAGGGACATTCAGCAAGAATGTGCTGAAGAGTCTGGGGGACAAAGCAGTCTTTACAGTAGGGAGGGGGGGGCAGGCGAGCGCCTGAAGCACTGGCGGCATTGGGGGATAGGTCTATGGGAACAGTCATGGCGCAATGGCACGCAACTTTAAGTTCCCTTCGACGGTCCCAGAACTTCTTTGCCAAGCAGCCCGGATAGTTGCCCGTATTCCTGCCATGTAATCGGTGTGAGGAAGAAATAAACGCTGGTCCGGTTACCCAAGCCTCGCAGACCATTTGGTGCGCTCATTCCCCACAATTCCTACATGTCTAGGAACCGAGAAGAAGATAATCTCGACATCCGCCCGGCTCACCAAAACCGTGGGGTCAAGGATATAACGACCAAGGTGAGGCAGGGATTACAAAGCCCCGAGAGCACTCAAGGCGCTTTGAGTTGCTATAAATCACAATCTGGTCTCCGAACAAGGCACGTGTGGTGTATTGCCACCAGCTAGGCCATGGAAACAGACGCATCCCCTGGCAGGGCCCCGGTGACTTTAAACAGAGGGGATACGGCGTGGAAGCCGACCCCCTCTTGGGACTTGGAGCCATCCGTATACACTGGCACGGTTCCAAGTTGACACGAGGTGTGCTCCAAAAAGGTCGAAAGCAATACTCACGGCGCCGTACAAGCTTTGGGAGGAGAGGCGTGGCGACAAATAGCCAAATGTGGTACCCTCCAGGATGGCGTCCTGGGCCGAACCAGGATGACCACCGGCCCGAGAGCTATACCTAGCTCTCGAAGGAGTTTCCTAGCACTAAACCCAAAAGGCTTAGGGTATGACTGGAATCTCTCAGCGGCAGAGGCACCGTCGAAATCAGCTGCGGATGCAGTGAGAGCTGTTGGTTACTAAGGGAGGCGCTGGGCTCGCGCGTACAGGCGAATAATGGACTGTGCACGGCTTAGAGCGAGTGGCATCTCCCCAGCATTGACAAGTATGCTCTCAATGGGGGAAGTGCGGAAGGAACCGGTCGCCAGGCGAAAGCTGGTGTGGTAGATCAAGTGCACCTTCCGCAATAGACGCTCAGCTGCGGATACATAAAACTCGCATCCGTAGTCGAGCTTCGAACGAACAAAGGATCGATAAAAAAGTAAGGCAGTAGCCCTATCAGCGCCCCAAGCGCTGAACGTCACGGAACGGAGAATATCCATGACCCGGGTACAAGAGACCCTAAGGCTGCGAATATGAGCCTCCCAGGTGAGGCGTCGATCAAATACAAGACCAAGGAAACATTGCGATTCAACCCCTCCAAGGCGTACCCCTTTGAGAAGTAAGTGTGGGTCAGGGTGGAGCCGTGGATGGCGGCAGCGGTGCACCATCTTAGTCTTGGCCAAGGAAAACCGAAACCTCTGGCTGCGGCATATCGAGAGACGGAGTGAAACTAGCGGAAGCCGCACTGTGCAGAAAACAGATGGCCTCCGCTGTCCAGGAAAAAGGCTAATCTAACATTTACCAATTTCTCCATCAACGTGCATACGCAAGAGGTTAGAAAGACTTGGCGGAAACCGGCGGGAGTAGAGTGATCTCTTCCCAGTTTGCGATTCGCCAGGAATCCGGGAGGAGACCCTCCACCCAGATTCTGTTGAACAAATCTAAGGGAAAGGCCATGCCTCGCTCACCCAGGTGTCGCACCATGGCGTACGGGACATCGTCCGGACCATGGGCGGTGTCCGCGCACGAAGCAAGAACGGAGCGCAACTCGCTCAGAGTAAACTGGAGGTTTAAGGGTTCTCCGCCTCTGGAGGTAAAGTCCAGTCGGCGGCCTTCAGCGAAATCACGACGTGCATTAAATGTTGGCGGAGCAGAATCCTGGCTAGAGAATACGGAGAAAGCGGTCGCGAAGGATTTTGCCAAGGACGAGAGGTCCGAGATCGCTGTCCCATTCTCCCGGAGAACGGGAGGAGGGGTCCTGCGAGAATTTGCCCCGAATCCTTGTGACTCGCTTCCACACCTCTGCTAAAGGGGGTCTTCCAGTTAAGTGAAGACACGTATGCCCGCCAAGAAGAGCAGGGGGAGGGGAGGGGGCGTGCTTTGAAATATACCGGAACCTAGCCCTAGCCCGACGAAATTCACCGACAGTGAAATCGTTCGGGCGGCGCTTATAGCGCACGTAGGCATAACGCTTATGCTTGAAGGCCGTCTCACACTTGGCTTACTACCACGGGAGGGATCGGCATGCAAAACGACCAGACCTTCTAAGAATAGTAGTTAGGCCCACGGGGATGTGGTTACCGGAGAACTCAACGGCCTAACCTAACGACCTAAACTCCTCGACTGAGATAGAGAATTCAGTCATTTCCTGAAATGCAGGCGCCCTCGCCAAGCACCACCGGAGCGGGTTATCGGGAACAGCGGCCCAGAAAATTATATTTGAATGGGAAAGTGATCACTACCATGGAGGTCATCCCCACACCCCAATCAAAATCAGGCTATGCATCCGGAGAGCGCAAAGATAGATCGAGGCAGGAAAATGAATTGGTTCTCGGGCAGTGATGCATAAACTCCTCCACATTTAGGACATTCATCTCAAGCTCGTCGATCAGGTCGACAAGGACTTGACCCCGGGGATTAATAAAGTAACCTCCCCAGAGGGGGTGTAGACCGTTTATATGTTCGAGCAAGAGAAAGGGCCTCGGAACCCGGCCATGACGGGGCGGAAGTCCCCCGCGTCGAAGTGGGCTGACGGTGAAATGTACGCGGAAATAACCGTATACCTCTTATCAAGGTGCAGCTGCACAGCTACTGCCTGAAAGGAGGTATCTAAAGCGAAGAGAAGAACGGAGACATCATGCCGGGTGTAAACGTACATCCTCCCGCCCGGCAACCACATCCCGTGGTGGTGAGGTCCCAGAAGCCTTAAACCCCGGGAGGGTGGGCAGTGGGCAAGCACCCAGCATGGTCTACTGTAAAATGATAGCTAACGGGGAACGGGAGGATACGAGCCTCCGCAACTCCTCCCAGTTGGCCCGGATTCCGCGGCAATTCCATTGAAGGAATATGCCATCCAGGACTAGCTCGGAGGAGATGCGGGGACCCTCTTCGAAGAGAAGACCTTTACGGGAATGGCCGTACGCTTCCCAGAGGAGAACTCCAGGTGTTCTTGGTCGGACAATGCGCTGAAGGCGCTGTCACCTTCGAGGGCAAGGTTGGGATCGCCATGCGAGTTTCTTTTCCTCCCTCCGCCTCGAAACCTTAGGCGGACGGGGCGGCTTCGGAGGAGGGGGGGCCCTCTTTTCGAGGATAAACCGTCTCCGAGGCACCCAGTCCAACACTGTACTCCTTGGGGGGGGGGGCAGCTTTAGGAAGCCCGGAAGATGGCCTGGCGAAGAACTTCAGGGCTGTTGCCTCTTGTGAGTCTAACGACTAGGTGGAGGCGGGTGGCCGTTTCGCCTTACGGGAAACGGTCACGCTGGGGAAAGGTGGGGGAGCCTTGGTTCTAGTCGGGGCTGGGTGTGTACCCTTTGTGCCGCCAGCTTTAACAGGCGTCGCCCAGGGTCGGTAGAACCAGCGGAAGGGTTCCGAATAGGCGCGGAAACGACCGTACTCGTAGGCTTGTAGGGGCCAGGAACAGAGGGTTTCTTTTTCAACATTGAGGCATAGGACGTCCCGGGCCGCGCCCGGGCGCGCCAGGACCAAGTCCTCAGCCTCGCGAAATGAGAGATGATCCTGAGCCTGAACAGTCAGGATTTCCTTCTCAAAGAGATACGCACCATATTGCTTCGAAGAAGCGGGATGCGACTCTCTGCAATTGACACACTTGGCCACACACGATTTCGACTTATCGTGTGACGCCTTGGAGCAACTTACACAGATTTCGGGTGAGCCCGACTTTGCACGTGGACAGGAGCGATTAGTATGGCCAAAGCGGTGGCAGTAATAGCACCTCCACGGCAGTGGCACGAATGCCTTCACGCGGTAGCGATACCAACCGGCATGCACCGACTCAGCGAGCTTGTCACAGTCGAACGTGACGAAGAGTGTAGCGGTGGGTCTCGAGGACCCTCCAGGTTTTCTCATCACACGTTCGACCTTGACCGCCCCATGGTCGGCCAGCAATAAGATGATGTCATCTATGGAGTAGTCCGCGAGTTCCCTCACATAAACTATTCCTTTCAGGAAGTTCAGGGTAGAGTGCGTCGTCACACTCACAGGCGTGCAATAGTGTGGGCAGGGCACTAATCATGGCCGCCTGGTAGGATGGATGGATGGACGATTTACAAGTCCCTTAGTGCTCACTGCGAGGTGATTGCACCGTAGCCGCCTCGTAGGGATTCGACGCATTCGCCAAAAGGCTCCCGTCCGAGAAACTGGTCATATTCCACTCTCTATCAATCACACTAGCTAAAGCTCTCCTCTGATGGATCATGTTGCTCTTAGCCAACATGCTGCCATCAGTGGAGCGAATAACCAGGAAGCGTTTGAAGATAGTTGGCTCGAAAACGTCGGGTAGTCTCTGAATGAGGGACCCCGACATAATCCAGGCTCTGCTCTGCGCACTTGTACTTTTCGTCTTTGTCTGGGACTCCGCACCCGGGGGGATGGGGGACTAGCGGGACCGGACTTCCTGATCTTGGCTTAGTCGCTTACCGAAGTAGCAGACCAATCCGGCTCCCCCAGCCCCCACGGATGGAGAGGAGACCCCGAGTCTTTTTCGTCTTTTTTTATTTTAGGAGAGGAGTGCGGGGAATGAACCCGCTTTTTCCCTCCGCAGGCAGGAGCCCCCAGGACAGATAGACCGAGCTCAGCAAGGTCCTTCTCTGACATAGAGAATGTCCTGGCGGTCACAGGGGCACCGGCAGGAGGTGAGATCCCTCCCCTTCTTGTACTGCCTTGGAGACCCGAGCAGTTTGAGGAGGACCTTGCATATGGGCGGACTCTGGTTCGGTGCTTGGCGCCGAGCCCGGATTCGCCCCCATGGAAGGCCCTACCGTCTGATGCTGGATTGCTTCACGGACCTTGTCTATCTCAGGGCGCTTGAGAGTCGCTAATGATCACATTCCGGTCCGAAGTAGACACGAAGTGTTCATTCCCGTACCGGTCGGACTATTACAACCGACTGGTTGTAGCTCTCGAAGCAGTTTCCGAGCACTAAACTCAAAAGGGTTAGGGTAGGACTGGCGTCTCTCGGGGATATAGGCATCGTCGAGATCGGCTGCGGTTGTAATGAGAGCAGTTGGCGACTAAGGCAGGCGCGTACATGCGAATAGTGATCTGTACATGGCATGTTCAATGAAGGACATAAAAAAAGGCACCGCTCGCTCGGCTGCGGATGTATAGAACTCGTATCTATAGTAAAGCTTAGAACGAACAATGTCCATGGCGCGGGTGGAAGAAACCCTAAGGCTGCGAATGTGAACCTTCCAGTTGAGGAGTCAATCGGAAACAATACAAATACAAAAGTAACGCTGCGACACTGAGGACACTTCCCTGCGAGACACCCTCTACCTGCTCCTTTGGGTCAGAGGGCGCCCCGTACTACTCGTACGTGGAATCGACTATCTCGCTGAAACTCAGATATAAAGATTGGTAAGCGGCCCCTTGCCCCCATAGTGTGGAGGGTCTCCATGATTTCGTATCGCTTTGCGGTATCATAGGGCTTCTCCAGATCGAAAAATTATGGCGTAGTGCGGTCCACGTATGCAAGCATCGCAGATAGTATTTTACAGTCAGAGCAGACTACCCAACGTGGAGTGGAACTTGAAGTAAGTTGGTTTCTGCTGTTTATGATAAGGGTTAATCTAACAATTAGGACAGTATCCATTCGCCAAGAGTCTGGAAAGATACCATATGTTAAATCCTGTTGAACAAATCTAACAGAAAACAGAAAGACCATGCCTCGTTCACCTACGTGTCAAATAATGGCATACAGGACATCGTTCGGACCGAAGGCGATGTCCACGGAAGAAGAAAGCGGAAACACAATTCACTCAAACTCTTATTCACGGTTTCTCTAACAATGGAAGTAAATTCCAGTCAGAGGCTTTCAGCGACATGCATTGAATGTTGTCTGAGCAGGATGTCTGCAAGAGAATGTGGAAAAGCGGTAGCGAAACACTGCCACAGACGCCGGATCCAAGATTGCAGTCCCATTCTCCTAGAACGGGAAGGAAGTCCTGCGAAAACTTGCTGCGAATCCTTTTGACTCGCTTCCAAACCTCTGCAAGTGAGGGCGTGGTTCGAAACATAGCAGAACTTAGCCCTAGCTCGATGAAATTCACCAACAGTGAAAGCGTTACGGCGGCATTTATGGCGATGTAGACATAACGCTTCCGTCTGAGGGCCGTCTCGTACTCGACTGACCACCACGGAAGCGGTTGGCATGCAAAACGGCCAGACGTTCTAGGCCCACGGCGATGAGGTTGCCGGAGAACTCGATGCCCTCATCCACCGAACTAAACTTCTCGATTGGGACAGAAAAATCAATCATTTCAAGAAGTACGGACGCCACGCACCACCAGGAGGGTGTCTCAGATGGCAACAGTCCCCAAAATGATATTTAAATGGAAAAGTAACTGCCCTGGAGATCATCGACCAGCTCCCACCCAAAATAAAGCTGTTCATCCGATGAGCACAGGGATAGATAGATCCAAAAAGAATGAAATGGTTCTCGGGCAGTGATGTGTAAACTCATCCACATTAAGAACGTCGATCAGTTCGGCAAGGACCTGACCCCTGGGATTGATCCCGCAGTGTCCCCAGAGGGGGTTCACTACTGCTTAAATCCCCGAGGAATAGAATGAATGAATGAATAGTGCCGAAAATAAATGCTGCAAAGCCCAAACAGACTAGCCCGCATCCAAACACGAGGACGGGTAATTTGCATGAAAATTCTCAATAAAAATATAGACATCTAGAGAATATACAAAAATATAGCTATGAAATTAAAATTAATAGAATGGGAGTACAGAAATTTAAAACCATCAAAGGGTGTAAAAGGATATCAAAAATAAACTATTGAGAACTCGACAAAGGATAAAAACAGACTATAGATACATCAACAATAGATACAAGAACAGAGAATATAAAATCATGAAACAATATATTAAATTTTGGCTAAAAAATTAGATTCTTCTAAAAATTTAAAAATTCTATTCACACTAAAAGAAACACGAGTCTCAGACAAGATACCCGGCAGAACCTGTTGGGGGGAGGGGGGGGTCATCTGCCCAGTAATGAAAGGGAAGACGCTCCTCCCAAGATTTATCAAAAGGGGACACTTGGCAAAGATGTGAAGGATGGACAGCTGCACCACGCACAGGATGCAGAAGGTGGGAGCTGCCCATTCATCAAGTGCCCATGAGTGAGGCGGCAATGGACTATCCTCAATCGGCACAAAATATCCTCCAGTCTACGTGGTCTCATGGTACATGGCCATGGGAAGACAGGGTTTTATGGAATGGAGCTTGGTGGGAGGAAGCTCATCCCACATCTTCTGCCATAAGCCGACTACATATTCGGTGATGAGAGGATAGACATCACGAAGTGGAACTGGGGGTATCCGCCCTTTCATTACCTGGGATCCCCACGTGACTAGGAACCCAGCAAAAAGAAATCTTGTGAATAGAAGAAAGATAAAAAAGCCACCGCTGGATCTTGGAAACCAGCGGATGACTAGAACCAAAAGCACCCAGTGCCTCCAGAGAACTAAGGGAGTCAGAGAAAATCATAAGACAACCAGATGGCATAGGAGCAATAACAAAGAGTGCAGCCAGAATGGCAACAAGTTCTGCTGTGAAAACAGAAGCTGCACTTGGTAGACGAACCAATGCTGTCTGAGATGGGAAGACAACAGCAGCTCTAACTCCGTCCGATGACTTGGACCCATCGGTGAACACAAAGGTGCTAGGCCAATGGTGGGAAGTGTTGATCATACATGGTTCTCAAAGCTACAGGTAAGAAATGATCCTTGGGCCTACCAGTAATCCACTTCTATACCACTACAGGTGGTATGAACCATGGAAGAATCTATGGTAATGAAAACAGAATAACAGAAAACTCCCTTAGACGTCCTGTGTGCTGGGCCATGCGCAGAGCAAAGCGAGCCAGATATGGAAATCTATCATATGGGGTCACTGTTCGCAAATTGAACATAGGAGCAATAACAAAGAGTGCAGCCAGAATGGCAACAAGTTCTGCTGTGAAAACAGAAGCTGCACTTGGTAGACGAACCAATGCTGTCTGAGATGGGAAGACAACAGCAGCTCTAACTCCGTCCGATGACTTGGACCCATCGGTGAACACAAAGGTGCTAGGCCAATGGTGGGAAGTGTTGATCATACATGGTTCTCAAAGCTACAGGTAAGAAATGATCCTTGGGCCTACCAGTAATCCACTTCTATACCACTACAGGTGGTATGAACCATGGAAGAATCTATGGTAATGAAAACAGAATAACAGAAAACTCCCTTAGACGTCCTGTGTGCTGGGCCATGCGCAGAGCAAAGCGAGCCAGATATGGAAATCTATCATATGGGGTCACTGTTCGCAAATTGAACATGCACTCATATACTGGCGACCATGGTCATTGCTCAAGTCTAAAAATATATTTGAGGTTAGACTTGAGCCTGTGAAAAGGAAGAGGAAGAGCCCCATTCTCTGCATAGACTCCACACAGGGGAGGACTTGAAGGCTCCAGAAGCCAGGCACACACCCTGGTTATGCAAAGTATTTAATTTTTCAAGAATAGACAGTGAGGCAGTGGAGTACATCTGTGACCCATAGTCCAGCTTTGACTTCACCAATGCTGAATACAAAAGCCACAGGGTGCGTCGATCACTTCCTCAAGAAGTGTGTGACAGTAATTTCATTATGTCCATTCTCTTCAAATAAGACCTTTTCAAGGCGTCCAAATGAGGCCTCCAGGAAAGCCTCGAATCAAAGACCACCCCTAGGAATCTGAAATGGGGCTCAAAGGTGACTAGGACACCATAGTGGCAAATGGGGAGGGTCCCATGTCACCGATCTATGGTTGTAAAAGTGGACAACCTTGGTCTATACTGCAGAAAAGCGGAAGCCCTTGGAAGAAGTATTATCAGCTACGGTATTTATAACCCGGTGTAGCTTACGGATGACAAATGGAAGCCTAGGCGATGAACAGATAAACGCTAAGTCATCCACATATAGGGTTGAGGAAATCTCAGCTGGGAGACTTGCGATAATGCTATTGATGGCCACAGAGAAGCAGGTGACACTGAGGACAATTCCCTGTGGCATCCAGATGAAGTTATAGATGTCGAGCAAATGTGAGATGAGGGATGTATGCATATTCCTAATCATATCATAGGAAATGCCATCCGATCCGGGTGCAGTGGATCCACAGTGCTTCAATGCATTATGGAGTTAATGGATAGAAAAGAGCCGGTTATAAGGCTCATTATCCATGTTAGGCTCCATAAAGTTGATAGGATGCTGCTCCTGTTCGAGCCTAAAGCGCTGGAATTGGATGGAATAGTTGTCTGGGCTTGAAGTATTAGCAAACGATCTGGCAAGACATCGGAAATATGGGACAAGTCTCCCAACAGTTCTCCTGCCTGAACAATGTTGGGAGTTGTAAAGCCATTCGATTTCCCCAATAGCTCTTTGACCCTCTTCCAGATTTTGTCTACAGGGGTCTGCCTACTTATCGACGCGATGTAACCATCCAACGAGGTCTTTCGAGCTCGTCGAAGGGTCCGTTGCCGTGTTGCCCTTGCTCAGTTACGAGCAAGTTTCTTTACCATCGTGGGGCACCAATGGTAACGTCGGGAAGCCGGTTTACATTCAGTGACGACTCTCGAGCATTCAGCAGACCACCAGGGCAATTGTAGTCCACGAGCAGTTGAACCGGAAAGCGGGATGGAGGAATTAACTGCAGGATTGACGTGGGCTAGAAGATCATCAATAGCCACTTTAATATCTTCATGAGGGAAGGACCCATCATGGCTCGAGAGGTGCCTGAACTTAGGCCAGTTTGCTTTTTTAGTATTTTTACAATGTCATTACAATGGGGAAGTGATCACTGCCTCGCAAGTCAGGATCTACTGCCCAGTCAAAATCAGCTCTACAGCTTGGTGAACAGAGAGACAAGTCCACACATGTAAAGCTGTTCGTCTGGATGTGAAATGATGTGTAGCTGCCATCGTTAAGAAAGCAGACATCATTAATGCCCAGAAATATCTCAATCATATTTCCTCTAGGATTGTTATCATGGTCCCCCCAAAGGGGGTGTCGAGCATCAAAGTCGCCAATTAATAAAAAGGGAGGAGGGAGTTAAGAAATTAAATTAGCTAACTTTGTAGCTAAAACAGCTCTCTCTCTCTTTCCTCACCAGGAGTAAGATACAGCGAACAGACCGAATAATGGCGACTGGAAACAGGGGGACAGCAACCGCCTGCAGGTCTGTGTTAAAAGAGAGCTGGTTGTGGGGAACCCTGTTGTTAACAAAAACAGCAAAACCATGAATTGGTTCTCCGGGGTTCTTATAATATTCATTGGAGGTTCTAATGAATAATTGGAAACAGTTACCGTTTAAGCATAACGGTAGATTTGTTTCTACCCTTAGGAAGGGAGCTTTTGGATTTCAACTACCAGCGGAAGTAGTTTGTGTCATACTAGCCTTAGGCTTGGATATGACAAAGGAGGCATCGGAAGCTTGAGTTTTGCCTTTGGTTTTTCTTTAAGAGGTGGCGCATCAGATTTTGATAAGTGACTGTAAGAGAAAGTCTGTCTTCACTGTAGAAGCAGAGATGGAAGCAACTCCGGGGGTGAATTCAGGTGTCGAGGGAACAGACGATGTTGACATAACTGGTGGTATTGGTTGGGATGGTAGAGGCGAAGGTGGTGGCAAGGACATCGGCAAAAGTTGTGAATTCGATGCTGATAGAGAAGGATGTGGACTCAGTTTTTTTTTTGTTTTTTTAAGGGGCTATCTGGCGACTGCCCACTCGGGCATAAGTCGCCGCAAACAAGCAGCCTAGTTCTAGGCTACTTTAAAATAAAAATTTGAAAAAAAAACAACAATAAAAAGATAACAATTAGGAAGCAAGCTGCGGCGTGGGGGTAAGGTCCCCCTCCACCCGGCGTAGGAGCGTGTGACCTAAAAAGAAAACAATAACAATAACAAAAACAAAACCTAGTTAAATAAAAGGAGAAGGCCGGCCTCCCCCCAAAAGTCACAAGTCCACCAGTCAATGTGCACGTACTCGTCCCGAGTACAAAGGACAGGCGGTAGCGACCCCGCCCATCCCGGTACCGGGACAGGTAACGTGCGCGAAGATCAACCAGACTGGAAAATTCGACAAGAATTTGCAGAACAGTCTGGGGAACGACGCAGTCGTCGCAATAGGGCGCAGGCAAGCGCTACATTAAATAGTGATGCGTCACACGAGTGTGTCGGATTCGGAGACGACAGAAAGCGACCAGAAGCCAACGCGGCATTAGGGGATAGGTACATGGGAACAGTCGCGGCACAATGGCACGCAACTTTAAGTTCCCTTCGACCGTCTCCCATCTTCTTTGACAAGCAGTCCGAAGAGCTGCCCGTATTCCTGCCATGTACTCTGTGTGAGGAAGAGCGAAACGCTGGTCCGGTCGCAGAATCGTCGCAGACTCTTTGGCGCCCTCATTCCCCGCAATTCCTACATGTCCAGGAACCCAGCAGAAGATAATCTCGACATCCGCCCGGCTAGCCAAAACCGTGGCGTCACGGATATCGCGAACAAGGGAATGCGGAGATTCCAATGCCCTGAGAGCACTCAGGGCGCTTTGTGAGTCGCTATAGATCACAATCCGGTCTCCGAACCGGGCACGTCGCGTAATCTCCCGTACCGAAGGGTGTATTGCCACCAGTTCAGCCGTGAAGACAGACGCAGCACCTGGCAGAGCCCCGCTGACCTTGAAACAGAGGGGATACGGCGTGGAAGCCAACCCCATTTTTGGACTTGGAGCCATCCGTATACACTAGCACGGTTCCAGCGTGACACGAGGTGTGCTCCAAAAATGTCGAACGCAAAACTCACGGCGCCGTACAAGCTTTGGGTCAGAGGGAGGGGGGGGGGGACAAATAGCCAGATGTGGTACTATCCAGGGTGGCGTCCTGGGCAGAAACTGGGGCGCCACCGGCCCGAGAGATATATCTAGCTCTCGAAGGAGTTTCCTGGCCCTAAACCCAAAGGGCTTAGGGTATGACTGGCGCCTCTCGGAGGCATAGGCACCGTCGAGATCAGGTGGGGATGCAGTGAGAGCTGTTGGAGACTGAGGGAGGCGCCGGGCTCGCGCGTACAGGCGAGTGATGCACTGCTCGCGGCGTAGATCGAGTGGCATCTCCCCAGCATCGACCACCAGGCAATCAATGGGGGAAGTGCGGAATGCACTGGTTGCAAGGCGAAGGCCAGTGTGGTGGATCGAGTGCACCTTCCGCAATAAACGCCCGGCTGCGGATGAATAAAACTCTAATCCGTAGTCGAGCTTCGAACGAACAAAGGATCGATAATAAAGTAGGGCAGTAGCCCTATCAGGGCCGCAAGCGCTGAACGTCGTGGAACGGAGAATATCCATGGCCCGGGTACAAGAAACTCTAAAGGCTGCGAATATTAGCATCCCAGGTGAGGCGTCATGTCGAATACAAGACCAAGGAAACGATGCGATTGAACCACACCCATGCGCACCCCATTAAGAAACAAATCTGGGTCGGGGTGGAGCCGTGGACGGCGGCAGAAGTGCACCACCTTAGTCTTTGCCAAAGAAAACCGAAACCTGTGCGCTTTGGCATAGCGAGAGACGCGGTTCAATGCCTGTTGGAGTGGACGCTCCAGAGTTGGCATCTGGGCCGCGCCAAAAGATATCGAAAGGTCGTCCACGTAGAGCGTAGCGAGAACATCTTTCGGCAGCACCGAGGTGATGTCATTGATGCTCAGGGCAAAGAATGCGACACTGAGGACACTTCCCTGCGGGACACCCTCTTCCTGCTCCTTTGGGCCGGAGAGCTCCCCACCACCAGTACGCGGAAACGACGATCTCGCAAAAATTCAGATATAAAGACTGGGAGGCGTCCCCTCGCAGCCATCGTATGGAGAGTCTCCATGATAGAGTATCGCCATGCGGCATCATAGGCCTTCTCCAGATCGAAATACACCGTAGCGTAGTGCTGTCTACGAAGGAAGGCCTCGCAGACGGCATTTTCCAGTCGGGGCAGAGCATCCGACGTGGAGTGGAACTTGCGGAAGCAGCACTGTGCAGAAGACAGATGGCCTCCGCAGTCCAGGAAAGAGGCTAATCTAACATTTACCAATTTCTCCATCAACTTGCACACGCAAGAGGTTAAGAGAGATTGGGCGGAAACCGGCCGGAGTAGAGTGATCTCTCCCCCACATGCGAAAGGCGAGCACAATAGCGATTCACCAGGAATCTGGGAGGAGACCCTCCACCCAGATGCTGTTGAACAAATCTAACAGAAAGGCAAGCCTCGCTCACCCAGGTGTCGAACCATGGCGTAAGGGACATAGTCCGGACCATGGGCGGTGTCCGCGCACGAAACAAGAACGGAGCGGGTTGAAGGGTTTTCCGCCTCTGGAGGTAAAGTCCAGCCGGCAGCCTTCCGCTACACCACGACGTGCATTGAATGCTGGCGGAGCAGCATCCCGGCTAGAGAATGCGGAGAAAGCGGTCGCGAAGGATTCCGCCACGGACGCGGGGTCCGAGATTGCGGTCCCATTCTCCTGGAGAACGGGAGGGGGGTCCTGCGAGAACTTGCCCCGAATCCTTTTGACTCGCTTCCACACCTCTGCTAGAGGGGTCTTCTAGTTAAGTGAAGACACGTATGCCAGCAAAGAAGAGCGGTGGGCGTGCTTCGAAATATACCGGAACCTAGTCCTAGCTCAACGAAATTCACCGACAGTGAAATCGTTCGGGCGACGCTTATAGCGCATCTAGGCAAACCCTTCTGTTTGAGGGCCGTCTCACACTCGGCCGACCACCATGGGAGTGGTCGACGTGCAAAACGGCCAGACGTTCTAGGAATAGTAGTCAGGCCCACGGCGATGAGGTTGCCGGAGAAGAACTCAACGGCCTCATCTACCGACCTAAACTCCTCGACTGAGATAGAGAATTCAGTCATTTCCTGAAATGCAGGCCACCGCGCCGACGCCAAGTACCACCGAGGTGGGCTCTCAGGCGGCAGTTGCCCTGAAAATGATATTTGAATGGGAAAGTGATCACTACCATTGAGGTCATCGACCACCCCCCAATCAAAATCAGGCTGTGCATCCGAAGAGCACAAAGATAGGTCAAGGCAAGAAAATGAAGCGGTTCTGGGACAGTGATGCGTAAACTCATCCACGTTTAGGACACCCATCTCAAGCTCTTCGATCAGATCGGCAAGGACTTGTCCCCTGGAATTTATTGAGTAATCTCCCCAGAGGATGCCTGCCGTTCAGATCTCCAAGCAAGAGAAAGGGCCTCGGCAACCGTGCCACGACGCGGCGGAAGTCCCCCGCGTCGAAGTCAGCTGACGTTGGAATGTAGGCAGAAGTGATAGTATACCTCCTATCCAGGTGCAGCTGCACAGCCACTGCTGAAAGGTATCTAAAGAGAAAGGAAGAACGGAGACATCATGCCAGGTGTAAATCGCGCATCCCCCAGCCCTGCCATCCCGTGGTGGTGGGGTCGCAAGACCCTTATATCCCAGGAGGGCGGGCAGGGGACACGCGCCTAGCATGGTCTCCTGCAGAAAAATAGCTAATGGGAAACGGGACGAGACGAGCCTCCGCGGCTCCTCCCAGTTGACCCGGAGTCCAGGGCAATTCCATTGAAGGAATATGCCCTCCAGGCCTAGCTCGGAGGAGACGCGGGGGCCCTCCTCGAACAGAAGACCCTCACGGGAATGGTCGTACGCTTCCCAGAGGCAGAACCCCGGGCGCTGTCGCCTTGAGTACTTATTGGGGGAGGTTGGGCTCGCCGACGAGTCTTTTCCTCCCTCCGCCTCGAAACCTTAGGCGGGCGTTGTGGCTTCGGAGGCGGAGGGCCCTCTTTTCGAGGAACCACGGCGTTCGAGCCACTCGGTCCATCACTAGGCGTGGGCGAAAGAGCCGAAGCTCCTTTCTTGCTGTCTTCCTTTCGGGAGACAGCTTTAGGAACCCAAGAAGATGGCCTGGCGACCAACTTCAGGGGTGTCGCCTCTTGTGAATCTAACGACTCAGTGGAGGCGCATGGCCGTTTCGCTTTACGGGAAACGGTCGCGCTGGGGAAAGAGGGGGGAGCCCTGGTTTTAGCCGGGGCTGGATATGAACCCTTTTTGCCGCCAGCTTTACCAGGGGAGCGCCCGGGTTGGGTAGAGGCCGCAGAAGGGCTCCGAATGGGCGCGGAAACAACCGTGCTCGTTGGCCCGGATGGGCCAGGAGCGGAGGGTGCCTTTCTAACCTTTGAGGCATATGACGTCCCAGGCAGACCCGGGCGCGTCAGGACCAAGTCCTTAGCCTCGCGGAATGAGAGTCGATCCGGGCCTGAACGGCCAGGATTTCTTTCTCGAGGAGATATGCACCACATTGCTTCGAAGAAGCAGGGTGCGGCTCTCTACAATTGACACACTTGGCCACACACGATTTCGACTTATCGTGTGCGGCCTTGGAACAATTTACACAGACTTCGGGTGACCCCGACTTTGCACGTCTACATGAGCGATTCGTATGGCCGAAGCGGTGACAATAATAGCACCGCCGTGGCAGTGGCACGAATGCCTTCACGCGGTAGCGGTATCAACCGGCACGTACCGATTCAGGGAGCTTGTCACAGTCGAACGTGACGAAGAGTGTAGGGGTGGGTCTCGAGGCCCCTCCCTGTTTTCTTATCACACGTTCCACCTTGACCGCCCCATGGTCGGCCAGCTCTAAGGTGATGTCCTCAATGGAGTAGTCAAAGAGTTCCCTCGCATAAACTACTCCTTTCACAAAGTTCATGGTAGAGTGCGGCGTCACACTCACCGGGGTGCCATCAAGTGTCCGAAGAGCACTTATCTTGGCCGCCTCGGCGGGATTCGCCAGAAGGCTCCCGTCCGAGAAACAGGTCACCTTCGGCTCTCTACCAATTGCACTAGCTAATCCTCTCCTCTGATGGATCATGTTGCCGTTGGCCAACATGGTGCCATCAATGGAGCGAATAACGAGGAAGAGTTTGAAGCCAGCGGGCTCAAAAACGCCAGGTAACCTCTGAATGAGGGTCCCCGATGTCATCGAGGCTCCGCCCTGTGCGCTTTTGGTCTTAGTCAGCGGCTCCGCCATCGGGTGGGAAGGAGGGCCGGATGTGCCGATCTTGGCTTGGTCGGTTGCCAGAGCGGCAGCATACCCATCCGTCCCCGCAACCCCCGTGGATCGAGAGGAGCCCCGAGTCTTCTTTGTCTTAGTCTTTTTCTTTTTTGGAGAGGAGGGCGGGGAATGAACCCGCTTCTCACCCCCGCCGGTAGAAGCCCCTAGGCCAGATGTAACGGCCTCAGCCAGGTCCTTCTCCAAAATGGAGAAGGTCCTGGTGGTCGCAGGTGCATCATCCGGAGGAGATCCCTCCCCTCCTTGTACTGCCTGAGAATCCCCAGCCGTTTGAGGAGGACCTTGCATAGGGGCGGATTTGGGTTCGGTGCTTGGAGCCGAGCCCGGATTCCCCCCCATGGAAGGCCCTACCCTCTGAGGCTAGTTTTCCTCAAGGACCATGTCTATCACAGGAGGGGCCTCCAGTTGGCCATCCCCTCCCAGGACATCGCAGGTCCCCTTGGCAGCGTCTTTTGTGGGGAGGCACAGGCCTTGACCCCGGCAAGGTTTAATATTCTTGCCAGCAGGTCTTTCGAGGGAAGCGACCGAAGGGGCCTGGCTTCCCTCTCCCCCCTAAGGGGGTTTGCCCTACCGTGCCGCTTACACGAGGGGCAGTCAGCAATCGGCTGCCTGCTGGCTTTCTTGGCAGTCCCCTTAGAAAGCAAAGGAGGGACTGCCGCTGGAATTAGGGAGGGGCCCGAAAGCACCTCCAGAGAAGGGGGTGAGGGGGAGTCCCCTACACCCGTAGGCGTAGGAGAGGAGTAAGCCTCCTCTCTGGTTACAGAAGTATGGAGGGTCCCCTGCGCAAGCACAAGGGGAGGCGACCTCCATTTTCTCGGTGGAGATGTCTGAGGGCGGCTCCGTTGATGTTCTTGGGGAAGTTGGAGGTTTGTTTTTTGTTTTTTTTCATCATTGGGCATGGTGACCCTGTTTGTGCTACGGGACGCAATAGCTCATCACCTCTCGCAGTTGCCCGCAACGCAAGAGGTGTTTACAGGCCTGGCAGAGCCAGGCGCCGCCATTTCGGACCACCCCTCCCGCCTGGTGGCCTGGCAGTCCATCGGCATGGCGGCTCCACCTTAGACAAGGCGTAAAATCAAGGATAGACAGTGAATTGAGAAGGAAAAGCGATATGAGGAAGGTATGGGTGGGGATGAAGCAGGTTGTTAAAAGCCAACCATCCCGAACCGGAGCTCAGGGGTTAGGGAACATTGTCCCCTCCTCCCTCAGCCCCGATCCGGGACGGTTGGCTTGAGAAGAAGGTCAGCATCTACCCTGTGAAATTAGAGGCTAACCAGAGAAAGTTGTGGGAGAGGTTGTATGAAAAGCGACGAGGTAGGGAAGAAGTACAGGCTATCTGAAGGAAGGAAGAGAGGCTAAGCTGGGGAAGGACGGAGCGCTGAGTCCCGTCAGCACGGCGGCCAGGATGGCACATCGCCGCGCCCCTTACGGGGTGCCCAGACTCGAACTGACATCACCTTGTTGAGTGTAATAGGATATATAAAGAAAAGAAAGATGGCGCAATATAAACGGAAAAGGGTGGGAAGAATCCAAGCACATTAAAAACCTGCAGCCCAGCTGGAGCCAAGAAGGAAATTTACAAGACCCATGAGGAAGCCATCTTTGGTTGTGTCTTACTTCTGGGGCGGTAAAGTTAAATCAGTCTCATAACCAGTTAGAAATTTAACTCATGTAAACCTCTTTGTCAACTTCCATCTTGTTTAAAATGACCATGGATAGAAGCTTAGCTCGTTAGAATATCTGATCTTCGCGATGCCATTTTTGGGACAAATCTTGCCGAAGTATCCATTTTCATTGACAAAGTTTCTGACAGGAGTTACCATTTCTTTGTCCCTTCTAAAACATATGATTGTTGTTTCTCTGACTAACTTTTGCGCATGCCAAACTTTTTAATCCAGGATCCTAAATCACCCATCTTCTTCAGGCACTCAAGCAGTTGCATAGTCCAATGATATATTTTAACCTTTCCATATCATCCTGGTCAATGAGTAAAGTAGTACCTTGTCTCTCCTTTCACACATCTGAATTTGAATCTTCAAGAGAGGAACTGAAGCCATGGGTATGGCATATGCAGCCCACACCTACCTTTATTAATATCAGCCAAGAAGCCAGAATATAGTTTTAAAGCGAGTTTCGTTGCGCCATAATGCTTCACATGATCAGTGAAATCAAGGAGCAGAGGGACTTGCTGGAAATTGGCTTTCTTGATGTCATCTAACGACGCGACCTTATGTGCCTCAGAGCTTGTGAAGATCACTCGCGGACTCAAAGATTCAATCAAAAGGGGCAGAAGCTTCTCCGTTAGGAAGACTGGACCTGAAATAATAAATTAGTAATTAATGCAAGAAAAATCGATACACTATTTTTAGGAAGCCCATCTGGCGACTGCTTAGTAGGGTATATGTCGTCGTAAATCATGCTACAGCCTAATACTAAGCTAGATTAACAAACAAAAATACATACAAAAGCAGACTAAAACAACAGAAAAAAGGAAAAGAAACGAGCATAAAAACAAAACCCTAAATAAGCAGGGAAACATGTTCAGGCGTAAGGAGGAGGCCCTCCTCCCATCGGCACAGGAACATGCGACCTACAAAAAAAAAAGAGAGTCGAGTAAGGAGGAGGTCAACATCTTCCAGAGAGACGGGTAGTGCGTGGTCTGTGTACACGAAACAGTAGCGAGTAAAAGGGACAAAGGGTAGAGGCCGAGTCGTACCGGTAGCGGGACAGGTAACGTGCGCGAAGATCCCCACAGACTGGGACGTTCAACAAGGCACTGAACAGTCTGGGGGACAAAGCGGTCGTCGCAATAAGGTACCGGCGATGCCTCATCAAATAGGGCTGCATCCCGCGAGGGTGTCGAATTCGGAAACGACATAAAGCAACCTGAAAACGACGCGGCATTGGGTGGTAGGTCCATGGGAACAGTCGAGTACCAATAACAAGCATCCTTAAGTTCCCCTCGGCCGTCTCACATCTTCTTTGCCAAGTAGCCTGGAGAGCTGCCATGTAATCGTAGGAGGAAGAGCGAAACGCTGGTCTGGTGACCCAGTACTCACAGAGTATTTGGGGTACTGATTGGCGCACTCATTCCCCACAATTCCAGGAACCCAGCAGAAGATAATCTCGAAATTCACCCGGATAGCCGTAACCGTGGAGCACTCAGGGCGCTTTCTGAGTAGCTATAGATATCAATACGGTCACCGAAACGGGCAGGACGCGTTATCTCCCGTACCGAGAGATGTATTGAAACCAGCTTGGACGTGAAGACGGAAGCAGCGCCTTACAGAGCCCCGCTAACTTAAAACAGAGGGGATACAGCGTGGCAACCGACCGCCGTTTGAGACTAAGAACCACCCGAATACACTACCACGGATCCAGCGTGACAGAGAGTGTGCTCCAAAAAGCCCGCCCGCAATAATACCGACGCTGTAAAAGCTTTGGGAGCAGAGGGGTAGCAACAAATAGTCAAAGGTGGTACCACCAGAGTGGCGCTCTGGGCAGAACCAAGGGGCGCCACCGGCCCGACAGTAACACGGAGATCTCGAAGGGTTTACTAGCCCTAAACCCAAAGGGCTTAGGGTACGACAGGCGTCTCTCGGCGGTATTGGCAGAGTCGAGATCGGCTGGAGATGCAGTGAGAGCTGTTTGCGTCTGAGGGAGGGGCCGAGCTCACGCGTTCTGGCGAATAGTGCACGGCGTAGAGCGAATGGTATCTCCCCAGCATAGACAAGTAGGTTCTCAATGGAGGACGTGCGGAAGCCACCGGTCTCAAAGCGGAGACCGGTGTAATGGATCGTCAACCTTCTGCAATATAGGTTCGATGCGGATGCATAAAACTCGCATCAAACTCAAATTTCAACGAAGCAAAGAACAATGTCCAGAGCGTCGGTACAAGAGAGCATAAAGCTGCAAATATGAGCCTCCCAAAAGGCGTCGGTGAAATACAAGACAAAAAAAAACGGTGCGAATCCACCAATTCCATGTCAACCAATTTAAAAACATGTCCGGGTGGTGGTAGAGGCGTAGATGGCGGCAGAAGTGCAGGACCTTAGTCTTAACCAGGCAAAACCGGAATCTCTGCGCTTCGGCATTGCGAGAGACGCGGCTCAATGCCCGTTGGAGTCGATCCTCCAGAGTTGGCATCTGTGCCGTACAAAAAAGATCGAAAGGTTGTCCTTTTTTTCCGGCGTTGGGGTAGGCCCGCCTACGCCCGGCGCAGGAACATGCGACCAACCAAAAAAACACAATTAAATAAAGGAGAGGAGGCGACCCCGTGGGTCCGTCACGGTACCGGGACAGGTAACGTGTGCAGAGATCAACTGACCGGGACATTCAACAAGAATGTGCCGAACAGTCTGGAGTACAACGAAGTCGTCGGAATAAGGTGCAGGCGAGCACTCTATCAAATCGCGGTGTGCCCCGCAAATGTGTCCAATTCGGAGACGACAGAAAGCAACCTGAAGCCGTCGCGGCATTGGAGATAGGTCCATGGGAACAGTAGCGACGCTATGGCACGTTACTTTAAGTTCCCATCGAACGTCTCCCATCTTCTTTGCCAAGCAGCTCGTATTTCTGCCATGTAATCGGTGTGAGGAAGAGCGAAACGCTGGTCTGGTCGCCCAGTCTTGGCGCACTCTTGGGCGCCCTCATCGGCGTGCTCATTACATGTCCAGAAACCCAGCTCGCCAAAACAGTGGCGTCACGAATATCGCAAACTAGGGAATGCGAAGAATAAATGCTGCAAAAGGAGTCAGGGCGCTTTGTGAGTTGCTATAAATTACAATCCAGTCTCCGAACCGGGCACGTCGCGTCATCTCCCGTATCAAGCAGTGCATTGCAACCAGCTTGGCCGTAAAGACAGACGCAGCTCCTGGCAGAGCCCCGCTGACAAAGGCGTGGAAAGTGACCACATCTTGGGACTTGGAGCCATCCGTATACACTACCACGGTTCCAGCGGAACACGAAGTGTTCTCCAAAAAAACGAACACAATACTCCCGGCGCCGTACAAGCTTTGGAAGCAGAGGCGTAGCGACAAATAGTCAAAGGGGGTGCCGCCCTCCAGGGGCACGTCCTGGGCAGAACCAGGAGCGCCATAGGGCTCGAGAGCTATACCGAACTCTCGAAGGAGTTTCCTAGCCATAAACCAAAAGGGTTTAGGGTATGACTGGCGTCTCTCGGCGTCATAGGCACCTTCGAGATCAGCTGCGGATAGAGTGAGAGCTGTTGGCGACTGAGGGAGGCGCCGGGCTCGCGCTTTCTAGCGAATAATGAACTGTTTACGGCGCAGAGAGAGTGGCATCTTCCCATCATCGACAAGTAGGAGCTAAATGGGAGACGTGCAGAAGGAACCGGTCGCCAGGAAAAGCCGGTGTGGTGGATCGAGTCCACCTTCCAGAATACAGGCTGGGTTGCGGATGTATAAAAGTCGCATCCGTAGTCAAGCTTCGAACGAACGGAGAATATCCATGGCGCGGGTACAACAGACCCTAAGGCTGCAAAAATGAGCCTCCCAGCTGAGGCATTGGTCAAATACAAGACCAAGGATATGGTGCGAGGACACCAGTTCCGGGCGAACCACATTTAGAAACAAGTCTTGGCCAGGGTGTAGCCGTGGATGGTGAGAGAAGTGCAAGGAAAACGGAAGCCTGTGCGCTTCGGCATAATGAGACTCCAGAGTTGGCATCTAGGCAGCGCCAGAAGAGATAGAAAGGTCGTCCACGTAGAGCGTATCTTCCGGCAGCAACGAGGTGATGTCTTTCATGATCAGAGCAAAAAGTGTGACAGTGAGGACACTTTCCTGCGGGGCACCCTCTTCCTGCTCCAGTGGGCTGGAAAGAGCTTCCCGAACCAGGGGTGGTGTCTGCGCACGGAGAGAGAGCGGAATGCAACACAGTCAATGTAAATCTGGCGTTTAAGGGTTCTCCGGCTCTAGAGGTAAAGTCCAGTCGGTAGCCTTCCGCGAAACCACGACGCGTATTGAATGCTGGCGGAGCAGCATCCCGGCTCTAGAATGTGGAGAAAGCGGGTGCCAAGGATTCCACCACGGACACGGAGTCCGAGACTGCGGTCCCATTCTAGTGGAGAACTGAAGGGGGGGTCGTGCAAGAACTTGCCCCGAATCCTTTTGACTCGCTTCCACACCTCTGCTAGAGGGGTCTTCTAGTTAAGTGAAGACACGTATGCTTGCCAAGAAGAGGGGCGTGCGTGCTTCGAAATATACTGGAACCTAGCCCTAGCTCGACGAAATTCGCCTACAGTGAAATCGCTCAGGAAGCGCTTATAGCGCATGTAGGCATAACGCTGCTTTTTGAGGGCCGCCTCACAATCGGCAGATCAGCACGGGAGCGGTCAGAGTGCAAAACGGCCAGACGTTAAGGCCCACGGCGATGGGATTGCCGGAGAACTAAACGGCCTCATCTACCGAATTAAACTCTTCGATTGAGAGAGAGAAATTAGTCATGTCCTGAAATGCGGACCACCGCGCCCGTGCCAAGCACAAACGAAGCGGGCTCTCGGGCGGCAGCGGCCCAGAAAATGATATTTAAATGGGAAAGTGATTACTACCATGGAGGTCATCGACCAACCCCCACCCAAAATCAGGCTGTGCATCCAGAGAGCACAAAGATAGATCGAGGCAGGCAAATGAAGCAGTTCTAGGGCAGTGATGCGTAAACTCATCCACATTTAGGACACCTATCTCAAGCTCTTCGATCAGATCGGCAAGGACTTGTCCCCTGGGATTTATTGAGTAATCTCCCCAGAGAGGATGTCTGCCATTCAGATATCCAAGCAAGAGAAAGAGCCTGGGCAACCGTGCCGCGACGCGGCGGAAGTCCCCCGCATCAAAGTCGGCTGACGGTGGAATGTACGCAGAAATAATAGTATACCTCCTATCCAGGTGAAGCTGCACAGCCACTGCCTGAAAGGAGGTATCTAAAGTCAAAAGAAGAATGGAGACATCATGCCGGGTGTAAACCGCGTATCCCCCAACCCGGCCCTCATCTCGTGGTGGTGGGGTGGCAAAACCCTTATACCCCAGGATGGTGGGCAGCGGGCACACGCCCAGCATAGTCTCTTACAAAAAAAAAGCTAATGGGGAATGGGAGGAGACGAGCCTACATAGATCCTCCCAGTTGGGCCAGAGTCCGCGTCATTTCCAATGAATAAATATGCCCTCCAGGCATAGCTCGGGGAAGATGCAGAGGCCCTCTTCGAAGAGAAGACTTTTATGGGAATGGCCGTACGCTTCCCGGAGGCAGAACTCCGGGCGCATTCGCCTTCGAGCACGTATTGGGGAAGGTTGGGCTTGCCATTTGAGTACTTTCCTCCATCTGCCTCGAAACCTTAAGCAGGCGGGCGCCCCGCTTTTGGAGTATGCACCATCTCCGAGCCACCCAGCCTACCAGTGGCAAAGAAGCCGAAGCTCCTTTAGTGCTGTCTTCATTTCGGGGGGAAGCTTTAGGAACACCAAAAGATGGCTTCACGCCCAACTTCAGGGGTGTTGCCTCCTGTGAGTTTAACGACTCTTAGAGGCGTGCGGCCGTTTCACCTTACGGGAAACGGTCACCCTTGGGAAAGGATGGGGAACCCTGGTTGTGGCCGGGGCTGAGTGTGAACCCTTTATGCCGCCAGCTCTACCAGGGGAGCACCCGGGGTGGTAGAACTCGCACAAGGGTTCAGAATGGGCGCGGAAATGACCATGCTCATACTCCTGGAGTAGAGTGGAGTAGAGTACGTCTTTCTTAATATTGAGGCATAGGACGTCGCAGGCAGCGCCGAGCGCGCCAGTACTAAGTCCTTAGGCTCACGAAATGAGAGACAATACTAGTCCTGAACGGAAAGGATTTCCTTCAAGGAAATACGAATCACAGTCCTACGAAAAAGCACAATTGACACATTTGGCCACAAACGACTACATTTGGCCACAAACGACTACATGAATGATTCCTATGGCCGAGGCGGTGGAAGTAGTAGCACCTCCGCGGGAGCGATACCAGCCGGGATGCACCAACTCAGGGAGCTTGTCCCAGTAGAACATCACGAAACGGGTATGTAAGGAAGGTATGGGTGGGGATGAAGCAGGTTGTTAAAAACCTGCCACCCCAGGAAACAGTTCAGGGGTGAAGGAATGTTGTCCCCAACCCCCTTAGCCACGATCAGGAAAAATTAGGCGAGAGGAAGCTGGTCAGCATCTAACTTATGAAATTAGAGGAGGACCAGACAAAGTTGTGGTGGAAAAGGTTGTAGGGAAAGTATTGAAGTAAGGTAAAAACATATGCTGTCAGGAAGAAAAATAGGCTAAGCTGGGGCCGGACAGGGCACTGAGTACCGTCAGCATGGCGGCCAGGAAGGAAAATCACCATGCTCTACGTGGAAAACCTTTCCTCGTAGAGCATGGCAAGAACATGGTAGGGCAGCACGGAGGTGATAATGTTGATGTTCAGGAAGGAAAGTGTAACGGGTTACTTCGATAGTGGAGACACTCTTCCTGCTCCATTGGGCCGCTGAGGGTTTTCCCCTACCAGTACGTGGAATCGACGATCTCTCAAAAATTCAGATATAAACATTGGGAGGCGTCCTCTCGCCCCAATCATGTCAAGAGGCTCCATGATATGGTATCGCCAAGTGGTATCATAGGCCTTCTCCAGATAGGAAAAAAACGTGCGGTCTACGAAGGAAGGTCTCGCAGACGGCATTTTACAGCCAGCGCAGAGCATTCGACGTTGAGTGGAACTTGCGTAAGCTACTGTGTGGAAGACTAGTGGTCTTCACTGTCAAAGAAAAAGGCAAATCTAACATTTATCAATATATCCATCAGCTTGCACATGACAGAGCTTAGATGGAATGAGTGGAAACTGGCCAGGTTAGAGTAATCTGTTTCTGGTTTGCGAAAGGCGAGCGCAGTAGCGATTCACCACACGTCTGGGAGGATACGCTCTAGCAAGATGCCGTTGAACAAATCTAACATAAATGCCACACGGGACATTATCCAAACCAGAGGCGGTATCCACGAACGAAGTGAGAGGGGAACGCAACTCACTCAATGTAAGCCTGTCTGTCGTTGCAGGGTTCTCCGCAACTGGAGGAAAAGTCCAGTTGGCGGCCTACCCGACATCACGGACGCAAAGAATGCTGGCGGAGCAGCATCGAGGCTAGAGAATGGGGAGAAAGCGGTCGCGAACGAGTCCGATACGGACGCAGGGTCCGAGATTGCCGTACCATTGTCCTGGAGAACGGGAGAGACGTCATGCGAGAACTTGCCCCCGAATCCTTTTGACACACTTCCAGACTTCAGCTAGAGGGGGGTCTTTCCCATTAAGTGAAGACAGGTATGCCAGCCAGGAAGAGCGGCGAGCGTGCTGCGAAACCAGGGCTGTGAAATCGAATCGATAAAATATATATATTTTCAAACTCGAATTGAAAAAAAACAATTCAAACTTAATTTTTCTTGAAAACTCGAACCGAAAAGAATTAAAAACCTCGATTTCAAACTTGAATCGATTATAAATATAATTTTGAAGCAAAAACGTCGAGTATTATTAATAAAATGATTTAGGAATTCCAAGAAATAACAGTGGTTTAACTTGTGAATAGTAGGTAAATGTATATTTTAATCTTTCATCCTAATCTTGTTTTGCTAATCGCAGAATGATCCAAAGCTAAACCTTTCTTCTGTTCCGAGTATTTAAATCCCTAATAGATTTCTTAATGATCCAACCTGACCTTACCTTCGCATCTAAATGATAGGCTCGAGCTCTTGTTACAAACTAAACAGCATCCTGCAAACGTCACATTTTTATAAACGCTTCTCTCTCATTTAATTTTTTGTGACAATTTTTCATCTCATTTTTAACCCCTCAAAAATGGGATGTCAAAAAACTGATGTGTTACTCGTTATTTCCATCTTATTGGATGCAGAAAAGAAGCAAAAGCAACTTACAAAGTTAATTGCGCAATGACCTTAAAGTGTCCATTACAAATTTTAAAAAACATTTAGAAAGGTATCACCAGAATGAGTTTAATTTACTGAATAAGTGTGCTACTCTAATTGCTAAGCGATCTCTCGCACAAGATGAAGCACACAGATGTGAACATTCCAAGCGAAGCAAAACTATTGACGAAATATTTCGCCCAACAGTAAGCATAAGGATGGACGCCAACATATTCAATAGCACCATGATCAAACCATTTTCAATGTTACAATGGGCAGGAAGAAAATTGCAACTTTAGATGATGAAAAAGCAGCTGATAATGTGAGACTTTACCTCATAGGGCCTCGAAACCTTAGGCAGGCGGCGCGGCATTGCAGGCGGGGTCTCTCCTTTGGAGGATCCACCGTCTTCGAGCTACCCAGCCTAGCACTGGGTGTGGGCGTAAGAGCAAAGGCCCTTTGGCACCGTCGTCCTTTTGGGGGGGGCAGTTTTACAAACCCCAGAAGACGCCCTCACGACCAACTTCAGGGGGTGTTGCCTCCTGTGAGTCTAATGACACGGTGGATGGGCCTTGGAACAACTTACACAGACTTCGGATCACCCTGACTTTGCACGTCTTCATGGGCGATTCGTATGGCCGAAGCGGTGGGAGTAGTAGTACCTCCGCAGCAGTGGCACGAATGCCTTCACGCAGTAGCGATCCCAACGGGCACGCACCGATTCTGGGAACTTGTCACAGTGGAAAGTGACGAAGTGTAGGGGTAGGTCTCGAGGCCCCTCCCTGTTTTCTCATAATACATTAGACCTTGACCGCTCCTTGGTAAGCCAGCTCTAAAGTGATGCCAGCTCTAAAGGGATAGACGCATTCGCCAGAAGGCTCACGTCCGAGACAGGAATCAACTTCGAATCTCTACCAATCAGACTACCTAGTGCTCTCTTCAGATGGAACATGTTGACCTTGGCCAACATGCTGCTATCAGTGGAGTGAATAACCAGAAAGCGTTTGAAGCCATCAGGCTCGAAAACACCAGGTAGTCTCTCAATGAGGGGCCACGACGTAATCGACGGGCCGGTTGGTGTAGTTGCGACTTTGATCTTGTTCTGGGGCCCTCACTCTGGGAAGAATCGGGGCGGCGTGCCTATCTTGGACTGTTCGCTTACCAAAACACCCGCGAACCCGTCTATCCTCGGAACTACGGCGGAGGGAGAGGAACCTTGAGTCTTCTTAGTCTTTTTCTTATTTCTTTTCTTTTGGGGTAAGGAGGGTGGGGATTGAACCTACTTCTCTCCGCCGCCGGAAGGAGCCCTTAAGCCAAATGGACCGGCCTCAGCAATATCCTTCTCTAAAATGGAGAAAATCTTGGCTGTCAAAGGGGTACCAGCCGGGGAAGGAGGTCCCTCCTCTTCTTGTGAGTCTTCGGGGGCCCGAGGCATCTGAGAAGGAGCTTGCACAGTGGCGGACTCAGGTTCGGTGCTGGGTCACCTCGCCCCCCCCCCCCTATCAAGGATCATATTCACTGTTCTTTCAGTCTTGTCTAAGGCCGGCGAATCATCATCCATCGAGGAAGAGAGGGGGCAGGTACGCTGGCCTCCTGTAGACTGGTGGACGTTAGGGGGCATGGACCGACGAGCTCTGCTATCCATTGCTACCCTAAGGGGTTTGGACAACCTCCCTGCTCTCTTGGCAGTCCCCTGTGAAAGTAAGGGATGGAGTCGCCCAAAGACGCCTTCAAAGATGGGGTGATGGGTAATCCACCGCACCTGTAGGCATAGGAATAGAGTAAGCCTCCTCTCTGGTAGAAGATGGTTGGTTGTGCCCCTGGGGACAGGGGAGGGAACTCTTATCCTTCTTTCGGGCTATCTGAATGGTTCTAACGATGGTAAAGTGGGATTTTCTTTTGCCATTATCAATGGCCATAAGCAAGATTTCACCACCCTTGCCTGTGATGGCCAACACTGACCCTGACACAGGAACGGCACTCCTCGGCACTTTTGATTGGCCCCAGCCGCTATCACTGGCTGGAGTGATATACACCTTCTCCGCCAGCCTTTGGGTAGCCTGGAGCAAATCCTACATATAGCATGGTAGGCAGGTCGGCATGATGGATATAGCTTGGTGACCTGCTTTTAAATGGTTAGTCACCACGCCTAACATCTTGTTGTAGGAGTGTTCAGTTCTGTGGTTCTGGTGAACGCTGGGTGGTGATCGAGGAGGTCCAGGGGTGTGAGAAGAAGCTGACAACAAAAGGGTTGATTTTTTTTTTATTATTTAAGGAACTATCTGGCGACTCCCGACTTAGGCATAAGTCGCCGTAAACAAACAGCCTAGTTTTAGGCTACTTTAAAAAATTGAAAGAAAACAACAATAACAATAACAAAACAATAACAAAAACAATAACAAAAACAACAATTAAACCTGGTTAAATGAAAGAGAGAAGGCCGGCACCAGGACAGGTATCGTGCGCGAAGATCACCCAGACTGGGACATTCGACAAGAATGTGTCGAACAGTCTGGGGAACTACGCAGTCGTTACAATAGGGCGCAGGCGAGCGCTCCATCAAAAGCGATGCGTCACACGAGTGTGTCCGATTAGGAGACGACAGAAAGCAACCTGAAGCCGCCGCGGCATTGGGGGATAGGTCCATGGGACCAGTCGCGGCGCAATGACAGGCAATTTAAGTTCCCTTCGACCGTCTCCCATCTTCTTTGCCAAGCAGTCCGAAGAGCTGCCCGTATTCCTGCCATGTAGTCGGTGTGAGGAAGAGCGAAACGCTGGTCCGGTCGCAGAGTCCTCATTCCCCGCAATTCCTACATGTCCAGGAACCCAGCAGAAATAATTTGACATCGGTTTGAGAAAGGCGAGCACAGTAGCGATTCGCCAGGAGTCTGGGAGAAGACCTTCCACCCAGATCCTGTTGAACAAATCTAACAGAAAGGCCATGCCTCGCTCACCCAGGTGTCAAAGCATGGCGTATGGGACATCACCGGACCATGGGCGGTGTCCGCGCACGAAGCGAGAGCGGAACGCAACTCACTCACAGTAAACTTGTCGTTGAAGGGTTCTCCGCCTCTGGAGGTAAGTCCAGCCGGCGGCCTTCCGCGACATCACGACGTGCATTGAATGCTGGCGGAGCAGCATCACGGCTAGAGAATGCGGAAAAAGCGGTCGCTAAGGATTCCGCCACGGACGCGGGATCCGAGATTGCGGTCCCATTCTCCTGGAGAACGGAAGGGAGGGTCCTGCGAGAACTTGCCCCGAATCCTTTTGACTCGCTTCCACACCTCAGCTAAAGGGGTCTTCCCGTTAAGTGAAGACACGTATGCCCGCCAAGAAGAGCGGCGGGCGTGCTTCGAAATAAACCGGAACCTAGCCCTAGCCCGACGAAATTCAGCGACAGTGAAATCATTCGGGCGGCGCTTATAGCGCATGTAGGCATAACGCTTCTGTTTGAGGGCCGTCTCACACTCGGCCGACCACCATGGGAGTGGTCGGCGTGCAAAACGGCCAGACGTCCTAGGAATAGTAGTCAGGCCCACGGCGATGAGGTTGCCGGAGAAGAACTCAACGGCCTCATCTACCGACCTAAACTCCTCGACTGAGATAGAGAATTCAGTCATTTCCTGAAATGCAGGCCACCGCGCCGGCGCCAAGCTCAACTGAGGTGGTCTCTCAGGCGGCAGTTGCCCTGAAAATGATATTTGAATGGGAAAGTGATCACTACCATGGAGGTCATCGACCACCCACCAATCAAAATCAGGCTGTGCATCCGAAGAGCACAAAGAGAGGTCAAGGCAAGAAAATGAAGTGGTTCTCGGACAGTGATGCGTAAACTCATCCACGTTTAGGACACCCATCTCAAGCTTTTCGATCAGATCGGCAAGGACTTGTCCCCTGGGATTTATGGAGTAATCTCCCCAGAGAGGATGCCTGCCGTTCAGATCTCCAAGCAAGGGATAGGCCTCGGCAACCGTGCCACGACGCAGCGGAAGTACCCCGCGTCGAAGTCAGCTGACGGTGAAATGTACGCAGCAATCAGAGTATACCTCCTATCCAGGTGCAGCTGCACAGCCACTGCCTGAAAGGAGGTATCTAAAGAGAAAGGAAGAATGGAAACATTGCAGGGTGTAAACCGCGCATCCCCCAGCCCGGCCATCCCGCGGTGGTGGGGTCGCAAGACCCTTATACCCCGGAAGGGCGGGCAGGGGGCACGCGCCTAGCATGGTCTCCTGCAAAAGGATAGCTAACGGGGAAAAGGATGAGACGAGCCTCCGCAGCTCCTCCCAGTTGGCCCTGAGTCCACGGCAATTCCATTGAAGGAATATGCCCTCCAGGCCTAGCTCGGAGGAGACGCGGGGGCCCTCCTCGAACTAAAGACCCTCACGGGAATGGCCGTACGCTTCCCGGGGTTAGAACCCCGGGCGCTGTTGGCCGGACAAAGCGCTGAAGGCACTGTCGCCTTCGAAGACTTATTGGGGGAGGTTGGGCTCGCCATGCGAGTCTTTTCCTCCCTCCGCCTCGAAACCTTAGGCAGGCGTTGCAGCTTCGGAGGCGGGGGGCCCTCTTTTCGAGGAACCACCGTCTCCGAGCCACTCGCTCAATCTCGGGGTGTGGGCGAAGGGGCCGAAGCTCCTTTGTTGCTGTCCTCCTTTCGGGGAACAGCTTTAGGAACCCTGGAAGATGGCCTAGCGACCATCTTCAGGGGTGTTGCCCCCTGTGAGTCTAACGACTCGGTGGAGGCGCGTGGCCGTTTTGCCTTACGGGAAACGGTCACGCTGGGGGAAGACGGGGGAGCCCTGGTTTTAGCCGGGGCTGGGTAGGAACCCTTTTTGCCGCCAGCTTTACCAGGGGAGCCCCTGGGTTAGGTAGAGCCTGCAGAAGGGCTCTGAATGGGCGCGGAAACAACCGTGCTCGTTGGCCCGGATGGGCCAGGAGCGGAGGGTGCCTTTCTAACTATTGAGGCATATGATGTCCCAGGCAGAGCCGGGCGTGCCAGGACCAAGTCCTTAGCCTCGCGGAATGAGAGTCGATCCTGGGCCTGAATGTTCAGGATTTCTTTCTCGAGGAGATATGCACCACATTGCTTCGAAGAAGCAGGGTGCGGCTCTCTACAATTGACACACTTGGCCACACACGATTTCGACTTATCGTGTGCGGCCTTGGAGCAATTTACACAGACTTCGGGTGACCCCGACTTTGCACGTCTAAAAGAATGATTCGTATGGCCGAAGCGGTGACAGTAATAGCACCGCCGCGGCAGTGGCACGAATGCCTTCACGCGGTAGCGGTACCACCGGAACGCACCGACTCAGGGAGCTTGTCACAGTCGAACGTGACGAAGAGTGTAGGGGTAGGTCTCGAGGCCCCTCCCTGTTTTCTCATCAAACGTTCGACCTTGACGGCCCCATGGTCGGCCAGCTCTAGGGTGATGTCCTCAATGGAGTAGTCAACGAGTTCCCTCGCATAAACTACTCCTTTCACAAAGTTCATGGTAGAGTGCGGCGTCACACTCACCGGGGTGCAATCAAGTGTCCGAAGAGCACTTATCTTGGCCACCTCGGCGGGATTCGCCAGAAGGCTCCCGTCCGAGAAACGGGTCACCTTCGGCTCTCTACCAATTGCACTAGCTAATCCTCTCCTTTAATGGATCATGTTGCCCTTGGATAACATGGTGCCATCAGTGGAGCGAATAACGAGGAAGCGTTTGAAGCCAGCGGGCTCAAAAACGCCAGGTAACCTCGCAATCAGGGGCCCCGATGTCATCGAGGCTCGGCCCTGTGCACTTTTGGTCTTAGAAAATACTCTCTCTCCTCAATACCCTCTTCTTGAACCACCAAGCGGACCTTGTCAGGGCGGCGGGAACTTTTGGCTAGGGACTCGCGATCCCGCCGCTACAATGTCCTTCCCCTTGAGGAGAGCAGATGAATGATCATGGATTTACATATAGCCCACCTTCACTATAGCAATACAATTAACAAATCCAAATATAAACATGGTTGTCCTTACAAGTCAAACGTTCGACCTTGACGGCCCCATGGTCGGCCAGCTCTAGGGTGATGTCCTCAATGGAGTAGTCAACGAGTTCCCTCGCATAAACTACTCCTTTCACAAAGTTCATGGTAGAGGCGGCGTCACACTCACCGGGGTGCAATCAAGTGTCCGAAGAGCACTTATCTTGGCCACCTCGGCGGGATTCGCCAGAAGGCTCCCGTCCGAGAAACGGGTCACCTTCGGCTCTCTACCAATTGCACTAGCTAATCCTCTCCTTTAATGGATCATGTTGCCCTTGGATAACATGGTGCCATCAGTGGAGCGAATAACGAGGAAGCGTTTGAAGCCAGCGGGCTCAAAAACGCCAGGTAACCTCGCAATCAGGGGCCCCGATGTCATCGAGGCTCGGCCCTGTGCACTTTTGGTCTTAGAAAATACTCTCTCTCCTCAATACCCTCTTCTTGAACCACCAAGCGGACCTTGTCAGGGCGGCGGGAACTTTTGGCTAGGGACTCGCGATCCCGCCGCTACAATGTCCTTCCCCTTGAGGAGAGCAGATGAATGATCATGGATTTACATATAGCCCACCTTCACTATAGCAATACAATTAACAAATCCAAATATAAACATGGTTGTCCTTACAAGTCAGTCCAATAGTATAGGTAAGGGAGGGATTGAACAAGAAAGGGAAAGAGAAAAAAAAAGTGACCCTAAAGAGAACAGAAAAAGTGAAGGGAGATATAAAGAGTAAGAGAATAGAAATGGATACTATATCAAACAAGACAAATAGGAATAGGACATGATAGATAAAACTACTACTAATTGACCCTCAGTAAGGCAAAGGTGAATCCCCCTCATCAGAAGGCAGGAGCTCTTCTACATTGAGCACTAAAATACCGCAGCTGGGAAGGGTAGATAAATTGGGACTGAAAGACTGATGAATAAATAGTGTGGAAGAGGTTCTTTAAGAGGTGCCAGGGGCTTTTGGCCTAGGGTTGGATGAATGCTGTGGAAAAATGGAAGAGTATCTTTATAATTAAAGAGCAAAAAAAAAGTTTTGATGGGGAGAGTAAATTTAGTCTCATCAATACTTACTGGGCCCATTTTGTGAGGCAAATTTTATAATAATGATAAGTCTAATTTAGACCTGGGTATAACTTAGCATGACCAAAAAAAACCTAGCTGGATAAATGGACAGACTAAGTTTCAAGAAATAGTAGAGTAGAAACAATTTAGAACCTAAAGTGTGAAATTGGGCTGAAATTCAGCAAGATAAGATAGGGGTTCGATGAGAAATGGGAGGTACATAGTTGAAATTATTCTGATGCTTAAAAGGAAAAAAAGTTTAAAAACACCCAATAAAGTTTTATCTTAATATCTCTCAATTATTTATTATAAAGGTTACCTCTATACAGACAAAAATATACACTTTTTTATGTTTTTTTTATTGGAGACTTTTGTCTAACCCATAAATCTGTAAATAATTCTTTATCTCACCCAAAAAGTTGGTTTGGTAATGTATTTCAAAGCCATCTTGGGTGAGGTTTGGGGTTGCATGGAAAATGCCAGCATTGTGAATGAGGATATCAATCTTTGATTCTCCTGCAATATGGAAAAAATATTATCCTCACAATGCAATGCACAATAAATGTGTATTAAAAACATCATTCCAATAGAATGTATTTTTCCTCAAAACAAAATAAAAACAAAAGGGGGAATCTCCAGGAGAAAAGTTTCTAATGAAATATCTCTATAAAAAGTGAAGATAGGAAGGGGAAAATATGTGGAAGATATAGAGCCACAGATACTTCTACAGGCAGTGGAAATGGGAGGGTACATAATCCTCAAGATGCCAGCTGCTGCATGGTTTTCATATCATACTCACCACACACACACACACACACCTCGTTGTTGTTGTTGCTTATATCTTCCCCAGGAGCAGATGACATCTCTGCTCCCTCTGACTACATAGGGAGATTAAGGGAAAAAGCTTCGACTCTACAGCATGTGCTGTAGGGCTTCATCAACTTAGCCACCAGAATAAGGTGAGGCAGCGCTTTCTGCAAGGTTGCATTCTGTGCAGTTTATATATATATATATATATATATATGAGGAATTAAACAACATTCTCCCAAGACAATTTAATTCAGAACAGTTTTGGTGTATCTCACACCCTTTTTCAACTGACACTGGATAGAAAATATAAGAAAAGTGCATATAAGCATAACACATGGTCAGGTCGTGAAAGATCCTCTTTTTTCCCCAATCCCCTACTTGTGGCTAATCTGGGGGGGGTTAGGCCAAAACATATTGAAGGGCTGACATTTTTAGCCAGAAGTAGGGATTGGGGAAAAAAGAGGGGATCTTTCACGACCTGACCATGTGTTATGCTTGTATGCACTTTTCTTATATTTTCTATCCAGTGTCAGTTGAAAAAGGGAGTGAGATACACCGAAACTGTTCTGAATTAAATTGTCTTCGGAGAATGTGGTTTAATTCCTCATCTTTTCTTGCGATATTGCATTAATTTATCATATATATATATATATATATATATATATATATATATATATATATATATATATATATATATATATATATATATAAGAGAGAAAGAGAAATTTGATGCAAATGAGCAAGAAACAAGAGGAGTTGATTTAAAAGTAGGAGAAAGGAACATTGGAAGAACACTAGGAACAAAGAGTAAAGGGCGGCACAATGAAGACAATCCTTACTTAAAGACAAATACTGCCACAGAAAAAAAGTTTGAAATTCCTGGTCAGATGCTCTACTGCTAAGCTACCAGGCACAGTGACTCTAATTCGCCCAAAGCATTGCCCTATCAAACCCAGTATCTCCCTAAGCTAGGAGCCGACAAGGGATTTTTATACATCTTACCCACTCACAATTTAAAGGCTCATTATCCATCACATACAAAGAAAGAGCAAATACAAGTTTCTTTCTGTCTTCAAAATAGTTTTGAAAGGCAGGTAATAAATATGATGAAAGCCCTGTGGTGGTTGTTACTACCTGCAGAACTTGTATTTGCTCTTTCTTTATATATATATATATATATATATATATATATATATATATATATATATATATATATATATATATATATATATGAAATGGGGTAGGAAGCCATATTGTATACAAGATTTGTTCAAATGATGAGCTATGACTGCTTGGTTAAGCTTGCACTGCATCTTTTTAACCTTTTCAGACTTTCTTTTCAAAAAGCTAAAGGTGGGGAAAATGCTGGGAAATGGCATATCTTTATTAGCCGAAACATCTTTCAACCTTTTTAAAGGTCATCTTCTGGGCAATTGGTGTTATATATGCATCATTATCTTAATATAAGAATATATTTTAAGACCAATTAGAAGTGGCAAAAATTATAAAGTTTGAATAATGTTTAGATAAAAAACATGCATCTTAACATAAGAATATTTGTTTTGACCAATTAGATGAGAAATTTTATACAGATTAAACAATGTTTAGATCAGCGAAATAGAAGCGAATAAAAAAAATTAATTGATTGGCAAAGAAGGCAAGGTAAACGGACGTGGGCTATGATCTAATGTAGCTGGTATTAAGACCTGTGTGGTGGGCAAACTGGTTTCTGGTTGGTGCTGGATGTTTATTTGGGGTCTTCACTTCCTTATTGTGACAGCTTCAGCCATGAGCAGTCATCATCAATCACTCTCGCAGAGAATGATGGTTGTATTTATATTTAATATTTCTCAGATGAGGGTTGTCCGATGCTTTGGAGTGTGGCATTTGATAACTCCATCATGGAGATGTGCTGTTGGTTGCTGAGACAGGGTTGTATAAGTCATCCCAATGTATGAGGGTTTTGTTTTGTTTGTTTTTGGAGGGGCTATCTGGCGACTGCCCACTTGGGCATAAGTCGCCGCAAACAAACAGCCTAGTTCTAGGCTACTTTAAAATAAAAATTTGAGAAAAAAAAGGGTAAAAAGGGAAGATGACAATTAGGAAGCAAGCTACAGAGTCGGGGGAAGGTCCCCCTCCCCCCGGTACAGGAGCGAGCGACCTACAAAGAAAACCAATAACCCAAAAACAAAACCTAATTAAATAAAAGGGAGAAGGCCAGCCTCCCCCCAAAAGTCAACAAGTCCACCAGTCAATGTGCACGCAGTCATCCCGAGTACAAGGGACAGGCGGTAGCGACCCCGCGCATCCCGGTACTGGGACAGGTAACGTGCGCGAAGATCACTAAGACTGGGACATTCAACAAGAATGTGGTGAACAGTCTGGGGGACGACGCAGTCGTTGCAATAGGGCGCAGGCGAGCGCATATCAAATAGCGATACATCACATGAGTATGTCCAATTCGGAGATGACAGAAAGCGACCTGAAGCCGTCGTGGTATTGGGGGATAGATCCATGGAAACAGTCGCGGCGCAATAGCCCCCAAGTTTAAGTTCCTTTCGACCGTCTCCCATCTTCTTTGCCAAGCAGTCCGAAGAGCTGACCATATTCCTGCCATGTAGTCGGTGTGAGGAAGAGCGAAACGCTGGTCCGGTCGCAGAGTCCTCGCGAACTTTGGAGCCCTCATCGACGCGCTCATTCCCCGCAATTCCTACATGTTCAGGAACCTAGCAGAAGATAATCTCGACATCCGCTCGGCTCGCAAAACCGTGGCGTCACAGATATCACGAAACAGGGGATGTGGAGATTATGTACGAGGAAATGTGATGCTCATGGTCACAGACATTGCATTTATAATTGTAAAAGAGATTACACTCCTGCAAGTGGTTCATTGCAGGAAGGCAGCTATTCATTATGACAAGGGCGCAAGTTTTATTTGGTTTCTAATAAATTACTATTTAATTTCTCTTATTGGATTGGCGAGGATAACATTATGATGGCTTTGAGGACTTTTTCATCCTCCTTATATCCTGTGTTCATGTATGCTTGCTAATAAAGATCTATTGTACTTGGTTTTTCATTTTAATGCCTTGGGTTATGTATGGTATGAGCCCATATTCTGCTTTATGGCATCAATTGACGTTTGTGGGTAGCTGTTGTTGATGAGCAGCTTACTCTTTTTAATTCTGCATCAGCCACTGTCCAGTTTGAAGAGTGAGAGAAGGCTCTGTTGATGAGGGCCCTTATTACGGAGTTTTTGTATTGATCAGGATATTCAGACAATCCACTCATGCAGAAGCTCAGATTTATTGATTTAATGTAAGCTTAAGTTGTAAAATGTGCGTGTTGAGAATGGAAGAGGAAGTGGAGAAATGGTAATGTGTTGTTTTTCTTTCATAAGTTAAGTTGAGGGATGAATTTTCCTTGAAAGTTTTAATAAGGGTTTGGACCCAGCTAGTGTTATTTGCATTGATGAATATGTCATCAATATATCGGGCAAAGATAGGTGGTTTCAATGGAGGATTGTTCTTGAAAATGGCATCCTCCACTGTTCCCATGTAGAAGTCAGTGAATAGAACACCCAATGGAGATCCCATCGCCACTCCATCGACCTGCATATATAAGCAGCCATCAGGGCTGTAAAGGGGCACCTTTTTGGTACGAGCTTAAAGAGTTATCATAGAATCTCTTAAAGAGATCTGGAGGGGTAGATTTTCTGCCAAAGGAGCTCAATGGTTTCATCCACAGGAACATTGGTAAACAATGATTCGACAGCCATTGAAGACATGAACCCAGAGGTTCAGAGATTTGGAAGATGTTTAAAAAGTCTTCCATTGAACATAAGCTGTAATCAGATTGGACATATGGGGTAATGAACAAGTTGAGGACTTTGGCTAGGTGAGAGGTGACCGTAGGTATCTGGCTAATGATGGGTCAGAGCGGTTGGCCAACTTTGTGGGTCTTAATTCCATAAGCATATCTGTGTTTGTAGTCTCGTTCAATTGACTGCCTTTTTAGAGGGGTATTTTCACTGTTGTGCTCGCTAAGGAGCTTATTCAATTTATTTTTTCAGTTGTTCATAGGATTTTGAGTTATGATACAGAACTTGCTTGTGTTGTGTTTTTTTCTCAGTTGTTTGACTGCATTCAAAATAAGAGGTGTTATAAGAGTAGTTCATGTGCATCCTCTTGCATATGATGGCAAGAAAAGAAGACCTTTTTTCTTCAAGCCTTCAAGCAGAAACACAAAGTTTCAACTACTGGAAGAAACTATTTCTTCTAAAGATACCCTCTCAATGATGAGTGACTGGCATCTTTTACAGTACAGATGCCGTATTGCAAAGAAACGTGCGAATTTGTATGGTGGTCCCATCCAATTGCCAGCTAATAAAAATCATTTCATCAACCTCTGTAAAAAGAATTTTCTTTTTATTTAATTTTAGTACCTCATCTGGCGACTGCCTAGTTGGGCATAGGTTGCCATATTTGGCACAGCCTACTTGCTAGGATATATTAAAAAACATAATATGTAAATAAATAATGATCAAAAAGGACAAAGGCTAAAAAAAAATAAATAAAAACAAACAAAGAAAAAGGCAAGTGCACTCCATGGTCAGGAGTAGGCCCACTTCCCCACTGCGAGGAAACATGCGGCCTAAAATAAGACAAATAAAATGGAGGTCCTCGAAAAGGCATAGAGTCCACACGCCTGTGTGCAGGAACCAGTCCCGAGTACAAGAGACAAGGGGTAGCGATCCCACTACTCGTAGGTGACGTGCGTGAAGATCACCCAGACTGGGACATTAAACAAGAATGTGCCAAACAGTCTGGGGGACGACGAGGTCGTCGCAATAGGGCGCAGGCGAGCGCTCCATCAAATGGCGATGCATTCCGCGAGTGTGGCCAATTCAGAGACGACAGAAAGCAATCTGAAGCCATCGCAGCATTAGGGGCGAGGTCCATGGAAACAGGGGCAGCGAAATAAAATTTGCATCCATAGTCGAGCTTCAAACTAACAAAGTAAGGCAGTAGCCCTATCAGCGCCCCAGGCACTGAACGTCACGAAAAGAAGAATCTCCATGGGACGGGTTCAAGAGACCGGAAAGCTGAAAATATGAGCCTCCCAGGTGAGGCATTGGTTAAATACAAGACCAAGGAAGCAGTGCAAGTCCACCACTTTCAGGTGAACCCCATTTAGAAACAATCCTGGGTCAAGGTGGAGCCGTGGATGGCAGCAGAAGTGCACCACCTTAGTCTCGGCTAAAGAAAACCAAAGCCGGTGTGTTTCGGCATAGCGAAAGACGTGGTTCAATGCCTGTTAAGAGTCTACGGTCGAGAGATGGCAGCTGGGCAGCACCAAAGAGAGGTCATCCACGTAGAGTGTAGCGAGAGCATCTTCCAGTAGCGATGCTGTTGATGCTCAAGGCAAAAAGTTTGACAACGAGGACACTTCCCTACAGGACACCATCTTCCTGCTGCATTGGGCCAGAGATGGGTCTCCCGACCCGTACGCAGAATCGATGATCTCACAAAAATTCAGATATAAAGAATGGGAGGTGTCCACTCGCCCTCATCATGTTGAGTCTCCATGATACTGTATCATGCGGTGTCATAGGTCTTCTCCTGATCGAAAAACAATGTGGCATAGTGCTGTCGATGAAGGGGGCATTTTCCAGTTGGAGCAGAGCATCCGACGTGGAGAGGAACTAACGAAGCTGCACTGTGCAGAAGACAGATGGCCTCCGTTGTCCAGAAAAAAAGTTAATCTAACATTTACCAATTTCTCATCAACTTGAACATGCAAGAGGTGAGAGAGATTGGGTGGAAACTGGGCGGGGTAGAGTGATCTCTCTCCAATTTGCGAAAAGCAAGCACAGTAGCTATTCGCAAGGAGTCTGGGAGGATACCCTCTACCCGGATACTGTTGAACAAATCTAACAGAAAGGCAAAAGTCTTGCTCACCCAGGTGTCAAAGCACAGTGTGCAGCACATTGTCCAGAGAAAGGGCAGTGTCCGTGCACAAAGCGAGAGCGGAATGCAACTCACTACATGCAAAACTGCCAGATGTTCTAGGAATAGTAGTTAGGCCCACGGCGATGAGGTTGCTGAAGAAGAACTCAATGGCCTCATTTACCAAACTAAACTCATCGACTGAGACATAAGTAATTTCCTGTAATGAGGACCACGGGGCCTGCACCAAGCACCACAGGGGCGGGCTCTCAGGCGGCAGCGGCCCAGAAAATATTTGAATGGGAAAATGATCACTACCCCACAGCCAAAATCAGGCTGTGCATCCGGAACGCACAAAGAGAGATCGAGGCAGGAAAATGAAGAGGATCTCAAACAGTGATGTGTGAATTCATCCACATTTAGGACACCTATCTCAAGCTCCTAGATTAGGTCAGCAAGGATTTGACCCCTGGGATTAATCAAGCAGCTTTTAAATTCTCAATGCACTATTCATTCATTCACTCCCCAGAGGGGTTGTCTACCATTCAGATCTCCGAGCAAGAGAAATAGCCTTGGAAACAATGCCACGACTCAGAGGAAGTCTCTCACATCGAAGGTAGCACTGCTACTGCCTGAAAGGAGATATCTAAAGCAAAATGAAGAACGGAGACATCATGCCCGGGTGTAAATGGTGCATCCTCCTGCGCAGCTCCCATCCCATGGCAGTGGGGTGGCAAAACCCTTATACCCGGGAAGGTGGGAAGGGGGCACCGCATCCTTTATGGTCTCATGCAAAAGATAGCTAACGAGGAACGTGAGATGACCCTCTGCAGCTACTTACAGTTGGCTTGGAGTCCGTAGCAATTACATTGATGAAAGAATATGCCCTCCAGGACTATTTTTTTTTTTTAAGAGCTCATCTGGCGACTGCCTACTTGGACATTAGTCGCCGTATTAAAACTGGCCTAGTTCTAGGCTACTTTAAAATAAAATTAAAGAGAAAAAAAACAACACCCCAAAAAGGGGGAAAGGAAAGAAGCTGGTGCGTCGGGGAGAGGTCCCCCCCAGTGCAAGAGCATGCAACTAAAGGAAAAAAAAACAAAAACAAAAAAAACAAATGCAAAAACAAAAGAAAACAAACCTTGCTTAAATAATAGGGAGAAGGCTGGCCTCCCCCAAGAAGTCAACAAGTCCACAAGTCAATGTGCACGAATCTGTCCCGAGCACAAGGGACAGGCGGTAGCGACCCCGCCCATCCTGGTACCGGAACAGGTATCGTGCGCGAAGATCACCCAGACTGGGACATCTGACAAGAATGTGCAGAACAGTCTGGGGGAAGACGCAGTCGTTGCAATAGGGCGCAGGCGAGCGCTCCATCAAATAGCGATGCGTCACACGAGTGTGTCCGATTCGGAGACGACAGAAAGCAACATGAAGCCGCCGCGGCATTGAGGGATAGGTCCATGGCAACAGTCGCAACGCAATGGCACGCAACTTTAAGTTCCCTTCGACCGTCTCCCATCTTCTTTGCCAAGCAGTCCGAAGAGCTGCCCGTATTCCTGCCATGTAGTCGGTGTGAGAATGAGCGAAACGCTGGTCGGGTCGCAGAGTCCTCACGGACTCCTTGGCGCCCTCATCGGCGCGCTCATTCCCCGCAATTCATACATGTCCAGGAACCCAGCAGAAGATAATCTCGACATCTGCCCGGCTCGCCAAAACCGTGGCGTCACGGATATCGCGAACCAGGGGATGCGGAGATTCAAATTACCCGAGAGCACTCAGGGCACTATAAATCACAATCCGGTCTCCGAACCGGGCACGTCGCGTAATCTCCCGTACAGAGTGGTGTATTGCCACCAGCTCGGCCGTGAAGACAGACGCAGCGCCTGGTAGAGCCCCGAGGACTTTCAAACAGAGGGGATACGGAGAATGTCCATGGCGCGGGTACAAGAGACCCTAAGGCTGCGAATATAAGCCTCCCAGGTGAGGCGTCCGTCGAATACAAGACTAAGGAAACGGTGCGACTCAACCACATCCAGGCGCACCCCATAAGGAAACGAATCCTGGTGCAGAAGTGCACCACCTAAATCTTGGCCAAAGAAATCACAATCCGGTCTCCGAACCGGGCACGTCGCGTAATCTCCCGTACAGAGTGGTGTATTGCCACCAGCTCGGCCGTGAAGACAGACGCAGCGCCTGGTAGAGCCCCGAGGACTTTCAAACAGAGGGGATACGGAGAATGTCCATGGCGCGGGTACAAGAGACCCTAAGGCTGCGAATATAAGCCTCCCAGGTGAGGCGTCCGTCGAATACAAGACTAAGGAAACGGTGCGACTCAACCACATCCAGGCGCACCCCATAAGGAAACGAATCCTGGTGCAGAAGTGCACCACCTAAATCTTGGCCAAAGAAAACCGAAACCTGTGCGCTTCGGCATAGCGAGAGACGCGGTTCAATGCCTGTTGGAGTCGACGCTCCAGAGTTGGCATCTGGGCCGCGCCAAAGGAGATCGAAAGGTCGTCCACGTAGAGCGTAGCGAGAACATCTTCCGGCAGTACCAAGGTAATGCCGTTGATGCTCAGGGCAAAGATTGTGACACTGAGGACACTTCCCTGCGGGACACCGTCTTCCTGCTCCTTTGGGCCGTACGCGGAATCGACGATCTCGCAAAAATTCAGATATAAACATTGGGAGGCGTCCCCTCGCCCCCATCATGTGGAGAGTCTCCATGATACCGTATCGCCATGCGGTATCATATGCCTTCTCCAGATCGAAAAAGACCGTGGCGTAGTGCTGTCTACGAAGGAAAGCCTCGCAGACGGCATTTTCCAGTCGGAGCAGAGCAACCGACGTGGAGTGGAACTTGCGGAAGCCGCACTGTGCGGAAGACAGATGGCCTCCGCTGTCCAGGAAAAAGGCTAATCTAACATTTACCAATTTCTCCATCAACTTGCATACGCAAGAGGTTAGAGAGATTGGGCGGAAACCGGTCGGAGTATAGTGATCTCTCACCGGTTTACGAAAGGCGAGCACAGTAGCGATTCGCCAGGAGTCTGGGAGAAGACCTTCCACCCAGATCCTGTTGAACAAATCTAACAGAAAGTCCATGCCTCGCTCACCCAGGTGTCGAAGCATGGCGTACGGGACATCGTCCGGACCATGGGCGGTGTCCACGCACGAAGCGAGAGCGGAACGCAACTCACTTACAGTAAACTTGTCATTGAAGGGTTCTCCGCCTCTGGAGGTAAAGTCCAGCCGGCGGCCTTCCGCGACATCACGACGTCCATTGAATGCTGGCGGAGCAGCATCACGGCTAGAGAATGCGGAAAAAGCGGTCGGTAAGGATTCCATCACGGACGAAGGGGTCCGAAATTGCGGTCCCATTCTCCTGGAGAACGGAAGGGGGGTCCTGCGAGAAATTGCCCCGAACCCTTGTGACTCGCTTCCACACCTCAGCTAAAGGAGTCTTCCCGTTAAGTGAAGACGTGTATGCCCGCCAAGAAGAGCGGCGGGTGTGCTTCGAAATATACCGGAACCTAGCCCTAGCCTGACTAAATTCAGCGACAGTGAAATCGTTCGGGCAGCGCTTATAGCGCATGTAGGCATAACGCTTCTGTTTGAAGGCCGTCTCACACTCGGCCGACCACCATGGGAGTGGTCGGTGTGCAAAACGGCCAGACGTCCTAGGAAAAGTAGTCAGGCCCACGGCGATGAGGTTGCTAGAGAAGAACTCAACGGCCTCATCTACCGACCTAAACTCCTCGACTGAGATAGAGAATTCAGTCATTTCCTGAAATGCAGGCCACCGCGCCCGCGCCAAGCTCAACTGAGGTGGTCTCTCAGGCGGCAGATGCCCTGAAAATGATATTTGAATGGGAAAGTGATCACTACCACGGAGGTAATTGACCACCCCATAATCAAAATCAGGCTGTGCATCCGAAAAGCACAAAGATAGGTCAAGGCAAGAAAATGAAGCGGTTCTCGGACAGTGATGCGTAAACTCATCCACATTTAGGACACCCATCTCAAGCTCTTCGATCAGATCGGCAAGGACTTGTCCCCTGGGATTTATGGAGTAATCTCCCCAGAGAGGATGCCTGCCTTTCAGATCTCCAAGCAAGAGATAGGGCCTCGGCAACCGTGCCACGACGGGGCGGAAGTCCTACGCGTCGAAGTCAGCTGACGGTCGAATGTACGCAGAAGTGATAGTATACCTCATATCCAGGTGCAGCTGCACAGCCACTGCCTGAAAGGAGGTATCTAAAGTGAAAGTAAGAAGGGAGACATCATGCCGGGTGTAAACCACGCATCCCCCAGCCCTGCCATCCCGTGGTGGTGGGGTCGCAAGACCCTTATACCCCGGGAGGGCGGGCAGGGGGCACGCGCCTAGATGGTCTCCTGCAAAAAGATAGCTAACGGGGAACGGGTCGAGACGAGCCTCCGCAGCTCCTCCCAGTTGGCCCGGAGTCCACGGCAATTCCATTGAAGGAATATGCCCTCCAGGCTCGGAGGAGACGCTGGGGCCCTCCTCGAACTGAAGACCCTCACGGGAATGGCCGTACGCTTCCCGGGGGCAGAACCCCGGCGCTGTTGGCTGGACAAAGTGCTGAAGGCGCTGTCGCCTTCGAGGGCTTATTGGGGGAGGTTGGGCTCACCATGCGTGTCTTTTCCTGCCTCCGCCTAGAAACCTTAGGCGGGCGTTGCGGCTTCGGAGGCGGGGAGGCCCTCTTTTCGAGGAACCACCGTCTCCGAGCCACTCGCTCCACCTCAAGGCGTGGGCGAAGGAGCCGAAGCTCATTTGTTGCTGTCCTCCTTTCAAAGAACAGCTTTAGGAACCCCGGAAGATGGCCTAGCGACCATCTTCAGGGGTGTTGCCCCCTGTGAGTCTAACGACTCGGTGGAGGCGCGTGGCCGTTTTGCCTTACGGGAAACGGTCACGCTGGGGGAAGACGGGGGAGCCCTGGTTTTAGCCGGGGCTGGGTAGGAACCCTTTTTGCCGCCAGCTTTACCAGGGGAGCCCCTGGGTTAGGTAGAGCCTGCAGAAGGGCTCTGAATGGGCGCGGAAACAACCGTGCTCGTTGGCCCGGATGGGCCAGGAGCAGAGGGTGCCTTTCTAACTATTGAGGCATATGATGTCCCAGGCAGAGCCCGGCGTGCCAGGACCAAGTCCTTAGCCTCGCGGAATGAGAGTCGATCCTGGGCCTGAATGTTCAGGATTTCTTTCTCGAGGAGATATGCACCACATTGCTTTGAAGAAGCGGGGTGCGGCTCTCCGCAATTGACACACTTGGCCACACACAATTTGGACTTATCGTGTGCGACCTTGGAGCAATTTACACAGACTTCAGGTGACCCAGACTTTGCCCGTCTACATGAGCGATTCGTAGGGCTGAAGCAGTGACAGTAATAGCACCGCCGCGGCAGTGGCACGAATGCCTTCACGCGGTAGCGGTACCAACCGGCACGTACCGACTCAGGGAGCTTGTCACAGTCGAACGTGATGAAGAGTGTAGGGGTGGGTCTCGAGGCCCCTCCCTGTTTTCTCATCACACGTTCCACCTTGACTGCCCCATGGTCGGCCAGCTCTAGGGTGATGTCCTCAATGGAGTAGTCAACGAGTTCCCTCGCATAAACTACTCCTTTAACAAAGTTCATGGTAGAGTGCGGCATCACACTCACCAAGGTGCCATCAAGTGTCCGAAGAGCACTTATCTGGGCCGCCTCGGCGGGATTCGAAAGCATTCGCCAGAAGGCTCCCGTCCGAGAAACAGGTCACCTTCGGCTCTCTACCAATTGCACTAGCTAATCCTCTCCTCTGATGGATCATGTTGCCCTTGGACAACATGGTGCAATCAGTAGAGCGAATAACAAGGAAGCGCTTGAAGCCAGTGGGCTCGAAAACGCCAGGTAACCTCTGAATGAGGGGCCCCGATGTCACTGAGGCTCCTTGCCAGCAGGTCTTTTGAAGGAAGCGATCGAAGAGGCCTGGCTTCCCTCTCCCCCCTAAGGGGGTTTGCCCTACTGAGCCGCTTACACGACGGGCGGTCAGCAATGGGCTGCCTGCTGGCTTTCTTCGCAGTCCCCTTAAAAGAAAAGGAGGGACTGCTGCTGGAAATAGGAAGGTGCCCGAAAGCACCTCCAGAGAAGGAGGTGAGGGGGAGTCCCCTTCACCCGTAGGCGTAGGAGAGGAGTAAGCCTCCTCTCCGGTTAAAGAAATATGGAGGGTCCCCTGCGCAAGCACGTGTGGAGGGGGGGACCTCCATTTCGCTGGAGCTGGCCGAGGGTGGCTCCTTCGTTGTTTCAGGGGAGTTAAAGGGGTTTTGTTTTTTAGAGATTCATCCATGGGCATGGTGACCCTATTTGTGCTACAGGACGCAATAGCTCACCACCTCTCACAGTTGCCGGCACTGCAAGAGGTGCTTACAAGCCTGGCAGAGCCAGGCGCCGCCATTTGGGACCACCCCTCCCGCCTGGTGGCCTGGCAGTCCATCGGTTGGCAGCTCCACCTTGAACTCGGCGTAAAAGGATAGATTGTGAAGAGGAGAGGAAAAGGGATGTGAGGAAGGTATGGGTGGGGATCCATTGGACAGGAGAGGGCTCCCCCCAACCCATATGGGGAATCGACGATCTCGCAAAAATTCAGATATAAAGATTGGGAGACGTCCTTCACCGCCATCGTGAGGAGTGTCTCATCATACCATATTGTCAGGCAGTATCATAGGCCTTCTGCAGGTCGAAAAACACCGTGGCGTAGTACCATCTTACGAAGGAAGGCCTCGCACATAATTTTCCAGTCGGAGCAAAGCATAGATGAGGAATGGAACATGAGGAAGCAGCACCGTGCAGAAGACATATGGCCTCCGCTGTTGAGAAAAAGGCTAATTTAACACTAATTTCTCCATCAACTTGCACACGCAGGATGTTCGAGAAATTGGGTGGAAAACGGTCAGGGTAGAGTGCCTGGGCTTATGAATAGCGAGCACAGTAGCGATTCGCCATGAATCTTGGAGGATACCCTCTACCCAGATCCTGTTGAACAAATCTAATAGAAAGGCCATGCCTCGCTCAGGCAGGTGTTGAGGCATGGCGTACAGAAGATAGTATGGACCAGGGGGCGGTGTCCGCGAATGAAGCGAGAGCGGAACGCAACTCAGAGTAAACCTGAGGTTGAAGGGTTCTCCGCCTCTGGAGGTAAAGTCCAGTCGGCGGCCTTTTGTGACAACACGAAGCGCATTGAATGCTGGCGGAGCAGCATCCCGGGTAGAGAATGAAGAGAAAGCAGTCGCGAATGATTCCGCCACGGACGCGGGGTCCGAAATTGCGGTACTACTCTCCTGGAGAACGGGAGTGGGATCCTGCGAGAACTTGCCCTGAATCCTTTTGACTCACTACCACACCTCTGCTAGAGAGGTATTCCAGTTAAGTGAAGATACATATGCCCGCCAAGGTGACTGGCGGATGTGATTCGAAATATGTATACCGGAACCTAGACCTACCTCGACGAAATTCACAGACAGTGAAGTCGTTCGGTCGGCGCTTATAGAGCATGTAGGCATAACGCTTCTGTTTGAGGGGCGGTCTTACACTCGGCTGACCACCACAGGAATGGTCGGTATGCAAAACGGCCAGACGTTCTAGGAATAGTAGTTAGGCCCAGGGCGATGAGGTTGCCGGAGAACAATTTAACGACCTCATCTACTGACCTAAACTCGTCAACTGGGAAAGAAAAATCAGTCATTTCCTGAAATGTGGACCACCGGGCCCTCACCAAGCACCACCAGGGAGGGTTCTTGGGCGGCAGCGGCCCAGAAAATGATACTCGACTACCATGGAGGTCATCGACAACCCCCACCCAAAATCAGGCTGTGCATCCAGAGCACAAAGATAGATCGAGACAGGAAAATGAAGCGGTTCTCGGGTAAACTCATCTACATTTAGGACACCTATTTCAAGCTCGTCGATCAGGTCGGCAAGGACTTGACCTCTGGGATTAATTCAGTACTCTCCCCAGATGGGTTGAGTACAGTTGAGATCTGCGAGCAAGGAAAAGGGCCTCGGGAACCGTGCCACGACGTGGCAGAAGTCCTACGCGTGGAAGACAGCTGACGGTGGAATGTACGCCAAAATAAGAAAATAACAGTATACCTCCTATCCAGGAGCAGCTACACAGCTACTGCCTGAGAGGAAGTCTTTAAAGCGAGAAGAAGAACGGAGACATCATGCCGGGTGAAAAACGCGGATCCTCATGCCCGGCCCCCATCCCGTGATGGTGGGGTCGCAAAAGGATTATACCCGAGGAGGGTGGGCAGCGGGCCCGCACCCAGCATGGTCTCCTGCAAAAAAGATAGTTAACGGGGAACGCCAATAGACGAACCTCCGCAGCTCTTCCCAGTTGGCCCCGAATCGGCGGCAATTCCATTTAAGGAATATGCCCTGCGGGCCTAGCTCGGAGGAGCTTCGAAGAGAAGACCCTCACGGGAATGGCTGTACGCTTCCGGGAGGCAGAACTCCGGGTGCTGTTGGCCGGACAATGCGACGGAGGCGCTGTCGCCTTAGAGGACTTGTCACTGGAGGTCGGGCTCGACATGAGATTCTTTTCCTCCCTCCGCCAAGAAACCTTAGGTGAGCAGGGTGGCGGTCCCTCTTTTGGAGGATCCACCGTCTCCAAGCCACCCAGCCAACAACTGGGTGTTGGCGAAGGAGCAAAAGCTCCTTTAGTGCTGTCCTCTTTTCGGGGGAGAGGGGGGGGCAGCTTTAGGAACCCTGGAAGATGGCCTCATGACAAACTTCAGGAGTGTTGTCTACTCTGAGTCTAACGACTCGGTGCAGGGGCGCGGCCGTTTCGCTTTACGGGAAGCGGTCACGCTGGGGAAAGGGATGGGAGCCCTGGTTTTAGCAAGAGGTGGGTGTGAACCCTTTATGCCACCAGCTTTACCAGGGTAGGTAGAACCTGAAGAGTTTTGAATGGGCGCGGAAACGACCATGCTCATAGGCCTAGAGGGGCCGGGAGCAGAGGGTGTCTTTCTTAACATTGAAGCATATGACATTCCAGGCAGCGCCGAGCACGCGAAGACCAAGTCCTTAGCCTCGCGAAATGAGAGACGATCCTGAGCCTGAATGGCTAGGATTTCTTTCTCCTGGGGATACACACAACATTGCTTCAAAGAAGCGGGCTGTGGCTGTCCGTAATTGACACACTTGGCCACACACGATTTGGACTTATCATGTGCGGCCTTGAAGCAACTTACACAGACTTCGGGTAATTCCAACTTTGGGCGTCTACAGGAGCAATTAGTATGGCCGAAACAGTGACAGTAATTGCACCTCCGCAGCAGTGGCATGAATACCATCGCAGCAGTGGCATGAATGCCTCCGCAGCAGTGGCATGAATGCCTCCGCAGCAGTGGCATGAATGCCTTCGCGCGGTAGCAATACCAACTGACAAGCACCGACTCAGGGAGCTTGTCACAGTCAACCGTGATGGAGTATGTAGGGGTGGGTCTCAATGCCCCTCCTTGTTTTCTCATTACATGTTCAACCTTGACAGCCCCATGGTTGGCCAGCTCTAAGGTGATATTATATATGGAGTAATTCACGAGTTCCCTTGCAAGAACTACTACTTTCACAAAGTTCATGGGATAGTGTGGCACCTCCCTCACAGGCATGCCATCAAGTGTCCGAAGGACACCAATCATGGCTGCCTCGGATGGATATGACGCATTCAGCAGAAGGCTCCCATCCGAGAAATGGGTCACCTTTGGCTCCCTGCCAATCACACTAGTAGAGCTCTCCTCTGATGAATCATGTTGCCCTTAGCCAACATGTTAACATCACTGGAGCGATTGAAGCTAGCAGGCTCAAAAACACCAGGTAGCTTCTGGTCTTCATCTGAGACTCTTCACTCGGGGGAGCAACAGGGTCAGACATGCCAATCTTGGTTTGGCATCCTTTGGAAAAAAGAGGGAAGCATGTACAGTGCCCCCCCTCCCCCCCGCTATAAGCTCATTATGTGAGCCACAGGTCTTTGGAAGGAATGGGCTGACAGGCCAGGCCTTCCCTCACTCCCCTAAGGGGGTTGGCCCTATCGCGCCGCTCCGGTTGGGAATGGTCAATTATTGGCCACCTGCCTACCAAGCCAAGTGCCGATCTTGGCTTGGTTGCTTATCAAAATGGCAACATACCCCTCCAACCGCATGGCTCATGCAGAAGGAGAGGAGCCCCTACCCCACCCTGAGTCTTTTAAGTCTTCTTTCGCTGGCCCCTAGGCCAGATGGACAGGCCTCAGCAAGACCCTTGTCCGAAATGTAGAAGGTCTTGGATATGACAGGGGCACCCGCCATGGGTGGAGTTTCCTCCTCTCCTTGTAAGGCCTCAGGCTGGTTTGAAAAGTTTAAAAAGAGAAGTGGCATACACAGTGTTGTTCGTTATGGAGAGGCTGCAAGTGCTAACAAGAAAGATGTGGAAGAGTTTGTGAGAGTTTGGTGAATATGTGAGTGCTGAGGGTTTTATTCCCCAGCAAGTGTTTAATTGTGATGAAACTGGACTGTTTTGGAAGAAAATATGCAAAAGAACCTACATAACCTAGGAGGAAAAGGCTTTGCCTGGACATAAGCCTATGAAGGACAGGCTAACTTTTGCTTTGTGGCAATGCTAGCAATGATTTTAAGGTGAAGCCAATGCTTGTGTATCATTCGGAAAACCCCAGTGTGTTTAAGAAGAACAACATTATGAAAAGCAGGTTGCACGTCATGTGGTGGGTTAACAAAAGTAAGGCCTGGGTGACCACAGTTTTTCCTGGAATGGATCAACTTACCAGTGAAGTGCCTGCTGTTGATGGACAATGCTCTTCTTGCCCACCCCCCAGACATGGCGGCTGAGTTACTGGAAGAGTTTGACTTCATCATCATGAAGTTTCTGCCTGCTAATACGACTCCATTGATTCAGCCAATGGTCAACCGTTCATTTCTAACTTTAAGAAGTTATACATCAAAGCACTTTTTCAAAGGTGCTTCAAGGTTACTTCTGACATGGAGTTAACTCTGTGACTTTTGGAAGAACCACTCAAATATCCTGCATTACTTAGGTCTTATTGACAATGCCTGGCAGCAACTGACTCGCAGGACCTTGAATTCAGCCTAGAAGAACCTCTGGCCAGACTATGTTGCAGAGAGATTTCAAGGGATTTGAGAGAGAGCCTACTGAAGTTGCTGATGACATTGTGTCTCTGGGCAAAAGCATGGGCCTGGAAGTCAACAATGATAATGTCAAAGAGCTGGTGGAGGAACACAGTACCGAATGATCTACTAATGAACTCAAACTCCTTCAGAAGGAGCAGCAGAAGCAGGTGCCTGAGGAGATATCTTCGGAGGAAGCGAGGATGTGCCTAGTGCTCTTATTAAAGAAATGTGTGCAAAATTGGGCAAAATGAAAAATTTTGTTGAAATGTATCACTCTGATAAGGCAGTAAGTAGCAAGCGGTGTCAGTAACCTTTTCAATGACAATGCTATGTCTCATTTCCGTAACATTGTGAAACAGAGGCAAAAGCAAGTTTCAATAGAAAGGTTTTTAGTGAAAAAGAAGCTTGTGTGAGTGGTAGTGTGTTTTAGTGTGTTGCATTGATTGGTAAAGATTTGAACAATTATTTGGGTAAAAAAAAATAATAACTAGTGGAAAGGTATTGTAAGAAAACATCTATGTCACTGTCTATTATTTGTAAAAAAAAATTATTCTATTCATACAGCTACTTCATTTTCTATAAATTGTACATAGTTGATTTTAATTATATGATTTCTGTAACAAAAGTGATTAAAGTTTATGGGTGTTTGAGTGTACCTGGCTCTGTCAATTACTCAAAATCAGGCAATGAGCATCCTTGGGTCCCCTCCCTCCTCTCTGTATCCAATCAAGCACAAAACCACCCATTATTTTTTTCACATCAAAATGATCTATCATAATGCTGGGGTGGTATAAGCTATAGCATTTTATCAGGTGAAACTTCAGAAGACCTAGGCCGTGTTTTTAGTATTAAAAACAGTACTAATGGTGTTTTTTAGGCATTGTAGTCATCATATATGGTTTGGGTTTGGAGCAGAAAGTACATATTTTTTAAGATACTCCACCTTGACGGGTCAAAATGAAATTAAAATATGTCCACCTTGCCTTCTATTGATGTGTAAAGAATTCCTGATTTAAAACATTTTCAATCCTGATTTCAACCTAATGCTAGGCTTTCAAATTGTTTTTGAACCCTAAGGTAATTATTTCAAAATGGGGGCTTTGCCCCCTACATCCACCTTTAATTGTGGAGGTTGCACCCACTCCAATGCTATTTTTAATCCCCCAATAGAATTAACAATTTGAAACCCTAGCATTAGGTTGAAATCAGTCAGGGTTGCCAATGTTTGAAATTATGGTTTCTTTTGACATCAAGAGAAGGCAAGGTGGACTTATTTTAATTTCATTTGGACCCCGTCAAAGTGGAGTATCTTAGAAATATGTACTTTCCGCGCCAAACCAAAATCATATATGATGACTACAATGCCTAAAAACACCATTAGTACCATTTTTAATACTAAAAATTCAGCATAGGTCTTCTGAAGTTTCACCTTTTATCCAATCAGGGTTGATCCCTGGGCATAAGACCCCAAGCATGCTCTCACAAACCCCTAAAATAGACAATATCTTCCACTCATTGTTGTTAGCCCTTTCATTCTCAAGCAGATAATAAAATTCACAAAGATCAGAATGACAAATGCTGGCAGGTGCAAGGGCACCAGGGTCAGGGTTTCATTTGGGGGAAGAGGAGTACAGGAAACATAGTAACTGTGTTTTAACACCACCCATTTCACATCAGGCATGTATTGAGACTGTTCAATCAATTACAGGATGGAGCAATATGTTGTGTATGCAAAGAAGGAGCTGGGTGCAGTGGTGAGTGAGTGTGTGGCATTTACATGTGATGATACCATAAATAGGGCTGCCTGCACCCAATAGGCATCTCACTCTGTATGCTGATTTTTTTCCCTGAGCTGCTCTTCCTGGGATTGAACCCACAAGCCAAGATGTGGAATTCCATACCTTATACACTAGGTTAACCACTTTACTACTTACTATATGGTGGGTTTGATTTTCACCAATGTTACTACTGGCAGGACCAAAAGGGTCTGCATATTGGCCTTGCAGGAAAACAAAACTTCCAGATGTGCATATTCCCAGGCCAGCAACTCCTATCTGGGTTTAGTTGCTTGATTCAACATGCAGTGGAAAATATGACATTCTTCCTGTCTCTCATAGAGGCAGAAATTGACATTGTACAATTTCCTGTAAAGGTGGCTATCCATCGCTATAGAATTCACATTTCATACCCAAGCATAAATAGTATGCGACAATAAGTTAAAACTTTACAAAGTGTAACAACTTGCTTAGTAGTAGTAATGCTGCACATTCCCAACAACTTGCAAGAGAGCAGAGATCGAGGGTTATGAAGTAGATGTTGTTGTTTTTTGATTTCTTCTTTATTTTTGCAACTGCATTCTCACCCAATTCTTCCTTTCGACAGCACAAATATATTCTGGCTCCTAGAATTTAAAATTTACAAGGCCAGATTGTCAAATGCCATTTTTTCAAGCTATCTGAAATCCACATCTTGCCTTGAACCTACTATCATTCTGTAATGGAGACAGATCTTTTGGTGGGACATTGACTTAAAGGATTCAAATCCAGACAAACAAGATTTAAAAATAAACCAAATGAATTAATTACAATCAGATATACATAAAGTAGAAAGACAACAAATGTGGTAATTATTACTACTTCTTATTATATTAACTACTATTTCAAAACTGTTACAACCTTTGAAAAAAATATTTTTTTTAGAATTTCTGCTATCTTTACCATATAAAGCTAGTTGAAGAGCTGCCTCAAAACCAATTCCCTGATTAGCTCCAGTAATTACAACGACCTTATTTTTCACAGTATTATTGCAAGTACATTGTTTCTTTTTTAATCGTCTGAAAAGAAAAAAATACTGTTCAATATGGAAGGAAGCCAAGAACTGAGATAACATCATAGGACAAATTTTTTTTAGGAAATGACATGACTTGGCTTAGAGGAAACGAGGGATTAAGATTGGGAGGCTGGTCTATCAGTCTCATATACCCAGTGGGCCTTAAATAATTTTAATATCTTTATTTTTTTAAGTTTGTAACAAAATCAATTAAAATTTAGACAAGATACATACATGAAGGTTTATCATCACTAACTCTATAAGAAGGGAAATTTTTTGAGTATTTGAATAATAATTTCATCTTAGTTTGGTTATGACAAAGTTATTTCTAATAATTCTTTTATAATATCAAAAAACAAAATGGTGAAGTTCAGAAATAAATATAAGTATCAAAATTTTGAGAATTTTTTAAAACCCAAAGAATTACAAATGGAGGAGTTCAGAAAAATTATTTTTATATATCTTCTTCTATATGGCTGCTTTTTTATTTAAAATTTTAATCTTAGTAAGGAAGTGCAAGCTCTCCACTGTAGGAGGGAGTGGCAAAGCCATTGCCTGGTTTAGATATAAATTTAATCTTAGAAATTCTTGTGATTTCTATAATTTTTTAGCAGAAGAGAGAATATTAAACTTGCTAAGACTAGGAACTATGCAATAATTTTGGCTTATTTTATATATTTCATTATAGCATTTTAGCTTTTGCATAGGTCTACATTTGTTCTTCATCTCTTCAATTCTACACAGATATATTTAACAGTTTAACAGAAGAACTTTGTGTACCTATATTGTACCCATATTTAGAAGGCTATTAAACCATCAAATTAAAAGGTACCTACCCTCCACCCAACCTTTACATATATCCCTATATGCCTAAGTGAGTGAATTTTAGTTTTGTATATGCATTATTATTATTATTATTATTATAATAATAATCATAATAATAATCATTGTAATAATAATAATCGTAATAATAATAATAATAATCATCATAATAATCACTGTAATAATAATAATCATAATAATAATAATCATTATAATAATAATAATCATCGTAATAATAATAATAATAATAATAAGAGTCCAGGCATTAACAGAAATATCAATTAAAAAAAAAGTTTGGGGAGGATCTTAAGACTGACTGCAAGGGGGGCAAATGATTATATAGTGGAAAAGGTATATGATGGGATACGTAGTGGTAGAGGAAGGGTGAGTCAGCAAGAATGAAATGAACTGATCCTATGATGCAATGTGTGAAAAAAGGGAAGCTTGTCACCTAAGTGAGAACAGGTAAGGAGATTAATAATAGGCATCTTTTAAAGCAATGTCTAAAGAAGTAAGCAGTGCTTATAGTCCTATGGCTTGGGGAATGTGCCTTAACATGGTATGATATTCAGGTCCTGAACCCGGGTCTTGTTTCTAAGTGTACATACACTTTCCCCTCCCACAATAATAGGTATATTTGTATAGCATTCTTAAAATGATAGGCCTTCACTGCTTATCAAATAAGGAAAAGCTTGAGAAAAGGTGAAACTTCAAGGCATACTTGAAGGCACCAAGGGAGGGGAGGATTGTATGGCTGCAGGCAGATCATTCCTCATTCTAGAAGCACATAATGAGAAAGCATGATCACCTATGTACCACAAACAACTACAAGGAACAAGTAGTAAGGGGACAGAGTGAGAATATAGGTCTATCAGGGGCTGACATAGATTCAATGAGTAAAGATAGGTAAGAGGGGGCTGCAGCATTTAAGATCTTATATTACAAGCTAATTCTTGAATGGGTAGCAATGGGTTGCGAAAGAGAAACATCCCCAACACAGAGTTGCAAAGTTTTAAACAACTTGAGGGTGTGGAAGAGTGGAAGCATGGGATCAAGCAAGATGTAAGATACATTAATTTAGGTGGGAGATTAGAGAAATGTAGATAGCAATTTTTAAACAATTATGATCTGAGAGTGGATACAGATAAGATTAGGGGGAAGAGCAGAGAGAGGATTTGCAGACATTAGCAGCATGGGATCATAGGTTGTAGCAAGAATCTTAGGTACCTTCCACACAATACAGGAATGTAGTCAAGAACTGGGTTGCATTAATGGCCTATATTTTGTGGTAAGAAAATGCCACGAGACAAGGAGATTGAAACACACTTCTTAACTTAATGATGAAAGTTAGTACATTCTAAAACCTGTTTCATAAAATTTACAGAAGAAAAAGTGAAATGGACAGAAATACAGTGTGTGCAATAAATATCTGATACATGGTCAAAAGTTTATTTACCATAGTTACACAACAGCAAAGTAATAAAAAATTGAATATATTATGTATTTTGTATGTTGAATACAAATTGGTATCATATTGCAAAAATAGTAAAACATTACTATAATTACGGCAAAAATATCAAACAAACATTTCAAAAAGTATCTGATACATCTATGAAAAGCAGTTAGTATTTGGTGATATGACCTTTCGTCAGTAGTACAGCTTCCAACTATTTGGGATATTTACTTACGAGGTTCTTACAAATATTTGTAGGTATCTTGGCCCATTCTTCTTGCCATATTCTTTTTAAATGTTAGATTTCTTGGGTCCCTTTTCTGAATCTTTAGTTTTAATTGTTGCCACAGGTTCTCAATAGGATTTAGGTCTGGCGACTGACTTGGCCATCCCATAACCTTTATTTTCTTCTGCTGAAACCATGCTGCAGCTCCCTTGGTTATATATTTTCAATCATTGTCCTGCTGGAATGTCCATCCTCTTGGCAACTTCAAGTCGTCTGCAGACTAAGATTATCATCCAGAAATCTGCGATACATCTGAGCATTCATTTTCTCTTCAATAATATGGAGTCTTCCAGGACCTACAGAGGAGAAACAGCCCCATACCATTATGCTGCCTCCTCCAAACTCTTCACTGTTGGAATTATATTTTTAGGATCATGCGCCGTTTTTCTGCCTCCAAATGTGACTAACACTATTCCGCCCAATTAACTCAATCTTCATCTCGTCAGACCATAGTACAGCATCCCCAAAACTTCAGACGATTTCTGACATGAATTGGTTTCAACGAAGGTGTCTTTCTCAGTGTGCGAGAATGGAATCCCTCATTCCTAAGAACTGCTCTAATTGTATTTTTGCATACATTTGTCCCAACTGCTTCCAAATCTTTCTGAAGTTCAGATTGAGTCACTTGAGGATTCTTCTTTACTTTACGGACTATATGTTTAGCCGCACGGTTTGAAATTTCACATGGACGCCCTGAACATGGTCGACTTGCAGTGGACTGATATGATGTGAACTGGTGAATCATGTCACCAATGGTTGAGATTGGTATTTTTAGCATAGATGAAATTTTTCTATAGCCCAAACCACTTTTATATAAATGAACAATTAGTTCTCTGCTCCTTTTTAACAATTCTTTAGTCTTTGCCATATTAGAATTAGTGTTAAACGATGACCTCCTTCTCATGCAGCGCCTGGAGACACTGACTGAGGTCAGTTATTTCACGTAGATGAAGTAGATTATTTTTCTAGGAAGCTTTACAGCATTCCTGTCACATAAACCACTCTGGAATGTTCGAGAGCTATTTATTATCACTTAAAAACTAATTTTATGGGTGTGTTGGATACTTTTTGAGGAAATAATCTAACACTTTTGTCGATATAATATCAATGCTTTACTATTTATGTATTCTAATACCAAATTTGTATTCAACAAACAAAATACATAAGATGATCAATTTTCGATTATTTGCCGTTATGTAACTATGGTAAATAAACTTTTGACCATGTATCGTATATTTATTGTACCCACTGTATATACAGGACCTCAATAATAAACATATAAGAAAAGGTCAAACAATAAATAATGGAAATCAAAAATTATTAGGACAACTTTCAATTAATTTAACTCAATGCAAATAATGATAATTATTTCAGCCCATTCTGATCCTCCTCACAACAGCTTTGACCCAAATTTCCTCCTGCCACATTTGCACACAGCCATCACCCTGGATCAGTCACATGATAAATACCAACCTTAAATATTCACAATTACAGGGTGGCCACCAGACAAAAATGGGAGAAAAGAGGGAGGATATTATTCTCCTGGAGGGGAAGATAAAAGGGGCTTTGGAACACTCATTGAATGCTATCAGGCCTTGTTTACATGTGCTCTTCTGAACCAGGATTGGATGGCAAGATGTTCATTCCCCAAAAAACTGTCCTGGTGAAAGGGACAGAAGAAATATAGGTCAACTGGTCTCTTTGTTTCAGGGCCTTGGAATTTGATAGGTAGAAATTCTGAACCATCTTGTATAGGTGCCTTATTCCTTATATAAGATTATATTTTAGTATTTATATGGCCAGTATCAATAATGCTCTGATACTTCCGAATTCCTGACAAAATGGATGCTACATGGCCCTCGGGCAGGCAAGAGAACAAGTTGGGAGGAGGTCTTGTAGTAGTGTAGTTTATTAGTCCACTTCCCCTCACCACTGCCAAATGTCTAGTCCCTTTCTTCTTTTCTAGGGTGCATGGAATGAAGAGGAGAGGAATGATCTGAGTGAGGGACCAAATACTTCTATCATGCCCCCCATTCATCTGTCTCCCACCACAAGCATATGTTGAAAAAAGAGGGTGTTTCAAGTGATTTGATAGAATGTTGACTTGACTTTAAAGTTTAGTGCATGTGTTCAGTGATCTTATTTAAAGAATAAGTGAAAGAAGAAGGGGCTGGATAAAAGACCAGGTGAGTGTAGCCTGTGTGAATGAGTGTGAGTGTATGTTAGCGTTAAGGATGTAAATTAGTGTGGCAGTGAATCTGTGACTGAAAATGCTCTCTCCTTTTTCAGCTACTTAGTACTGGCTAGTCGATCAACATCTGACCTTGAGAGGTAGCAGGAGAAGCCAACCCTTTACTCACATTCTCATTGAATCGGCAGTCATTAAGAGCCACCCTCCACAGTCTCAAACACAGCGGTTAAAATTTACACACATCCCAGTTCCCTGAGAGCGGAACACTTACCGAGTCTTAGAACCCTAAGGAATTCCCAGAAGAAAGCTCTCCCCCTTCTTATGCATTACCAGTATATACAGTACTGGCACAATTATTATGGATTTTTGAAAAACGCTACTTTTTCTACAAAAATATTATGTAAAACAATTTTAGTCACTAATAGTTGTGTTTTCTGACGAGTCCATCATTGCTATGCTCGATATTATATTGCTTCCATTACTTTCTTTAGCTGTTCAATGCGTTATTTTGTGCTTCATATTGTTGCAGGTTGTGTTTTCTGATAAGTCCACCATTGCTGTGCTTGATGACCATGTGCAGAGTGTAAGAAGGCGAGCAGGTGAGCAATTTAAACAGGAATGTCAAAAGAAGACAGTGAAATTCCCTCAAAAGGTCATGGTATGGGGAGCAATTTCTGTGCATGGAACAAGCCGTTTGCAGATTGTTAACAGTACCATGAATCAGTTTAAGTACATAGAAGTACTAGAAAGATGTTTGCTACCTCAAACAAGGGAATGGTTTGCGGATAGACCTTTGATTTTTCAACAGGACTCTGCCCTGTGTCACATGGCGAGGTCAGTGAAGACCTGGTTTGAATAAAAGGGTGTAGAAGTGCTTTCATGGCCTGCAAATTCCCCAGATATGAACCCCATTAAGAGTTTGTGGTCTCTATTAAAAAATGAAATACATGAAGTTCCAATTACGACCAAAACACAACTTATACAACGTCTTATCCGAGTCTGGTTTCATTCAGAAAGAATTAGGGAATTTTGCAGAACGTTGATCACTGGCATTCCCAGTCGTGTTAAAGCAAAAGGTGGACAAACTAAATATTAAAATAGTTGTTTAATATTGATGTGCGAGCTATTAGTGAATAAAATAGTTTTACATGAACTTTTGTTGTTTTACACGACACTTTTTGCAAAGCAAGCGTTTTTTTTAAAACTTCATAATAATTGTGCCAGTACTATATATATATATATATATATATATATATATATATATATATATATATATATATATATATATATATATATATAAACATTACTATATATATATATATTGAGGGAGGGGGGTGATCACTATATCAGCATTGGCCAATATTTAGATTTTGTAAGGCCCTATATATATTTATATATTTTGAGCTTTGATATATATATATATATATATATATATATATATATATATATATATATATATATACACACACATACTTATTTTGCATGTGATTTATAATTCTATATTGCCAATATTTATATGTTGTAAGGTGATTTATATTTTGGTATTTATACTGCATGCATTTGGGTTTGCCATTTTTAATCCGTTCTCTGTCCAGTACATAAAGTAATAATTAGATTAACCCTCATTATAAGCCCCCCCACTAAGTCTCTCTTCTATGTGTTATGTGTTAGCCCTTGGGTGGTTGTACTGTCCCTCCATGCAGGGACACATGTACTAAGGTTGAGTGTCCAACACAGAGAAAGGGTTCACTACTATCTGGGTTGGGGTCACCTCTGTCATCATCGCCCCCTTAGGAGGAGCATTCAAGTGGCTGCCCGTCACAGCTCCACCAAGTTGTTGGTTATCTGAATGAGGGCTCATAGGGCCTATGGCCCATCAAAGATGGGAGTAATACTGGCAATCCAACCTACATTGGAAAAGGGGGGGGGGGGTATGCCAATTTACATCAATATCACAATACTCAAATCTACAAGTTTTCTGGGGAAAGTGGTTTTTTTTTTAAAAGTTATGAGACCATCTAGCGCCTGCCTACTTGGGGCATAAGTCACCGTACTCAGCAAAGCCTATTACTAGACTATATTAAAAAAATATATATAACAATGCTAAAAAAACAAAAATAAAAAGCAAGAAAGTAACAAGGAACATGCAACCTGCAAGTCAAATAAAGTGGAGGAGGGCAGCCCCTCCCCCACCCCAAATCGTATGGTTGACAAGGCCTGAGTAAAGGGAGATGTGCTAGCGACCCAGCTTGTCTGGGTACGGGGCAAGGTAACATGAGCAAAGGTCACCCAGACTGGGACATTCAAAAAGAAAGTGCAGAACAGTCTTCACAATAATGCCGAGGCGAGCACTCCATAATGGCAGTGTGTCCCGGGAGTGAATCCAATTCGGAGATGACAGAAAGCAACCTGAAGCCATCAGAGCATTGGGGGATAGGTCCATGGGAACAGTCACAGCACAATGGCTAGCAACTTTAAGTTACCCTCAACTGTCTCTCATCTTTTTTGCCAATCAACCTGAAGAGCTGCCCATTTCCCACAATATAAAGGGTGTGAGGAAGAGCGAAATGCTGGTCTGGTCACCCAGTCCTTGTGGACTATGCGCCCTCATTTCCTGTAATTCATACATGTCCAGGCACCCAGCAGAAGATAATCTCAACATCCACCTGGCTCAGCATGCTTTGTGAGTTGTTATAAATCACAATCTGGTCTCTGAACCGGGCACATCGCGTTATCTCCTGTACCGAGCGAGGTATTGCAACTAGCTCAGCCATGAAGACAGACACAGCACCTGGCAGAGCCCCACTGACTACAAACATAGGGGATACAGCGTGGAAACCAACCCCTTCTTAGGACTTGGAGCCATCCTTATACACTGTCACGGTTCCAGCGTGCTCCCAAAAGGCTGAATGCAATACTCTTGGCACTGTAGAAGCTTTGGGAGCAGAGGCGTGGCAACAAATAGTCAAAGCTGGTACCTTCCGCGCTGGCACGCTGGGCAGAACCAGGAGTGCCACCCACCCAAGAGCTATACCAAGCTATCGGTTTCCTAGCCCTAAACCAAAGGGTTTAGGATAAGACTAGCGTATCTTGAGGTCATAGGCATCGTCGAGATCAGCTGCAGATGTAGTGAGAGCTGTTGATGACCGAGGGAGACGTCAGGCTCATATGTACAGGCGAATAATGCACTGAACACGGCATAGAGTAATTGGCATCTCCCGAGCATCAGAAAGTATGCTCTCAATGGGGGAAATGCTGAAGGCACCGGTAGCCAGGCAAAGGCCAGTCTGGTGGATCAAGTCCACCTTCCACAATACACACTCAGCTGCAGATGCATAAAACTGGCGTCCGTAGTCGAGCTTTGAATGAACAAAGGATCAATAAAAAGGCAAGGCAGTAGCTATAGATAGGGCTTCTCCGCCTCTGGATGTAAAATCCAGTCGGCAGCCTTCTGCGACATCACAACGCACATCAACTCTGCCACAGATGCGGGGTCCAAGATTGCAGCCCAATTCTCCAAGGGAATAGAAGGGGTCCTGCTAGAACTTACCCAAAATCCTTTTAACTCTCTTCAACATCTCTGATAGACAGTTCTTCTTGTTAAGTCAAGACATGTATGCCTGCCAGGAAGAGCGGCATGTATTATTTGAAACATACCGTAACCTAACTCTAACTAGATGAAATTAACAGAGTGAAGTTATTCGGGTGGCGCTTATAGCGCATGTAGGCATAACCAGGGTGGGCAAATAAAAAAAAAACAGCTCTAAAAAATGTGAGTTTTATTCCTGGTTTTTTTTTCTTTTTTCAAGTGAAATTTGCAAAAACCCGGGTTTGGGGGGTTTTTTTTCAAGAAATAAATGCTACTTATCATTATTTTAGTCAAAATTCATATTTATGTTTATAATTTCAACAAAGATGTATCAAATTAAGGTTATTTCTCTGATACTGACTCATAATTCATCTCTCCTTCTACACATTATAGCTATCATGGGTACCCATAATTCTCAATCAGTGATCTGTTCTTACCTTAATATAATTATTAAACTAAGTAATTATTAATATTATATAAAAATAGAGATAGCTATTCTTTTTCTATGTTATTCTAATGGTTGTAGCATCTGTTTTTTTAAAAAAACAGGGTTTTATTGGGCTTTTTCAAAATTTCTGGGGGTTTTGCCAACCCTGGGCATAACGCATTCTGATTGAGGGCCAAGTCACACTCAGCTGACCACCACTGAAGCAGTCGGTGGGAAAAACAGCCAGACGTTCTAGGAATAGTAGCTAGGCCTATAAAAATGAGTTTGCTGAAGAAGAACTCAATGGCCTCATCCACCATCCTAAAGTGAGATAAATAAGTCAAAGTCACTCATTTGCTGAAATGCAGACCACTGCACCAAGCACCATCGGGGCAGGCTATCAGGCTGCAGCAGCCTGGAAAATGATATATGAATGGAAAGTGATCAATATCATGGAGGTCATCAACTACCCCACACCCAACATCAGGTTGTACATCTGAAGGGCACAAAGATCGACAGAGGCAGGAAAATGAAGCAGTTCTTAGGCAATGATGCATAAACTCATCCACATTTAGGACACCTATCTCCAGCTCATCATCAGGTCAGCAAGGACATGACCCCTAGGAATAATAGAGTATTCTCCCCAGAGAGGGTGTCTACCATTCAGATCTCCTGCATCAATGAGAGCTGATGGTGAAAGTACGCGGAAATAACAGTATACCTCCTACTGCCTGAAAGGAGGTATCTAAAGTGAGAAGAACGGAGACATCCTCTTGCCTGGCTCCCATCCTGTGGTGCCAAAACCCTTATACCCTGGGACGGTGGGCAAAAAGATAGCTAACGGGGAATAGGTGGAGTTGAGCCTCTGCAACTTCTCTCAGTTGGCCCCAGTCCCCATCAGAGGAGATGCGGGGGCCCTCTTCGAAGAGAAGACCCTTACAGGAATGGCCATACGCTTCTCAGAGGGAAGCCTACTCTGTTCTCCTTTCGGTCATGCTGGGGAACGGAGGGTGAACCCTGGTTTTAACCGGGGCTAGGTGTTAACCCTTTATGCTATGGTGGAGCGAATATGTGTGTTTGTGTGTGTGTGTGTGTATGTATGAAGGGCCATTCTCCTGCCCCTTTTCCCAATACCCTCTCCCTACCTCTCTAAGAATGTGTGTATGAATGGAAATGGAAATATAGATTTTCAGCCCACTACAACACCAGCTGCCAGCTCTATCAGAGGAGCACCCAGGATGTGTAGAACCCGAAGAAGGGTTCTGAATGAACACAGAAACGACCATTCTTGTAGGCCTGGTGGTGCCAGGAGCAGAGTCTATCTTTCTTAATAATGAGTCATAAGACATCCAGGACAGCACCAGACATGCCAGGACAGCACCGGACATGCCAGGACCAAGTCCTTACCCTTGTGAAATGCGACAATCCACAGACTGAATAGGTATGATTTCCTTCTCCAGGAGATACACACCACTTTGCTTTGAGGAAGCTGGGTGCAGCTCTCCACAATCGACACACTTGGCCATACATTAAAGGACTTATCATGTACCACCTTGGAACAACTTAGCAGACTTTGTGTAAACCCGACTTTGTGTAAACCCGACTTTGCATATCTACAGGAGCGATTTATATGGCTGAAACGGGCCCAAAACCATTGAGGCTCCTCTCAGTGCACTTGCGACTTTGGTTTTGGTCTCACCTTCCCACCCAAGGGCACCTTGGGCCAGGACATGGGTCCTTCCATATGAAATCAACCAATTTTGGGGGGAAATTTTAAGTCACCATCACCGATTTTGATGAAAATTGGTATAGAGGTTGAATTCGATGAGAGAAAAACAATGAGACACTTCCCAGCCCTCAATTTTGAATAGCTCAAAAGTTATAACCTGTCAAAGTTGAGAAAAATTGTCAAATTTCTTGATACCAGCATTTGAAAAAAATTATTTCTTCCTTATTATAGCACATAAAACAATGAATTATGTATTTTTTTTTAAAGCTTAAGGGTTGCTCTAAACATTTTTAACAGCAAAATTAATTTTTGATAAAAAAGTTTTTTTGACCTTTAAAAAAATATATTGGCATCAATAAATTTTTGTGTAATTTTTTTTAGAAATATATATGCCTTTAGATTACAATATAAGATTTTTTTATTTTTTTTATTTAAGGGGCTATCTGGCGACTGCTGACTTAGGCATAAGTCGCCGTAAACAAACAGCCTAGTTCTAGGCTACTTCAAAAAATGGAACAGGGAACAACAAAAAAGAAATAACAATAACAAAACAATAACAAAAACAACAACAACAACAAAAAAAAAACAACAACAAAAATTAAGCCTGGTTAAAAAAAAGGGAGAAGGCCGGCCTCCCCCAAAAAGTTAGCAAGTCCACCAGTCAAAGTGCACGCACTCGTCCCGAGTACAAGGGACAGGCGGTAGCGACCCCGCCCATCCCGGTACCGGGACAGGTGTCGTGCGCGAAGATCACCCAGACTGGGACATTTGACAAGAATGTGCCAAACAGTCTGGGGGACGACGCAGTCGTTGCAATAGGGCGCAGGCGAGCGCTCCACCAGATAGCGATGCGTCACAAGAGTGTGTCCGATTCGGAGACGACAGAAAGCAACCTGAAGCCGCCGCGGCATTGGGGGATAGGTCCATGGGAACAGTCGCGGCGCAATGGCACGCAACTTTAAGTTCCCTTCGACCGTCTCCCATCTTCTTTGCCAAGCAGTCCGTTGAGCTGCCCGTATTCCTGCCATGTAGTCGGTGTGAGGAAGAGCGAAACGCTGGTCCGGTCGCAGAGTCCTCGCGGACTCTTTGGCGCCCTCATCGGCGCGCTCATTCCCCGCAATTCCCACATGTCCAGGAACCCAGCAGAAGATAATCTCCACATCTGCCCGGCTCGCCAAAACCGTGGCGTCACGGATATCGCGAACCAGGGGATGCAGAGATTCAAATGCCCCGAGAGCACTCAGGGCGCTTTGTGAGTCGCTATAGATCACAATCCGGTCTCCAAACCGGGCACGTCGCGTAATCTCCCGTACCGAGTGGTGTATTGCCACCAGCTCGGCCGTGAAGACAGACGCAGCGCCTGGTAGAGCCCCGCTGACTTCAAACAGAGGGGATACGGCGTGGAAGCCGACCCCCTCTTGGGACTTGGAGCCATCCGTATACACTGGCACGGTTCCAGCGTGACACGATGTGTGCTCCAAAAAGGTCGAACGCAATACTCCCGGCGCAGTACAAGCTTTGGGAGCAGAGGCGTGGCGACAAATAGCCAAATGTGGTACCCTCCAGGGTGGCGTCCTGGGCAGAACCAGGGGCGCCACCGGCCCGAGAGCTATATCTAGCTCTCGAAGGAGTTTCCTGGCCCTAAACCCAAAGGGCTTAGGGTATGACTGGCGTCTCTCGGCGGCATAGGCACCATCGAGATCAGCTGCGGATGCAGTGAGAGCTGTTGGCGACTGAGGGAGGCGCCGGGCTCGCGCGTACAGGCGAGTGATGCACTGCACGCGGCGCAGAGCGAGTGGCATCTCCCCAGCATCGACCAACAGGCTCTCAATGGGGGAAGTGCGGAAGGCACCGGTCGCAAGGCGAAGGCCAGTGTGGTGGATCGAATCCACCTTCCGCAATAAACGCTCGGCTGCGGATGCATAAAACTCGCATCCGTAGTCGAGCTTCGAGCGAACAAAGGATCGATAAAAAAGTAAGGCGGTAGCCCTATCAGCGCCCCAAGCGCTGAACGTCACGGAACGGAGAATGTCCATGGCGCGGGTACAAGAGACCCTAAGGCTGCGAATATGAGCCTCCCAGGTGAGGCGTCGGTCGAATACAAGACCAAGGAAACGGTGCCACTCAACCACATCCAGGCGCACCCCATTAAGAAACAAATCTGGGTCGGGGTGAAGCCGTGGATGGCGGCAGAAGTGCACCACCTTAGTCTTGGCCAAAGAAAACCGAAACCTGTGCGCTTCGGCATAGCGAGAGACGCGGTTCAATGCCTGTTGGAGTCGACGCTCCAGAGTTGGCATCTGGGCCGCGCCAAAAGAGATCGAAAGGTCGTCCACGTAGAGCGTAGCGAGAACATCTTCCGGCAGCACCGAGGTGATGCCGTTGATGCTCAGGGCAGAGTGTGACACTGAGGACACTTCCCTGAGGGACACCCTCTTCCTGCTCCTTTGGGCCGGAGAGAGCTCCCCCCACCCGTACGCGGAATCGACGATCTCGCAAAAATTCAGATATAAACATTGGGAGGCGTCCCCTCGCCCCCATCGTGTAGAGAGTCTCCATGATACCGTATCGCCATGCGGTATCATAGGCCTTCTCCAGATCGAAAAACACCGTGGCGTAGTGCTGTCTACGAAGGAAAGCCTCGCAGACGGCATTTTCCAGTCGGAGCAGAGCATCCGACGTGGAGTGGAACTTGCGGAAGCCGCACTGTGCGGAAGACAGATGGCCTCCACTGTCCAGGAAAAAAGCTAATCTAACGTTTACCAATTTCTCCATCAACTTGCACACGCAAGAGGGTAGAGAGATTGGGCGGAAACCGGTCGGAGCAGAGTGATCTCTCCCCGGTTTGCGAAAGGCGAGCACAGTAGCGATTCGCCAGGAGTCTGGGAGAAGACCTTCCACCCAGATCCTGTTGAACAGATCTAACAGAAAGGCCATGCCTCGCTCACCCAGGTGTCGAAGCATGGCGTACGGGACATCGTCCGGACCATGGGCGGTGTCCGCGCACGAAGCGAGAGCGGAACGCAACTCACTCACAGTAAACTTGTTGTTGAAGGGTTCTCCGCCACTGGAGGTAAAGTCCAGCCGGCGGCCTTCCGCGACATCACGACGTGCATTGAATGCTGGCGGAGCAGCATCACGGCTAGAGAATGCGGAAAAAGCGGTCGCTAAGGATTCCGCCACGGACGCGGGGTCTGAGATTGCGGTCCCATTCTCCTGGAGAACGGGAGGGGGGTCCTGCGAGAACTTGCCCCGAATCCTTTTGACTCGCTTCCACACCTCAGCTAAAGGGGTCTTCCCGTTAAGTGAAGACACGTATGCCCGCCAAGAAGAGCGGCGGGCGTGCTTCGAAATATACGGGAACCTAGCCCTAGCCCGACGAAATTCAGCGACAGTGAAATCGTTCGGGCGGCGCTTATAGCGCATGTAGGCATAACGCTTCTGTTTGAGGGCCGTCTCACACTCGGCCGACCACCATGGGAGTGGTCGGCGTGCAAAACGGCCAGACGTCCTAGGAATAGTAGTCAGGCCCACGGCGATGAGGTTGCCGGAGAAGAACTCAACGACCTCATCTACCGACCTAAACTCCTCGACTGAGATAGAGAATTCAGTCATTTCCTGAAATGCAGGCCACCGCGCCCGCGCCAAGCACCACCGAGGTGGTCTCTCAGGCGGCAGTTGCCCTGAAAATGATATTTGAATGGGAAAGTGATCACTACCATGGAGGTCATCGACCACCCCCCAATCAAAATCAGGCTGTGCATCCGAAGAGCACAAAGATAGGTCAAGGCAAGAAAATGAAGCGGTTCTCGGACAGTGATGCGTAAACTCATCCACGTTTAGGACACCCATCTCAAGCTCTTCGATCAGATCGGCAAGGACTTGTCCCCTGGGATTTATGGAGTAATCTCCCCAGAGAGGATGCCTGCCATTCAGATCTCCAAGCAAGAGATAGGGCCTCGGCAACCGTGCAACGACGCGGCGGAAGTCCCCCGCGTCGAAGTCAGCTGACGGTGGAATGTACGCAGAAATGATAGTATACCTCCTATCCAGGTGCAGCTGCACAGCCACTGCCTGAAAGGAGGTATCTAAAGAGAAAGGAAGAACGGAGACATCATGCTGGGTGTAAACTGCGCATCCCCCAGCCCGGCCATCCCGCGGTGGTGGGGTCGCAAGACCCTTATACCCCGGGAGGGCAGGGAGGGGGCACGCACCTAGCATGGTCTCCTGCAAAAAAATAGCTAACGGGGAACGGGACGAGACGAGCCTCCGCAGCTCCTCCCAGTTGGCCCGGAGTCCATGGCAATTCCATTGAAGGAATATGCCCTCCAGGCCTAACTCGGAGGAGACGCGGGGGCCCTCCTCGAATTGAAGACCCTCACGGGAATGGCCGTACGCTTCCCGGGGGCAGAACCCCGGGCGCTGTTGGCCGGACAACGCGCTGAAGGCGCTGTCGCCTTCGAGGACTTATTGGGGGAGGTTGGGCTCGCCATGCGAGTCTTTTCCTCCCTCCGCCTCGAAACCTTAGGCGGGCGTTGCGGCTTCGGAGGCGGGGGGCCCTCTTTTCGAGGAACCACCGTCTCCGAGCCACTCGCTCCACCTCGGGGCGTGGGCGAAGGAGCCGAAGCTCCTTTGTTGCTGTCCTCCTTTTGGGGGGCAGCTTTAGGAACCCCGGAAGATGGCCTAGCGACCATCTTCAGGGGTGTTGCCTCCTGTGAGTCTAACGACTCGGTGGAGGCGCGTGGCCGTTTCGCCTTACGGGAAACGGTCACGCTGGGGGAAGAGAGGGGAGCCCTGGCTTTAGCCGGGGCAGGGTATGAGCCCTTTTTGCCGCCAGCTTTACCAGGGGAGCGCCCGGGTTGGGTAGAGCCCGCAGAAGGGCTCCGAATGGGCGCAGAAACAACCGTGCTCGTTGGCCTGGATGGGCCGGGAGCAGAGGGTGCCTTCCTAACTATTGAGGCATATGACGTCCCAGGCAGAGCCGGGCGCGCCAGGACCAAGTCCTTTGCCTCGCGGAATGAGAGTCGATCCTGGGCCTGAACGGCCAGGATTTCTTTCTCAAGGAGAAATGCACCACATTGCTTCGAAGAAGCAGGGTGCAGCTCTCCGCAATTGACACACTTGGCCACACACGATTTGGACTTATCGTGTGCGACCTTGGAGCAATTTACACAGACTTCGGGTGACCCCGATTTTGCACGTCTACATGATCGATTCGTATGGCCGAAGCGGTGACAGTAATAGCACCGCCGCGGAAGTGGCACGAATGCCTTCACGCGGTAGCAGTACCAACCGGCACGCACCGACTCAGGGAGCTTGTCACAGTCGAACGTGACGAAGAGTGTAGGGTTGGGTCTCGAGGCCCCTCCCTGTTTTCTCATCACACGTTCGACCTTGACTGCCCCATGGTTGGCCAGCTCTAAGGTGATGTCCTCAATGGAGTAGTCAACGAGTTCCCTCGCATAAACTACTCCTTTCACAAAGTTCATGGTAGAGTACGGCGTCACACTCACCGGGGTGCCATGAAGTGTCCGAAGAGCACTAATCTTAGCCGCCTCGGCGGGATTCGCCGCATTCGCCAGAAGGCTGCCGTCCGAGAAACGGGTTACCTTCGGCTCTCTACCAATTGCACTAGCTAATCCTCTCCTCTGATGGATCATGTTGCCCTTGGACAACATGGTGCCATCAGTGGAGCGAATAACGAGGAAGCGTTTGAAGCCAGCGGGCTCGAAAACGCCAGGTAACCTCTGAATCAGGGGCCCCGATGTCATCGAGGCTCCGCCCTGTGCACTCTTGGTATTAGTCTTCTTTGTCAGGGGCTCCGCAACTGGGGGGGCAGACGGGGCGGATGTGCCGATCTTGGCTTGGTCGCTTGCCAGAGTGGCAGCAGACCCATCCGTCCCCGCAGCCCCCGCGGATGGAGAGGAGCCCCGAGTCTTTTTTGTCTTTTTCTTTTTCTTTTTCGGAGAGGAGGGCGGGGAATGAACCCGCTTTTCACCTCCGCCGGCAGAAGTCCCCAGGCCAGATGGACCAGCCTCAGCCAGGTCCCTCTCCGAAATGGAGAAGGTCCTGGTTGTCGTAGGGGCACCTGTCGGAGGAGATCCCTCCCCTCCTTCTACTGCCTCGGAGCCCTCAGCCATTTGAGGAGGACCTTGCATAGGGGCGGATTCGGGTTCGGTGCTTGGCGCCGATCCCGAATTCCCCCCCATGGAAGGCCCTACCGTCTGGGGCCGGGTCTCCTCAAGGACCATGTCTATCACAGGAGGGGCCTCCAGTTGGCCATCCCCTCCCAGGACATCGCAGGTCCCCTTGGCAGTGTCGCCAGTCCTGTATGGGGAGGCACAGGCCTTGACCCCGGCAAGGTTTAATATTCTTGCCAGCAGGTCTTTTGAGGGAAGCGACCGAAGGGGCCTGGCTTCCCTCTCCCCCCTAAGGGGGTTTGCCCTACCGAGCCGCTTTGATGGGGAGCGGCTGGCTAAGGGCTGCCTGCTGGCTTTCTTGGCAGTCCCCTTGAAAAGAAAAGATGGGACTGCCGCTGGGAAAAGGGAGGTGCCCGAAAGCACCTCCAGAGAAGGGGGTGAGGGGGAGTCCTCTGCACCCGTAGGCGAAGGAGAGGAGTAAGCCTCCTCTCCGGTTAGAGAAATATGGAGGGTCCCCTGTGCAAGCACAGGGGGGGGGACCTCCATTTTTTCGGTGGAGCTGCCCAAGGGCGGCTCCGTCGATGAGCAAGGGGGAGTTAAAGGGGTTTGGTTTTTTTTTGGTTGTTCATCTATGGGCATGGTGACCCTATTTTTGCCACGGGACGCAATAGCTCATCACCCCTCGCAGTAGCCCGCACTGCGAGAGGTGCTTACAAGCCCGGCAGAGCCAGGCGCCGCCATTCGGGACCACCCCTCCCGCCTGGTGGCCTGGCAGTCCATCGTCATGGCGGCTCCACCTTGGACACGGCGTAAAAAAGATAGATTTTGAAGAGGAGAAGAAAAGGGATGTGAGGAAGGTATGGGTGGGGATGAAGCAGGTTGTTAAAAAAAACCCATCCCAAACCGGAGCTCAGGGGTTAGGGAACAATGTCCCCTCCCCCCCCAGCCCCGATCCGGGGTGGTTGGCTTGAGAAGAAGGTCAGCATCTACCCTGTGAAATTAGAGGCTGACCAGAGAAAGTTGTGGGAGAGGTTGTATGAAAAGCGACGAGGTAGGGAAGAAATCGGGCTATCTGAAGGAAGGAAGAGAGGCTAAGCTGGGGCCGGACGGAGTTACAATATAAGATAAATTTCATTCTGGGTTTTTCATTATATCAGGAGTTATGATCAATTTTGTAACCATTGGTATGCCAATTTTTACCTATTTTTATGTTATAAATTTTACCTATTAGGTGTTACTTTATAAACTATGAAAGCTAATTTAAAAATTTTTCTTTTTTTTCAGAAAGTTTAATATTTAGATAAAAAAGTAATTAATAATTTGCATTACCAATTATTTGTATTTTAACAAATTATTATGGATGAGAAGAGAAAGCATTTTTTAAATATTAAGTATTGCTGCGATCCTTACAAAGGTCACAAAAAATTAATAAAGAAAAATCTGAGACTAATTTCAGAAGACTTAATAGGAGAATATCCAAAATTAAAAAATTTTAAGGACCAAAAAATCTGTGATAACTGCAGAAAAAAGATAGCTGATGATGATAGTTCTTCATCTCAAAATACGAATCCAAGCCTTTCAGAAGAAAGAATGGAAATTGAGTCAATTACTGAACAGGAAGAATCACAAGAAGCATTAACTGAATTAAATAAATCATTAATAGCTATTGGAGAGTCACCAGTCAAGAAATTTAAAGTGGATGTAGTAAAAAAATATAGTTCAGATAAAATGAATAAAATTCAAAAATCCATTTCAAGTAAACTCAGAACTGTAGGCTCTGCAACAAAATATCCATTACCCTTGGATCAAGACCCAGAGTCTTCTAGAACAGAATCAAGTAAAGATGGTGAAGAAATGATAAATCAACTGAAGGAGAAATTTTAAATTACTAGTAAAAGGTCTGAGCAGCTGCAAATCTTAACTGTTTTGCCAAAAAGCTGGAGATTATCCAAAATTAAATCTGAATTTAATGTTACTAATTACATGGCCAGACAAGCTAAAAAACTAGTAATGGAAGAAGGAATAATGTCATTGCCAAGCAAAAGAAAAGGTACATTTCCATCAGAAACAATTAAAGTAGTAGAAGACTTTTATAAAAATGAAGAAGTAAGCAGAATTATGCCAGGGAAAAAAGATTTCAAGAGTGTTAGAAAAGATGGACAGAAAACTCATGAACAAAAATACTTAATTTTGGGAAATTTAAAAGAAATTTATCATTTATTTAAAACAAAATACCCAGACACCAAGATTGGCTTTTCAAAATTTGCTGAGCTGAGACCCAACGAGTGTGTATTAGCTAGTGGTGCAGGAACTCACAGTGTGTGTGTTTGCACACATCATCAAAATTTTAAACTGATGATTATTGGTACAAGGCTACCACAGTTGACAAAAGACAGTGACCTGCATTTAGATGATTACAAAACATGTCTATCATTCATTACATGTGACCCTCCAACTTATGAGTGCTATTTTGATGAATGCTCAGAATGTTTTTCTAAAATAGACAAACTAAAACTATATGTTACTAAAATTTTGGATGACAATATGATTGATGAGGTAAATTACAAGCAGTGGCTCTCAACTGATCGCTCAACTTTAAAGCTTATTTCAAGAACTGAAGAATTTATAGACACTTTTACCTTAAGTCTTCTCAATTTAAAAAAAACATGATTTCATAGCAAAAAAGCAGGCACAATTTTGTTCAACTAAAAAAGAACTAAAAGATGGTGAAATCTTAGTAGTATGCAATTTTGCTGAAAATTACTCATTCCTTCTTCAGGATGCAGCACAAGGGTACCACTGGAATAACTCCCAAGCTACATTACATCCCTTTCTTTCTTACTACAAAGAAGCTGGGGAAACACAACACATGAGTTTTGTTGTGATTTCAAACTGCTTGAAGCATGGCACTGTTGCAGTCCATATATTTAAAAAAAAACTTATTAAATTTTTTAAAAAAGAACTCAAATTCCCAATAACAAAAATTATATATTTTTCTGATGGAGCTGCGTCACAATATAAAAATTTTAAAAACTTTATTAATTTATGTCACCATAAATCAGATTTTGGATTGGAAGCAGAATGGCATTTCTTTGCTACATCTCATGGAAAAGGACCATGCGATGGTGTAGGGGGCACAATGAAAAGACTAGCAGCAAAAGCTAGCCTGCAAAGAGCATATAATGATCAGATAATGACTCCTCAACAGCTCTTTGATTTTGCTGAAAGACACATTAAGGGAATCAAATTTTCATATGTCCCAAATAGTGAATACATTGAAGAAAAAAATTATTTGCAAGAAAGATTTGACCAGGCCTCTGCAATAATTGGTACCCAAAAATTACACAGTTTTGAGCCAGTTAATGAAAATGAACTAAGAGTGAAAACAATATCATCTGCATCAGAATTCAAGAAAGTGAAAATATCCTATACAGGGGCAATATTATTGGAGGATGTAAAAGGATTTATCACTGCTAAGTATGATGACAAATGGTACTTAGGGTGTGTATTGGATACCAATGTTGAGAAAATGACTGTTAAAATAACATTCCTAGAACCAGAAGGACCATCAAATTCATTTAAATATCCAAGAAAACCAGATGTATTAGTATTGCCATTAGATGACATATTGAGCATTGTTGAGCCTGTAACAGCAACAGGAAGAACTTACAAACTATCAAAAAATGAACGATTAAAATCAACAGAAATAATGCAGAAAAAAATTGATTCCTAAATTATTATAAAAAGAATAAATTCATTTTGGGAGGTTGGGTGGGACCTGTGGCTTTTTTGCTGAGCTATCAGGAGTGGCCCCTTAGGCAATGGGGATACCAGCAGTTATGCAGCTATCTTAACTGTTGGTAGTGGCTCTGCCACCATTGACCATAGCAAATTATAAATTAAATAAATAGGTAGGTAGCTTTAAAAATATTTATAATTTTAAATAAAAAATTACTGAAAGTTCATTTTTTCTTGTAGGTAGGATTTAACACATATCTATAGAATTAATGATTCTAATACACAAGTATATATTAAAAGCGTTCAAATATAATACTTAGGCATCTAATAATTGATAACTAACTTTGTGAATATGACGTAACTCTGTTAATATGACAAAGATGCATATAAAAAAAATTTATTTGTGAAGATAGCAAAACATGGACATACCAGTGGTTACAAAATTGATCATAACTCCTGATATAATGAAAAACCCAAAATGAAATTTATCTTATATTGTAGTCTAAAGGCATATATATTTAAAAAAAAAATTACACAAAAATTTATTGATACCAATATATTTTTTTTAAAGGTCAAAAGTTGACCTTTAAGGTCAAACAAATTTTTTTTACCAAAAATTAATTTTGTTGTTAAAAATGTTTAGAGCAACCCTTAAGCTTAAAAAAAATACATAATTCATTGTTTTATGTGCTATAATAAGGGAGAAATAATTTTTTTATCAATGCTGGTATCAAGAAATTTGACAATTTTTCTCAACTTTGACAGGTTATAACTTTTGAGCTATTCAAAATTGAGGGCTGGGAAGTGTCTCATTATTTTTCTCTCATCAAAATCAACCTGTATACCAATTTTCATCAAAATCGGTGATGGTGACTAAATGTCCCTTGTTGAATTCGGATGGAATGACCCACATGCTGGTTTTCACCTGGTTGCTTGCTGAATTAGTAGTGGACCCATCCATCCCCTGAGCCCTAGCGGAATGAGAGAAACCTTTAGTTCTCTTTGTCTTCTTACTGCTCTTTTTCCTTTTGAGAGAAGAGAGTGGGAAATAGAACTCATTTCTCTTCGCCTTTGGAATGTGCCCTTAGGCTGGATGGACCAGCTTCAACAAGATCCTTCTCTGAAATGGAGGTCTTAGCTATCAAAGGGGCACTTGTGATTCTTTGGGGACTAGAGTCATGTGAAGGGAAGCTTGCACAGGGGCCGATTCAGCTTTGGTGTTTGACACTGAGCTGAGGTTCACCCCCATACTACCCCCTCCCCCCAATCATCACAGATCTCATTTGAGGTACCTTTTGTCATGTCATCTCTGGCCAGCAAACCGACTTCCATCAGAGATGAGAGGAGGCCAGGTACACCAACCCCCTGTGGTGTCAAAATACATGACTGCAGGACTGTAAGGGGCATGGCCTGATGGGCCTTGCTTTCCCTTGCCACCGTAAAGGGGTTGGCCCTATTAAGCCACTTCCACCAGGAGTGCCTCCATTGATCTAGGTGGTGCCCTCACTGTTTACCTAATCCACCGGAACACCAAGGTTGGGCAAGAATTCTGTGGGGTATATAATCAGACATGTACAAAAGTTCTCAAATTTGTCCAATAATGAGAAAAAAAAATGTTTGTGAGCTATATCCTGCATGCACCCCTCCCCCCATCCCATAACAGGTTTGGGGATTGTTCAGTGGTCCACTCTGGGTGTTAATGATTGGCGTGCACTTGTGCAGTAATGCACACTAATGAGAAGTAGCCCAGTGGATGGCCTCTCCCCAGCTTTCAAATGAGGAGACAGAGGCAGGGCAACAGGGATGATTTCCTTACTAGATTGTACTAACTGTTGACATAATGGCCAAGCTCTGAAGGTGATGTGCCAGAACCAACAAGGCAGTACAGCTTTATGCAACTGAGAATGGATGCAGGGAAGTGGTCAGCCCCTTACACACAGGAAAGGGGTTATTGGGACCAAATTTATCTTCCCATTAATTGCAACCAAATGCCCAGGACCCCTCAATTCCTGGTCTCTAATGACTTGCGGGCATTAAAGGGCATGTTTATAGAGGTTCCAAAGCGTCTCTTCTGATACAGCAGGAGGTAGCTGGTCAGGTCCTTAAGCCAAGACAAAAGGTTGCGGGGATAGTCATAGAAACAAGGGAATGTTGATATTAAACAAAGTGAAAGTGTGCCAACAACTTCATGCCCTGTCAGAGAGTTCAAGTCATTCCAGTAACCAGGCTTCATTAATTTGCACTCTGGCCAGGTGAGAACTGCTTCTCCCAGTACCAAGTGCAGGTAGACAAAAGGTCGAAGCAATAGTTGTAGAATAAAAAATAAAATAAAGTAGTGCTGAGACAGAGCAAGGAGGATGTGCAGCCCCTCCAGGTACCAAGTGTAACAGGGTACCCTACTGTGGAGATTGTTTCATAGTAGTTCCAAAATTTAAGTTAACTCAATAAGCAAGCCATTCCTTATGGGCACTTAGGCAAGGAGGACATGCCTCTCCTCTGGGTACTAGTATAGCAGTCTACACAAGGTACTCCTCCTGCAGGGGTAATTCTATATCTAGACAAATTGCAGCTCTAAAATCTGCTAAAGGGGATTGCACAAAGGATTAATAATGTACTTTCATTGTTCAAAATGTATTTCATTCATTAAATTTATAAATAAATATATTTCAGGAATTAACTGTCAATTTACTTCTCGGGTGTCATTGTATATTAACAAAATTATCCTGCCTACTAGTAGGAAGGGAATGAAGCTAAAGACTCAGCCTACAGGACAAGCTGGAATGCTATAATTTAAACAAAAATCTCCTCTACTATCAAACTATTAGATCTAAAATAATTCAGAGATACTACCAGATTATAATCGGTTTGGTTGCACTACTTGGAGAGTGGCATTCTTATATGGTACTTTTTGCAATTAAAAAGATATGGTGCAATTAACTAATTAAACCAGTTTCTAAGGATAATTACTAGGTGCTCAAGTTTAGACAAGGTTGGTAAGAAGAGGTTGGATTTGGTCATTTAAGTTTAGGGGTTAATTAGAATCTGTTAAAACAAAAGGGTATTTGCCTTAAGAGCCACTTACATAAAATTAATACTATTTATAGTATCTTGCTCGGAAAAAATAAACTATAATCTCCAAATCAATATTTAAATAAATGGATATTGTGTATAATAACCAATCTATAGTATTATTCAAAATATATCAAATTGAATCTTAATATATAAAAATTAAATATCTCTAGGAAAGAGGAAAAGAGCAATGTGAGAACAATTTTTTTTTATTTCAAGTACATGATTAATTTCGAGGCTTATCTTTCAGATATACAATAAGCATTACAAATTACTGATGCTGCTTTTGTACAAAAGCAATAATGGGGGAAAAAATTAGCAAAATATAGAGAAAATTCTTTGGGACAAGAGATTAACTTGGGATGAACTACCGACACTTGAAAGATGAAGTAAATAGTCAAGAACTAACCAAGTCTTGTATTACATAAAAGAAATTTTTCTCACACTACTTTTTTACTCAATTAATCAGCATGATCAATATGCTCTACAGATTATCTCTAAGAAAGCAATCACCATTTTGATCATTGAAAGCAATGTGAGCAATGCTAATGCAAAACAACAAAAAAACTTACATAAATGCAAAAATAAATAACGATGAGGCAAGGGTAAGAGCTCCAAAACTTAGAACAACTGCTTTATCTTTCATTTCTTTCAACTAAAATTATTAAAAACCTTTAAAGGTATCAAGTAAATATAAAAAGTCAATGAATACACTTAAAATTTATAAAGATGCAAAAAATACTTTATGATTTACAATTTGTTGCCTATGGGCTTATATGCTTATACAAGGCAGATAAAACAATAAACTTGCAAGAAAGGCTAATACATTCAGCATGCAATGAAATTGTAAACTGCTTGGTATATATTTATCTATCTATCTGCTTTTGTATACGTGATATATCAACCACACATGGGGGTCACCCCAAAGGAGGACTGGCTCTTCTGTATAAGATAACTTTGGGAAAGATAATTATGCCTGAAATATAAATGAAAATGTTCTAGGTATACCAGTTAATGATGGAGTTTCCATTACCTTTTTAATAAATGTTTATTTCCCTCATAATGATGGGTCATGTATGTCCCTTGCATCTTATAGGGATTCCCTGGCCACCCTGAGTGAAATAATCACAAATGAAGGAGTCAATTATTTAATATTGGGCAGTGATTTTAATGCTGATCCTAAGCAAGGAGAGATTCTGGAGGGAACTCCAAGGATTTGTGAATGATTTTCAGCTTGTTCTGGACGTTGACATCTTGCTGTTGGATACATTCACTTATCTGAGTCTGGCCCAAAACTATACCAGCTGGCTGGATCACATTACCATGTTGCAGGAGAATTTGATTAATGCCCTTTCTGTAGGTTATGGATACTCAGTGTGTGACCACATTCCTGTATTATTTACCATGCCTATAAAAAGCCTAACACATGTTTGTAATGATATGAGAAACACCATTGACCCGAATCAGTTTGTGAACTGGACTAACTTCTCTGAGGATCATAAGTGAGGCTAGTCAGATAAACTTATCTCAATTTTGCTGAACTATGAAAACGAAGTACTTGACTGTAGATCACAATAAGGTAATCTGAAAATCACAGATTACTGTTAGATAATGCTTATAATTTCTGAATTACAGCCTTGCTTATATCTTCTGAGGAATTTAAGGTCAGTAGGAAGCCAGACTATTTTTCCTACATTGGAGACATGCTGGCAAACCAAGGCTAGGTGGTTTATATGAAGATATGAAAAAGAGTAGAGCTAAATTTAAAGTCAAACTTGATCTATGTAGAGCAAGTGAGGATGAAATTAGGAATGGTAAACTTGTACAGGAATTTTGCAGCAGATACAAAGAACTTCTGGAGATTAATACATCAACAAGGATATAATAAGAATTCCTCTCCATCAATAATTGAAGGTGAATACAATCATGATCATATTACCAAAAATTTCAGCAATAATTTCAAATTAGTATTTGACAATGTAGTAACTGCCAGAACAAACTTGGTTCATTTCATTCAAAATTCAGAAAATACTGTGACAAATTTACGAACATTAGAAAAATAAATCAGGTAGAGGTCTCAAATGTAGTTCTCTCTCTCAAACTAGGATTGGGTAATGACAATGTCCATTCTTATCATTTAAAATATGGTTCTGGTATCTTATATCGTTTCATTAGCAGAATATTTTCATGTATGCTATTCCATTCCCATCTTCCTAGTAGAATGATGAAAGGAGAAATTAGGCCCATTGTGAAGAACAAATTAGGTAATCTGAATTGCTTTTCCAATTTTTGCCCAATAATGATTTATTCAAATTTGCTGAAAGTATTTGAAAATTTTAATTTACCTGAATTAAATAACCACATTAATATTGATAGCAACCAGTTTGGCTTTAGAAAAGATACTTCTATTTCCACAGTCATTATGGCATTAAAAGAGGTTATCTATCACTATAACTTGAATGGTTCCAAAATATATGCATTTTTTTAGATCAAATTAAAATTTGGACCATAAAACCGTCACATATTTTTAGGACCTGGAAGTTGGAAATTTTAATTTTTAATGTATTTTTCAACTAAGTCAGGGTATCCATTATTTTTAAAGAACATTTTTAGAAAAGAGAATTCTAAATGCAGCACTCTATATGAAGAACCTATATTGTAGGCTCGATGAATAGGAGTTTTTATCAAGGATAACTTAAGGTTTTCTGGCAAGAAACTAAAGAAGCTTGTGCCTAAACCTGTAAATGTAGGCTTCCTATAGACTGAAGTTTCATACTCTGTTCCTGAATGTTTAATATCTATATCCAAAAATGGAACTCTACTATTTTTTCAATTTCCATCGTATAATTTTTAATGCTCTCTATCAAAAAATCCAACAGAAAATACTGAAGAAAAATTATGAATGAGAATGGTTATCTCATGCAATTGGACTGAATGACTATGTGAGGAGTAGGGATTAGTGTTTGTAGATGTTTGGAATGGGCTTTGTGGGAATGGGGCATTGCATGCATTGGATGGACTCCATCTAAGCCGGGCTGGGGTTGACATGTTGTGGAAGGAGTTAAATAGTGTTTGGTCTTTGAGGCGGGGAAACTAGTTAATGATAGTGGTCAAGGAAATATAAGAGTACAGGGTGGGGCAGGGAAAGGAAACAGATGCAGAGGAGATAGAGCGGAAGGTATACATTCTAAAATAGGTGCTTCAGGGAAAGGAGGGATGAGTCATCTTTATACCAATGCTCGTAGTCTTAGAAATAAGAAAGATGAGTTATTTAGTTATATTATTGATGAAGATATAGATATAATGTGTAATAGAATCATGGGTCAATGAAAATAAATTTAATGACAATGTGAGTGAATTTGAACTATAGGTTTATGATATGTACATTAGTCAAAGGAGAGATAGGACGGGTGGTCGGTTGATTATTTATATCAGAAATAGCATTTCTTCAAATCTAAATAATTCTATAAAGCAAGAAGTTGAGTCACTGTGGATAGATATTAGGGTCAGTAAAAATAGATAATACACTTGGGAACCTTTTAGAGACCACCTGGACAGACAGACTGTACTGATGAGCTAATGATCAGGGAAATAAGGAAAGGATATGAAGTAGATACAGTTATTCTTGGGGGACTTTAATTTAAACTCTGTGGACTGGGAAAATATGACAGGAAGGGATAGAGTAAGTTGTAAGTTGTAAGTTTATAGAATGCTTTAAGGATAATTTTTTGACTCAATTTGTTAATAAGCCAACAAGGGGTGCCAATATCTTAGATCTGTTTCTTTTAAATGATGATCAGTTGGTTCAGGAATTGAATGTCGGAAAAGCATTGGGAAATAGTGATTATCAGATGGTTCGTTTTAACTTAGGAATAGTGAAAGGGAGAACATCAACAAACTCCACAAAAACTCCAAATTTTTATAGGGGAGAATACAAAACTTGCTAAATCAGATTAGGTGGGATATAGAATTCGGACACTTTTAAGACTATACTAAACATTGTGGTAGAATCATGAGATAACTAAGAAAATTTCTGAGAAGAAAAGGGCATACCAGAGAAAGTACTTTTTGAATTTATATCATTATAGGTCAACCAGAAATGAGCTAAATAAGATTATTAAGAAGAGCAATTATAGAATTAATAACAAATCTAACAGTGATAAAATTGGGCCTATTAGATTTAGATAAGAAGTTGAGTGAAAGTAAATGGAAGGGATGACCTTTGATAGGCCCTTGTGGCTTTTGTCATCCGTTAAATTATGTTATGTTATGTTATAGTTTATCTGCCGGGTGCTGGTGTAAATGATGTGTGTGAGAGGTATGATAGGTTGGTGTCTGGGTGTGAGAGGGAAGCAGTTGTGATTACACGTTGGAGTAAACAATGTAAAGAAGGTGGGTACTTGTGAGTTACAACAGCGGTATAAAAGGCTGATTGAAAGGATGTGTAAGAGTGTATAAGGCATTGTCTCAGGTGTGCTTCCGAGAATGGATGTGGGGATGGAATGGTTGTATCATGCAATGGGGTTAAATGAATATGTGAAAGGTTTGTGTGAGGAGTCAGGATTGGTGTTTGAAGATGTTTGGAGTGGGTTTTATGGGAATAAGGGTTTGTATGCAATGGATGGACTCCATCTGAGCCGAGATGGGGTTGAGGTTTTGTGGCGGGAATTAGATAGTGTTATTAGGACTTTAGAGGCAGGAAACTAGGTTTTGATAATAATCAGGGAAATTTAATGGCTCAAAGTGAGGCAGGGAAAGGAAGCAAACACAGATTTGTAGAAGGTAGGCAGGCTAATGGAAGTGCTTTAGGGTTCAATTACTTGAATAGTGATATTGGTCAGGAAAATACAAGAGTACAGGGTCGGGGAAGGAGAGTAAAGAGATGCAGAGGAGATAGGCCCTCAGGTGCTTCAGGGATAGGTGGGCTGAGTTGTCTTTATACAAATGCTCGTAGTCTTAGAAATAAGAGGGATGAATTATTTAGTTATATCGAACATGAAGATATAGATATAATATGTATAGTTGAATCATGGGTTAATGAAAATATATTTAATGATAATGTCAGTGAATTTGAACTAGAAGGTTATACTATGTACATTAGTCAAAGGAGAGATAGGACTGGTGGTGGGTTGATTATTTATATTAGAAATAGCATTTCTTCAAATCTAAATAACTCTATAAAGCAAGGAGAATGCGAATCATTATGGATAGATATTAAGGTTGGTAAAAATAGGAAAATACACCTGGGAGCTTTTTATAGACCACCGGGACAGACTGATTGCATCAATGAGTTAATGATTAGGGAAATAAGTAAAGGATGCAAAGAAGATACAGTTATTCTGGGTGACTTTAATTTAACTTCTGTAGACTGGGAAAATATGATAGGAAGAGATAGAGCAAGTTGTAAGTTTATGGAGTGTTTTGAGGATAACTTTTTGACCCAATTTGTTAATAAGCCAACAAGGGGTGCCAATATATTAGATCTAATTCTTTCAAATGATGATCACTTAGTTCAAGGATTGAGTGTAGGGGAATCATTGGGAAACAGTGATCATCAGATGGTTCGGTTTAATTTGCAAATAGTTAAGGGTAGAACAATGACAAACTCTACAAAAATTCCAAATTTTTATAGGGGAGATTACGATAAATTACGAGGCATGCTAAATCAGATTAGGTGGGATATAGAATTCCATGGAAAGAATACTTATGAGATGTGGGATATAGAATTCCATGGAAAGAATACTTATGAGATGTGGGATATTTTTAGGACTATATTAAACATGGTTCAGGAACAGTGTATCCCGATGAAGTCTATTAGGCTAGAAATGTAGGAAACCATTATGGTGGAATCAAGAAATAGCTAATAAAGTTTCAGAGAAAAAAAGGGCATACCAGAGATTACAAAGTGAGAGTAGTTTAAATAATTTAACCATTATAGGTCAACCAGAAATTAACTAAATAAGATTATTAAGAAGACCAAAAGGACAGCCGAAATTAATTTAGCTAAAAATAATAATAAAGATCCTAAAAAATTCTTTAGCTATTATAGAATCAATAATAAATCTAACAGTGCTAAAATAGGGCCTATTAAATATGAAGGGGTTTTGAAAGAATCTGATGAGGAAATAGTAGAGGTCCTTAATGATCATTTTGCTTCAGTATTCACAGAAGAGAAACCAGTTAGATTAATTGATGATAATTCTAGGTCAAGGGAAGTAGTGATAAATTCTATTAATATAGACAGAGAAGAAATTAAAGGGCTTATAATGCAGTTAAATACTAGTAAGGCATCTGGCCCTGACAACATTCATTCCAGGATACTCAAAGAAGGTGTAGAAAGTATTGCAGTAGCTCTTGAGAAGATATTTATTAGATCACTAGAGTCTGGAGAAATACCAAATGATTGGAAATTGGCAAATGTAGTGCCAATTTTTAAAAAGGGAAGCAAAGAGGATCCAAATAACTTTAGACCGGTAAGCTTAACTTCTATAGTCTGTAAAATTCTTGAGAAGATGGTTAAGAAGGGTATTTCTGATCATCTAGAGAGTAGCAGGTTAATTAATGATGCTCAGCATGGTTTTAGAAAAGGTAGATCGTGTTTAACTAATTTACTGGATTTTATGGATTATGTAACTAAAGAATTAGATAGGGGTGAGAAAGTTGCTGTGATCTACTTAGATTTCAGCAAAGCTTTTGATAAGGTTCCACATAGAAGACTAGTTCATAAATTAAAGCTGCATGGGATATGTGGGAACGTTTTAAATTGGATAACTGAATGGCTAAAAAATAGGAAACAGCGAGTTGTACTGAATGGAGTGAGGTCAGAGTGGAGGAATGTTATTAGTGCCGTACCTCAGGGATCAGTTTTAGGCCCTTTATTATTTATAATCTATGTAAATGATCTTGGGCAAGGTGTAAATAGCAAAGTGTCAATTTTTGCTGATGACACTAAATTGGCAGCTGTAGTCAAAGAGGTTGAGGGTAGCTTTAAAGGGCAGGGTGACTTAAATAAGTTGTTTAGCTTGGGCTAAGAAGTGGCAGATGACTTTTAACCTTAATAAATGCAAAGTTATTAACATGGGGAGAGATAATAGGGAATTTAGCTATGAGATGGATGGGTATTGGCTTAATTCAGTTGAAGATGAGAAGGACTTAGGAGTAGTAGTAGATAGGTCACTGAAATTTTCAAAGCAGTGTATTGAGGCAAAAAATAGAGCAAATAGGGTGCTAGGTTACATTAAAAGAAATGTTAGCTACAAGAGTAAGGAGGTCATCCTTAAACTATACAACTCTTATGTCAGGCCACATTTAGAGTACTGTATACAGGCATGGTCACCACATTTTAGACATGATATAAACTTATTAGAGTCAGTACAAAGGAGGGCAACAAAAATAATACCATCCCTGAAGCACCTTGAATATGAAGATAGACTGAGGGTATTAAATATGTTTTCATTTGAAAGAAGGTGTGTGAGGGGAGATATGATTGAGCTTTTTAAAATCTTTTCTGGGATGGATAAATTGGATTTCAGCAAGTTATTTGAGTTAGAAGGTAGTAATAGAACTAGAGGCCACCACTTAAAGATTAAAAAACAGAGGTGCAGACTAGATGTTAGAAAATATTTTTTCACTAACAGAGTGGTGGATTATTGGAATAGTTTGCCACCTGAGACTGTAGACAGCCCAAACTTGAATGTTTTCAAGCGCAGATTGGATGATTATATGGGGATGGAGGGTTAATTTCTTACTTTTTGGTATGTGGATATGTTTCTTGACTCATTCCTGTGGATGCAGTTTCTTTTTATTGTATATTTTGGGGGACTTTGATTTTTTTTTGACAGACTCCTATGGAGGCTTTAAATTATATATTGTAGATGCATGGTTGGACATTCCTATATATTGTTAAATTGTATATTGTAGATGCATGATCTGACAAAATCCTATGGATGCATTATGTGGGTGGGATTTGACAGATGCGGATGACCTTTGATAGGCCCTTGTGGCTTTTGTCATCTGTGAAATTATGTTAAACTGGTGAAATTCCACAAGGCTGGAAAGATGCTAATATCACCCCAATCTATAAAAAAGGAAGTCAATGGCAGCCTGAAAATTATAGGCCAATAAGTCAAACAGCAGTTGTGTGTAAGATTATGGAGACAATAGTAAGAGACGATATTGTCAAACATATGATTGATAATGGTCTTTTTGCTGATCAGCAACGCAGTTTTGTCCCGGATAGATCATGTACGACTCAGCTACTCTTATGTTTGGAGGAATGGTCACTGTTTGTGGAGCATGGAAAGAGCTTTGATGTTGTGTATTTGGACTTTCAGAAGGCTTTTGACTCAGATTAAGTAAACTGAAAGCATATGGGATAGGAGGAAAAACTTATTATTGGATAGAAAGCTTCTTGACAGGCCAAAGACAACAGGTAGTGATGAATGAAGAAAGATCTGACTGGAAAGCAGTGAAAAGCGATATACCACAGGAAAGTATTCTGGGAGCAATTTTGTTTGTGTTGTTTATCAATGATCTACCTGATGCTGTATCAAGTACAGTGAAAATATTTGCCGATGACACAAAGATTTACAAGGAAGTAAACACATCACAAGATCATCGGGACTTGGAGAGAGATTTAAGGAAGCTAGGTGAATGGTCTAATCTGTGGCAGTTGAGGTTTAATGCCAAAAAATGTAAAGTGATTAATTTTGGTTTCCACAATCAAGACTATGTATATACCATGAATGGTGAAATACTGGATCAAGTTAAAGAAGAGAAAGATCTAGGGGTAATCATTGACTCTGAATTGAAATTCCATGAACAAGTGTCTGCTGCAGTTAAAAGGGCAAACCAGATGTTGGGAATTGTGAAAAGCACATTTGTAACATTTACCAGAGATACCTTGCCACTGTTAATAAATGCATTAGTTCATCCCCATCTGGAATATGGCAACATCATTTGGTACCCACGATTCATCGCCGATGATATGAAGGTGGAATCCGTACAAAGAATTGAGTGATCAAGACTATAGGGAAAGACTGCGTCAGCTTGGACTCTCCCTTTTCTATGAACTATAGATGCTGTAGAGGTGATATGATTCAAGTTTACAAGCTTCTAAATGGATTGGAGAGAATTGACTCTGGCCTTTTCTTCATACCTCAGGAATATTCAGCAACACGAGGTCATTCCAATAAACTATTTAAATGCCATTGCCAGAAGATGGTGAGCAAAAATATATTTGGCCAGAGGATTGTCAATGACTGGAATTCTCTGCTAGATCAAGTGATCACAGCCACAAGTCTCCAGTCCTTTAAGAACAAGTTGGATAAGAACATAAGAAAAGAAGGAGACTGCAAAAGACCATTCATGGCCTACACTTGGCAGCTCCTGTTCCAGTCAACACACAAAAGATTTCTTACCAGAGAAAAGTCATCAACATTGTCACCCTTTACAGGAGTTCGTCAGATCTAATCTACAATATACATAAAATGCATCCAGAGGATTATGTCCATTCATGCAACCGCAAAATATAATCTCCCCACTCCTTAGAAAAATATATACATATGTACATAAAAAAGTCAGTCCCATCTAGCAGCTTCATCCATATATTTATCTAATCTATTCTTAAAACTACCCAGAGAGGAGGCTTCTATCACATGTCTAGTGAGCCTATTCCATTCATCTACCACACGATTTGTAAACCAATTCCTCCCAATCTCCTTCCTAAACCTATACTTATCAAGCTTAAACCCATTGCTACGTGTCCTGTCATGTTCACTAAGTATAAGAACCTTACCCAGATCCCCTTTATTATATCCTTTTATCCATTTGAAGAATTCAATCAATTCCCCTCTGACTCTTCTCCTTTCCAATGTATGTAGATTTAGTTTTCTGAGCCTTTCACCATAAGGTAAGTTCCTTAGCCCACCAATCATCTTTGTCATCCTTCTCTGCACAGACTCAAGCAAATCAATATCCTTCCTATAATATGGTGACCAAAATTGTACTGCATAGTCTAGATGAGGCCTAACTAGCGCCAGATACAGTTTTAGAATGACTTCAGCACTCTTATTGCTTACACTCCTCCTAATGAATCCCAATATCCTATTAGCTTTATTCTTAGCATTTAGGCATTGCTTTCTAGGACGAAGGTCTGAACTTACCAAAATACCCAAGTCCCTCTCACAATCGGTCCTCCCTAAATTTCTCCCATTTAATTTATAACTATTCAGTGGATTATTTCTACCTATACTAAGTACACTACATTTGTCTATGTTAAACTTCATTTGCCATTTCTCGGCCCAATTGGACAGAATGGTCAATTCCTCCTGCATTACAACAGCATCAGAATCAGCCCTAATGGCCCTACCTAGCTTAGTATCATCAGCAAATTTACTCAGGTCACTACTTATACCTATGTCAAGATCATTAATATAAATTAAGAATAGCAAGGGACCCAAAACAGATCCTTGCGGAACTCCACTGCTAACACACCCCCACTCAGATTTAACTCCATCTATACTAACTCTTTGCTGTCTGTCACCAAGCCATGACTGAATCCACCTAAATATACTGCCATCGATCCTGTGTGCTTTAACTTTGCTCAGAAGCCGTAAGTGTGGCACTCGATCAAAAGCCTTACTAAAGTCCAAGTATAAAATATCATAGTTTTCATCCTTATCTGCTGCTTCATACACCTTACTATAAAAAGACAGCAAATTAGTCAGGCAGGATTTACCCTTACTAAAGCCATGCTGTGATTCTTTTATCAACTTATGCTTATCCAAGTGATCCCTAATATTCCTTGCTATAATAGATTCCATCATTTTCCCTACCACTGATGTCAAACTTACTGGTCTGTAATTAGACATATTTGTTTTATCCCCTTTCTTAAATATAGGTATCACATTGGCTTTCTTCCATGCCACTGGCACAATGCCACTCTCCAATGATTTTCTAAAGATGCATGCTAGGGGCTCACTTAACACATCCTTACATTCTTTCAAAATTCTAGGAAAGACCTCATCAGGACCGGGTGCTTTACTACTTTTGATTTTATCAATTTCCTTTGTCACTACCTCCTTTGTGATCAAGATATCCTTTAATTTCTCTTCATCATTACCCCGAAAGATCATTGACACCTCGGGTATATTTAGAGTATCCTCCTGTGTAAATACTGAGAGAAAAAAGTCATTTAGCATTCCAGCCATTGAGTCCCTATCACTCACTAATTCTCCATTGGAATCTATAAGTGGGCCTATTTTATCTCTAACCTTAGTTTTGTATAATTGATAAAAACTTTTAGGATCTTCCTTTGCGCTATTTCCCACTTTAATTTCATAATTTCTCCTTGTTACTCTAACTAACTTTTTAACATCTCTTGCTAGTTCATTATATCTCTGCCTTAAGTGATCCTCTCCATTTTTTATTTTCCTATAAATGCCCTTTTTAATGCCAATATAATGCTTAATTTTATCTGTCATCCATTTTGGGTCATTATTTTTAGTCCTAATCTCCTTATAAGGAATGTTAATCATCTGACCTGTAATTAATTGCTCAATTATTCTTTCATACTCCTCTTCAATTGTAATCTCTTCCTCCTGGTGATTATTGTCTCCACTAACTGATATCATTGAATCTATTCCTGAATTGATTTCATTGCCTGGTTTCTGTACAACTGCCTCCAGGTAAGTCCTTAGCCCATTATAATTTGCTCTTCTAAAGTCAGGAATTTTAACATTGTTCATGCTACTATCAATACCATTCCATTTCATCTTGAATCTAATTTCACAATGGTCACTATTACCCAAATTTCCTCCAATCTCAGTATCCTTAATAACTTCTTCCCTATTTGTCAGAACTAAATCCAGTATATTATTACCTCTAGTGGGTTCGTTAATAATCTGCCTCAGAAAATTATCTTGGACAACATTCAAAAATTCCTCAGCCTCCTGATCACCCACAAGAGCTTCCCAGTCTATATTTCTGGAATTAAAATCGCCCATTATACACACATGCTTACTTCTACATGCCCGTTCAATCTCCTGCCACAGAAGATTTGAAGCTTCCTTACTAAGATTTGGTGGTCTGTATAATAATCCTATGACAAGCTTGTTTTTACCTTCCTTTACATTTAGCCATAATGACTCTGTGTTATCATCTAATTTAATTGTACTGTTTACACAACACTGGAGATTATCTTTAATATAAATAATAACCCCTCCTTCTCTCTTCCTATTCCTATCTGTATGGAACATGTTAAAGCCCTCAATCTCAACCTCAGGTTTAAAGTGATTACCTGCCAAATCAAGCCATGACTCTGTTATCGCAATTATATCGAAATTCTCTTCACTCGCTAACGCTCTTAAGAGATCTATCTTATTCCTTATACTCCGACCATTTGTGTAGTATATTTTTAAGGTTTTTTTATTATTCCCATCTTCATTGCATCGTGCTTTTCTATTCCTAGTTATCTACTCATTCACTTGTGCATTAGTCCCCCTATAACGCATCAGTATGCCCTCTCCCTTAGCTATTCCTCTATCTCTGCATCCCTTCCATTTCCTACACCTGCCCTCTATTCCTGTTATTCCCTTACCTCTAACAGCTTCTAGTTTCCCACCTGTAAGGACCTAATCACACTATCCAGCTCCCCCCATAGAACCTCAACACCTGCCCGACTAAGATGGAGCCCATCCATCGCATACAACCTCCTATTCCCGTAAAACCCTCCCCAGACATCTACAAACACCAATCCTAACTCCTCACACAGTCCTTTCACAAATTCATTCAAACCAATTGCACGCGACAACCATTCTACCCCCACATCCAATCTCGGAAGCACACCAGAAACAACACCTTTTACCCTGCTTTTACTCATCCTTTCAACTAACCTTTTATACTGCTCACGTAACTCACATGTACCCACCTTCTTTACATCATTCACTCCCACATGCGTAATCACAACTGCAACCCTCTCACACCCAGAAACCAGCCTATCATACCTCTCACAAACATCACTAACACCAGCACCCGGCAGACAAACTCTCATTCCCTTCCACTTGCTATCACTCAACTTCCTATCTAAATACCTAATCTGAGAGTCACCCATCACTAGCACCTCAGTCATTCTCCTATTCTGTCTTGGCCTAACATTACCCTCCCTCCTGCTCTCAGTCACACTACCACCCATCCTGCTTTCATCCACAATCACACCAGGCAAATCACTTTCACACTCTTCCTCTCTCAGGACATTGAATCTGTTAGTCAACCTAACAGTTTCTATGTTCCTCTCATTCACACACCTAACCTGTCCTAACTTATCTATCCTATCCATTTTCACCCACCATTCATCATCACTCACAACTTCCACACTGTTTCCATTCCTAGCCCTATCTTCCACCCTCTTAGCACTAATCTCACCCTTCAATCGCACACTTGCATCTCTTCTCACCTCAAACACCAAATCATTCAACCTCTTATATTCCCCACCCAACCTCCTAACCTCCCCTTCCAGAAAACACATGCGGCATTCAGTTACATTCACTCTCCTTTCAACTCCACATGCATCACACACCACATATACACTACTTACAAACGGCATGCTCTCACCATCTATACAAACAGCCATACTCTCAGAAATTTACTAAGGAAAAAGTTAACACTCACCCCAAAAAAATTCTTGCTCAGGATTACTGTCAGTTATCTTCCCCAAAAGTATTAATCACTAATGTATTTATTACACAGTGATTGATGTATTAAATAAATATAAGAAAAATACACACCCAAATCAGTATTATATCCCAATCTTACAATGAGAATCAGGAGCTTCCTGTAAGACAACCTTCCAGAACAAAGCCAGACAGACAGATAAACACTGGGAAGTCAACTGGTATAGCTATACGTAGCCAGCATCATAGAAATTTTCATAACAATGATCGGGCGACTACAGGATTACCTCATGAGCACCCCCGTACCATGATGATGATGATAGTCACCACATTTTAGACATGTCAACCTGCTAAAGTCAGTACAAAGGAGGGCAACAAAAATACTACCTTCCCTGAAAAACCTTGCATATGAAGATATACTAAGGATACTATGGTAAACCTGAAGATCGTTTTTTCACTAATAGAGTGTTAGATTACTGGAATAGTTTGCGGTAATACTTCAGATTCGGGGCGCACGGTAGGTGGAGCTGTTAGTAGGCTACAATTTTGGGCTACAATATATGTCTCATGACGTCAGGCGGTGGTAAATATGTAGATTAGCGGCCGGGCCGGAAAAAAAATTTGGGGGAGAAATATTATCGTTCACCCGTGTCGGAATATTCATGCACGTTTGAGTCCTTTTCGAATTATTATTCTATAAACAATTAGGATTATATACTGGGGGGCTGTGCCCCCGAGACCCCCCCCCCAATTTAATGAAACTCAGGGTCATCGTAGTGTGGCACCCCCATTGTGTTTTCCCCCACACGAGCTGTCAACTAAAATGTACTCAAAAAACGTGAAACATTTTGGAACATGGACGAAATAGTACGTCGCATCGTTCGCCCCGATAATCTACATATTTACCCTTTATTCTGTATCATTTAATAAATATCTGCGCCTCTGCTCGTTTATAGTTCTTTCTAGGAAAGGTGAAGACGAGCTGCTGCGTGCGATTCTGACCTTTTCCTCGAGCGAATGAAACTGTTTTTCTTTTAGGTTTCGTTCATTGCATAATGTTTCATCCACTTTCACTATAATTGTTAACTGAAGTCGTCAACGAACAATGCTTTGTTTCGTACTCTTTGTTACGTGTTTTCGCAACATTTTTTCACTCAATTCTTTATTTTGTATATATAATCTATGATTTATTAATCGTTTTATTTAATTTTTCACTCTTTTAGCATAAATATTTCGAAATTATCTTGGAACTCGTTTTTTGTGGATTTGGCTACAATGCAGTCATCCGTCGAGGAACAATAATGCTATTAATTCCTAAAGTTTTTGTCTAGATTTTTTTGTAGATTTTTTTTGTTTAATTATTTTTAATTTTTACTTTCCAATTTCTGTATTTTTTATTTAGTTTCCTTACTATTTTCAAATAATAATTGGATATTTTTTTCAACTGTCTTTTCGGTGGGAATCCTATACTTGAAAACAATCGTTAATTTCAAGCAGTTTGAATTATGTTAATCCCATGGGAATTTTGTCCAAACAATTGTTTAACCATTGCCTCATTAATTAGTGACCGGGAGAAAGTTATTAAATTTTTAGGTGAGCTTAATTTAATCCCATTAACAATCCCTTGAAAGCATTGTGCTAAGCCCCTAGAAATACGTGATTTAAGTTTAACAAATATACACGCGAAGAAAACAGCAGGGTAGATGTTGCGATTCTAGCTTATTTTGAGTATAGGTTCGTTGTTGGGGTCGGTTCGTGGGGATGTGGGGGCTACGATGATCTTGAGATTTGATTAATTTGAGGGGTCTGGGGGGTCACAGACCCCCAGTATATAATCGAAAATCGCCATAAATTTCGTCCACATAGATTGATTTCAGCTCAGAAAAAGTAATCCAAAATAGGCTAGGACTCGGATCCGGTCATACTCGACAAAACGAAAATTCCCGATAGATACCACGCCTTCCTCGGTGCTATTGCGAATCTATACCCGCTAGAATAATGTAAGTAACATTAATGTTTGGAGTTTTGTTTTTATTTTGCATTTTTTGGACCTTTAGTTTTCCCTAAATCAGAATTTCAAACAAAAATGGCACCAACTGATTTTAAATGCGACGTAAACAACATATTATTGCGCGCCTTGTACGAAACTAAAACACACTGAATTCCATCCATTTTGGGTCAGAGAAAATAAAAAAAAATCGCTCGGAGCAGCTTGTCTTCAACTTTACCCTTTTCTAAGTTAGGTAAGGTTTATTGATATCTTTTATTGTATTTTTTCCTTTTTTATTTCATTTTCGCATTTTTTGTTTCGATGCGAACGATAACAGCTTTTTACTGGCAACGTCGTAGATATAAATAGGACCCGCTGTGCAAATGTTTCGGTTTCGTTATGGCTTCTTCGTGCTCTAGTTGTGCTTCTTCCTTATTCGAATTGGGGTTTATTTTGCATGACCGCGAAAAACTTTAAGATTTTTTAGAGGCGCATAAACTAATCGACGAAACTATAAAATGCCCGAAATGCAGTGCGAATTTAAATTTTTCAGAAAATTTCATGTTTCGTTGCGATAAAATATATGTAAACGAAAACACTAAGCTACAGCGGTGACGTTTCAAACAATCAGCGCGTAGGGGTACATTTTTCGCGGGTTCGCATTTAAGTTTAAAGACATTGCTCAAATTTCATATTTTTTTCGTAATTAATCGTTTTACGTAAGTAAGTAAGTATTGTTTGTCATTATGTTACCAGTTTTTTTTCTGCCAGTAAAAAGCTGTTGTCGTTAGCAGCGAAAAAAATAGGAAAAAAACAGTAAATTCAAGGGGACTGATCGTGGGGGAGATATCACTGTATGGGGACCACCCTGCGATGATTCTAAGTTTCCATCAATTGGGAGGGGTCTGGGGTGCGTAGCCCCTAGTATATACTAGTATTCAAAAAATATATCGCCGTAATTGGTCACATCTGACTCTACCGTCCGACGTCATAAACATATATTGTAGACTATAAACAGCGCCACCTACCGTGCACCCCTAAACTGAAGTGTTATCAATTCCTTTAGTATTATGTTTAATACTCAAAGTTAACTATCTTCGCGAATTTAAAAAATTACACCGAAAAATCTGAAATGAAAAAACGTCACTGAATAGAGAGCTCGCGGAGCACAAGTACGATCGCTACTGACGCTGTTATGTTATGTTATGAGTTGTTTGGATAAATAAATAATCCTAATTTTTAAACATTGTACATTAAAACATTGTGCAAAAAAAATATGATAATATATATATTATAAATTTTCATTTTATATTCAAATATTATGAAATTAACATACAGAATACAAATAATATTTAATAAGAACAATTTAAGCTCTTTAAAAACAAACTTGACAGCCAAATGGTGAATATATTTGACATAAATATAAATTCAAAATAACTTAGGGATTTAAAAACTCGGAACACAAGAAAGGTTTAACTTTGGGTGATTCAGTGATTAGCAAAACAAGATTAGGACTAGGATTAGGACGAAAGAATAAAAATATACATTTACCTACTGTGATAGAACGGTCTTCGGGCGGTTTAATTCAGCCTCTATCACATGTTAAAACACCTGCTTAGTCACGTGTATCCTGCGAAAGGAAGCAGAAGCGCGTTATCTCCCACCATAGCCAATGTTTAATCAAGGAGGTTCACTCCCCCATTTCGCCTCCATACGTCGATCTCGCCAAATTGAATTACGCTTATGGGCAGATAAGGTATTTTCCAAGGCGCCACCGGGAACTTTCCCCGAAGTCCCCCACTCAATTATCCCCTACGCCATGGAGATGGCTCCGGCTATTTATACGATAGCTTTTCCCAATGGAAGCATATCCAGATTATCTTCGCGAGGCATCAAGCCGATATGGGTCTCCCTTGTGCACCTAGGAACTCTGCCGAGAAACCCCTTATTGTCCAGAAGAGGACAATATCCCTTGAGTGCCAAGGTTCGTGCTCTTCGAGACGCCAAGTCAACAAGGCCCCCCCCTGTTGTTTAGAAAGAGAACAACGTTCATCAAGAAACGGTTCTCGTTCCCAAGACATCACGTCCGGATAATTTAATTCCCTCCTTTTAAACGTTCTTCAAGAGAACGCTTGGTTTCAACAATAACCTCCATTGTTCATCTAGAACATCTCCGATTTGCTGTCACAAGGATCGCTCGTACTTCCGAGCCCCACTTTGCCCTCACTTCTCGAAGAGAGTCCTTCTTCCTTCGTTAAGGACAACCCCCCGAAGAACCCTTTTGCTGGAAATCGCTAGTTGGACTGAAGATTCCTTCGCATCGTCTTCCTCTGCACAACAACTGTAAATACGTAAGCTGAGCATTACCTTTAATCATTTAGCCTTTTGTCATCGCAATCCTGTGCTATAAATGGTTTAGCGAACCCCCCTCCCTTTTTTTGTTTGTTTACCGTTTTAAATCTCTCCAAATCTTAATCCTCAGATTAGTCAGATATTCCCATGACCCTTTTCATTCACGCGTTTTTCCATTTTTAATCCCCGTTTATGTAAAAAAAAAAATTATGTGTTGTTGATAGTTTAATTAATTAAACTCTATTTTATTAATGGTAGCTAAATTATTTATCCCTGTGCCCCGTTCCACTTCTTAAGCATATTGAAGATAAATAAGCCTCTCCAGCCCCCCACCCCCTTTTTGAACTAACCTCGGTCAATCAGATTACTACGCACTCGAAATATAGAAAATTCCCTTAAACGAATAGTTATATATGGTATATCGTCGGGAGCCTATTCTACGACACCTACTATTCACACGTTAAACCACCGTTATTCTTGGAATTTCTAAATTATTTTATTAATGATAGTCGACGTTTACGATTCAAACTAATTTTTATAATCGATTCAAGTTCGAAATCGAGTTTTTTAATTCTTTTCGGTTAGAGTAAAAATTTCGATTCAAATTTTGAAATATTTTTCATTTCGAATTTGTCTTTTCGATTCGAGTTTGAAAATATATAGATTTTAAAGGTTTATCGATTCGAATTCGATTCGATTTCCCAGCACTAATATATATATATATATATATATATATATATATATATATATATATATATATATATATATATATATATATATATATATATATATATATATGATGATGATGAAAATTAATGCAATATCGCAAAAAAAGATGAGGACTTAAACCACATTCTCCGAAGACAATTTAATTCAGAACAGTTTCGGTGTATCTCACACCCTTTTTCAACTGACACTGGGTAGAAAATATAAGAGAAATGCATATAAGCATAACACAAGATCCCCTCTTTTTTCCCCCAATCCCCTACCTGTGGCTAATCTGGAGGGGGGGGGGGTAGGCCTAAACATATTGAAGGGCTGGCATTTTACTATTTTGTTTATTTGCGATCTTATTACAGGATTAAAAGAAAATTGACCCTCAGATAGATTTAAATTAGGAACTTTCGATATCAAGCTCGATTCTACGATTCTTCTCTTAACATAGTTAGCCGATTTAAATAACATTTTACTTCCATTGAAATCGATAGTATGATTCTTGTCTCTAACATGGCAAAATATTCCACTACTTTCGCTGCCCACTCTAATATCTCTTTTGTGTTCGTACAATCTCTTTTCTAGATTTCTCCCCGTTTACCCTATACAAACTTTATGGCAATCGTTGAATGGTACTGCATATACTCCTATGTTATGATGTTCTTTGGGTTTCCTGTCCATCATCAATTGGTTTAAGGAATTAATATATTTAAAGGCTGTAATAAGATCGCAAATAAACAAAATAGTAAAATGCCAGCCCTTCTATATGTTTAGGCCTACCCCCCCCCCCAGATTAGCCACGAGTAGGGAATTGGGGAAAAAGAAGGGATCTTGTGTTATGCTTATATGCATTTCTCATATATTTTCTGCCCAGTGTCAGTTGAAAAAGGGTGTGAGATACACCGAAACTGTTCTGAATTAAATTGTCTTCGGAGAATGTGGTTTAATACCTCATATATATATATATATATATATATATATATATATATATATATATATATATATATATATATATATATATATATATGAAATAAAAAACTCACAAAGTATCACGCTAGGGTGGCAAATGAATGCAATGTCCCGCTGGAAAAAATGTAAAGGTGTTTCGAGTACTTTCGAACTTTATTAAGTTCCTTACAAGGATAACTACAAGAAATAATATTATATTAGAGATAATATACACGAATAGACCGCCTAAAAATAAAAAGAAATCACCAATGATGAAGACGGAAGAGTGAAGGTAAAGATTCACATTAAGAATTACAAGAAGCAGGTAGTAAGGTCAAACTAAGAAGACGGAAAGGGTAACAGATAAAAAGAAATGGAGATAGCCTAACGAGGGAGATTATAAGACATGATGAGCAAAAAGTGGGGAAAATACAATGTACATAACAGAGCAGTAACAATTAAAAAAAAAATGATAATAATAAAAATTAAAATAAAAATTGGGGCCACATAACCAAAGATTGTATATAAAAAACTAAGAACAAAAGTCAGAACTAATTTCTTTAAGTATTAATCTTTTAATTATAGCATCTATTTTATATAAGCCAGGGGAAAGGTTAAAATTATAACAATGGCTTATAAAAGCACATTCAATGATATTCATTTTATAGGGTCATTGGAACGATAAATAAATTTGGCCGAGTTCCAGTTAATTAGATGGTCTTTATCTGACATATGGACAAAGAAAGCACTGTTATCTTCCCCTCTCCGGGCATTATATTTATGTTGATTTATGCGAACAGAAAGTTGTTTACCTGTTTGTTTATAATATTTACTTAGGCAATCAGAACATTCAACTGAATAATCCTCCTCCCCCTCACAAACTATTACAATTATAACGTACTAATAAATTCTTAATTGTCGTCTAATATTTAAAATCAGCAGAATTGTTAATGTTATTCAAAAGACGTGGAAGATCACTAAAACAAAGAGAAAATGGTAGAACTATAATGTTATTACTATAGAAAGGGAGAGTAGGGACAGTTTGATAACATGTCTTTTTATCAGAAGAAAGGTAGTTTTGAAGAAACGGGTAAGGGTAACAAACCTTATGGCCAATTTAAAAAATATTGGAAGATCCCAAATCCATATATGCCGGGCTCACATCTCGTAATGCCCGTAGAAACATAGAAGAAAAAAAACAGAACGTTTAACTTTAGGGCTGTGAGAAGAGTAAAATGAATATAAGAATTTGAATTAGTAGGCTTACGAAAGATAGATTATTTAAAACCTGTATGAGTTCTATAAATAAGAAGATCAAGAAAGGGAAGGGTTCTATTTTTTTCATCTCGTGGGTAAATTTAATTGAAGGGACGAGAGAATTGAGTCTGGTAAGAAAAACATTAACATCTTTTGAATTAGACCACAAGCAAATGACATCATCAATATAACTGTACCAAACCATCGGGGCGTAAGTTTTCGTTGGAAAGCAAATATTTCCTCCCAAAATTCGGATTAGCTATGGGTAATTGTCTTTCACCTGTCCTTGCTAACTTAAATATTGAGTTTTTTTAAACAAAACTTCTCCCTACTATCCTTGACGCCCCGATCGTTTGGTACAGGTATATTGATGATGTCATTTGCTTGTGACCTAATTCCAAAGATGTTAATGTTTTTCTTACCAGACTCAATTCTCTTGTCTCTTCAATTAAATTTCCCCACGAGATGGAAAATAATAGAACCCTTCTTTTTCTTAATCTTCTTATTCATAGAACTCATTCAGGTTTTAAATACTCTATCTTTCGTAAGCTTACTAATTTAAATTCTTATATATTCATTTTTACTCTTCTCACAGCCCTAAGTTAAACGTTATGTTTTTTCTTCTATGTTTCTACGGGCATTACGAGTTGTGAACCCGGAATATATGGATTTGGAATCTTCCAATATTTTTTAAATTAGCCATAAGGTTTGTTACCCTTATCCGTTTCTTCAAAACTGCCTTTCTTCTGATAAAAAGACATGTTATCAAACTGTCCCTACTCTCCCTTTCTATAGTAATAACATTTTAGTTCTACCATTTTCTCTTTGTTTTAGTGATCTTCCACGTCTTTTGAATAACATTAACATTTCTACTGATTTTAAATATTAGACGACCATTATTAATTTATTAGTACGCAATAAGTGTAATAGTTTGGGGGGGGAGGGTCATTCAGTTGAATGTTCTGGTTGCCTAAGTAAATATTATGGACAAACAGGTAAACAACTTTCTGTTCGCATAAATCAACATAAATATAATGTCCGAAGAGGGGAAGATAACAGTGCTTTCTTTGTCCATATGTCAGATAAAGACCATCTAATTAACTGGAACTCGGCCAAATTTATTTATCGTTCCAATGACCCTAAAAAATGAATATCATTGAATGTGCTTTTATAAGCCATTGTTATAATTTTAACCTTTCCCCTTGCTTATATAAAATAGATGCTAGAATTAAAAGATTAATACTTAAAGAAATTAGTTCTGACTTTTGTTCTTAGTTTTTTATATACAATCTTTGGTTAGGTGGCCCCAATTTTTATTTTTATTTTATTATTATCATTTTTTTTTAATTGTCACTGCTCTGTTATGTACATTGTATTTTCCCCACTTTTTGCTCATCATGTCTTATAATCTCCCTCGTTAGCCTATCTCCATTTCTTTTAATCTGTTACCCTTTCCGTCTTCTTAGTTTGACCTTACTACCTGCTTCTTGTAATTCTTAATGTGAATCTTTACCTTCCCTCTTCCGTCTTCCTCATTGGTGATTTCTTTTTTCTTTTTTTTGAGGCGTTCTGTTCGTATATATACCTCTAATATAATATTATTTCTTATAGTTATCCTTGTAAGGAACTTAATAAAGTTTGAAAGTGCTTGGAAACACCTTTTCATTTTTTCCTGCGGGACATTGCATTCATATATATATATATATATATATATATATATATATATATATATATATATATATATATATATACATACTTATATATCAGTGACGTATGAAGCAAGTGGAAACTGTGGGGGCCAACTCCAGGGTGCCCAAATAGAAATTTTACAGTTAGGTATAAGTTTAGGATTGATCCAGGTATAAAAGAATAGTCCGATCGCCAAAGAAACGAGGCGTTACTTCCGTGGTCTGGGGAGAGCAGTACGTAACTTAGTGAGATCCGCTATGTCTGTGTCGTAGAATAGGCTCCCGACGATATACCATATATAACTATTCGTTAAGGGAATTTTCTATATTTCGAGTGTGTGGTAATCTGATTGACCGAGGTTAGTTCAAAAAGGGAAGGGGGGCGTCTGGAGAGGCTTATTTATCTTCAATATGCTTAAGAAGTATAACGGGGCACAAAGATAAATAATATGGCTACCATTAATAAAATAGAGTTTATCTGACAAATCTGAGGATTAAGATTTGGAGAGATTTAAAACGGTAAACAAATAAAAATTAAACGGGGGGATGGTTTGCTAAACCATTTAAAGCACAGGATTGCGCTGACAAAAGGTTGAATGATTAAAGGTAATGCTCAGCTTACGTAATTACAAAGGTGTTGTGCAGAGGAGGACGATGCGAAGGGATCTTTGGTCCAACTGGCGATTTCCAGCAGAAGGGTTCTTCGGGGGGTTGTTCTTAAAGAAGGAAGGGTTCGAAGAGTGAGAGCGAAGTGAGGCTCGGAAGTACGAGCGATCATTGTGACAGCAAATCGGAGATGTTCTAGATGAACAATGGAGGTTATTGTTGAAACCAAGCGTTCTCTTGAAGAACGTTAAAAAGAGGGGAATTAAATCATCCGGACGTGATGTCTTGGGAACGAGAACCGTTTCTTGACGAACGGGCTTGAAGAAAAATGGCTGTTCTAACGTTGCTCTCTTTCTGAACAACAGGGGTGGGTGGGGTGAGAACCGTTTCTTGTCAAACGGGCTTGAAGAACAATGGCTGTTCTAACGTTGTTCTCTTTCTGAACAACAGGGGGGGGGGCTTGTTAACTTGCGTCTCGAAGGGCACGAACCTTGGCACTCAAGGGATATTGTCCTCTTCTGGACAATAAGGGGTTTCTCGGCAGAGTTCCTAGGTGCACAAGGGAGACCCATATCGGCTTGATGCCTCGCGAAGATAATCTGGATCTGCTTCAATTGGGAAAAGCTATCGTATAAATAGCTGGAGCCATCTCCATGGCGTAAGGGATAATTGAGTGGGGGACTTTGGGGGAATGTCCCGGTGTCACCTGGCGAAATACCTTATCTGCCCATAAGCTTAATTCAATCTGGCGAGATCGACGTATGGAGGTGAAACGTGGGTGTGAACCTCCTGGATTAAACATTGGCTATGAGGGGAGATAACGCGCTTCTGCTTCCTCTCGCAGGATACACGTGAGTAACCATGGTTAACATGTGATAGAGGCTGAATTAAAGCGGCCTCAGACCGTTCTATCACACCCCAACATTCCAGGGGCAGTTGTCACTTCGAAAGCGACTAATGCCCAAGTAGGCAGTCGCCAGATGAGCTTTAAAAAAAAAAAAAAAAAATGTCACTTCGAAAAAATGAGAGAAAGGACAACCATAGAGCTCCGTTTTGGAGAACTCATTTTCTTGCACCGACCGTACCTTCATGCACCTTGCTAGTATTACCTCAATACATATGATTATGTTGATCATTTGATTATAGGGGAAACTAACCTTTATTACAAACTTAACCATAAAAGAGACATGGAACAATGAAATAACATAAAATTAGGTCATATGGGACAAAAGAATTCATACGTAAATTAATGGGTACAAATATTTACACATACGAAAAAAAATAGACATTGAGCCACAAAATTCAGACATATACATTAACTAATTATATTACAGGAGAATCTAATTTAAGTCGTACAAGACGGTAAATACATACATGGAGATCTTAATCCTACGAATTACAAATTAATCTACACAATTTGGTAACGCATTCCTACTGAGTGCGTCAGCGACCTGATTATCAGAACCTTTTATGTAATTTATCTTAAATCGGTACTCTTGCAAGAGTATACTCCAGCGCATAATTCGGCCTTTGGAGTGTCGTACATTCCGAATATAGGCCAACGGGCGGTGGTCAGTTCCTATCTGAAATTCTTTTCCTATCAAATACATCTTAAACTTGTCAATAACCCAAATATTAGCTAGATCTCCCTTCTCTATTGGGGCATATCTCTTTTCGCGGGGTAATAACTGGCGACTAGCATATGCAACTGGGTGACTCGTTCCGTCATCCTCATATTGAAGGAGTACACCTCCAATGCCCTCGTTGTTCGCGTCGGTCTTAATCCCAAAGGATTTTTCAGGGTTCATCCTCATATTGAAGGAGTACACCTCCAATGCCCTCGTTGTTCGCGTCGGTCTTAATCCCAAAGGATTTTTCAGGGTTGGGCAACTTCAAAATGGGGGCAGAAATGAGCTTACTCTTGTGCTGGTTAAAATGAGAAACAGCGACATCATTCCAACGTAGTCGATCGGGGAAATTCTTTTTTAAAAGGGTGCTGAGGGGCGCCGAAATTGCAGTGAAAGTCGGGACAAATCGCTGATAGTAAGAAGCTGATCCTAGGAATGATCTCAATTGCTTCTTAGTATTCGGTAGGGGCATGTCGGCGATTGCCTTAATCTTGTCCTCCTGTGGACCTAACTGGCTTTGTCCTATTTTAAAACCCAAGTATTTTATGGTTTCGTGGGCAAAATGGCATTTGCTGGGGCCAATGGTGAGGCCATTTTCGCGCAGTCGCTCGAAGAGAGCTAATAGGGTGGTTAAATGATGACCCCATTCACGAGTAGCGACTTAGACGTTATCGAAGTAAAAGGAGACATTCGGAAGTCCATCTAACTACCTTCTCATGAGACGGTTATAGTTACTACAAGCGGTCACGCGGCTAAAAGGAAGGCGCTTAAATTGCATTAAGCCTTTCTCAGTTGCAAAGCGGTATATCCTTTCACATCGGGCCGGAGGGGAATTTGGTAATACGCCTTGCACAAATCAAGTTCTGAGATGAACTTGGCGTCTTCAAAAAGGTAGAGGTTTTGATCTACCAACGGGATGAGCTCGGCGTCGAACACAGTTACCGAATTTAACTTCCGGAAGTCGATGCACATCCGATAAGAGCCATCAGGTTTCTTGACCATGACGATTGGGAAACAATAACTAGAGGTGGAAGGTTCTATTATATCTAAACTAATCAAATTATCGACTATAGCCATTTATTTGATATCAGGTTTCAAGGGGGGAGTTCTGAAAGAACCCCCTGTATCCCAAAAACTGCGCCATAGGTTATTATGATTTAGACAGGAATAAAAGGGTTTTAATGAGCTTTAATTTCATATATGATAATCTTGTAGGAAAAAGTTGAAATAATGAATGTGGTATCCCCTTAAACCTGTCTTGTCCGTTTAAAACGTTCGAGAACGTGTTATGCCTTGTGGCGTTCTTTGTGCGAATTATTCTCATTTTCTCGTATTTTAATATGTGCTTATACTTTTCTTGTGGCTAAGACGAAAAAATTAAAGTCGCGCCCAGCGTTACTGAAAAACATCTGTAACAATGTATTGAAGCTCAGTGTATTAAACTAATTTATGGACATTAAAAAGCTATTTCTAGGCTTATGTTGATGGCCAGAGAGTAAAAATTATTAATAGTTCATCAATAATCTACTCCTATTGAGATGGCTAGCTCGGAGGTTCGACTTGAACTCCAAAACTTTTCCGCCGGATCAGGTAAGAGGGAAATCAATCAATCAATCAAACATCTAACAAGGTTAATTAACCATCGTAACTCTGTAGCTTTTTAATTTGCAGACTGTATTTGATGAACACAAAAACAACAAAAAAGGAAACTGAAAACAAATAGTAATTCATCGTAACACAATAATACAGCTTATCAAATAAAATGTGTAAGCTAAGATTACAGATTTTTAAAGTTAGTACTATTAAGTAAGAAACATATTGACATCAGTTCAGTTCTTAATCAGTGAAAAAGTAAATAAATTGCAAGATTAGACACATACACAACTGCATTAATGTTATGTGATGCATGTTATTTTACATGATACCAAAATATTTAGCACGCTCTTCATTCACATCAATAAACAATTTGGCAATTTGACCTAAGTACAGATTATTTGTTCTATCTTTCAGTGCATGACGTATCAGTACATTATTGGTCCTTTCTTGGGTCATTGTGCACCTGAGATAGTTCTTTATTCTTTTAAGTACAGAATTACATCTCTGATGTTGCAGATGTGGCTGACACTGAAAGATACAGTTTAAGCAGCTTATGCACCTCACTGAACAGGTTTTGAATTACGTGTTCAGCATTAAGTATGTCACAGATTTCAGAGATATTGTTTATTTTGGTTATTTTGTCACCTTTCTTCAATGCATCTGGCAACATCTTCAGCTGAATTTCAAGCTGGTCAAAATCCAGGTCTTGCTGATAAAGCTCTTGCACTTCTGTTTGAATTTGGCAATGCCCCTGGTTTGCTCATTCTATCAGTAGCTGCTCCACATTTTCCAGTATGTTAACAGTTTATAAAAACAAAGAACAAAAAATATAGAAATAATTCCTAGAGAATTCATATTTATCGAATGGTATCCTCCCTCACCTGAACGAAATGGATTCTGGCATAGATCTCATCCTTATCATTTTCAAATAGGTCTTCAATGTTATAGTATTTCTCAGCAATTATTTTCGCGTCATCCAGTATCCTGGAGTGATCTCGTAGGTAGAGCTTGATGGGAATTATGCAAGGCCTTAGAGAATTATGAATTTTGAATGCAAAGTTTAATATTATTTTCTTTATGAAATGGCGAAATGTTAGGAAATTTGCCTGAGAGCATACGTAATGGGTACTTTTCCATGTGGAATAATTGAGAATACGTTTCAGAGCATTATAAAGGTGAATATATAAGTCTCTGAAACTCTTAGAGCAACTTTTAATATCACTTCACAAACAAGACCAATAGAACGAGAAACGGGAGGTTCTAAAAAGTTGAATCAATATGTTATGATTTACTTTCCCAAATTTGCGCATAAGGCAGTGAAATTGAGAGAGGAAGACCTTCTCATTCCTTAGGACATCAACATTGTTTCTGAGGGCGAACAAGATATTTAACTCAGTCTACCATCTTTTTTCTAGAGTTATTAATAGCAACGTTAACGTTGTTTATGGATTTTCTAAGATTATAAAACACCATGAATGAGGACTTATCTTCATTAATGTTCATTCCTTTCTCATCCAGCGACAGCTCAGCTATATTTATTAGAGCTTGAAGAACCTGGGAAGAAGGGGCAAGCAGGACAATATCATCAGCATAGTCGATGATGTAGTAATGGTAAACTCCCATTCGACAGTCAAGACGTGAGGATCTAACTGTTTCTAGTACACTATTGATGTACAGATTGGATAGGAGAGTGTAGATTATCCCCCTTTGCCTGGCTCCATTTCCAATTTTCCAGGGTGAGGATTTGTTTTTGCCAAATGAAACGCAAACTGACTGATTCATCAGCATATTCTTAATGATATTCATTATGTACGGAGGAACTTTGATTTTTACTAATTTCTCAATCAACACCCAATAATGTACGCGTTCAAAAGCTTTACTTAGATCTAAAAAACAGGCGTATATCTTGTAACCATTGGAGTTATAGTGAAAGATAACCTCTTTCAACGCCATACTGCTTGTGGAAGTGAAGTTATCTTTTCTAAAGCCAAACTGGTTGGTATCGATTTTAATGTGGTTATTTAATTTGGGTAAAATACAATATCCAAATACTTTCAACAAATTTGATGAAATCATTATTAGGCTAAAATTTGAAGAGCAATTCAGGTTACCTAATTTGTTTTTCACAAAGGGCCTTATTTCTCCTTTCCTGATTCCACTAGGAAGATGGGAATGGAGCAGTATACACGAAAATATTTTGCTAATGAAACAATACAAGATATCAGAGCCATATTTCAAATGATAGTGAATGGATATTGTCATTACCCAATGCTAGTTCCTAGATAGAGAGAAAGAGAAATAAGTATATATATATATATATATATATATATATATATATATATATATATATATATAGAGAGAGAGAGAGAGAGAGAGAGAGAGAGAGAGAGAGAGAAAGAGAGAGGTACATAAAAATTAAGGTGGTTCTTATTTTTTGCTTTGGAAATCTTTACCTCTCACCCCTTTAATCTATTCCATTTCATGAAAAAACGAAGTAGGTCAAATTTTATTGAGATTGGATTACGCTTAGGGTTTGCTCAATTAAACTGAATTTTGTTCCTAACTGCCATAATGCGATGAAATACAGTGTTCATTATTGATAACTTAAACCAGTAATGCCCAACCTTGTTTGGTGTCGAGGCCCAAATAGTGATCCCAACAACTCTTCACGGGCCGAATGGGATATACCTAAGATATCTACATATTAAATTTATTATCCATTTATTCCACGTATTTTAACTATAGCCTATTTAGTATTATAAAATAGGAAAGGATAGCGAAAACACATATAGTACAAACATAATTTTATTCAACTTTGAGCAACATATAAGTATATAAATTAGACAAAACATCCTTTGATCCTTTGAAATGATAGTAACATATATAAATATTATCCCTTGGATTTCATACATTCTGTGTTATAGACATATTTTCATTGAGGTATGATTTTTCAAAAATGTTTTCTTTCATTAATGAGAAGGTTGGTATTGTTTGGAATCTGCTAGCTTTTTAATATTCAGTTGCAGCTTAGTTGTTGCCACGCTCAGGATGGAAGAACAGCATAATCTATTTGCCGGTGCTATAGAAATATTTTACATGGAACAATAACACGAACATATCACAAACAGTGAAATGGCTGCCAAATAACTACTCTTCGTTTTATTTAAAATATCACATTTTTACGATTTTTCCTGAGCAGAACAACTATCAGATAGAAAAATTGGAGTATTAATGGTCACTTCCCATAAAAATAAAATCGATTCAAGGTTTCAATTTTTCAATATTTAGCGCTCTACACCCCTACAGATGCAAATATTTATTTCTTACTATATATATATATATATATATATATATATATATATATATATATATATATATATATATATATATATATATATATATATGGTAATCCTGACTTAAATCGGGAGATTGGTACACCCGCTCTCACAAGCGTCTTAAAATTAAGCCATGAGGTTTCATTCGCTTAGCTGTCCTTCATCGGTGAACAGGTCTGTAAATATTTGAATTGTAATTGTTTAGCTAAATATTTTCCAGATAGAATCCTGAATTAATGCTTGATTCTTTTGTCTCATTTACAGACCCATTCAACTCCGTTATGATCCAATTTACTTACAATCTATTTACCAATTACTTATCATCCAATTACTTACCAATCCAATTTACTTATAAACTATTTATCCAATGTACTTATAAATCCTCACGCACTTTCTGGACCATCTCAAGGCCATGGCACATGCCAAGGGAGCACAGCTCGACCAACTCCAGCCATTCCTAACAAAAATATTCATGCGTGGGATGCCGGACCAAATTCATCCCCTTATACTAATGTACTTCCCTGCATAACAATCTATTCGCCAGCTGGGGAAATGCAGGCACCCGGATTTTTAGCAATGTAAATAGGGGGGGGGGGAGCACATCATACAACTCTAATGTTAAAAGCGACTCACATGTATCCATTTCACAGGTTCGATCACCAGGCGAGACTCCTTACAACAGGCCAGGACTCCCTCAGGATGCATCCTCCAGGCTTCGGTTCTTTCAACTGTTCTGGAGATGATATGTAGAGATGGATATTCGGGCCCTAAAGGTGCGAACGGATCTTCACCGAGAGCACAATCCTGAGCAGGACGGAGGAGTCACACGTCGTTCCTCTTCCCGAAAAAGGCAATATCAACGAGAAAAGTGCAGCACAAGAGGTGAGGCACAGCAGTTTCATTTCCGACCTAAACCTAATTTTCCCTACCCCGACAACTCTCAGGATAGCTGTTGGTACCATTCTAATTATAGGAACAACGCTGTCCGCTGTGTTCAGCCTTGGTGCCTTTACCGTGCATTCTTTCATGCCCACAACTTTAACCCCCATTCTGGTCTTGCTGCTCATACTGCTCTATTTCAGCCCTCAGGCCTTTGTTGGTATCACCTCATTTTGGCTCCAGAGCAAAAAAAAAAAAAAAAAAAAAAGAAGCTCTGCACCATGCAACTACCAGCAAAATGAATGCTCAACTTGCACCTCAATCTCAACTTACAACTTAACCTTACCTCACCGCCTCCGATCTTACAAAACTCTACGGGTTTCCCTTCCTCAATCTTCACTTTCAGCACAGGGAACTTTAAATTGAATTCGCAAGTTATACATGGGTCTGTCACCTCCACAACCTCATAAATTCAGGCCGATCCTCCTTTTAGTGTTCATGGCCCACTCTCTGGTTTCTCCTTCCTGGTTGACACTGGCGCTCAATGCAGTGTCATTCCAGCCTCTTCAGGCGAGAAAGCTTGCACTTCTTCTGATCTTGTCCTTTAAAGCTGCCAATTCATCGGACATAAGGACTTATCAGAGGCGTATCCTCGAGCTCTCTCTCGGGTTACGTCGTGTTTTCCCATGGACGTTCACCATTGCCGACGTCGTCATGCCAATTTTAGGCATAAATTTTCTTTCCACGTACGACATCCTCGTCGATTCTCGTCACCGCTAGCTTATCGACAGAACCACGACACTAACTGTTGCTTGTTCATTCTTTTCTTCTACCAGCTTATCGACAGAACCACGACACTAACTGTTGCTGGTTCATTCTTTCCTTCTACCAGCTTATCGACAGAACCACGACACTAACTGTTGCTGGTTCATTCTTTCCTTCTACCAGCTCTCTCCTCTCTGTTCGTCTCCCTGAAACTGCCGCAAACTTCCAACAACTTTTGAGGGAGTTCCTAAGCCTCTGTATGCCTTCTCCTAAGGACAGACCTATTAAGCACAATGTGGTGCACCTTATAGAGACAACAGGAGGACCAGTTTTCTCACGTCCCCGTCAACTGGTCCTGGATACACTTGCCCTAATGGAGCAGGAATTTAAGTTCATGATGGAAGCCGGGATCGCTTCCCCATCCACCTCCCCATGGGCTTCATGTAGTACCTAAGTCTACTCCGACGGAATTCAGGGCTGTAGGTGACTACAGGTGACTCAATGCCTGTACAGTTCCAGATAGGTAGCCTCTGCTTTTCTTATCGGAATTTAACTCTTCTCTCTTCGGTTGTTCCATTTTTATCTGCCCTATTTGGTTCGCGCTTTCAACTAAATCTCGATTCACCCTGATGATATCCCTAATACGGCTATCACCACTCCATTCGGTTCCTTCGTCATGAACTGAATGCCTTACGGGCTTCGTAACAGTGGTCAGACCTTTCAACGCTTCATGGATCAGGGTGTGAGAGTTCTTCCCTTCGTATTTTGTTATATAGACGACCTCCTGATAGCATCTTCGTCTTTAGAGGAACATTTTTCTCAGCTTCGGTTAGTTTTTGTACGTTTAGATTAGTATGGTATCGTACACAACACTTCTAAGTGTATCTTTGGTGTCACACAGCTCTCCTTTTTGGAACACCACATTTATCCTGAGGGAATTCGCCCTCTCGAGGACAAAGTTGAAGTTATCCGGGATTTTCTCCGACCTTCTTCGTTAAAGCAACTTCGTAGATTCTGTCGGATGGTAAACTTTTATCACAGGTTCATTTCCAACATTTACCACATTATGCAACCTCTCTACGAATTGCTTGCCAAGGACAAGAAGAACCTTCCTCTTCCCTGGTCCCTCGAAGCTTGCGAGGCTTTCCTCGCACCAAAGAGGCTATGGCTTCCGCTGTCGCCTGGCCCATCCTTGCCAAGGAGCTCCCATAGGCGTTGCTTCGGACGCGTCTGCTACTCATGTCGATGCAATGCTACAGCAGAAGGTTGGTGACTCTTGGCAACCTCTCGCCTTCTTCTCTAAGACTCTCCTTCCTTCCCAACAGAGGTAAAGTACGTTTTCCCGCGAATTACTGAGCATATACTTCACCCTCCGTCATTTCCAACAATACTTGGAAGGGCGTGAATTCACTGTCTTTACCGACCACAAGCCATTGGTTGGTGCGCTCGCCTCTAGTGGCACCTCCTCTGTGCACTCTGCAGTTGATACTCGTCACCTTGACTTCATCATGCAGATGACAAACGATATTTGCTACGTTCCTGGTTCTTCAAACGTCGTACCAGATGCGCTCTCTCGCATTTCATCAATTTTGGGCACGCAACTCACCAAAACTGCGCCAATCGATCACGCGACAATAGCGCTTGCCCAGGAACAAGAGGAAGACACGCAAACACTGCGTCACTCTTCTCAGCTTATCGTTCTTGAAATCAACTTGCCGGACAGTCCTCCAGGCGCATCCTTGTTGACTATTCATTGCCCGACTGTTCTGGTCCACTCATTCCTCTCGCTTACTCCAGGCACATTTTTTTTTTACCAGACTCACGGTATCTCTCATCCTGGCATTCGAGCAACTCGCAAGCTCATCACACAACGTTATGTGTGGCCAGTATGAACGCCGACGTGGCCAAATGGACCCGCGCATGTCTGCCTTGCTAACGTGCAAAGGACCAACGCCACACAAAGTCCACTCTGGATGCATTTCCACTTCCATCAGCATGTTTTGATGCCGTTCACATCGACTTGGTTGGTCCTCTACCCTTTTCACGTGGTTGCACTTACCTTCTCACTATGATCGATCGTTTTACTTCTTGGCCAGAGGCAGTTCCTATCCCGGACATCAGCGCTTCCACTGTAACTTGAGCCTTCGTTTCAACATGGGTTGCTCTTTTTGGTGTCCCATTAACGATCATGACTGATCGAGGCAGCCAATTTGAATCCCACCAATGGGATGCAGTCATGTCAGGGCTTGGCTCCTTTCGTCTCCGTACCACTAACTACCATCGCCAGAGTAACTCTAGGGTGGAACGTTTTCACCGGTATCTCAAGGAAAGCTTACGCTCCACTGACCTTAACATCACTTGGTGGACAAGCTACCCTTAATTCTCCTGGGAATTCCTGCCTGCTTGAAAGAGGATTTAAATTGATCTGCTCCGGAACTCGTCTATGGTACGCAACTTCGTCTTTCAGTCCAATTCTTTTCTTCCAATGACTGTCCTCTTCCATCCGACATACATCCTGCTGCATACGTACACAATTTAGTACGGGCGATGTCTGAGGTTAAGCCGACCACCACAAGAGTGCCTGCTAATCAGAAATCTTTCGTGCCAAAAGAGATGGCAACTTGCTCTCATGTGTTTGTCCATCGCAATTCCACTCGCACATCCTTGCAACCTGTCTATGACGGACCCTTTTTCGTCGTCTCCAGGAAGCCGAAATTCTTTGTACTGCAGCTTGGCACCAAGCAGTATACGGTTTCTATCGATCGGCTTAAGCCCGCTTTCATAGAGGCCGTTTATCTGGAACAGCAAACTACCTTTCTCTTCCAATAATATAGGTACAGTGGTCACCCCAGCCTACCTTCCACACCCAACTATTCCTTCAACACTTCCCAACCAACTATCCCCACTTCCAAACCCTTCTTCGACTCTTTCAAATCGAACTGCAACTCTTCCTCCCACCTCTTTAATCGCAAACCTTTCGCCAACCATCTCTACACCCCCCAATTCTTCTTTCTAACTGCTGCCGCCTCCCTTTTTGTTGCAGGACCACTCGACAGCAGCTGGAGAACACCAAGCAACCAACGCGCAACTCCCGACAGTCGCCTTTTCGAGAGGACCAGAACAATCGTCACCCGACACTCCGGTCCTCGCTCGTGATAATCTCCCGCCTCAATTGAGTGACACTACTAATCGCCCCCTGACCCGCAATCCGAGTCAGCTAATTGGCACCATAACCCTTTCTGAACGCGTTGTAAGGAGGCCTCGCCGCTCTATAGACTAAAAATTATGTAAATACCTTGTGTAGTGCGAGCTTTTTCTCGGTGGGGCAGTATTGTAGGGGTCTACATCACTACAAATGTAAATATTATTTTCTTATTATATATATATATATATATATATATATATATATATATATATATATATATATATATATATATATATATATATATACGAGGGGCGGTCAATAAGTTTTGCGGATCGGTAGGGCAAAACAGAGGAAGGGGGAGGGATGTTCGTAGAGGTGTTAGGACAAGTTATGACAATTCAGGACGTGCAGTCGCACGCTCCTGCCTCATCTATTTAAGAAGCAGTAGCTGATCGCAGATCGCCAGTCACAAATTTTTCAACAATGGAGAAGGTTGAGCACCGCGCAGTGATCAAATTTTTGACCAAGGAAGGCAAAAATGCAAAAGAGATCCATGAACGCATGGTTGCAGTGTACACCGACACCGCCCTTTCCTATCCAACATTGCTCGCTGGAATAGGGAGATCTGCTATGGTCGTGAGTCCCTTGAAGATTACCTTCGTCCAGGACGCCCGTCAGACGTGACCAACCAGGACAATGTGGCCCGTGTGGAGTGGATGATCCTCGAAAATCGATGGGTGAAGGACCAATAAATCGAGCGAGAACTTGGAATATCACATGGAAGTGTTATCAACATCATCGACGACAATTTGGCCATGACCAAGGTCTCTGCCCGTTGGGTCCCTAGAAACCTCACGCCCCCTGATCGACTTCAACGTTGTCAAAATCCACACGCCCAGAGTTGCACAAGCTGCCCTGCGCGAGTGCGGATTCGAAGAGCTCAACCATCCCCCCTACAGTCTAGATCTGGCACCTAGTGACTACTTTTTATTCCTTTAGCTCAAGGCTGCACTGCGCGGACGCTGATTTGGGGACGATGAAGATGTCCAGTTCGCTGTCCAGGAGTGGATTGAACAGCAGTAAGGAGATTTCTGGTTGTCGGGAATTCGAAGCCTCAGGGACAAGTGGCGCAAGTGCATTGAAGTCGAGGGTAGTTATATTGAAAAATAATAAAATACTCTTTCTTATATCCGAATTGCAAAACTTATTGACCGCTCCTCGTATATGTATGTATGTATATATATATATATATATATATATATATATATATATATATATATATATATATATATATATTAGGGTGGTCCAAAAATATATGTAAAAAAATGAAATTAGTTAGAAATCTTCTCCACATGGCTAAAATTATGCTATAAGATGTTAAAAGAGCTGATGCAAAGTATTGACTAAATTGGTGAATATTTAGAGGTCGCTATGTGTCTCCATATTTTTAAATTTCAGTCAAAATATTGGAACTTTTTAATAGTAGGCATTTATTGATTGTTGCCTATATACTATCATATATTTGTCATTGATAACTCACTCCTTATGAATTACAATAATTCGCAAAAAAATCAAGATATTGCATTATCTGAAAAGTGGAATGATATTCACATACTTGGCATATGATGCAATAATAATCGTTGTTTCATCTTGTTGATTTCTCAGCCCTTTCTAAAGTGATGTCGCAATAACGCCTCCTTGTTTCAAATGGTGATGCAATCGCACCATTTCCTATATAAGTCAGCGAGGATTGATAATTCTTCATTTATAGTTTGAAGTTTAACAGTTGACGTAATACAAGTGAATACAAGTGCTGGTTTATGCAAGTATATATATAATTATTTAGGTAAGTAATATACTTTGTTTATTCAGTGCATATATAATTTGCAGTTTTTAATCAATATCAGACTTACTTAAAGAATATTAGAATTATATGTTAACACACTTTATGTTCATATTTTAATTCACAATATATATATATATATATATATATATATATATATATATATATATATATATATATATATATATATATATATTAATTAAGCATGACTGCCGTATTTTTTTACAAATACAGGAGCCTATTTATTTATGTCAAATGAAAGCTTATTCTTTCATGAATATTGAATATTTAGATATTTTAGAGTATAAAAAAATATCTTCTAAGTATAACTAAATGGAGGGAAAACGTGAGCTCACTCAGTTACAATAAATTTTTATTTCTGTTGTTTCAGATTATGCCTGGAAGTACTCGTTCATCTGCGGCAGTCTGGCTTTTAGGACATCCTACTAGTGAGCTTTCATATGCAAGACTACCAGCATGTGGTGATGTGCTTCGTGTTGTTCAGTACCACCATCAAGTGGAGTCAATGACTTTGACACAAAGTTACAACCTCGCTTGCAAAAAAGTCATAAAATATGGGAAAGAGCCCGAATTCCCGCACAGCGAATAGACTCTTGCGTTAGGAAACTCTCAAGGTTGTATGAAGAATACCTTTCTTTGAAGAAGAACCGCAAAACCGAACTGTACTCATGTAGAATGAATGAGCATATTTTCGAATCTACTCTTTCAAAACTTTTTGACATAGCCTCAAAAAATGCTTTAAATGTAGTAAAAAATGAAGAAGACCGCCAATTTCTGTAGATGCAAAGAGAGAACATTTTTCTTCTGCAGTATGTCGTGCCGTAATAAGATTACTTCAGCCAAGGAATCTCGCAAAAGATATCAACATGAGAAGGATTTACAATACAAAGAAAAAGTATATACTTCTAAAAATCAAGCAGAGGCTGCTGCTCATGCAGATTTTGAGTCATCGTCATCTGAAAGAGAAAGTTTAATTGCGGCAGACAAAGAGTTTTGTCCACCTTCTTGAACTAGAAAGAATAATGCACAATGTAGTCCTTCAAATTAAAAAAATATCTTTACAACTTCAGGTGTGCTTGCTGTTCTTGATCGTGCAAATATTATGGATAGAAAAACAACAATGGTTGCTGGATCAATAGCACAAGCCTTGAGTCAGGATATTGCAGCTATGACACTTTACAGGAGTTCTATATGACGTTCCAGAAAGCAAGTAAGAAAGGCAACATACACTGAAGACAAAGCTTCGTTGTCTTTTGAAGGACCGATCCTTCTTCACTGGGATGGAAAACTACTACCTGCTATTGATGGGGCAAAGGAAACAGTAGAACGAATTGCAATAATAGTTTCTGTAAATGGAATGGAAAAACTTCTTGGTGTGCCAAAAATAACACGAGCAACAAGAGAAGAACAGGCTATGGCATGCCTTTCATCAATTAATAACTGGAATCTTTGTGACGAAGTTCAAGGCCTTGTATTTGACACAACTGCATCAAATACAGGCTTACAAAAAGGAGCCTGTACCATAATTGAGAAAGTATTAGGAAGGGAGCCTTCTTGGATTGCGTGCCGTCATCATATTTTCGAAATTATGTTGATATGTACTTGCAATATTTTACTTGGGCCTACAAGTGGTCCAAAGATGAGTCTCTTTGAACGTTTTAAAGAACAATGGTCGTCACTTAAAAAGGATTTTTTTTAGAGGCGGATAGCAGTTTATTCGTCAATCCAGTAATGCATAATCTTGGAGGAGAAATGGTCCAATATTTTCAGGAAGCTTTGAAATCTCGTTAGTTGCGTGACGATTATGAAGAATTGCTGCGACTCAGTCTCATCTTTCTTGGGGGTATTGATAAGACAGAAGTTACATTAAGAGCCCCAGGAGCGACTCATCATGCACGCTGGATTGCTAAGGCTATATATATGGCCTGAAAATATACTTGTTTAAGCATCAACTGAAACTAACGGAACGTGAAAAGGCCAATATTTCAGAGTGCTCTCTTTTTATTGCTTTGGTCTACTCGCGTTTTTGGAATGAAACCCATTTTGGAATTAATGCTCCCTTAAATGACATTCTGCTTCTTGAAACTTTGCAAAAGTACCCAAATCAGACAATATCTTAAGAAGCAACCACAGCATTTAACAGACACCTTTGGTATCTTAGAGAACATCTTGTTGGTCTTGCATTTTTCGATCATAGAAATAATTCTAAGACCAAATAGAAGATGGTCTCCAATCTCCAACGTAATGAAAACACCAAAGGTGTTCGCCGATTAAATCTTACAAAAAAAACAAGGATTTGGACTTGAATGAACTTGTAACTCAAAAAACTAAGCTAATCTTCAGTCTCCTAATGAAAGATGGAAACAAGTTTGCAGAGGATTCATTCCTGAAGACTAACCCAAGTTCTTGGGAAATGAATACGTGCTTTCAAGAATTTCAACGTCGAACGATTAACTTAATGGTTGTTAACGATCAAGCAGAAAGAGGTATTGCACTTATCAAATTGTATAATGCATCTCTAACAAAAGATGAAGAACAGAAACAGTTGCTTCTCAGACTTGTGGCAAAACATCACAAAAATTTTCCCTCATGTTCAAAAGGATCAATTTTAGTTATAATCTGTGTCAAAAAGAAATCATTTGCCATTTAACTATTTTTTTTCACTTTAATATAAATATTTAAAAAAAAAATGTCTTTCAACACCAAGATCTGTTTCAAATAAACTAGTATTTGCAAAGACTGTTCATTTCTATCCCAAAAATTAATTTACCAGCAGACTAATAGTTAAGATCCATATAGCGACCAGTAAATATTGTTCGATTTTGATGAAATTGAGTATGTGACCTACTGTTCAATGTGGTAATACAATCAGGCATGTGGAGATAAAAAACTAAAAGAATTTGGGGGGGACCACCCTAATATATATAATTTCAAGAAGGGTTGGTAACCCTGACTTAAATCGGGAGATTGATACACCCGCTCCCCCAAGCGTTTTAGAAATTAAGCTATGAGGCTTCATTCGCTTAGCTGTCCTTCATCGGTGAACAGGTCTGCAAATATTTGAATTGTAATTGTTTAGCTAAATATTTTCCAGATAGAATCCTGAATTAATGCTTGATTCTTTTGTCTCATTTACAGACTCATTCAACTCCGTTATAATCCAATTTACTTACAATCTATTTACCAATTACTTATAATCCAATTACTATTTACGAATTTACTTACGATCTTTTTACCAATTTGCTTATAATATATTTACCAAACCATTTACCAATTACTATTTACCAATTACTATCCACCAATTATCTATTTACCAATTATCCAACTACCAAGTATCAAGCATCATTTGTTATAATCTAATTACCAATAATCTAATTATCATTTATAATTTATCATTTATTAATTATACCGAACCATATTTATCAATTGTAAATACATTCCCGTTAACTCATTCAAATTTAATTCACGTGTAATTCTCAATCCAATCAAAAATTGTGTTTTGATAAATTCACCCTTAAATAATTTAACTGTTTATTCAATAATCTATATCTATCAACTCTTTGTTTTTAATTCACGTTTTCCCAACGTCGCCCAGATTAGGCCTAAGGAATTCGTCTGCAAATTTAAACTCGCGTTAGCATTTAACAATTCATTCCTTTGAATAACGAAATATAGGTTTTTATGTTTATTGTGATCTAAGAGCTATCTAGGATATTACCGCAATATTCATTTAAAACCTATAAATATATGTTGTTGAAACTGATCTATTTAGCATGGGCTTCAATAGAACAAATATTTTCGCACCACGGCGCGGAGTGCAAAAATAGTACACATTTGTGGGCGGAGTTTCATGGTCCCGCTGCCATTCAACATGACTTTGTTTCGATACTTTCCCCAAATTCTATATTAGTTCATTCACTATAACTAGAACAAATCTGATATAACAAATGTGATTTTGGTTGTGAGACCTGGCGGGCCGCAGGTTGGGCACCAGGGACTTAAACTCACAACATTATCAACATCATATCTCACCAGTTACAGTACTGGACAGTGAACAGTGGTTAATAGCAGAACATAGAGCACACTGAGCCGCGGTTAAGCGTAAAAGTGGAAAGAAGAGCATTCTGAGTCCAGACGTCCTTTCTTCTCTGGATCGAACCAAGACGAGTGATCGTCACGTGGTCCACACTCTCTCTGCTGTGCTCAATGCTTCCGGTTAACTGCTTGACGAGTTCAAAGTCAGCCGATCTTCCATCTTCCCTACTCGTCAGCAACACCGAAAGGATCGCTCTACAGATCTCAAACAGCGGTTTTCTTGCGAACACCCTGTAACACTCCACTGATTGAGACGGATAACTGATGGTTGACCTGACAGGAGACGAAAAAGTGGACAGGCTTCCCATCATTGTGTATGGAAAAGGCGTTGCACAGTTGCTTTGCGTACCCAGGTTGCCAGCTGTCACTGGGCAATCAATGGCGGAAACAATATCTGAAGCCGTGGCAGATTGGTGTTTGGAGGACAAGATTCGTTCCATTTGCTCCGAAACAACTTCGAGCAACACAGGCAAAAAGAATGGCGCCTGCATTTTGTTTCAGCAGATGATGGGAAAGAACCTGCTGCACTTGGCATGGCGTCATCGTATTCACGAGATACTGCTCGAAGAGGTTTTTCTCGTCACCATGGGCCCATCATCAGGTCCAGACATTGGTATCTTCAAGAGATTCAAGAGTCACTGGCACCAAATGTCCTTAGATAAATACAAGCCAGGAATCAATGACGCTGATGTTGCCAGTGCTTTGACCGGCAACATCATTTAGTTCTGCTCACAAGAACTGGAGGAATTTCATCCTAGGAAGGATTACCGGGAGCTATGGTAACTGACCATCATTTTCCTTGGGTGATTATTGTGAGTGAAATGAGAATATATGGTATGCATATAAAATTGTATATATATATGATGTAGCTATATGAATATCCTATAGCTATATAGGATTGGTGTATTAATTCATAAATATATTATTAGTCCTTCATATTCAGAATTACATAGTAAAATAGTGACTTTCAGTATTGTTAGGAATATATACATTATCAAGCTTTATTTCCTACATTTTTGACGGGCAGGCATGCTAGTTTTGACATAATGATATACAAGTATTGCTACTATAATGAAGTATATCGTTATAGGAATTCATCTAATAACAACAAATAATCAATCAATAATTGTACTAGTTATTCCTGAAAAAGTTTTATTCAATAATATCTTCAAGCAAATGATAGCGCGCTTTAAGAATATATGTATGTGGATTCTCATGAAATTATTGCAATATATTAACCTCTGCTGTTTGTATATGTCTTCCTTTATTTAACTTAGTTATATAGCCTACGTAATCACCAATGATTCGAACTCTTTAGTATTCGGTCGTTGTAAGAGCTTAACCTGTACTACTAATACTACAATTGTAAGCAACATTTGTAACTCAGAACTCACCTTTAATTAATCTCACAAAAGCTGGTTGTTCCATGGTTGATAGGGGATATGTGGTGCTGGAACCATATTATAGAATTGCATCTGACTCAAACCCACCTCCTTAAAGACGAGCAGTTTGAAGTCTTATAAAATTCTATGATTGGTTCACAGTAAATTGGTCCTCACAGTTTTTTACTGAGTAAAGGCATTTTGGACTAACCTTAACCGTTACCTCCTTTACCTGGTAGCGACATATAAATAGCAAATGCATTTCATCCAAGAATTCAAAACAAAAATCTTCATCCAATTTCAACGTTTCTTATGTTTGTATGTGTTTGAACGTAAATTGTTCCTAAAAATCTATCGTGACGCTGACTGATCCATTATGGCAGCGCTTAAGTGTAAAATGTAAAGTTTGTTTTAAAGCTACATGAATAAATTAAACATAAAAGTGTCATTAAAAATCTGCTTAATTCTGATTAGCTAAATTTGGTATAGCTTATGTTTACGTATAATAGCTATATATAGAGCATCATTTTGTGAAAAATAGATAGTATTAGCAGTCATTATTTTAGAAGCAAGAAGAAGTTACCCTTACTGTTCACCTTTTCGTCGTAATTTACGACGAAATAAAGAATCCAGCTGAATATTTTCTTTATCCTAAGGCAGCTTGTTTGATCATTTAACCCAGCCTGCTACACTAGAAGCGCTTCCCCTTTCGCACTTTACATAAAAGGGGCATATAACGTACGAATAGTAATACCTATAGATGCACACCTTGTATGATAAAATCTGCAATCAACTTATCAACAACAGATTGTTTGACCTTCTTAGTATTCATCGCAAAACACTCCGGTAATGTCTTTACTTTAACACTGCTGCATGAAGAACCATCGTCTAATACCGAACATTTTCCTTTGGAATCTTTTCTTTAGGACGGCACGTAGTTATCCGCTTTGTGCACCAAAACAGGATGCTTTCTCTTTTGATAGCTGTACATGATCAGATAATAGAAGGACATTTGTTTCACGTTGCCATAATTCCCGTTAAATTCAATCAGCATATACTATAAATAAAGGTGTTGCAAAATGAAGTAGGTACGTTCGTGCACGGTAAACCTACGCTACTTAACATTATCGTTAGCTACTAGCAATTTTGCCATTTTCTTTAAATAAGAAATAGTGAAACTTATCAATTCAATTAAGTATCATATAATTAGCTTTAATAAATTCTTACTTTCAAATGAATTCGTGGATTGGAAGTAGCATTGCTCGCCGCAGAGATTTCGCCATTGCATGATGTACATACACACTTCACTTTTTTTCCATCGGAATATTTCACTCTGAAAAAATTACCATCTAGTAAAGGATGACTATAATTACATGATTCTTTTATCTTCCTCGTCTTTATTATTGTCTAATCTCTCCATTTCACATTCTTTCGAAGAAGCTTAAGTTGCCATGCAGCAGTTGAAATAACGCTGAGCGCTCTCACTATACAAATGAACAAAAATGTGACCATCCGTTAACTTAATTTGAACTGATGCAAGCAATCTTTCCTCACCGGCTCACGCAGTCAACCGTTTGTCAGTTCAAGTTTGAAGCCGTGATTGCGCGTTCTGTTCTCACTCAGTGTGAAAATATCCCGGTAGTCAACATTGTCGAACCCTCGAAGTATTTTGAAAACTTCGATGAGCTGACCACGCAGTCAACGGGTTTCCAGTGAGAAAAGATCTAATTCCCTTAGTCTATCCTCATAACTTTTATGTCGGATAGAGTGAATTAGTTTGGTTGCCCTAGCTTGTACGCGTTCCAACCTTGCAATATCCTTTCGAAACGAAGGACTCCAAAATTGTACGGCATACTCCAGGTGCGGCCGAACTAGGGAGTTGTACAGACAAAGTACTATCTCCTTGTTACGGTATCCAAACTGGCGCTTTATGTAGCCTAACATCCTTTGGGCTTTCTTCTCTGCCTCGATGCACTGTTTCGAGAACTTGAGGTCGCTACTAATAGTTACACCCAAGTCCTTCTTAGTGTCACTCGGATTCGAGAGCAGTGCCCTTAAGGATATACTGAGATGGGGGGTTCTTTGACGATGTGCATTACTTTGCATTTCCCCACGTTAAAAGGCATTTGCCACGTGTCCGACCACTCTCCAATCTTCCCAAGATCTTCCTGCAGGCGGGCAGTATTTCCATCCTTTGCAACGTTCATACCAAGCTTAGTATCGTCGGCAGATTTGGAAATCTTGGCAACCATGTCACCGTCTATGTCGTTGACGTAGATGATGAATAGTAGTGGTCCAAGGACAGAACCTTGAGGCACCCCGCTAGTAACGGGCACCCACTTAGAAGCCTGTCCATTCACCACCACCCGTTGCCGTCTGCCACTTAGCCAGTTCTCGATCCAGCCGGCTACTTTTCCATCTATGCCCAGTGCTCGCACTTTCCAGAGAAGGCGGTGGTGTGGTACCTTATCAAAGGCTTTCTGAAAGTCTAAGTACACCACATCCACTGCCTTGTCCCGATCGTGCTCACTGAACACGAAGTGGAAGAATTCCACAAGGTTCGTCAGGCATGACCGTTACCTTCGGAAGCCGTGCTGGGAACTCTTCAGTAGCAGGTTTGACTCTAAATACGACGTCATTTTGTCCACCATCATGCTTTCCATGAGTTTACCGACTATCGAAGTCAGACTGATAGGTCGGTAGTTTGACGGTTGGCTTCGGTCTCCTTTCTTGAAGATAGGAGTCACCTCCGCTTCACGCCAGTCTCTAGGAACGCATTCGGTCCGGATTGACATGTTGAAGATTGCGCTCAGGTGTCATGACACTTGATCGCGCACTTCTTTTAACACTTTAGGTAGAAACCCATCCAGGCCAGGTGACTTATTCATCATTAGGTCACTGATCTTTTTTTTTTATTTCCCCTTCGGTGAAGTCCATTTCCTCCAGCTTTTCCCTCGAGTAGGAATCCATTGGCTGGGGGATGGGACCACACTCTTCAGTAAACACTGAAGAGAAGTAGTCGCTGAGGAGTTTAGAATTTTCTGCATCTAAGTGCTTTAATGCTCCCTCCTCATTTCTCAAAGGGCCAATCGTTCGACGGATTGGTTTACGGCTGTTCACATATCCAAAAAACTCCTTGGGATTCTCTTTACAGAGTCTCGCCACTCGGAGTTCTTCAGACCGCTTAAAGCCCCTTATGCTGGACTTCACTCTCCTGGCTAGCCTCCGGTATTCGTCAAAGTCACCCGAGATCTTCAATTGCCGGTACACAGTTCTCTTCTTCCTAAGCAGTTGGCCGATTTCTCGATTAAACCACTTTGGCTGAACAGAAGGAACACGTCGGTACCCACCGTGAGATGCTCGATTCCTACTTATGTGAATTTATGTGGCGAAAACGCAATAGAAAGGAAAAAATGTTTTAAAAAATATCATGGGATACTTATATCTAAATACAAATGAATGTTTGAAGAAATAATAAAGGGAGTGAACAATAATATTGGGAAATCATGTGTTTCATTTCCATTTCGTGTTTTCAAAATATATCGGACAAACCAAAATTTACAGTTTGAAATTTCTTTTTTTTTAAATACTTTCTTTCATTTCTCCAAAAAAGAAATGTTATATTCGTATTCCGCACTCCAAACTGCATTATTGTCGAAAATTTTGTACAAAAGATCCGCCTGCCGCCAAACAGAAAAGACGCCCTTTATTTGATAAATCTTGCGTTTTATTTCACAGAGAAGTCTGCATTTGTGTAATAGACTCGGAGTTCCTGACCTGTGTTATTTTCCCCCTTCGTATGGACCATTTTTTTTGTTAGTTGGGTTTTCCTTATTTCCTGTGATTTTATTTTTCAAGTCTGTTGACCCCTCCTGTTGTGCCTTCGTCAAGTCAGGTCTTATGTACACTTAGTTGTATATTTCGTTGCTGTTCTGGCGCAGTTGCGTGGCCATGGCGAGGACTTGCTTTTTCTCAGCTATATTGACAAATTTCCCCAGGGTTGGTCAAGTTTTTTGTTCATGTTATTACCTAGCCTGAAAGTCTCTGTTATATTTACATTAATCGTGAACTCTTCCTTGATCATGGTCTTAATGGGATCTTTATCAGTCTTTTGGTTTTCACCCTAAATTATATTAAACATGACAAGATTCATTGTCTTTTCTTCAATAGTTTTGAGTCAGATTTATTGTGCATTAGGCCTAGCTTAATTGTGAATTCTGCTTGAATTCCAGATTTTATGTGCGATAGCTCCTCCTTTACCAACTCCCATATATCATTCTGGACAAAAGTGTTTATTCATGCCTTTTTATCAGAACTAATACAGTTTTTCAGTTAATTTATATCACTCTTAATTTCCTTTATTTTTATTTCTAAATCCTTACTTCTTTTCTTCCCTCCAGCCAGTGCTTCCATAACACTCTATTTTATTTCCTAGTTCCACTTGCATAGCGAGTGTTTCTTCATTTTGTTTCTCCATTCTCTTAATTTTATTTTGTAGTTTAGCACTACCTCTACTGCAGCGTTGACAGTGCCATGCAATTTGCCCTCCATTCTCCCTAATGCAGTTGTACACTGGTTCTGGTATATCTTCACATATTGCATGAAACCAAAGCTCACAGCTCTCACAGCAGATTGCCATATTATCATCGTTTACATCAATACTGCTTATTCAACACTTATCTGTAGTGTCCCCGGCCTCGGCGACATCATCCTTTTATTTACATTTTGTGTTGGTTCTTCCCTGGTCGACTTACGTTCACCACTGCTCTTATTCCTTTCTTTCTCCACTTTCCTTGCCTTTCCTCTACCTGTCATCATTTCCTCTATTGTTTCTAGATCCTCTTAACTTTGTAGAGGAAGGCAAATGATATATTTTCTCTATGATCACAGGGAAACCACAGAGATACCACAGACACGTTCACCCTCGCCCATCGCTACTTACACTATATGTAGGAAAGTTTTGAATCGGATATCTTTACAGTAGATAAAGTCAATGAGTTGAAGGATAGGATGAAAAACCTGAAAGAGAAACTATAAGTGATGGCAATCATGGAAGTGAAACCTAAAAATGTTATATATGAAAGGATAATGGCTGGGTATAGTATAAGGGGGGAGGTATGAGGTGCTGAGAAAAAATTTAAGTGGAGAAGGTGTTGGAAGAGGGATATTGGTATATATTAAAAATGGTGCATCGTACAGTATTGATGATAATAATAATGATTTCTGTGAATTTATAGGTGTGGAAATACAGGGTAAGGAGGAATTCTTATTAACTACATATAGTATACTGGAGTGCAAACAGTAGTGGAGATAATAAATAGTCTATTTAGATTCTACAAGAAATAAATGACTGTGGAACAAAACAAAATGACCATAGGTGATTTTAACTCACCTAACATAAATGGGAGGAATTATACAGTACAGTCTGGGAATCAGCTCAGCCATAGTTTGGGGGGAAAAATAAGGGATTGTTTCTTTGTACAACATACGAATGAGGTAACAAGATGTAGAGGAAGTGAGAAGGGTAGTGTCCTGAACCTTGTGTTGACAGGCGATAACCTGATGGTAGAGGGTATAGAGCTTGGTACCCCACTAGGGAAAAGTGATCATGCCTGTATATCTATTCAATGTGATATGAAGCCTCGAATGAGGAAAATGAAAAAGAAAGTTTATCTATATGAAAGGAGAGATTATGTAGCCATGAAGAAAAAAAAACTTGATATAAATTGGGTCGAGTACTTGAGTGACAAGGATGTGGATGATATGTGGAGTAGCTTTGTAACTATATTTGAGGGCATTATTGAGGAATGTATACCAAGTAGATATTTTAAGGAAAGAGGGGAGTTACAGTGGAACAAACATAGACGACTACCTATGAACAGAAAACTGAGGGCAGAATAAAACAGGAGTGGTGATAGAGTATACCAAACAGTACAGTGTGAATATCAACGTATAATCAACCAGGGCAGGAGATCAAATTGAAAGAAAAGATCATTGCACAAACTGTAAAAAGTAACCCCAAAGTGTTTTGGAAATATGTGAACTCGAAAACCAAAACAGTGGCAACTAATATTGAACTCTACATGGGAGAAGACAAAACTAAGAATGATAAGAATAAGGCAGATGAAGTTGGAAAATCTTTTGCTACAGTATTTACAAATGAGCCTCGAGGTGATGTGCCAGAAGTAAAGGTTAAACAAGTCCACCCTCTTCAAACTTGTATATAGACAGCGACAGCATAATAAAAGCACTGGGGAAACTAAAGAGGTGTAGACCAGATGGTCTACACCCACAGGTGATAAAAGAAGTGGCAGAAGCACTGATGGAACTGTAGTGTACAATCACTGTAAACGCAAAGAAAGGAAGAAAGAGAGAAAGAAGGACAAATACACATTTTGCCAGGTCGAAGTATCAAATATAGAATGGTAAGAGCAATAAAATAAGGTCGTTTAGAGACAGTTTGTGAACCAGCGGAATCTGATTAGAACGTCTGGATTGAAACCCGACCACAATTTAAGGCTATCGCACCCGAATGTGAGAGCAAATGAGCAAACATAGTAATTAAAGCTGTCTGGAATGGGGAACAAAATCGGCGACAAAAGATTTTTCCCCTTAATATAAAATCAAATAAGGTCATCTTGTAGCTTTAAGCAAACGGAGTCTCTGTAATGCCCTCGCAGGGCAGAGACCCCAAATTAAGATAAGAAGTGGAGAATTTCAGCCAATCACAGGCAAGACTCAATTTAATCACAGGCTCCGCTGGACTGATAGGTAGCTAAGCACAGCCTCACCGACCCAAGGAAGGCGGAGCTACGCGTCGCCTCCTAAATGATGCCTGGTATAAATAAGAGAACATTTCATTCAAATGAGAATTATTGAAACATTATTGATTGATTCATTTAGTTATCTATCGATCAATTATTAAACTCTTAATTTACCACTTTGCGAATCTCCATTATTCTTGCTCTTACTATTATAACTCGATTTAGCATATTCCGTTACGCAAATTAAATCTTTACCGTAAATGTAAACATTTCAAAGTGGTATAAAAATACAAGTGTTTAATTCCCTTACAAAGGAGCCTTTTACTTAGAAGCCTTTATCGGTTAATACTCCTCGGACCGTACGTCAAGTAACCTGTAAGCAAGCCACTTTACTAAATCCTTATAGGATCACCTTGCAATCCAAAACCAGGCCTACTTAGCCGACCCCATAATAGGCGAACTTTTGCCTTTGAACCTCTATAACTGGCTAGCAACCTTAGCTACCGAAACCGAACAAAGAAGAGCAAACAAAGAAGAAAGAAGGTAAGAAGGAATTTTTGCGAATGTGGTGAGCATAAAACCACCTATGTTTAACGAATCAGCGGCTACTGGCTGGTTCCGTATAATTGAAGCTCAGTTCCACAACTCCGGAATAAAAAAGAATGAGGCAAAATTTTATCAAGTCTTAGCTTCACTGGCCCCGGAGACTGTCAATCGATTGCCAGAGGATATTTTTGAAGGACAAAACTACATCAACATGAAGAATGAAGTCATTGGGCTTTTCGAAAAGAGCAAGCCCAAACTTTTCAATAAACTCATAGTGTCTTCGCCACTTACTGGCCGGCCCTCACTGAATTTGGAAAAACTATGGAGGACAAAACTTCAGGTAGGAGCCGGTGAAGATTAAGTGCGACATAAATTTGTTCACTCCTTGTCGCAGACCATAGAGCCTGTAATCGCGTCGCAAAAGAACCTATCCGTGGCCCAGCTAGGTAAATTAGCGGATGAACTGATTATGTTTGACAAAGCGCAATTCCTGAGTGTAAACACGAGCGGGCAATTGAGGGAATGCAGTGTAGTGTCCGGGTCTGATTCCTCTGTGCCAAGTAATAGTGCATATAATAATCGTGATTTCAATAATAGTGCATTTAGTAGTTGTGAATCTAATAATTATGCATTTAATGATCGTACAGTTAATAATTGTGGATATAGAGATAGTGTAAATAACGCCGCGAATTCGTCGTGGTGAGGGCATAATAACAGTGGCTATAAGCATAATATCCCGGTGGGCTTACGGCCATTTAGAAGGGAGCAAAAACCTATGGTGTGCTGCGCTCATATTTATTTTGGTGGAAAGGCAAAAACTTGTAAACCCTGGTGCAGGTGGCCAAAGAGAGGTGAGACTTTGCAAATGCAGCCTTCCTCTAGGCCATCTTCACCGCTTCCGGCGAAAAACTAAGAAGGCATGCCATAGCTAGCGCGGCCGCTGGCGTGCCATCTGTTTTCACGATCGCCGCAAAAATATACAATAAAAAATGCGAATTTTTAATAGATACGGAAGTGAATGTGTGTATCGTACTGGCCAAACTGGTGCGATTAGGTGAAGTGCGTGAATCAAGCGTCAACATTTCCACGGCAAATGGCGGAAAAATTAAGGTGCACGGCGAGGTGCATGCGGATATTGGAATCCCAAGTCTTCGGTGATCATTTAGGTGGTCGTTCGTAGTCACCGATACCACCTCTCCAATTTTGGGAATCTATTTTCTGAGGCATTTCGATCTATTGGTGGATTGTGCGCGCAGCAAACTACTGGACCGGCAAACGAAGCTTGCCACAGCCATGAAGATCTCCGAGAAGCCTTCAGTTGCACTGACAACTGGTGACTTCCTTAACGTACTTCCCCCCACTCCGTGCCGTCCGATCATGGAAAGGTTTGGGGCTCTGTATAGGCCCGCCTCCTCTCAGCCATTACCATTCCTGCCGCAGTCAGTAGAACACACCATTGACACTGGCAGTGCCCCGCTGACGTTTGCACGACCAAAAGCTTTGTCGGCAAAAAGCATAAAGTAGTAAAGCCCAAAATTGAGGAATTATCAAAGGAAGGGATCATCGGTCCCTCGAAATCACCATGGGGCTCGCCGAACCATTTAGTGCCGAAGAAGTGACCCGGAGCATACAGGATGGTTGGGGATTTCCTGGTGCTGAATGCCATCACAAAGGCCGACAGGTATCTGTTACCACGAATCCACGGGAAAAGGATTTTCTCAAGGTTAGATCTAGTCCGTGCTTATCATCAAATCCCGATGAGCTCAGCGGACATTGAAAAGACGGATAAAGCAACACCAGTTGGTTTGTGACAGTACGTTAATCTTCCATTTGGCTTGAGGAATGCGAACTGCTCCTTCCAAAGACATATGTATGGACTGCATCTTTCGTGGATTAGAGTTTGTATATATATATATATATATCCTAATCTTTTCGGATAACCTAGAAGACCACCTGAAGCATCTAGAAGAAGTACTCTAAGTCCTTGCACGAAAAAGGCTTAGAGAAGAAATTGGATTCCATGGGCACCATTTATCGCAGGAGGGAATTCCGCCGTCATTCACAAAAATTAAAGAAATAGAAGAGATGCCAGTGCCGAAAGACTCGAAGGGACTTCGCCGATATTTGGGCATGATGGGATACTATCGCAAAATGATGCCCAATTTCGTAATGATTGCAGCCCCATTGACCGAACTTTTGCGCCTGCAACCAAAGGCTCGCGAATTAATTTGGAGCGAAGAGGAGCGCAATGCCTTCGGGAAGACCAAAGTTGCCTTAGTGGAGACCGTTACACTCCATCACCCCCTGCCCAATGATTCTTCATTCCAGCTGGTGACAGATTGCTCCCAATACGCGGCAGGTGCTGCCCTGTACCAAATGATCGAATGTTCTCCGCGACCAATTGCGTTCTTCTCGAAGAAACTAAGCCAGCCACAGCAAGCGTGTTCCACGCACGACAGAGAGCTACTAGCGGCGTACCTTGCTGTGATACACTTTAAGCATATGATCGAAGCGCGCCACGTAACCCTGTGCATCGACCATAGGCCACTAGTGTCCGCATTTTCGTCGCCATATTGTGCGAAGACGGATCGACAGCAACGCCATTGGACTGCCATCTTGGAGTATGTGAGCGATATCTCCTAAATACGCAGGCAGGACCATGTAGTGGCGGACTTCCTGTCAAGTGACGTCAATGCGGTCCAGATTGATTTGTTTGTCCTTCAAGTTTTGGCGATAGCACAGAAGGAAACAGACGAAACGGAGGAGCTGAAACCCATCTTGAAGCTTTTTCCCTTCCCGGAGGAAGTTTAGCTGTGGTGTTAGGTAACATAAAGATACCCACAACCATTTGTGCCAATAGTATGCAGAAAGGTAATTTATGGGCAATTACATAAACTTGTCACAGCCGGGAATACGAACTTCGCTTCGCTTAATAAAATCCCGTCACTTCTGTCCCAACATGACAAGGACATACGCCCCTGGAGCAGATAGTGCCTGGCTTGTCAGTCATGAGGATGTCCGAACACTTTTTCCAGCTCGCCATGTAATTTGTTGTAAATGTGGGAAACTTGGGCATTTTGAAAAAGTTTGTAAGTCGAAATTCAAACGTCCTGTTTCCCTCTCTTCTGCCATGCTTGCTTCCACCTGCTCTACTAGCGGCTTGCTGTTGCCTACTATTCCTCTTCAATTGAACGGAGATCCTCAGTTATTAAAAGGCTTATTGACAGTGGAAGTAAAGAGAATTTTATAATTGAGGCTGTAGTACAAGCTATGCATCTCCACTTCATTAAGAATCGTCTATTGTTTCGATGGTCTTCTTCTTTCTCAGTAAATCTTAAAGGTTACTGTATTGTTAACGTTTGGATGAATGGTCGCACTTATGATAATGTCGAAGCTACTGTATTTCCAAACGCTTGTACTCATATTATTCTTGGTTTACCATTTTTAAGAGTGCATAAAAGCGTTAGCTTAAATTATGGGGGCATAGAATCATCATTAACTGTGTGTGGAATGACTAAACTAACGATTTTTTCAGTTAAACTGTTAAACTGAATTTTGCAGAGTTCCACCGGTTTTCAATTACAAAAAAATGTCTTATCTTGCCATAGTTTGAACCATTTTTATTGTCTCCCCCGTATTTTTAAGCAACTTAGTATCTCTGTAAATTTTAGATATGAATCTACTTTATATAAAATGTTAGTCCACAATAATGCAAGGAAAAAAGTGGAGTATATTATATAGAATGTTTTATTTGTAATTGACCTTATTTCGGGCAAACTGGTAAATCTTTATCTACTAGAATTTACCAACATAAGTATAATATTAGAAGAGGTGAAATAAACAGCGCTTTATTTTTACATGTATCCGAAAATAACCACCCCATTGACTGGAACTCTGCAAAATTCCTTTATCATTCCGCTGATTTCACAAAAAGAAATATTGTCGAGTGTTCATTAATTGGCATCTTACCTAATATAATATAAATATTTCCCCTGGCTTATTTAAACTCGACCCTATTTTAAAAAAACTTGTACTAAATGAAATAACTTAACAATGCAGCCTGTTGTCACTCTCTATTAGTGTAATATCATTCGCATTGCCTCCCTCACCACGTGTCTCTGCTGTGATCGTGAATTAATTCTTAGCCCTAAATGTTTTCGTTCTAATGATAATCCTTTAAAATGTTTTTTTTCACCCACCACATTCCATTCATATACACGGCGTTGTTGTCTATATATCGTTTTAGGGATGCATATGTCTGTTATTAGTTGCCTATTGTTCTTTTTATTGGTATTTTTCGATCTTGTTTTTGTGTTTACCATTGGTTTGTACTATGTGATGGGCGTTCCCTTCATATATGTGTACCCTATATAAGGTTGTCTTCTCCATTTTTATGCTATTCCTTGAAAATGAACTTGAAAATATAGTTCGAAAGTGCTTGGATTCATCTTTTCCTTTTCCTGTGGGTTAATTTTCATATATATATATATATATATATATATATATATATATATATATATATACACACAATCAGTATCTAATCTCAAAGCTACCATGTTTATTACAACAATATATATCTGAGTCATTATACAATGACAACAGTCAACAATTTTACATGCAAACATATACAATTTAAAAAGTTCAATAATATTTGTACATGGGGTTCCTTGCAAATGAAACCCATCTCCCTGATCGTGTTTTCCCATTTTTCTCTGGGATTCCTTCGCTTCTGATGAAGCGTTACATGGTACAGATTTGGTGTTCCTTTCTTCTTTCGTCTTTTCTTCCTTATGTGTTTCGCCGCCGAGTTGCTCATGACAGACCCGTGACCTTGGGTGACGCTGGGCGGCGGAAGGCCTGACCTCGTTGGTTGTCGGCAATTTTGCTGGTTTAACCTGTCAATGGAGACATTGTCCCTCCTGCCGTTCGGGAACTCTAGTTTGAAGACCTTGGGGCCGCGTTCGATCACTGGAAAGGGGCCCGCATAGGGTGCCTCTAAAGGCTTTCGAACGCGATCTATTCCCCACCCACACATGTGACGCGTCTTGCAGAGATTGTGGCATGAAAGGTTTTGTCACCGAGTGAATGTTGCCCTCCGATACTTGTCCGAAATCGATTTGAGCCATCGTTGATGCTAGTTCCTTGATGAATTTGCATTTTTTTTTTGACGAAGATGAGCAGCCAATGGTTGCGGGTATAATAAGGTAGTGCCAGTCATTGCTGCAAAGGGGGGAAATCCCGAATCGTTAGGCAAGGCACGAATGCCCAGCAGGATTATTGGCAGTGCCACTAACCAACCTTGTCGGTGGGCCATTATCGAGGCCTTCAAGGTCCTATGTGTCCTTTCAACCATCCCGTTTGTGGAGGGTCTGTACGATGTTGTGCGAAGGCGGTGAAAACCAACGAGGGCTGATAATTCTCTGAAAAGTTCAGATTCGAACTGAGCACTTCTGTCGGTTATCACGTAGAGCGAGACTCCAAATCTTGATATCCACCCGTCTAGGAAGGCCAAAGCAATAGTTGCGGCACTTATGTCCAGGATTAGTATCGCTTCAAACCACCTTGACGCACGGTCGATGCAAGAGAGTACATAACGGCATTGCAATGGTTAGGATTGGCCGGGAGGCGTACATGGGGAAAGAGGTCCTATAATGTCCTCATGTACCGTCTCAAACCTTGAGGAGGGGATGTTGATGGGAAGCACTGGAGACTTCGTGTGGTCCGTGATTTTTGAGGATGGCGACGACCACCGCAATTGTATCCTGTTTGCTTCATTTTTTAAACAGCTGCTGTAAGTGGAAGGCTAACTTCTTCACATTCTTCTTCTTTGTTCTTTACTGGAGGTTATAGATGCACCAGGAACAGCCGCCACACTAGCAGGTACATGACTGGGAGTAACTAAGTATGATTTAGATCTCAGTAATGCTTGCTCTAACCCTCGAGTTTATTGACTAGCATCGGTTAATGTAAGCTTTTGATTCTCAAGAAGTCGTACATAAATATTCAAAGATTTTAATCGTCATATGAAGGAATACCTGATATTTTCATCATTCTCAAGAGGGCTTACATAAATATTCAAAGATTTTAATCGTCATATGAAGGAATCCCTGATATTTTCATCACGGTAGACTGCAGCAATAGGTAACATCCTGAAAGTTATAATCCACAGCAAGATAATTGAGAGCTTGAAGGTACTGGTCAATCGATTCTTCTGGAAGTTGAATTAGAGTAGAATGCAAATGTCTGGCATCAATTTCACTGGGAGCCTTAATATAGGCAGCTTGCACTAATTTGAAAGCCTTTGAATAATCAGCACAGCACTCTATTACATCCCCGACATGACGACCAATGTACAATTAGAGCTCCTCTTATTTGTCTAGTGAATTATCAGATATTGTAGAAAGGAAGTAGCAGAAATTTCTATACCAAAGCTTCCATAATTTGCCAGCTTGAAGATCCGAAATAGGTGCATCAAACTTCTTAAGTCGTATGACTTTATCCATAATAGTTGATTAAATTGTAATGAGCAGCAAAGTATATTCAAACTGTCCCTTTTTATAGTGTTTAATCAATATATTCCTAATACATCTAAAAAAGAAAAAACAAATTATTAATAACATGAATACATATAAACAAATATAAATGAATAAGTGCAAAATGTAAAAATCCCCCACCCATAGGGAGCTTATAGTACATCTACTTTTCATGAGCCCCATTTTTTAATTTTTTCAATGTCATTATGGCGACAACGTTAAGCAAGATTGGGAAAGCACTTGGAGATCCACCTCCAAGTGAGGCCTTCTCCTCCCTAGGTGTCGGGGAGGATGAGGGAACTCGGGCCACCCCTTTGACCAAAGAATTTACTGCGATGGGGAGTACCGCGAATGGGATTTGTGATTACTGGCGGGGAGGGGGGGCACAAAGAGGCCCGCTGTGAAAGATGGACAGAGTCACGGAGGTGACCCAGTCCCAGTTGGATGAACTTGTCGTAGTTCTCGGACCGGTGGCGTATCTATTTTTGCCCAGAACATCACCCTAGAGAGTACCAGTTTTGAAAATTTGTCCCCACACCCCTGCTTCCAAAGCTTCCACACACCCGGGAGTATTGCGTTCTGCCCTTTAGACCACACTTAGTATCACGTTTTATCTATGACGTGTATACAGAAGGCTCTAAGTCCAGGGAGGAAGGGGGGCGGTTTCTACGCTGTTTCCCCTTTGTTTGAAGTAAGCGGGGCTGTACCAGGCGTTGTGTCTGTCTTCACGGCCAAGCTGGTTGCAATAAACCACTTGGTACGGGATATAACAGGTCGTGTCCGACTCAGAGACCGGATTGTGATCTATAGTGACTCACAAAGCGCCCTGAGTGCTCTTGGGGCGTTGGAATCTCCAATTCCCTGGTTCGCGGTCTCTGACGCCACGGACCCCGCGAGCTGGGTGGATGTCGAAATTATCTTCTGCTGGGTATTACCGAAGGCTCTTGAAAATAAAATTTAAATAGTTACTCGCTGTTGCTGCATAGAAGAAATCCATTTTCACTCAATGAAATTGATTTCACTGGCTTTTTTTTTGTAGACAAAAGTCAAATTTTGGAAAAATCCATAATAATTACGCCAGTACTGTATTATTTAATAACAATAAATCTTCATACCATGTGAATACACCCTACATTCATGAATGATTTTCCAATATATATTTTTTGAGTTGTTAATTAATTGAAGGGTGTGAGCGTAGAATAATCCCCCCTTGTTTCACAAGCTTGTTACTTGCACATTGAAGAAAAGAAAGAGAGGATTAAAACAAAATAAGAAAGAAGTAAGGTAAACCTTACGATCCGTACCCAAGTCACGCGTCTCCTTGTTCCCATAACATTTCGTCTATTACCCAATATGTTTCAACTAACTCTCTCTTTAACTGTCGTTTTACTACTTGTTTCTGAGATCGAGCGTAACCCCCTACCCCCATGTAGCAACCCATAGTACGGCTCGAAATCGTCTTCCAGTAACCAAACACATATACGAATAACTAAACACACATACGAATAACCAAACTCATATACGAATAATCTACAAACATAAATTAGCACAGTTTAGTGACCACCACAATTAATGTTTTACTGTGTTTAGTTACTGGAAGCCAATTCCGAGCCCTACTATGGGTTGCTAAAAGGGTGGCCTACCTTTGTCTTTTATTCTATTTATTTTATTTTATGTTTTTATTCTATAACTTTGTCTTTCTCTAGTAATTAAAGGTCCTTTGACCCGATTTTTTCCTAAGCCATACCCCATCCGAGGAAGTGACGCTAGGCCACATCACCTTATGTTTGTGAGCCAAATCCATATTCTTTTCTCAAGCTATTTCCGGTAGGGGAGTTTTAAAACATTTAAATTGGGGGGAAGGGAGAATAAAAAAACACGTCACCCACTGGGCACAGGTGAAGATTTTCATGTCTTTTATATGTAGAAATCTGGTGAAAACTCGTGAATTCACCAGAAATTCACATCTTATCCACGTGGATTTTTAGATGTCTAATTCACGGGAATAAACGGATATGTAATTCATGTGAAATTGAGGTGAAAACACGCGTGCATGAAACGTGAAAATCCTCACGTGAAATCCATGAGCTTTTAAATGTTATTCTAGAAAACATACATTCATTTTCAATCGAGAAAAATACCATATTTGAGCCTCCATACGATGTGTTCAAACTGCTTTGCTTATACATATATAATATATATATATATATATATATATATATATATATATATATATATATATATATATATATATATATATATATATGGCTAAAAAAGACCTCGATGTAGTGGTGATTTATGAGCACGAGCTGAGAATAGAGAGGTATGAACTGAAACTACAGAATTATTATACATACCTACACGAAAAATCACTCGAATGAAAGATTCGATGGTATAATAGTTGCTGTTAAGAAAGGAATAGAACATAGGGAATTGGAAGAGTTAGAAGAAAGCTATTTGGCACAATTGAGTTGGACACTCAGACGGGGCCAGTAGTCATAGGGGGGGTGGGGGGTATCAACCTCCAAGAAGAAACTATTTGCCCCCCTACATAACTTCCTTGGGGTATTCGGGAGAACACTCCGGTGATTTTCCTTGTCGACCTGAATGCTCCCTCCAGGCACTCAGGATATCCCTCTAAGAACACAATGGGGAGGAACCTATATCTTTTAATAAATAGGGGCATAGTGATACGAACTGGGCCGGAGTTTCCCAGTTAAGTCACGGATAGAACAGCTACAAAGCTGGATATAGTAGTAACCAGCAGAAATTTTCGCTGGAAAATGTTTGTCGAACCGGGTCCTGTGTTCCCTACGGATCATAATTCAATCATAGTATTCATGCCACTAACCCCAATTTAAGTGCCATGCCCGGTCAGGAAACTATGCTAAGGCGGATTGGGTCAAATTCAGAGAGGCGCTGGAAGACCACCGACCGCCAGTGATGGAAGGTAAATAAGGTGGTGATGAGAACACTCCCGGCTCCAGGGTGGACTCCTGGAATAAGAGCGAAAATACAAGAACTGGAAGCAATCGCCTAACTGACGAGAGGCATAGAACCAAACATTGAACTATACAGGAGGAGACAAGAACTCCAAAGAGAAGTAAGCGATCTAATGAGAATAGAGAAAGAGAGGGTATGGGAGGGATTGATAGATAGACTTTATAATGAGCGAAACCTGAGATAATTCTGGCAATCTGTCAAAAGATTGCAGGGTACTCCACCACTGAAAAATCTGAGGATTAAGAGAGGCAATGGAAATATAACGAAAGTAGAGGAAATAGAGGAGCTGTTCAGGGATCACTGGAGTGAGCTATTCAACATCACGGGAGAAGATTATGAAAAAAGTTAGAGTCTAAAGTAGAGTCAGCAGAGGAAGTCAGCATACCTAAGGTGGTGATGAGAACACTCTCGGCTCCAGTGTAGACTTCTGGAATAAGAGCGAAAATACAAGAATTAGAAGCAATCAACCAACTGACGAGAGGCATAGGACCAAACATTGAACTATACAGGAGGAGACGAGAACTCCAAAGAGAAGTAAACGATCTAATGAGAATAGAGAAAGAAAGTGTATGGGAGGGATTGATAGATAGACTTTATAATGAGCGAAACCTGAGATAATTCTGGCAATCTGTCAAAAGATTGCAGGGTACTCCACCACTGAAAAATCTAAGGATTAAGAGAGGCAATGAAGATATAACGAAAGTAGAGGAAATAGAGGAGCTGTTCAGGGATCACTGAAGTGAGCTATTCAACATCACGGGAGAAGATAATGAAAAAATTAACGCAGATCATGAAACGAGAATTATGGAAGAACTAAACATCCATCTAGACAAGACCTATCCGTTAGACAGGATCCTTCATAATAATGGAGATTTTGATGACATCAGAGACGATAGTAAGATAAAGATGGAGGAAATAAGATCGGTAGTCCAGGCCTTCAAACAGAAAGCAGCAGGGCCATCGGGGCTGACGAAAGCGAACATAAGTCAGCTGCCGGAGAACGTACTGGAGGGTATGTTGGCAATTTCCAATGCATGCTGGAATATAGGTTACTTCCCGGACAGACTAAAAGTGGCCAAAATGGTTTTTGTGTCAAAACCGGGAAAGTCAACAACGGCAGTCAACGGATACAGACCCATATCACTGCTCCATTTTACAGCCAAGATGTATTGACTAACCACCAGCAGTATGGATTCAGAAGTAAGAAAGGTACGGAAATGGCCCTAATGCTGATTACAGAGAAGCTGGAAAAAGCTAAGAGTGAGGGTAAGATGGTTGATCTAGTGGCACACGACGTGCAGCAGGCGTTTGGCAAGGTGTGGAGGGATGGTGTAAAATACAAACTGGTAAAGATGGAACTAGGGGAGAAAATGACCAGGCTGCTATGCAGCTTCATTAGTGACAGAAGGGCATACATGGCGTTCGGAAGCTATGAAGACCCCGCCTTTAATACAAAGGGGGGGCTTCCACAGGGGAGCTGCCTCTCTCCAGTCTTATACGCCATTTCACCAATGATCTGCCGTTTCCCCTTAGCCGAGAAACAGCTTATGTACAGTTCACGGACGAAGTCACGCGGATTATTGCGACCCATACTAGAAAATGACCAGGCTGCTATGCAGTTTCATTAGTGACAGAAGGGCATATATAGTGTTCGGAAGCTATGAAGACTCCGCCTTTAATACAAAGGGGGGCTTCCACAGGGAAGCTGCTTCTCTCCAGTCTTATACGCCATTTCACCAATGATCTGCCGTTTCCCCTTAGCCTAGAAACAGCTTATGTACAGTTCACGGACGAAGTCACGCGGATTATTGCGACCCATACTAGAACGGCAAGGAAGATGGCCAAGAACACAGCCAAAGAGATCTTAAACTTAAATAGATACGAGAAGAAATGTAAGATAAAGACCAACAGAGATAAATTCTTAGTGATACCCATCAACAGGAGAAAGGTAGAGAACATTAGCGTTGATGGCAAAAGATATGAATATAAGGATGAAGTTAAAATATTGGGTCTAAAAATAAGTAAAAGCGGGTACAGTACACATATAGCGGATAGGATAAGAGTAGCAAAGGTGAGGTTAGCGTAACTAGGGAGGTTTTCACGGTTGTCGCCAAGTCACAAAAGAAAACTATAGATGACAATAGCCAGAGCCACCTTGCTGAACCCAGCTGCCATGCTACAGGGTTCTACGAAGAGTGCCATGATTAAACTTCAGAGGGTACAAAACCATAGTAGCGATGGATTACAGGCACAAGGTGGATGGACATGAGGAGGCAAGAAGGATTACATGGGAAAGTTAGAATGAAACTGGTCAATATAGTCTTACATGACAGGGCGGTAGAAATATGGAAAAATAACGACGAAGAGCTAATAAATGGTTGGCAGGATAGACTGAGACTAAGAGAAGGAATCGAAATGAAACCTCACTTCCCCAGTAGCAGGGAATTGATATGAAGGAACCTAGTCCAAATGTTCGTGTAAATCAGGGAATGATAAGAGATTGAGATCTAGTTTATACAAAAATTGGAAATAAGACAGTGAGAATGATTACCATATTTATATCGACTAATTAGGAGTAAGGAAAAGAGTCGGAAGGAAAAGAAAATGAGAGGGAAAGAAAGGAAAGGACCATCCAGTCACCTGGAGAATATACACACACCTTAACACAAACACATACACATGCTTATTTTTAATTTCAACGCTATACTATCGTAACTATTACTAAATTCTACCTTCATACACCTTGAGATCAAAATTTTTATTTTTAGTTGCTCAATATTTTGGGGACGAAATTCATTTGCTGTTTACATGTCGCTACCGGGTAAAGGATGGAACATTTTAGGAAAGTCCGAAAAATGCCTTCGCTCAGTAAAGAACTGTGAGGACAGATTTACTGTGAACCAATTATAGAACTTTATAAGACTTCAAAATACTGATCTTTTCGGTATTTTTTAGGGGACGAGGAGGATCTCAAGATGCATTTAGCTTAGGTAAAGAAAATGAATTTTAGGGGGGCGGGAGGATCTCAAGATGTATTTAGCTTAGGTAAAGAAAATGAATTTTTTAATAGGACCAAAGCTTGGTGTGGATAAATTAATTGGAGGCGAGATATTAGTTTTAGGGCTTCATGTTTTGTGTCTATAACCTGTCTGATTGCTTCCCCAGTTGTGGGAGAGCTCAATACAGACATATCGTCAAAAGCCACAATCTTAACAGGGGAGAGAATTGTTTTGGATTTTTGAAGAATGGCATGAGTATCAATCATCATTTATGATAGTCAACTCATATTTGGAGCTATTAAGTTCAAGCCCTATTTTGTTAAATTCAGAAATGATAGACTGAAGATTATCAAAAACTTTTGGGGTGGTATCAGCAATTCACCCATCGTCCAAGTTCCAGATGTTAAGCTCTGATTTTAAGCTTTTAATGATCTTATCTATAACGATGAAAACAGTGCAGATTCCAGTAGGAATTCGGCCAGTAGCAGAATTCAAATTCTTACAGCCATACAAGGGGTAAGGTTGGCCGAGAGTGTGCTTGATTTTTAACATTTTGCTTAAAGAAGGCACCTGCTCATAGGCAGTCCCAAGGAAAACAACCCTATGAATGCAATTAAAAGCATTCTTCAAGTCAACCTTCAAAAAGACCCGTCTTGGGGTATCACTAGTCAAATATTTTAGGGATGAATCGGCAGCTTTTTCAAAACCTCCCTTAGTAGCTAATCTCAGCTGGATTGGTCTGAGGTGAGCACCCAAAGCTCGAGACATATGTCACACACCTACCTTGGCCACGAGGTGACGTAAGGTACACTCCACGGCATGGGGCACCACCCCCATCAGCTGTCCAATATTGGGCCTGTAAGGAGGGCGGGCTCACAAGTGCCCAAACGGATGGTGGCACATCCTCTTATCAAGCGGAAGGAACGAAAGTACATCACCCCCATCTGATCTCGGCGAACCCTGCTGCACCGTCGGGGAAGCGGCCCGAGTGCCGACCTGTCCCACCATCCACACTACACTTTAAGGGCCTCCCCATACAATTTTCCCCTAAAGGGGAGTGAACGATCGTCGTAATTCCTCCTACTTTCCGGTGACATAGAGACTAACCCTGGCCTACATACCCGTGTCCAACCTGCAGCCGCCCATACATTCGGCGGGCGGGGTGGCATTCAATAACCACTCTGCAAAATTTGAGCACACTACAACAAGCAATGCTCTTGAGTCTCACAAAGATACCACATTCAATTGGGGTGGGTCTGTTTCAGATGCCACCCCCACACAACATGACACCACACACTGCCCCACATATGGCGGTGGCTACCGGATGCCCCCTGCCTGCGATCCCGCCTCAACGCACGGTGGCTTCGCCATCTCTGACTGCCGGAGCTTCCTCTGCTCTATCACCACCTCCTCCTCCCCTTCTTCTTTCTTCTCCTCCTCTTTCTCCCCCTTCCCCCTCTCCCTTCCCATATACCCTCTACACAGGGCTCTCACATCTCACACATCAACATACTACAACCCTAAATAGAGAGTATCACAAATAAACAACAGGAGTAAAAACAACACCTACACGACCACATTATACATATAACACTCATACAGGTAACTAAGCTCAGGGCTACACATAAGACACCAAGGTTTCCTTGATATACAACACTCAGACTTGACAGACCCTATGGTGAAGGAGGAGGCTTAATAATACTAATACACAAAGACATCCCCTTCACCAACACAACAGCTCACACACTAGCTCACATATCAGCGGACAACACGTTACAAATACAAACCACAAAAATCCGCCTGCATAAACAAGACATCACATTCGCACCATATACATACCACCAACATCGTCATGCCCCCGAGGATATACACTACAATTAGACTACCTCAATGCTCCTTGGGGATCTCAATGCTCACGACACTGCGTAGTTCGAGACACAACAGACCGAAACCCGAGGCACGCTCATATCACAACAATTACACTCACACGCCATACTCAATAATACCCCTTCACCAACACGTAAGCCATACAACATCAACACCCAGCCTACTTCACCAGACAAATCACTCACATCTCCAGACCTTTCACACAAAACCACATGGCGCACCACACAATAACTCTTGTCCGATCAGCTTCCCATATACCTCCCCTACAAACTCTTCACTCTCTACACAAGCAAACCAAACAGAACATGCACAAACTACAAGCGAGCGGACTGGCCCAGCTTTACCACCCTAAATGAGGAACGCCTACAAACATTCAACATTGCAGACTACAGTAACATCGATCATGCGGTACAAAACTTCAAAGACAGAATTACACATGCAAACAAATCACACATACCCACAGGCACTATCAGACACTACAATCCGCGTTTCAACAGAAACATAAACTAAACTCAAAACACGGGCACACCCCTGCAAACAGCTCCCCACACAGGATATCCTTGAGTGCATCAGGACACTCAATATAAAAATAGACGAGGATACCCAAGACGAACAACTCACTAAATGGAAACAACTTCTCTTTGACATCACATTCAACACAACCTCTGCCAAACCTTGGAAGCTCATACGCGGCCTCAACAACAGATAAAACACATGAAGCCATCCTACCACCAACACATACTAGTATAGCAACTGACAAGCACCAAGCTCACATCCTCAACAAGCACTGCTCCAACATATGCAGACTCACTCACAGACGAGAGGACTGTGCCATTCTTAAACGCCTACATGCTTTTACACTATCACGCAACATACCATGCCCGTTCTCAACCAATATGACACTCAAGGTCATCCGCACGACAAAGAACCTCTCCTCCACAGGCCCTGATGGAATTTCATATCTACACCTAAAACATTTAGGCCCACGCGCCATCAGAGACCTCACAGACATATTCAATCTATCTCTCAGAACAAATACTATTCCCAACATCTGGACACTTGCCAAGATTATACATATCCTGAAACCCAATAAATCCCCCACAGAACCAATCTCTTACAGACCTATTTCACTACTTGAAAGATTGGTTCTCAACAACATATCACCACACATACCACTTTGCCCCACAGAACATAGTTCAAGGCCGCAACACTCCACTTCCACTCTCCTCACAAACATGACGCAAACAATCATCGAAGGTCTTAACTCAACAAAACCTGCATACAGATCACTCATTGCCACCATAGATATCAGCAAAGCCTTTGAAATAGTCCCACGACACATACTTATATACAAAATACTCAACACACACATCTACCCGAACTTCAAAAAGTGGCTTGCCAATTTTCTTTCAAGCAGACACGGGTACACGGTATACAACGGCAAGTCCTCCAGAACACTTCACTACACTAACGATGTACCACAGGGCTCCGTACTTTCACTCACGCTCTTAAACATATTCATGCATGACTTACCACACCACACTCAACCCAACACGCATATTATCTCGTACGCAAATCACCTCACAATACTCTCACAACATCCTTAACATGAAGCTGCTGCCGAACAACTTCAACAATACATATACACAATAGAGAACTGGCTATACCACAACAGAATGAAGGTCTCCGCAAACAGATCATCACTCACGCTCATAACACCATACAACACAGAATACAGACTATAGCCACACATTTCACTATACAACACTCTTATCCCAGTCACATCCACCAATAAAATCCTTGGAGTAACACGTGACAGAGGCATGACTTTCAAGCAACACAGACATTAACACTAAGGCCAAAAACAGACTGAACGTCATCCGCTCCCTCACTAACACAACCTATGGATACACCAAGGCGGACATTACCAAGGTTTATAAACAATACATTAGACTCATACTAACATCTCAAATACTGCATGGCAACCTGACACCGCGAACGCCCACATAAATAAACTACAAACAATACAAAACACCCCTACGCATTGCAACCGGCTGCTCAAAATCAACACCAACCACACACTTACATGAAAAAAAACAGGTTCTCCCTCCCAGGTCTCACATGGACATGAGAGGTACACACGCATACACATCCACAACAAACCGTCAACACCTTCTACACTTCATGCAGACATCAACACGCAGACACATCCACAACACACCAACCAGACACTACCACTCCCTCTATTTCTCGCTCCCCCTGATGTCTCCGAGCAGACTCACATCCACACAGAATTCACCGGGCTGGCACTGGCCTCCCTAGGCCCCAGCCCTCTATTGGGAACCAAACCTCCCCCGGTGAACAATGAGGAGGGTGAGCTCTCCCAGTGGGAACAGGTGCAGCTGGGTCGACTACGGTGTGGACATCACACAACTATCCCAGCATACAAGCACAGGATTGGACTTACTCCAGACGATGCCTGACGGAACTGAAATTTAGGACCGGCGGACACAGAACATGTCCTCCTATACTGCCCGCACACTCTAATACTCATGGTAACATACGGAATAGACAACATGGAGCACCTCTGGACTCGCTCTGCCGCCGTCATGCAGTTTCTGCTAGACACTGAGACCGTTCGAAGGCCCACACCATCCCAAGTGAACTTGTCGACTGGCCCAGGGCTGAAACGCGGTTCGCGGTGGCGCCCTCCCCGAAGAGCCGTCGGAAGTTAAACAACAACAACAACAACAGTCCTCCCATCATTCTTAGCCAGTGCAAAAAGTGATGTTCCATAAGAAAAACATGCGCCAGGCCATCAGGCACCCCACCCTGAAATACCAAACTCACAAAATTGATCAAAGTAGACAAGAGTCGTACTCCCACCTCTGCAGCTTCACGACCAAACAAAGATTTAAGATGCCACGGAGTTAACCCATCAAGTCCTCCAGATGAGCCCAGAGGAAAGGAATTTTTTTTACCTCATCGCAAGTTGCTATGGGAGGTGCACCGTTTACCGGTAATTCAGGAAAATTTATGTTACGAGTATCTGGAGCTGGTGGATGTTTGTACCTCAACTTGGTCAGGGTCTCCTAAGAAAAGGGCGCCAAACCCTCATCTGAATAGAGCTCCAGAATAGCTCTCCGAATGTCAAAGTCTGCCAATTTTGCAGATATTCTCCTCCTCAGGGCATTATTCGGGGTTTTATTCATTTTGATATAGGGTATACTCATTAATAGTTAATCATTCTTTAAATTTGGCAGCCTTTTACAGACCACCTGTACAGACTGATGATATAGACAAGCTAATGATAAGGGAAATAAGTGAAGGATGTGAGGCAGATACAGCTATTCTAGGTGACTTTAATTTAAGCTCCGTGGATTGGGAAAATATGATAGGAAGGGATACAACAAGTTTATAAAATATTTCTAAGATAATTGTTTAACTCACTTTGTTAATATACCAACAAGGGTTGGCAATATATTAGATCTAGTACTTTCAAATGGTGATAATTTGGTTCAGGAACTAACTGTTGGGGAAGCATTATGAAATCGTGATATTAAGATAGTTCATTTAGTAAAGTTGAAGATAAGCTCCTCGGCCCCGATTGTGCTTTTGTCCTTTGTTCCCAAATCTTTCGTCGTACTACTTGTTCTTGAGGGCGAGAGGGGGTATTGGGGGAGTCCCCCCATAAAGTAACTCATAGCCCGGCTCGAAACCGTCTTCCAGTAACCAAATACATATATGAATAATAATCTATAAATATAGATTAGCAGCCGAGGAGCTTATCTTCAACTTTACCGTTCATTTTAACTTGGGAATAGGGAAAAGTAGAATGTCAACAAACACTACTAAACTCCAAATTTTCATAGGCAGGATTAAGAAAACCCTAATATATACAGTACCAAGCAAAATAAGAGAAAGATTTTCCTCTATTAATATTTTCAAAAATATAATTAAGTAAATGAAATTTTCATAACTCACAGTAGACTTCTGGAAGAGGCTTTATCAGGCCTGTGGCTCCAGTTCAAGACTTTCATTTTCTTCTGGACGTTCTGGGTTGCTCTTGTTCCACTCAGTACGATGTCAGTTTTGTGGTCATATTTTACTTACAACCAAGATCTACTCCTGAATAACTTTTTGCTGTGTCCTCTTGTCACTGCGTCTTCTCTCACGGTGAATATCCCCTCATACACCTTCTCTTCATATATCCCACTTAATATCTTGTAGGTTCCTATCGTGTCCCTGCCTATTCTCCTATATTCCAGAATTGGTAAGTCCAGTTTCCTGAGCCCCTCTTCGTACGTCATCTCCTTCAGTAAAGAAATCATCTTGGTAGATCGTCTTTGTACATTTTCTATTATCTCCATGGTCTTTCTTTTAAACGGGCACCATACCTGGTTTGCGCATTCTAGGTGAGGCCGAACCATGGCACTATATAGTGTTTTAAACTTCACCACATCCAAAGTTACAAATGTTCTCCTGATGACCCCTATTATACTGTTTGCTTTATTCACTTTTTTGGAAAGGTGTTCTTCAAAGTTTAAATGCTTGTCTATGGTCAGCCCCTAATCATTCTCAGCTTTAACTTCCATTAACTCTTCCCTCATCCTGTACCTGAACTTTTGCACTCTCACATTTCCAATTCTCATGTATGAGTACTTTTGAGGGTGAAACTCCAATAACCATTTTCTGGACCAACTCTCCATTCCTTCCAAATCTTTCTGTAATGCCTCGTAATCCTCTTTGTTATATGTTTCCTTTATTAATTTATATTTGTTTATATGTATTCATGTTACTAATAATTTGTTTTGTTTCTTTTCTAGATGTATTATGAATATAGTTGATTAAACCCTATAAAAAGGGGCAGTTTGTATATACCTTACTACTCATTTCTATCATTACAATAAAAGCTTGTAATGCAGCTATGCTCACCACTACTCATAACTATCATTACAATTTAATCAACTATTATGGATAAAGTCATACGACTTGAGAAGTTTGATGTACCTACTTCGGATCTTCAAGCTGGCAAATTATGGAAGTTTGGTATAGAAATTTCTGCTACTTCCTTTCTACAATATCTGATCATCCTCCAGAGAAGTTAGAAGTACTATATTTTAAAATTGGTCCTCATGTCGGGTATGTAATAAAGGGCTGTGCTAATTATTCAAAGGCTATCGAATTGTTGCAAGCTGCCTATATTAAGGCTCCCAGTGAAATTCATGCCAGACATTTGCTTTGGTAAACCTGAAGATCGGTGGCGAGCCCGAAAAAGTTGATTTTTTTCAGCCGAAACGACACTAAATTGCGTTTATGTTTCGTTCACCCGCACATGAATATTCAGGCGCGTTTGGTTAAATAAAAAATTAAAAAAAAAAAACATTAGAACATTATTCTATAAACAATTATGATTATATACTGGGGGCTGTGCCATCCAGACCTCTCCCAATTGATTGAAAGTTAGGATCATCGTAGGGGGTCCCCCTGCAGTGATATCTTCCCCACGAGCAGTCTCCTCGAATTTACTCAAAAAAGATGATACATATTGGAACAGGGACGAAATATTTTGCGTCCCATCGGTCATGCCACTGATCTTCAGGTTTACCGTTTGTTTTATTTTATCTTTCTCTCTCTCGTTGTTTATTTTATTTATTTCGTTTATTTATTTTTTATTTATTTATTTTTCATGTTTATTTTCTATTTGTTTATTTTTTTGTTTGTTTTTCTTTTTTTTATAATTATATAAATAAACTTTTTCTATTTCCACCGTCAGGGCATTCAAGCCTTTCAATTATAATATATGCTACGAGGAGCGGTCAATAGGTTTTGCAATTCGGATATAAGGAAACGAGATATGAGGAAAAGTATTTAATTATTTTTCAATATAACTACCCTCGACTTCGATGCACTTGCGCCACTTGTCCCTGAGGCTTCGAATTCCGGACAAGCAGAAATCTCCCGACTGCTGTTCAATCCACTCCTGGACGGCGAGCTGGACATCTTCATCGTCCCCAAACCGGTGTCCACGCAGTGCAGCCTTGAACTGGCGGAATAAAAAATAGTCGCTAGGGGCCAGATCTAGACTGCAGGCGGGATGGTTGGGCTCCTCGAATCCGCACTCACGCAGGGCAGCTTGTGCAACTCTGGTCGTGTGGACTTTGACGACGTTGAAGTCGATCATGGGGCGTGAGGTTTCTAGGGACCCAACGGGCAGAGACTTTGGTCATGGCCAAATTGTCGTGGATGATGTTGATAACACTTCCATGTGATATTCCAAGTTCTCGCTCGATTTCTTCGACCTTCTCCCGTCGATTTTAGAGGTTCATCCTCTCCACACGGGCCACATTGTCCTCGTTGGTCACGTCTGACAGGCATCCTGGACGGGGGTAATCTTCAAGGGACTCACGACCATGGCGGAACTCCCTATTCCAGCGAGCAAAGGTTGCATAGAAAGGGGCGGTGTCGGTGTACACTGCAACCATGCGTTCATGAATCTCTTTTGTATTCTTGCCTTCTTTCGTCCAAAGTTTGATCACTGCGCGGTGCTAAACCTTCTCCATTGTTGAAAAATTTGTGACTGACGATCTGCGATCAGCTACTGCTTCTTAAATAGACGAGGCAGGAGCGTGCGGCTGCAGGTCCTGACTTGTCATAACTTTTCTTAACACCCCCACAAACAGCCATCCCCCTTCCTCTGTTTTGCCCTACCAATTCGCAAAACTTATTGACCCCCCCTCGTATCTACCGGTTTGTGGGGATTTTGCCTTCTTTGTTCATTTATTCTTTGTTTTTCATTGTGGGCACTTTGTCTCTTTTTTGTTCTTGTTTTATTGTTCTGGTCACTTCGCCTCTTTTTAATATTATTATTTATTTTTTCATTATCATTGTCTGGTATTCTAATTGTGGCTGGGCATTTCGACTCTTTTGTTCTTGTATTTGTTCCTTTTTGTCGTGTCAGGTGAATATTTCATTTAAGTTCCTTCGGGGAAATGTTCTTCCACTCGGGAATAGGGCTCCCCTGGTGGCGCATCCAATTTGAGCTCTCGGAATGTCTACGTTGGTGTCCGTGTTTGGGAGTATCTCTTTTTCGATCTTGTCCCAGGTCTTTCTCTCTAGCCTATGGAGTTTCATATTCAGTGGTTTCAGTCCTGCTCTTGCATGTAGTTCTGTCTTTCGAATATGGTCCATCCTGTGCACTCCATCTATCAGCAGGGCTGCTTTGCTCTGCACTTTGCATTTGCCTGAGAGAGTGAGGACCCGCGGCCTGCATGACCGCTGCCGAGTATATCAATGTTGAGCGTATCAGAGCAGTGAGCAGCCTTTTGCTATTATTTGAGCTGAGGCTTTTGAATCTATATAATTTTCCAAGCTCTCTCTTAGCTAGGGAGATTCTGTCTTTAATGTGCATTTTATACCCGGATGAGGAGATGCGTAGACCTAGGACTTTACCCTCGTTCGTGTAAGGGTAAACTTCATCATTAACTATTAAGTCGTCTATTTTCCGGCGGTTTATTGAAAGAATTTGGAACTTTCGATGGTTGTTTTTAATCTTCCAATTTCTTTCGTATCGATTGATGTTTTTGATTTCGGTATCTATCTCCATTGCTTGAACTCTAGCATTCTTGTAAGTACTATGGATGATTTAAGTGATGTCATCTGCAAACTGCAGATACATCACATCCTCCCCAACTAGCGCAGGTAGGTCCTATGTGTACACTAGGTACAGCAGTGGACTCAGACAGTTACCTTGTGGAACACCCGCCTTATGTTCGAATTCGGGGCCTCTTTAGCCCTCCATCAAGATTTGGGCGTTCCTTTCCAAGATGTAGTCACAGAGGACCCTTTCCAGGATCGGGTTTAGCTTGAGGCCTAAGATCTTGTATTGTAGACCCCTCAGTCAAACCTTATCGAAGGCCTCTTTTACATCACGCAACACTACGCCTACATATTTCCCCTCAACTTTACAGCGGGCGAGTTTTTCGTTGAGAAGGGCGAGGGCAGTATCAGTCCCCCTTCTCTTCCGGAACCCGTTTTGCTGAAGGTTGTGAGTTTCTAGCTCTGTCAGCTGGTCTTGTAGCCTGTTAGCCAGAAGCTTCTCGTAGACTTTGCCTACGAACTCGAGGAGGGATATTGGCCTTTAATCCACCATTTGATCGAGGAGCTTCTTCCCTTTGGGTATAAAAATAATTTTGGACATTTTAGACCGTCGGGGAAGTAGCCTGTATTCAGGGAAGCGTTGTAAATGTTCGTTATTCCCTGAATGATCTGCTGGGGAGCATGTACTAAGTTGTTTTTAGTGATGACCGTCCAGCTTGGTGCCGTTTGTTCAAAGGATTTTATGGTTGCCATGACTTCTTCAGTTGTTATTGGTCGGCCATGACCTGCCATCTCCCCCCCTTCGTCGATATAGGCATATGGGTGCGTTCGATGTATTCTTGGATTAAGATCTTCAATCAGCTAGCCTTCGAATTCCTGGTCGAATTCTGCATCGTCCTCAAGTGTAATTGAGAAGATTTCCTTCCAGAACATGCGAAATCTCTCTTCCAAAGCCGCTTGATCCTCCAAGAAGTCATTGCCCTCCTGAATGCGGGTCTTTTCTCTTCTTGGTAGTCCTTTTAATTTCTTTACTGATTTCCAGAATTTTTCGGGTCTCACTTCACTATCTACTTTGGCTATCAAACTCTCCTAGATTTGAGCCAGTTGCTGGTTTATAGCCTTTCTCAGATCTTCACTCAGGAGACGTAGCAGCAAGCTTCTTTCCCGATTTGTACCTGCTTTTCTGATTTCTTCATACACAGCCCTGTTTTCCCTAGCGATCTCTTTCATCTCCTCAGTCCATCTGGGTTGTGAAGGAGTTTAGTACCTTTTCATAGGTACACACTCGCGCTCAGCCTCGATGATGCCGGCTGTTATCCTCTCCAGTTCCCCGTGGATCTCCTCTAATATTGCTCCGCTCAGGTCCGCTGGTACACATCTGCCTAGGATTTCCCTATAGCGTTCCCAGTTGGCCGAAACGTAGCTTTTAGGAAGATGGACCGGAAGCTACATCGGTGCGAGTGAGATGGTCGTCAAGATCGCTATATGGTCGCTGGGAATTGTTGGACCCGGCTCGTTATGGTAATTTAAGGGGAAGCCTTCACTTGTTATGATTATGTCGGGCTTTGTTGCTGCCCTATAGGTGATATAGGTCGGGATGTCCGGTCCTATCCTCTGAATGTTTTTCCGACGCATAGTCATCTCCAAGTTATGGCCTCTGTTGTTCGTGTTACCATAGCCAGCCGTTCGGCCTCTTGCATTGAAGTCTCCCCTGAAGAATACCATTCTGCTGTGACAGAACAGGGTGTAGAAGTTAGTGAGGGGCAGGTACGATCGTCGAGGTATTTGGTATGCTGCCGCTATCACGAGATTGCTCACTTGCGTGGGCAACTCTTCTGACATAAAGGACTCGTCCAGTTCTGGTAGGTGTCTGAACGAAAGATTTCTTTTGATGGCAACGGCAGCACCGTCAAAATTCTCTTGAGAATGGTTCTTAGTGACCACTTTGTAGCCGGTATCTTCAGTTGACTGGTAGTAGTATCGATACCGTGATCCGTGATTAAAATTATATCGGTGTCAAGAACGCGGAATATGTTTCCATATGCCGTGGCTTTTCCCTCCCATCCATTAACTTTGAGTGTCACAATAAATCTTTTGTCTGTTTTTCGAGATTTCCATTCTGTGTCCTGGCTCTTAGTGTTTCTTTGTTGTGCGCTTCCTTTTTCCGTTCATCTTCTTCTTGAATTCTGCTGAGGTGATCTCTACAAATTTTTCCCGATGAAAGGAAACTTTTGGTTGTAGATGGCCTCCTCAACAGTCTCCTCGTCACATTAAGCATTAAAGTCCCATTTATAATATATATTTTTTTATTCCTACGCAATTTTGTTGGTGTCAAAGCCTTTAGGGAAGAGGAATTGTTCGGATGCATAGACTGAGAGGTTAATTCCATGAGCGTCGAGCTTCCTCTTGACCTGCCTCTTTCCTTTCTTGCGGTGAACATTATTGGTAGCGACCTCTGAGGGCGAGGAGTCAGCTGAGTCCGTGGGATCTGAGGATTCCGTGTCTTCCCCTTTTGCTTTTGATGCCTCCATTTGTTTGGTCATGTTAGCTGTTTTGGTGGCTGCCTCTCTCTCTCTCTTTTCTGGCCTCTTCCCTTGATTTTGGTTCATTCTGTTTGTGCTCTTGTATTTGTTCCGTCATCTGCTGTGGTGCCATCTGCAATTGGGGCACGTCCCCTGATGGGGGATCATCAGGGAACCCCATCTTACTCATGCCATTCATGGCAAGGATTCGGTTCATTTCCTTGGTGAATGATCCGAGTTGTGTCAGGTTGCTGATGTCTCCATACAAGATGCACATCAGTATTTTCGTCGAGTTCTCATTTTTTAGTTTAAGGAACGTCTTTCTGGTTTCCGCCTCAGAATAGGCCGCCTTCACCATCTGTTTATACGTAGTATTGCTTCTCCTGGCTTGTTCTTCTTTCTTATGTTGTGCCTTTTTCTTTATGAGTTTCTTTTTTAGTGGGCAGGCCATAGCAATGGAACGATGGCCTTATCCGCAGTTCTCATATTTCTCACGGGAACTTTTCCACTCCTTGCAGTGGTGGCCTGGTTCACTGCACTTTGAGCAAATCTCCTGTGGTTCTTTGCATTCCCTCATCGTGCGGGCCTCCATCTTGTAACAGCGGAAGCAGAATTGAATCGGAGTACATTTCTCCCTCTTTATCTGCTCCCAACTGAATTTAACATTAAATGGAATTATTCACAAATTCCTACACTATATATATTCTTTCTACGTGAACATAAGTATTACAAAAATTGTCCAATCATGGCGCGGGAAATTTTTAAGGGCAAACTAAGGGCTACAAGAAACAAAATTGGAAGGCTCAGATTGTCTGAGTGTGTTCAGAGAAATTGATGCAGACATCATCTTAATTTCAGAACACTGGATTGACACGCGTAATGCAGAAAAGAAAATCTGGAACTACGACGTGTTGATCAGGAATTATTCGCAGGAGCGGTTAAACGGTGCCACTATTGCAATAAAGAAAGGGATTAAATACAAACAAATAAGAAATATAGAAGAATCCTACCTCGCGATTGAGGTCGAACTCGACATAGGCAAGTTGATCATTGCTACCGGATATCAATCGCCAAGGAGAGACGTGTTACCAATTCACACTGGCCTATTTGGCAGAAGAGCCCCCAATATATTAATGGGGGATCTGAACGCCAGATGCCAAGAATCAAGTTACAGAACCTTCAACGGTATAGGAAGAAGTCTGGACCTATTGCTGGATAGAAATATTGCCCAGTGAATAGGCCCCGACTTCTTCACCCTTGTTAGAGCAGGAAGTGCCACAAAACCACCCATCTATCTGGCGAATCGTCAGCTGCCGTTTAATTACTACATGGAACCATTCCACGAATCATGTAGTGAACATATAGGATCCTACTCACTATCAACAGGAACCCTATACAAGTCCAGCTCTAGTCAGAAAGAACTACATATGAGCAGACTGGACACGGTACGCGTGCCTTCTCGAGGACTACAATCCGCCCAACTTGGATGAGGCAATTCTCGAGGAGATCGACGAGGCAATCGACGACCTCAATAACGATCTCATCAACGCAGATAGGGCTTGTATCTCTAAATACAAGTATAGGAACCATCTCTACCTTCAGATGGACCGAATGCATGAAGGATTTATCCTATGAGCTAAAATTATTGTATGAAATCAAAATCAGGAATGCATCAGTTCACTCAATGTAACGAAGTGAATAAATCAAAGAAGAACTCAACCAATTGATCCTGGAACAACAATGGACACGATGGGATGATGCGATCGATAGCCTCGATCACGAAACAACCCCCAAAGATTAGAAAGATAAAAAATCTCAAAGGATGGACTGAGAAGAAGAAGATCGAGTTACAAAAGAAGATAAAGACATCGAAACGGAAGAAGGGAGAATTGGAGAGATATTCCGAAGTTATTGGGAAAAAGTCATCAGCATAACTGAGGAGGAAAACGAAGACTATGACTTAGAGTTTGAAAGCAACGTCATAGACAAGCTTAATGAACAAATACACAAGACGCACCCTCACCACCAGGTGGATAGACAGCGCGATGGAGACGCCTAGATTACCGAAGAGGAACTACTCAGCGCGCTCCGCTCATTCCGAAAAAAAGCCCCAGGACAATCGGGGCTTACAAAGTTAAACCTTGAAAAGGCACTAGCCAATGTCATCGAAGGGATGAGAGAAATATATAATGCCTGTCTGAACGCGGGATACTTTCCAGATGCTTATAAAACGGCAAAGATGATTTTCTTGCCTAAGCACGGAAAGGACCCAATGTTGAAGGAGAGCTACCGGCCAATTTCACTTCTAGAATTTGGCGGGAAGCTCTTCGAGGAGATTCTCAACCGAAGACTGGTTCTCACATGGAGTTGAACTCCCTCTTCAATCCACATCAATTTGGGTTTAGGAGGAAGCAAAGTAGGGAGATGGCGATTAATGTCATCACGGAAAAGCTAGCCCAAGCAAAACGGGAAAGAAGTTACCTGGACATTGTTTGTCGGGATGTATCAAAAGCGTTTGCTAAGGTGTAGCAACGGAGAATGCAGTACAATATCTTACAACTGGGCTTAAGTGAAAACTTAGAAAGAACTCTCTGTGACTATGTCATGGAGAAAGCGGCGTACATCAGTTTAGGATGCACGGACGGACCAAAGTTTCCGCTGACCGCGGGCCTCCCGCAGGGGGAGAGGGGTGCCTGTTCCCGACTCTTTACTTGATTTACACCGCTAAAGTCCCAGCTCCTCTAAGCCCCACTGGCCTCAACATTTAATTTGCCGATGCGTTCACCCAGATAATCACTTGTCCATGGAGGAATGCGCCTTGGCAAGCTCGTATGGCAGCAGCAGAATTGAAAACCTTAACACCTACGATGCTCGTTGAAAGATCCGCACCAACCAGGAAAAGTTCAAAGTAGTTCCCATAGGCAGGAGACTACTTTACGACGTCAGGGTGGGGGATAAACGTTACCCCTACACTACGGAGTGCAATGTATTCGGAATTAAGATGACTTCAGCCGGGTACAAGGACCAAGGCCACTGCTACAGTCAAAACTCTATACATGTTCAGAAATCTTCGTGAAAGCAATAAGAAAAAGATCTGCAATGCACTTGTAAGATCGACGCTGCTAGACCCCGATCCCGCCCTCCCATGTGTCTCGAAGACACAAAAGAGGAAACTACATGTAGTGCAGAATAAATGTATGTACTTAATTACAGGTAGATACAGGCGAGAGAGAAGACGCCAGGAAGAGCTGCACCGGGAGGCGGGGATAAGTCGCATTAACGTTGTCATAGAAGAACGGACAAGGAAGATGCAGGAAATGGTTAATCGAGAATTGGACGATGATATCGTCCAACAGAAGAAGCATAAGTCGCCCCAGATTTCCAAGCTCCGCTGGGCTTTTAGCTGGTGGAGCAGAAGTACCGTTCTACGCATAAAAATAAGAATGTTTTTACCCAGACCAAAGAAACCGACCATGAAAAAAGATTACCCAATTATGAAACCTCACCGATTTATACAAGAATTCAACGATGAAGAACACAAAATACCGAAGGAGACATTTAAGAAAAAACACAAAAGACAAGATTTACATTTACTACATAATATATAAAAACACCAGAGACACTAAGCACAACACTAAAGTGATTAAAGTAATTTATTACCACAACAGCAAATAAGCATATCATACACAAGAACATTCATTTTTTTAAAAACAAATGGCTTGAACGCCTAATTATATATATTAACTCAAAGACAACAAAGGAACCACAAAACAAAAAATATTTAAAAAGCGATAGGCCTGATCACCAGGCTCTTAGTATCTCTTATTGCCCTACCACACTTCTTTCTCTTTTCACCACGTGTCTATTTTCCGTTATCAGTCCTCACACCCTTTCTTTATCCCGTACCCACACCTACACTCTTACATCAATTCAAAATTCAAAGTCTGACTATTCGTCGCTCCGATCTAGTTCTCTGGCAAAGAAGACAAAGAAAAATGGAGGTTTGAAAACGTGCTTCTTTTAACGGCGGTCAGCTCGGAGACGCCGAGATGTCGGGAAGTTGCACGTTAATTGCCGGTTTCTTTATTTGAATAATGACGGATACAGAGGGGAAAGGAGCAGGGGTGACCGCCTCTCATGGTGGCCACTTTGATAGAGTAAGGGGGTGTTTCGCAGTTATTCTTGAACCCCAACCTCTAACTCACCCTCTTTAGTGATTAAGTATGGCTGTGGTGATTTTTTTTTTTTGGGGGGGGGGCACTTTCACTATTCTGGCAATTAGAGGAGAGACCAGATTGTTACGATTTTTCTCAGGGCTGTGAGTAGTGGTCTATTGTTGCTGTGTCACAGATTGTTGTTGTCGTGTCGCCTGTCAGTGTTATCAGCCAGCTACTTATTTTAGGTTGTTAACTGATTTATGGTTGTTAAGTTTGTTTAGACCTTCATTGTTTTGGTTTTGCTGTCGTTCATATTTTTCTGTACATTTTGCTGAGAAGATCCTGTGAGAAGAGGTGAGTAAAAAAAAGATTAATTTATTTGTATTTAAATACAAGCTATCTAGGCTTTAAAATGGCAGCGAAGATTTAAGCAGATATGATCAAACCGTTTGATGGGGAAGGTGATGTTGTAACGTGTGTGAAAAAAGTAAGACTAGTTCCAAAGTTACATAAAATATCTGATGTGGCTAGTTTTCTTCTTATGTACTTGGAAGGTAATGAATGCATTGGCATTGTATTTGGAGATTTCTGAATATGAATAGAAGGATGTCGATGAAATTGAAAAAAAAGCTTCTTTCTGCCTATACAGATGGAATGTTTTTGGCATATGTTTAATTGGTTCACAAACAGTGGTGTGGAGACAAATATATACTTATGCCAATGATATTAGGAAGCTAGCAGGGCTGGCTGGTTTTAAGTCAGCTGCACTGGAGCATATGATTAAACTGACTTTTGGTAATGGACTGCCGGAACGTGTAGCTATTAAGCTACAACAAATCAATGGTATTGCTGATATGTCTATGACTGAGATAATAGCTAGAACTAGAATTATAACCTTTAATATGAGTAGCACTAAAAACATTACCTCTGTTGTAAAGACCTTTGGTAATTCTGGTTGTCAAGCATGCCTGGAAATAACAAAATTTCGGTTGAAAATGGTAGATTGGAAGGTAAATCGAATTTCAAAGGGTTGAAAGGTAAATGTTTCATTTGCGAGGGACCACATATGGCTTGTTTTTGTACAAGTAGAAATAAGATCATATGTTTCAGGTGCAGGAAACCCGTACATATTTCAACTCAATCTGATAGACAGGGAAACGAGTAAAGGGTAACTGCTGCGCCGGCAGTTGCCCTCCTTATAGTGTAAAGGCGATGGCATCACATATGCCTGTAATTGATGACGAGATTGGAGGCTGCCCTGTGAAAGCATTGGTGATACGAGTTACACAAAAACTATTATTTGTAATAGGTTAGTTAATCATTGTTCTAGAGAAGAAAGTTTAACTCCTACTGATGGGCATAAAGTAAGGTGTAGAGGGTGTTGTGTCATTCAGGTGATAGTAAACAATGTTGAATTATTGGGGCAGGCAATTGTGAGTGAGACTATTATTGTAAATGGAGTTGATGTACCTAATATTAGGAATTGACATAATACATCAAATAAGTAGTGTCTATGTAGAAGATAAGGTTATATTTGGCACACTGCATTGTGCTGCAAGTGTTGGAACTGAACAATCAGAATCAGAAAATTCAGCGCATTCAGAAGAAACCATCCTGGATAAGGATTTTAAAGCATATTTTGATGGCACTCATTGGACGTTTGAGTGTTTTTTCAGCAAAGATGAAGAGCCTGTATTAAAAAATAAAACTTCTTGTTATGATAGAGATTTACAAGGCAGAAAAAAAGGGAAGAATTTGAAAACGAAATAGACAGTTGGATTGCAGATGGCATCTTAGTTCCATGGAAGAAGGAAGTGGAAAGTGGCATCTTGCCCCTCATGACAGTCGAAAAGCCATCAAAGAACAAGATAAGACCCGTTATAGACTATAGAAAGTTAAATAAATACATTATGGGCCATACAGGGGATGGTGTCATTGATGTGTGTAATGAAAGACTAAGAGAATGGCGACAGGTAGATGGAGAGCTTGCTCTTATGGATTTAGAGTCAGCATATCTTCAAATTAAGGTCGAGGGAAAATTGTGGAAATATCAGCTCGTTAAGTACAAGGGTGCAACTTATTGTCTAACAAGACTTGGTTTTGGTGTAAATTGTGCTCCCGAGTTATGTCCAAAATTTTGAAATGTGTGTTATAATTTATTAAGTTATATATAATTAAGTTCATAACTAACCTGTGTCTTTCTTTAGGTTTGAATATTAAATAAATTAAAACAGATAGTGTGTCGTAATGTGCGATGGTGTGCATTACGTATGGAGATGAACATCTTGCAGTTCCTCTACTAAATGGACTCCTAGGTTTGTGAAACCAACATTATTCCAGTTATATTAATTCTTTGTTTGTGAAATGTACATGTGCCTATATTTGTGTGTGTTCATTAAATGTATTATTTTCTTTGTATAATTATGTTCTGTAATTGTTTATGTCAGTGAAATTCAGCCGAACTTTGGAACCGTCCTTAACCTTTGGGTCTCTTCAATTTATCTCATTAAGAAGAATAGAACGTTCTCTTTGTCCCGATCATTCGGATGTTCTTCCGAGTGCGCCAGAAACTGCGCGTGTATTTAAACACTGCTTGTTTGTCTTCTTGATGTACAAAGCGTAAATCGATGATAAAAACGATTCGTATTTGAGCTAGGGGGGTGGGGCTCTTGAAGGTCGACCCTAATTATAGGGGAACCTTGAAGGTAATCGCGAGGACAACCCAAAAGCCTTGGAAGGGGGACGCTGGTTGCGAGTAATGGTCATAGAGGTCTGAGTTATCTCGTAATCTTTTGGCAAGGACTCCGGTTGATACAGATGTACCAGTTGGTTTGCGTTGCCCTTCATTATTTCCCAAGAGAGTTATTTGTTGATTGCTATGGGGTGCCCTAAGCCGAGGAGCGGTCTTATTATAGCGACGGGGTCAAATAGACCGGAGGATAGGGATAAACCACATTAGGGTAGAACACCGGTATTTCGGGAGTTATGCAATCGCGAGGAATTGCCATTAACGAAGAGAATACGCAACCTCTGTCTTCCCGATTAATAAGGCCTTGAAGCAGGAAGATTGAGGAACATCTGGATATTAAAGTCACCAAAGCAAAAATAGTTTATTATTGAACTAGAACTTATTGCCTTTTAGAAAAGTTCTTGAATCAAGTTTTAAGTTCTAAGTTATGACATAAATTAAGTTCGAGGTCAAGTGCGGACACGGTCTAAAGGAGGCCGGATGAATGAAACCTTTAAGAGTTGCACCTTAATGTCTGCGTTATGTACACGACTATATACAAAGATGAATTACGCGAATCCGAGAGATCGGACTGAACGATATATAACGCGATATATTGCTATCTAAAACAGTAATCTTAATTCGAATTTTTCTGGCTTCACACAGTTAATATTCAATTTAAGCCACGCCCTACAAGTTTTCGTCTAACTAAGCCACACCTCCCCCTTATGTACCGGCCTGTTGATTTGTCGGCATTAACATAACTCGACTTTTGATTGGCTACTGCCAAACATATTATGTAAAATTCTCTGTGGGCAGTGACATGTTGCCATGGAGATAGCTTACTAATCTGGTTTCTATTTGTTTAATAGTGATAGCTATCCGATTTATTCTGATTATGCCTTGATTATAATATTTGCCTAAGATTGCCTCAACCAACTCTAACAGAGCTAACTGTGCTCCGTCTACTACCGTGTGACATTCTCGTGAACGGCACTAACTTTACTTTTCTTTCTCTCTGTACTTTATGTGTGTAGCGACTCTCGCGTGTGTCCTATTTTGGACGTACACGCCAGTCGCAACAGAGCCTCCTAGCCAATTAAGTTTCTCCTGAAAATTTCGAGATAATTTCCGAATGTACTACTTTCGACGATGCTCTTACTGCTCTTAAATGCGCCTTAAATATCGTCCTGGTTCGCTCAACAGAGCTGCTGCTACCATATCACGCACTTTCTGCTCAAGCATGACCCACAATAATCTTCTTAAGCTTCATAAAGCTTTCTCTCATCTAGGGATTACACGATTTCTCCATTTTGTCCGAGTACGAAATCCCCCTTATTCTGCTGATGACGTTAAGTGAGTGTTCTCTTAGCTTTAAAGAAGCTCATGATATGCATCATTTTGGCATTAAACCATCATTGTCCCTAGTTAAGAAAATTGATCCAAATGTCAAACGAGAAGAGGTAAATACGATGGTGAGATTATGCGAAATATGTCAAATTATTGAACCAGCACCAGCAACTTACAGAGTAGATGAAATTTGTATAAGTGAAAATTGGAAAAGGTTTGCTATTGACTTAACTTATTTTTAGACATGAGTCTTATTTATCTATGGTTGATTGTGGTCCAGGACGGTTTGTATTGTGGAGGAAACTAAAATTAGAAACTGCTGAGCATATTGCGACTATTTTGAATGAAATCTTTTTAGAAAGCATTTAAATCAAAGGAATTTGAACAATTGTGTGGAAAGTAGAATATAATGAGATTTTTTCGAGGAGCTTATAAGCCAGAAGGAAATGGCATAGTGCAGTGCAATCATTGAATTATAATATCCATTGCACCACAAACAGGACAGGATGAAAGTAATGTTCCCCATAAATCAGTATAGTAGTATGAGTGGAGCCACCCAACAGTGTTGCCTGTTGTGGCACGGAACTGCAACTCTCCTGAGGTTGTGATCGTGGAGGAGGTTTGGTTGAAGCCTCCAATGGCGGGCTGTACTTCTCATTGGAGCAGAGGTTCAGTGACTGATATTAACTCCTCTAACAACATTTCTGTATATGGGGTTCCAAAAAATATTCTTAATGTCAGGAAAATTGTACTTCAGCCAGAGGAGAATGAATGTGGCACCTCTATTGAAGAATTCCAAGTAGCTGATGTGGATGAGGGGAGTGTTGATGGAAGGCAGGATCATGTTGATACCCCGAGGTACAACTCAAGAGAAAGGCAGCCTCCAGTGTGGTCAAGGGATTACATCCTTGAATAGTTTTATAGTGTATGGTTATCAATGTGATTTATCTTCGGTTAATAAATCAGCCTAGATAGCGTTTCGAAAACCATTACCATAAATCTTGTTTGATTGAATATGTCTGCCGTTAGCTTTAGGCCTAATGCGACAGCGAAGTAAATTTTGGAATAATGACTTGGGCTTTAAGAAAGACAATTACACAAATATATATATTCATAAAATCAACGAATGTACAATGAGATAAGTAGGTTAGGTAAATATGGTGAATAATATGGTGCAAAAATAAGGTGAATAATATAGAGTATCTTTGAGTATATAATATTGAGCAACTATGAGTAAATAATATTGAGTAACTATGAGTAAATATAGTAAATAATTTAGAGTATCTTTGATGTAGAGTAATTAATGTAGTAGTAATTTAGAGTATCTATAATGGACTGTGAATTAGGGGCTACAATGAGAATTAAATATAATTAGGATCTACTCTCGTATGGTCGTTTGCAAAGAATTGTGAGAGAAAATGGAATTAACTAAGTAAATGAATAATTGTAGAAGGATGATTACCGACCTTTATACGAAGAAAGCAGCGAGTCGAATGGGCAGAGTAGAGTGCTCTTTTGATCGAGCTGGGAAGGTGTGTTGGTTTGATTTTGTGTGAAATTTAAGAGATGTTTGGAACAGTATACGTTAATTGAATTGACAAGAAAATAAATGAATGAATTAATTATTAAGTTTAACATAAAATGATTTGAATTACAAAAGTTGAAGTAAATTAATTGAAAATTTAAATTGACAAAGTTAGAGTAAAATAAATGAATGAATTTTATACATTATAAATGATGATATATATATTTAAGTTTCCCAGGAGGTTTTTATTATAGGAATGCCCAGAGGCATTGCTATAGTTTGTAAGTGTATGATTGTCACATTTCTCTGTTGCTTATAGTTTAGTTGTTTTGGGACTCTGACCAAGCGTCTTCGCCGGAACAGTTCAAGCGTGACACAAACTATGCTCCAGAAAGGGCAAGCGCACAATTACCGGCGCTGTAGATGCATTGAGGGCAGAGGCGTGGCAACAAACAGTGAAAGGTGGTACCCTACAGGGTGGCAACTAAGCAGAACCAAGGGCTACATCAGCCCGAAAAATAGATCAAGATCTCGAAGGAGTTTCCTAGCCCTAGCCCTAAGCCCAAAGGTCTTAGGAGATAACTGGCGTCTCTCGGCGACAGCGGCACCATAGAAGTCAGCTACTGAGGCAGTGATAGCTGTTGGCGACTGAGGGAGGCACCGGACTCACGCGTACAGGCGAATGATATACTGTGCACGGTGCAGATAGTGACATCTCGCCAACATCGACAAGTAGGCTCTAAATAAGGGAAGTGCGGAAGGAACCTGTCGCCAGGAAAAAGACTGGTGTGGTGGATCGAATCCACTTTCCGCAATACACGGTCGGCTGCAGATGCATAAAACTCGCATCCGTATTCGAGTTTCGAAAGAACAAAGGATGGATAAAAAGAAAGGAGGTAGTCCTATCAGCGCCCCAGGCACTGAATGTCACACAACGAAGAATATCCATGATGTGGGAACAAGAGACCATATGGCTGCGAATATGAGCCTCCAGGTGAAGCGTCAGTCAAATACAAGAGCAACGAAACGGTGCAAATCCAACACTTCCAGGGAAACCGTATTTAGAAACAAGTCTGGGTAAGGTTGAAACCGTGGATGGCGGTAGAAGTGCACCACCTTAGTCTTGGTCAAGGGAAGCTGAAGTCTGTGCACTTTGGCATAGCAAGAGACGCAGTTCGATGACTGTTGGAGACGACGCTCCAGAGTTGGCATTTTGGCTGCGCCAAAAGAGATCAAAAAGTCGTCCACGTAGAGAATACGGAAAACATCTTCCGGCAGCCGCGAGGTGATAAATTGATACTCAAGGTAGAGTGTGACACCGAGGACACTTCCCTGCGGGACACACTCTACCTGCTCCATTGAGCCGGGAGAGGACTCACCCTACCCGTAGCCAGAATCGACGACCTCGCAAAAATTCAGATATAAAGATTGGGAGGCGTCCCCTCGCCCACACTGTGTGGAGAGTATCCATGACACCGTATCGTATGCGGTATCATATGCCTTATCCAGATCGAAAAACACCGTGTCGAAGTGCTGTGTACGAAGGAAGGCCTCGCAGTCGGGATCTTTCAGTCAGAACAGAGCATCCGACGTGGAGTGGAAATTGCAGAAGCCGCACTGTGGAGAAATCAGATGGACTCCCTTGTCCAGAAAAAGGCTAATCTAACATTTAACAATCTCTCCATAAACTTGCACACGTAGGAGGTTAGATAGATTGGGCGGAAGTCGGCCGGGTAGAGTGATGTCTCCCCGGTTTGCGAAAAGCCAGCACAGTAGCAATTCGCCAAGAGTCTGAGAGGCTAAACCTCTACCCAGATCCTGTTAAACAAATCTTACAAAAAGGCCATGCCTCGCTCACCCAGGAGTGAGTCAAAAAATGGCGTACGGAACTTCTTCTGCACACGAAGCGAGAGCGGAACGCAACTCACCCAAAGTAATCCCATCGTTCAAAGGTTTTCCGCCTCTGGAGGTAAAGTCCATTCGGCGGCCTTCCGCGACATCACAACGCGCATTAAATGCTGGTGGAGCAGAATCCGGCTAGAATCCAAAGAAAGCAGTTACGAAAGATGCCGTCACGGACGCTAGGTCAGAGATTCAAGTCCAATTTTCCTTGAGAACGAGAGGGGGGTCCAGTGAGAACTTGGCCAGAATCCTTTTGAGTCGCTTCCACGCCTCTGCTGAAAGGGTCTTCCCGTTAAGTGAAGACACGTATGCCCGCTAGGAAGAGCGGCGAGAGTGCTTCGAAACATGAATGAATGAATAGTGCATTAAGGATTAAAAGCTGCGTAGCCCAGATGGACTATCTCGCAGCCAAATTCACTTATGGGCAGTGAATTTAAAATTATTATTTTTAAAATATTGCCATATTAAAATACATAAGAAAGCAAAAATGTCCTTGGGACCAAAATTAGTTTAATAGGCAATATTAAGTCAGTTGAGTTAAAATCTTTTAACAAAAAATAGACTATTAAAAAATTCAACACAAGGTAAAAAAGAGTAAAAAATAATAAATAACAAGTAAATAAACTATGAATATATCAACAATATAACTTTAAGTTATTAAGCAATTATATTTTTGTTAAAAATTTATTCATTTTTTTTTAAAATGTAAAAACATAAACTATGAATAGATCAACAATAAATATATAAAACTATTTTAAATTTTGTTTAAAAGATTGCTTTCTTTTAGGAAGGTTAGTATCCTAGTCACGTCAAAGAAGCAATGGGTCTCAGAAAAGATGCCCCGCAGAGCCTGCTGGGGAGCCATCTCTCTGGTAATGAAGGGAAAAGTCGTCCTTCTGAGATTCCTTAGCAATGGGCATTCTACAAATATATGGAGGACAGATATTTGTGCCCCACACATAATGCACATAGGTGGGGGCAGCCCACTCATTAAATGCTCATGGGTGAGCCGGCAATGGCCTATCCTCAGACGGACAAGCGCAACCTCCATTTTACGATGTCTAGTTGTACGTGGCCATGGGTGAACGGAGGGTTTTATGGAGTGGAGCTTGGTGGGAGGGAGCTCACTCCACCTCTTATGCCATAGGCCGACCACGTATTCATTGATCAGAGGATAGGCATCGCAGAGTGGGACTGGGGCCACTGGAGCTGTCCCCAGTGATGCTGCTTCTTTGGCTGCAGCATCTGCCCTCTCATTGCCTGGGATGCCCACATGACTAGGCATCCGGCAAAAGGATATCTCGTGGATGGGCGATAGTCGTAGGAGCCACCGCTGGATCTTGGAAACTAACGGATGGCTCGAACCAACATCACCCAACATTTGAAGCGAACTAAGGGAGTCTGTAAAGATAGCATGAGAACCAGATGGCCTGCCAGCTATGATAGTCAGTGCCGCTATCATAGCAACGAGTTCCGCTGTGAATGCGGAAGCTGCGTTTGGCAGGCGGACCAATGCTGTCTCAGATGGAAAAACAGCAGCTGCTCCAACTCTGTCCGGTGACTTGGACCCATCGGCGAACACAAAAGTGCTATGCCGATGTTGAGAGGAGTGGTCGCCATACATGGCTCTCAATACTACAGGCAGGTGGTGATCCTTGGGCCTATCAGCTAGTTCCCTACATACCATTACAGGTGGTATGAGCCACGGGGGGGTCTTTGGCATGGTAAAGGGAATCACTGAGAACTCCCTTAGTTGCGCAGTGTGCTCGGCCATACGCAGAGCAAAGGGGCGAGCCAGAGATGGAGATCTATCGTATGAGGCCACTGTCCGTGTATTGAACATGCACTCATACACTGGCGTCTGCGGTAGTTGCTCAAGTCTAAGGAGGTAGTTTAAATTAGACTTGAGCCTGTGATAGGGAAGGGGGAGAACCCCGTTCTCTGCGTAGAGGCTGCACACTGGGGAGGACTTAAAGGCTCCAGAAGCCAGGCGCACACCCTGGTTACGCACAGTATTTAGTTTTTCGAGAATGGATGGTGAGGCAGAGGAGTACACCTGTGATCCATAGTCTAGCTTTGATTGGACCAATGCTAGATACAGGAGCCACAGGGTACGTCGATCACTTCCCCAAGAAGTGTGAGACAACAGTTTCATTATGTCCATTCTCTTTAATCAAGACCTTTTCAAGGCGTCCACATGGTGCCGGAAAGAAAGCCTTGAATCAAATATGACCACCAGATATTTGAAATGGGGCTCAAAATCTATAGGCACACCATATAGCGACAAATGGGGGGGAGGGGCGCCGGTGACACTAACTTATTCTCATAAAAGTGAACAGCCTTGGTCTTTACTGCGGAAAAGTGGAAACCCTTGGAGGAAGCATTTTCAGCTACAGTGCTTATAGCTCGCTGTAGCTTACGGACGATAAATGGGAGTCTGGGCGAAGAACAAATGAGCGCCAGATCATCCACATATAACGTCTACGAAATCTCGGGAGGGAGATTTCTAACAATGCTATTAATGGCCACAGAGAAGCAGTTGACACTGAGGACAGTTCCCTGTGGCACACCCTCAACTTGGTCCACGGGCTCCGATAAGGTGCCTCCAACCCTTACGCGTAGTGTGCGTCGCATCAGAAATTGCTCGACAAACCTGGGGAGGTAACCCCGCAGGCCCCAATCATGGAGTTGTTTAAGGATACCACGCCTCCAGGTGGTATCGTATGCTTTCTCAATATCAAAGAAGACAGCGATGGCGTGCTGCTTCTTTGGAAAAGCATCTCTTACGAGTGACTCCATTCGGACAAGCAGGTCTGTCGTACTCTGCTTTTTCCTGAACCCTGATTGAGAAGAAGATATGAGATTTTGAGTCTCCACAAACCAGACGAGTCTGAAATTGACCATTCTCTTAAACACTTTACATGGACAACTGGTAAGAGCAATGGGGCGGTAATGGGTGGGCTCCGTCCCGTCCTTTCCTGGTTTGCGGAATGGAAGGACTATGGCCTCTCTCCACATGGAAGGGAAGCGGCCCTTGATCCAAATCCAGTTGTAAATGTCCAGTAAATGAGAGAGAAGGGATGGATGCATATTCCTAATCATATCATAGGAAATGCCATCCGATCCGGGGGCAGTGGATCTACAGTGCTTCAGTGCATTATGGAGCTCATGGATAGAGAAAAGTCGGTTGTAAGACTCGTTATCCATGTTAGGCTCCATAAAGTTGAGCGGTTGCTGCTCCGTTGGAGCCTAAAGCACTGGAATTGCATCTCATAATTATCTGGGCTAGAGATGCTAGCAAATGATCTGGCCAAGACATTGGAAATATGGGACAAGTCCCCCAACAATTCTCCAGCTTGGACAATGTTGGGAGCTGTAAAGCCATTGGATTTGCCCAATAGCTTTTTGACCCTTTTCCACACTTTGTCTATAGGCGTTTGCCAACTTATGGACGCGATGTAACCTTCCAACGAGGTCTTTCGAGCCTGTCGAAGGATGCGTCGCCGTGCTGCCCTTGCTCTGTTACGAGCAATTTTATTTACCATCGTAGGGGAGCGATGGTAACGTCGGCAAGCCATTTTACATTCAGTCACGGCTTTCGAGCATTGAGCCGACCACCAGGGAACTTGTGGTCCGCGAGCGGTTGAGCCGGAGAGCGGGATGGAGGAGTTAGCCGCTTTATTGACGTGGACTTGGAGGTCATCGATAGCCACGTCAATATCTTCATGAGGGAAGGACGCGTCATGGCTCGAGAGGTGCCTGAATTTAGGCCAATTTGCTTTTTTTGCATTCCATTTTTTACTAGGTGGTGGAGGGGGGGCCACCTGTACATGGCGCTATAATAATGGGGAAGTGATCGCTGCCTCGCAAGTCAGGATCCACTGCCCAGTCAAAATCAGCTCTACAGCTTGGTGAACAGAGGGACAAGTCCACGCATGTAGAGCTGCTCGTCTGGATGTGAAATGATGTATGGCTGCCATCGTTTAGAAGGCAGACATCATTTTCGCCCAGAAATTTCTCAATCATGTTTCCCCCTAGGGTTCTTATCATGGTCCCCCCAAAGGGGGTGTCGAGCATTAAAATCCCCAATCAATAGAAAGGGGGGAGGGAGCTGTTTAATAACCTCTACTAGTTTTCTAGCTAGAGAGGCTGTGTCTTTTTCCTCACTAGGAGGGAGGTAAAGCGAGCAGACCGTATAGTGGCGATGGGGGAACAGGCGGACAGCGACCGCCTGCAGGTCTGTCGCAAGGTCAATCTGGTTGTGGGGAACCCTGCTGTTGATGAGCACAGCAGAACCATGAATTGGTTCTATAGGGTTCTTATAGTATCCCACAAAACCAGGAATATTGGGTACACTACGAGTACCCAAGCAAGTTTCCTGTAAAGCTATACAATCAGGATTGTAGTCTTTAAACATGGAGCTTGAGTTCTTCCCACTTGGGGAAGAGCTCAAGCTCCTACCCCCTTAGGGGTAGGAGGTTTTGGTTTATACTACACGTAGGGTAGTTTTGGTCATACCAATTACCGGTTTTGGGTATGACTCTGGAGGCATCGGGAGCGTTAATTTAGCTCTCGACTTTTCTTTTAAACGTGGCGATTTTGTTAGCTGGCTTTTCGAAATGACTGTCTTGACTGGAGAAGCAGATGTGGGAGCATCTCCATCAGTCATTTTGTGAGCCGATGACATCGACTTGGCTGGTGATGGTGGCAGCGATTGTTCGGCTGGCGAAGGATTCTTGGAATCTGATGGTTGGTTCGGCTCCTCCTTGGATAAGGGGGCAGCCTCTACTACAGCTGTTTCCTGTGATGGGGTACAGGTTGATTCCTTCTCACTTAGGGCTCGAAGGAGTTCCAAAGCAGTATCAGCAAGGGGTGGGTTGCTGACTACTCGCTTTGGGGCTGTAGTTCTCTGTTCTTTTGGGGCAGGATGGATGTCCAGAGCTGGAATAGACACCACCTGCGGCCCAATCCGATTCACATCCACGTCTTGCGGAGCGGTGGCAAGGTGTTTTGCCACTCTTGGTGAATCGGGAGAGGATGGAAGGTTCCTCTTCTTTGTGCAATCAGAAGCTAGGCTAGATTTTGGTGAAGAGTTTTCTCTACCGATTGATCGTGGTTTCGGTCGAGGGGGGCTCTTAACCTTTTCAGGTGCGCGTGGAGATGCGGGTTTAGGGTGTGGAGAACCCTTTACCTGTTGAGGCATATCTCTGCGCGGAGACCTGGGTTTCGGTTGTGGAGGACTTCTGGTTTGTTCAGGAGAGCCAGTAGATGGTCTCTGGCTTCTCCCCTTCTTTGGCGTGGCGGTGCGCAGAGCATCCGCGAAGCTCACGCCAGGCTGAATGTAAGTCTCCCTAACTCTTCGTCTAGCCTCTTTATAGCTCACCCTGTTTTTATTTCGAACAGCAATGACCTCTCTCTCGTAGAGGAAGAAGGTGCATTGCTGTGATGTGGCAGAGTGGTCTCCGCCACAATTGGGGCAGCACGGCTGTTTGGAACAGGGTGTTCCGTGAAATTCTGCTGAGCAGTTTACACAAATCCTTTCGCTTTTACAAAACTTGCTTACATGGCCAAAGCGTTGGCAATGGAAGCACCGCCGGGGGTTTTCGATGTAAGGCTTGACTGGGATGTTAAGGTAGCCAGCCTTGACGTACTTGGGCGGTTCCAATCTGTTGAAAGTTAGGATTATGGTGGCGGTAGGGACCCTAGCGCCATTCACAAACCTAGAAATGCGATGTGCACTTGTTACTTTCTGATTGGCAAGTTTTGTCACTAACCTGTCGATATCATACTCAATGAGTTCACCCGATCGAATAACACCTTTGGAGGTATTAAATGTCGGGTGAGACGCGGATGATACATTCACTGAGGCTAATTTTTCGAGAGATTGAATTATCTTTTGCTGCTCATTAGACTTGGCCTCGACAATCAATGCGCCATCATTGCGCGGCCACATTTGAGCAGGTTCGCCACACTTGTTTACGAAGTCGTCAAAGACATCAAAGATGTCAGCTTTGCTAAGAGGACAACGTTCGTTGCTCGATTTGAGTACTATAAAGCGGTCATAATCCAGTTCTTCGTCTACTTCTGATCCAAAAGGATCCAAGCGACGAAGATCTTTGCTGTTTTCACGGTGACCAGAGGCCGGCGGTCTCTGGGATGAGTTTTTAGAAAATTTACCCATATGATTTTTATTTTTATAAGTGGTGTCTTTGGAGCCGAGGGCATGTACCAAATCACCATCGTGAGTCCGGAGAGCGCCCATACAGTCCAGACAGGGTAGCCCGCTCCCCGACTCCCACTGTCGTTTCAAAAACAGCGGAGCCGCATAACAGAGTTTTACTGGACTGCGGTGCAAAGACCTCCCGAAAGCAAAACAACGACCCAGGCAACCAAACCTACCTCCGTGGCACGGTCCTGCGGACGATGCCCCCCAGTGGGTACATCCGTCGACTCGTACAGAGTTTACATACTGACTAGGACCAAGTGGGCCGAAAGTGCGCTGGAGTTCAGACACACAGTCGCCCCACAAGGTTATTTGGGGATGCCGGAGTGATGCCAGTGTTTGGTCATGAATACTGCATTGAAATTTTAAAAGCTGCGTAGCCCAGATGGACTATCTCGCAGCCAAATTCACTTATGGGCAGTGAATTTAAAACCATTATTTTTAAAATATTGCCATATTAAAATACATAAAAAAAAGCAGAAATGTCCTTGGGACCAAAATTAGTTTAATAGGCAATATTAAGTCAGTTGAGTTAAAATCTTTTAACAAAAAATAGACTATTAAAAAACTCAACAAAATGTAAAAACATAAACTATGAATAGATCAACAATAAATATATAAAACTATTTTAAATTTTGTTCAAAAGATTGCTTTCTTTTAGGAAGGTTAGTATCCTAGTCACGTTAAAGAAGCAATGGGTCTCAGAAAAGATGCCCCGCAGAGCCTGCTGGGGGGCCATCTCTCTGGTAATGAAGGGAAAAGTCGTCCTTCTGAGATTCCTTAGCAATGGGCATTCTACAAATATATGGAGGACAGATATTTGTACCCCACACAGAATGCACATAGGTGGGGGCAGCCCACTCATTAAATGCTCATGGGTGAGCCGGCAATGGCCTATCCTCAGACGGACAAGCGCAACCTCCATTTTACGATGTCTAGTTGTACGTGGCCATGGGTGAACGGAGGGTTTTATGGAGTGGAGCTTGGTGGGAGGGAGCTCACTCCACCTCTTCTGCAATAGGCCGACCACGTATTCATTGATCAGAGGATAGGTATCGCAGAGTGGGACTGGGGCCATTGGAGCTGTTCCCAGTGATGCTGCTTCTTTGGCTGCAGCATCTGCCCTCTCATTGCCTGGGATGCCCACGTGACTAGGCACCCAGCAAAAGGATATCTCGTGGATGGGCGATAGTCGTAGGAGCCACCGCTGGATCTTGGAAACCAACGGATGGCTCGAACCAACATCACCCAACATTTGAAGCGAACTAAGGGAGTCTGTAAAGATAGTATGAGAACCAGATGGCCTGCCAGCTATGATAGTCAGTGCCGCCATCATAGCAACGAGTTCCGCTGTGAATGAGGAAGCTGCGTTTGGCAGGCGGACCAATGCTGTCTCAGATGGAAAGACAGCAGCTGCTCCAACTCTGTCCGGTGACTTGGACCCATCGGTGAACACAAAAGTGCTATGCCGATGTTGAGAGGAGTGGTCGCCATACATGGCTCTCAATACTACAGGCAGGTGGTGATCCTTGGGCCTATCAGCTAGTTCCTTACATACCATTACAGGTGGTATGAGCCACGGGGGGGTCTTTGGCATGGTAAAGGGAATCACTGAGAACTCCCCTAGTTGCGCAGTGTGCTCGGCCATACGCAGAGCAAAGGGGCGAGCCAGAGATGGAGATCTATCGTATGAGGCCACTGTCCGTGTATTGAACATGCACTCATACACTGGCGTCTGCGGTAGTTGCTCAAGTCTAAGGAGTTAGTTTAAATTAGACTTGAGCCTGTGATAGGGAAGGGGGAGAACCCCGTTCTCTGCGTAGAGGCTGCACACTGGGGAGGACTTAAAGGCTCCAGAAGCCAGGCGCACACCCTGGTTACGCACAGTATTTAGTTTTTCGAGAATGGATGGTGAGGCAGAGGAGTACACCTGTGATCCATAGTCTAGCTTTGATTGGACCAATGCTAGATACAGGAGCCACAGGGTACGTCGATCACTTCCCCAAGAAGTGTGAGACAACAGTTTCATTATGTCCCTACTCTTTAAACAAGACCTTTTCAAGGCGTCCACATGGTGCCGGAAGGAAAGCCTTGAATCAAATATGACCCCCAGATATTTGAAATGGGGCTCAAAATCTATAGGCACACCATATAGAGAAAAATGGGGGGGGTACCATGTCACTAACTTATGCCCATAAAAGTGAACAGCCTTGGTCTTTACTGCGGAAAAGCGAAAACCCTTGGAGGAAGCATTTTCAGCTACAGTGCTTATAGCTCGCTGTAGCTTACGGACGATAAATGGGAGTCTGGGCGAAGAACAAATGAGCGCCAGATCATCCACATATAACGTCGACGAAATCTCGGGAGGGAGATTTCTAACAATGCTATTAATGGCCACAGAGAAGCAGGTGACACTGAGGACACTTCCCTGTGGCACACCCTCAACTTGGTCCACGGGCTCCGATAAGGTGCCTCCAACCCTTACGCGTAGTGTGCGTCGCATCAGAAATTGCTCGACAAACCTGGGGAGGTAACCCCGCAGGCCCCAATCATGGAGTTGTTTAAGGATACCACGCCTCCAGGTGGTATCGTATGCTTTCTCAATATCAAAGAAGACAGCGATGGCGTGCTGCTTCTTTGGAAAAGCATCTCTTACGAGTGACTCCATTCGGACAAGCAGGTCTGTCGTACTCTGCTTTTTCCTGAACCCTGATTGAGAAGGAGATATGAGATTTTGAGTCTCCAAAAACCAGACGAGTCTGAAATTGACCATTCTCTTAAACACTTTACATGGACAACTGGTAAGAGCAATGGGGCGGTAATGGGTGGGCTCCGTCCCGTCCTTTCCTGGTTTGCGGAATGGAAGGACTATGGCCTCTCTCCACATGGAAGGGAAGCGGCCCTTGATCCAAATCCAGTTGTAAATGTCCAGTAAATGAGAGAGAAGGGATGGATGCATATTCCTAATCATATCATAGGAAATGCCATCCGATCCGGGGGCAGTGGATCTACAGTGCTTCAGTGCATTATGGAGCTCATGGATAGAGAAGAGTCGGTTGTAAGACTCGTTATCCATGTTAGGCTCCATAAAGTTGAGTGGTTGCTGCTCCTGTTGGAGCCTAAAGCACTGGAATTGCATCTCATAATTATCTGGGCTTGAGATGCTAGCAAATGATCTGGCCAAGACATTGGAAATATGGGACAAGTCCCCCAACAATTCTCCAGCTTGGACAATGTTGGGAGCTGTAAAGCCATTGGATTTGCCCAATAGCTTTTTGACCCTTTTCCACACTTTGTCTATAGGCGTTTGCCAACTTATGGACGCGATGTAACCTTCCAACGAGGTCTTTCGAGCCTGTTGAAGGATGCGTCGCCGTGCTGCCCTTGCTCTGTTACGAGCAATTTTATTTACCATCGTAGGGGAGCGATGGTAACGTCGGCAAGCCATTTTACATTCAGTCACGGCTCTCGAGCATTGAGCCGACCACCAGGGAACTTGTGGTCCGCGAGCGGTTGAGCCGGAGAGCGGGATGGAGGAGTTAGCCGCTTTATTGACGTGGACTAGGAGGTCATCGATAGCCACGTCAATATCTTCATGAGGGAAGGACCCGTCATGGCTCGAGAGGTGCCTGAATTTAGGCCAATTTGCTTTTTTTACATTCCATTTTTTACTAGGTGGTGGAGGGGGGCCACCTGTACATGGCGCTATAATAATGGGGAAGTGATCGCTGCCTCGCAAGTCAGGATCCACTGCCCAGTCAAAATCAGCCTTACAGCTTGGTGAACAGAGGGACAAGTCCACGCATGTAGAGCTGCTCGTCTGGATGTGAAATGATGTATGGCTGCCATCGTTTAGAAGGCAGACATCATTTTCGCCCAGAAATTTCTCAATCATGTTTCCCCTAGGGTTCTTATCATGGTCCCCCCAAAGGGGGTGTCGAGCATTAAAATCCCCAATCAATAGAAAGGGGGGAGGGAGCTGTTTAATTACCTCTACTAGTTTTCTAGCTAGAGAGGCTGTGTCTTTTTCCTCACTAGGAGGGAGGTAAAGCGAGCAGACCGTATAGTGGCGATGGGAGAACAGGCGGACAGCGACCGCCTGCAGGTCTGTCGCAAGGTCGATCTGGTTGTGGGGAACCCTGCTGTTGATGAGCACAGCAGAACCATGGATTGGTTCTATAGGGTTCTTATAGTATCCCACAAAACCAGGAATATTGGGTACACTACGAGTACCCAAGCAAGTTTCCTGTAAAGCTATACAATCAGGATTGTAGTCTTTAAACAGGAGCTTGAGTTCTTCCCACTTGGGGAAGAGACCTTGGATGTTCCAATGAATTATTGGATACATCCTTACCTCTTTAAGACAATCATCCTACCCTTAGGGGTAGGAGGTTTTGGTTTTATACTACCCGTAGGGGTAGTTTTGGTCATACCAATTACCAGTTTTGGTAATGACTCTGGAGGCATCGGGAGCGTTAATTTAGCTCTCGGCTTTTCTTTTAAGCGTGGCAATTTCGTTAGCTGGCTATACGAAATAACTGTCTTGACTGGAGAAGCAGATGTGGGAGCATCTCCATCAGTCATTTCGTGAGCCGATGACATCGACTTGGCTGGTGATGGTGGCAGCGATTGTTCGGCTGGCGAAGGATTCTTGGAATCTGATGGTTGGTTTGGCTCCTCCTTGGATAAGGGGGCAGCCTCTACTACAGCTGTTTCCTGTGATGGGGTACAGGTTGATTCCTTCTCACTTAGGGCTCGAAGGAGTTCCAAAGCAGTATCAGCAAGGGGTGGGTTGCTGACTACTCGCTTTGGGGCTGTAGTTCTCTGTTCTTTTGGGGCAGGATGGATGTCCAGAGCTGGAATAGACACCACCTGCGGCCCAATCCGATTCACATCCACGTCTTTTGGGGCGGTGGCAAAGTGTTTTGCCACTCTTGGTGAATCGGGAGAGGATGGAAGGTTCCTCTTCTTTGTGCCATCAGAAGCTAGGCTAGATTTTGGTGAAGAGTTTTCTCTACCGATTGATCGTGGTTTCGGTCGAGGGGGGCTCTTAACCTTTTCAGGTGCGCGTGGAGATGCGGGTTTAGGGTGTGGAGAACCCCTTACCTGTTGAGGCACATCTCTGCGCGGAGACCTGTGTTTCGGTTGTGGAGGACTTCTTGTTTGTTCAGGAGAGCCTGTAGATGGTCTCTGGCTTCTTCCCTTCTTTGGCGTGGCGGTGCGCAGAGCATCCGCGAAGCTCACGCCAGGCTGAACGTAAGTCTCCCTAACTCTTCGTCTAGCCTCTTTATAGCTCACCCTGTTTTTATTTCGAACAGCAATGACCTCTCTCTCGTAGAGGAAGAAGGTGCATTGCTGTGAGGTGGCAGAGTGGTCTCTGCCACAATTGGGCCAGCACGGCTGTTTGGAACAGGGTGTTCCGTGAAATTCTGCTGAGCAGTTTACACAAATCCTTTCGCTTTTACAAAACTTGCTTACATGGCCAAAGCGTTGGCAATGGAAGCACCGCCGGGGGTTTTCGACGTAAGGCTTGACTGGGATGTTAAGGTAGCCAGCCTTGACGTACTTGGGCGGTTCCAATCTGTTGAAAGTTAGGATTATGGTGGCGGTAGGGACCCTAGCGCCATTCACAAACCTAGAAATGCGATGTGCACTCGTTACTTTCTGATTGGCAAGTTTTGTCACCAACCTGTCGATATCATACTCAATGAGTTCACCCGATCGAATAGCACCTTTGAAGGTATTAAATGTTGGGTGAGACGCGGATGATACATTCACTGAGGCTAACTTTTCGAGAGATTGAATTCTCTTTTGCTGCTCATTAGACTTGGCCTCGACAATCAATGCGCCATCATTGCGCGGCCACATTTGAGCAGGTTCGCCACACTTGTTTACGAAGTCGTCAAAGACATCAAAGATGTCAGCTTTGCTAAGAGGACAACGTTCGTTGCTCGATTTGAGTACAATAAAGCGGTCATAATCCAGTTCTTCGTCTACTTCTGATCCAAAAGGATCCAAGCGACGAAGATCTTTGCTGTTTTCACGTTGACCAGAGGCCGGCGGTCTCTGGGATGAGTTTTTGGAAAGTTTACCCATATGATTTTGGTTTTTATAAGTGGTGTTTCTGGAGCCGAGGGCATGTACCAAATCGCCATCGTGAGTCCGGAGAGCGCCCATACAGTCCAGACAGGGTAGCCCGCCCCCCGACTCCCACTGTTGTTTCAAAAACAGCGGAGCCGCATAACGGAGTTTTACTGGACTGCGGTGCAAAGACCTCCCGAAAGCAAAACAACGACCCAGGCAACCAAACCTACCTCCGTGGCATGGTCCTGCGGACGATGCCCCCCAGTGGGTACATCCGTCGACTCGTACAGAGTACACATACTGACTAGGACCAAGTGGGCCGAAAGTGCGCTGGGGTTCAGACACACAGTCGCCCCACAAGGTAATTTGGGGATGCCGGAGTGATGCCAGTGTTTGGTCATCAAACTGCCTCATGGGGTTCCCCTCACCCACCTTTTATGTTGGTGTGAGGTCACCTAGCCCTTGTGATGCCATTCACTAACTGCAGTGCCACAGCAAAGACAACCATATGGGCCAGAAGTGTGCTGGTGTCCATACACACAACTGCCCCAAAAGGTTGGTGGGTACCCTTAGATACCCAAACCAGGATATCCCGCCTGGTGTTCGGACGTTGGGCACACGCTCAGTTAAAAAACAGGGGCACCACGTGAAGGTGGTGTGCCAACATTTAGGGAACATAGGCTATGAGTTGCGCGATATTCCCCATCGCCCCCGCTTCGAAACATACTGGAACCTTGGCCTAGCTCGATGAACTTCAGCGACAGTGAAATCGTTCGGGCGGCGCTTATAGCGCATGTAGGCATAACGCTTCTGTTTGAGAGGCGTCTCACACTGTACTGACCACCATTGGAGGGGTTGGCCTGCAAAACAGCCAAACTTTCAAGGAATAATAGTTAGCTCCCTCCATTCGGGAGGGAGCTTTAACCCCAGATGATGGCCTCACGAATAGCTTCAGGGGTGCGGGTGTTGCCTCCTGTGAGTCTAACTACTCGGTGAAGGCGTGCGGACGTTTTGCCTTACGCGAAACATTCACGCTGGGGCAACAATGAAGCCCTCTTCTTTTAGCCAGAGCTAAGTGTGAATCCTCTATGCTGCATCTCTACCAGGAGAGCGCCCGGGGTGGGTAGAACTCGCAAAAGCGTTCAGAATGGGCGCTGAAAGGACCGTGTTCGTAGGCCTAAAGGGGCCAGGAGTAGAGGGTGTCTTTCTTAACATTGTGGCATAAGACGTTTCAGGCAGCGCTGGACGCGCCAGAACCAAGTCTTTAACCTCGCGAACAGAGATACGATCCTGGGCCTGAAGGGACAGGATTTCCTTCTCAAGCAATGCGCACCACATTACTTCAAAGAAGCGAGTTGTGGCTTTCCGCAATTGACACAATTGGCCACACACGATTTGGAATTATCGTGTGCGGTCTTGAAGCAACTTACACAGAGTTCGGGTAACCCCGAATTTACAAGTCAACATGAGCAATTCGTATGGTCGAAACGGTTGCATTAGTAGCCCCTATGCGGCAGTGGCACGAATGCCATTAAGTGATAGCGATACCAATCGGCACGCACTGACGCAGGCAACCTGCCACAGTTAAATGTGGCGAAGAGTGTAGGGGTATCTCTCGAGCCCCGTCCTTGTTTTCTCATCACACGTTCGACTTTAATGTTCAATGGTGGGCAAGCTCTAGGGTGCTGCTATCTTTGGAGTAGTCCACGAGTTCCTTCACGTAAACTACTTCCACGAGGTTTATGCTAGAGTACGGTGTCACAATCACAGAAGTGCCTTCAAGTGTCCGAAGGGCAGTAATCATTGCCGTATCGGAGGAATTCGAAGCAATCGCCGGAAGGCATCCCTCCAAGAAACTGATCACCTTCGGCTCTCTCCCAATCATGCTACCTAGAGCTCTCCTCTGATGGTTCATGATGCCATTAGTGGAGCAAATAACGAGGAAGCATTTGAATCCAGCGTGTTTGAAAACGCCAAGTAATCTATGAATGAGGGACTCCGACGTAATCGAGACTCCGCTGTGTGCATTTGCCCTTTTTGTCTTGGGCAGGGCCTTCCCATCCGGATGAGCATCACTGCCGAACGCTCCGATCTTCGCTTGGTCACCATCCAAAACAGCAACGGACCTGTCTGTCCCTATGGCTCCCGAAGAGGCAGAGGAGCCCTTGGACATTTTTACCTTGCGAATGTTTTTTTTCTTTTTAGGAGAAGATGGTGGGGAATGCACTAAGTTCGCTCCTCCGCCGGAAAGAGCACTGAGGCCGGATGGAGCGACCTCAGCAAGGTCCTTCTCGGACATGGTCCCTACTGTCACAGGGGTACCAACCGATGGAGGAGCTCCCTCCTCTCATTGTGAGGCCTCGGACACCCAACTTACAAAAGGGATAAAACACCACTTTGCAATAAAAATGTAAGGAGGGCGGGCGACCGAAGGGAGTCCTCTGCTAAAAAGAAAGCGAAGTCGAGCAGGATGGCGACGCCAGAAAGGGTAGAGAAGCATCCATGGCAAAGTTCTTCTGGACCGCTTTCTCTGCATTCTTTAGCCAAGATGCGGTTCACCAACAGTCAATGCGTGTCGTGTGATGTGACGGAAGGCCGCCGAATGGACTATACCTCCAGAGGCGGAGAACCCTTCAACGACAGGTTTACATTGAGTGAGTTACGTTCCGCTCGGACTTCGTGCGCGGACACCGCCCATGGTCTGGCGATGTCACGTACGCCATGCTTCAACACCTGGGTGAGGGAGGCATGGCCTTTGTGTTAGATTTGTTAACCAGGATACAGGTAGAAAGTATCCTCCCAGACTCCTTGCGAATCGCCACTGTGCTCGCTTTTCGAAAACCGGGGAGAGATCACTCTACCCCGGCCGGTTTCAGCCCAATCTCTCTAAACTTTTGCGTGTGCAAGTTGGTGGATAAATTGGTAAATGTTAGATTAGCTTTTTCTCTGGACTGTGGTAGCCATCGGTCTTCGGCAAAGAGCGGCTTATGCAAGTTTCACTTCACCTCAGATGCTCTGACCCGAATGGAAAATGCTATCTGCGAGGTCTTCCTTCGTACACAGCACTACGCCACGATGATTATTTTTATCTGGAGAAGGCCTATGAAACCACATGGCGATACGGTATCGTGGAGACTCTCCAAACGATGGGGACGAGGGGACGCCTCCCAAACTTTATATCTGATTTTTTGAGCGATCGTCGATTCCGGGTAGGGGGAGCGCTCTCGGGCACATTGGAGCAAAAAGGGGTGGTCCCGCAGCTAAGGGACCTCAGTGTCATATTTTCTGCCCTGAGCATCAAAGGCATCACATCGGTGCCCCCGCAAGATATTCTCGCCACGCTCTACGAGGACGTCTTTTCGATCTCTTTTGGCGCGGCCCAGATGCCAACTCTGTAGCGTAGACTCTAACAGGCATTAAACTGAGTCTCTCGCTATCTGTAAGCTGATAAGATTCGATTTTCCTCAGCAAAAACTAAGGTAGTGCACTTCTGCAGCCATCCACGGCTCCACCCTGGCCGGGACTTATTTCTAAATGTGCTTTGCCTGGAAGTGGTAGACCCACACTATTTCCTTGGTCTTGTATTTGATCGACATCTCACCTGGGAGGCTCATATTCGCACCTTTATGGTCTCTTGTACCCGCTCCATGGATATTCTTCGTTCCGTGACGTTCTACGCATGGGGCTGATAGGGCTACTGCATTACTTATTTATCGATCCTTTGTTCATTTGAAGCTCAACTACGGAGGCGAGTTTTATTCATCCGCAACCGCGCGTGCATTTCAGAAGGTAGCCTCTATCCAAAACACCCGCGGCTACCACCTTTGACTACTTGTCGTCACGTCTCTGCTCCCCAAACCTCTACAGCACCGAAAGTATTACGTTCGTCTTTTTTAGAGCACACTTCGTGTCACGCTGGGTCGGTTTTCACGCTGTTTTCCCCTCTGTTTGAAGTCAGCATGGTTTTGCCAGGCATTGCGTCGGTACGTGAGATAACGCGATGTGCCTGGTTCGGAGACAGGATTTAAATTATAGCGACTCACATAGCGCCCCGACTGCTCTCGGGGCATTGGAATCTTCGCATCCCCTGGTTCGCAATATTTGTGAGCCACTGTGTTGGTGAACCAGGCTGATATCGAGATTATCTTCTGTTGGGTTTCTGGACAATTAGGAATTGCTTGGAATGAGGGCAACAAATAGTTGGCGAGGACTGGGCGACCAGATCAGCGTTTTGCTCCTACTCACACCGATTACATGGCAGGAACACGTGCTGCTTGGCAAATAAGATGGGAGACGATAGAGGGGAACCTAAAGTTACGTGCCATTGTGACGCGACTGTCCCCATCGACCTACCCACAATGCTACCATGTAGTCTCCGAATTGGACACACTCTCGCGGGACGCACCACCAATTAATGGAGCGCTCGCCTGTGCTTTATTGTGATGACTGCATTGTTTCCCAGACTGTTCGGCATATTCTTGTTGAATGTCCCAGTCTGGGTGATCTTTGCACAAGTTACCTATCCCGGTACAGGGACGAGTGAGGTCGCTACCGCTTGTCCCTTGTGCTCGTGACGGATTCGTGCACACTGACTTGTGGACTATACGATTTTTTTGAAGAGCCTGGCCTCCTCCACTTCATTTGACTGTTTATTGTGAGTCGCATGTTTCTGCGCAAGGGGAAGGCCGGCCTACCCATGACGCCGGAGCCTACTTACTTCTTCTTGTCTTGTTTTTTTTAGTCTGTCCTTTTTAGCGTTATTTACATATGTTTTATATGTAACATAGTAGTAAGCTGTGGTGAGTGCGGCGACTTATGCCCAAGTAGCCAGTCGCCAGATGGGCTGCTACCCCTCCCCCCCCCAAAAAAAAACGTAGTGTGCAGTTCCTCCTGTATTCGGATTATTGTTCTTCTGAATCTCATTGTTTGTGGGATAGTTTGCTGTTTGCATGTTATTTTGGCGATTTTTAGCTGAGTTTAGCGTGCGGGCGATATTTTCTCGAAGATAGACACTGAATCTATTTGATGGCCTTCATCTTCGAAGTGCCTTTTTATCCCTTTGCATATGAAAGCCTTCCTACTTTTGGGGTCCAGGCATAAATCTGTTGAGCACAACCATGCCTACTCTTATGTTGGTTTAAGGTTTAAGGTAAGTTACCAGTGGGTTGATGCCCAATCCAAGTGGATTCTATATGGCAGCTAGGATAAAACGAGGCGAATTATCTATAAAAGGTAGAGGAGACCACTTTGTGACAAAAATTTTAAAAAATGACGGGTTACAAAGATTCCTCCGCCAATATAAATCGGAGACGGGTGTGTTGATGAATAGTTAGAAGGGTCGGGAAACAGGACAACCGGAGAATGGCAAAATGGCTACAATCCAATAAAAGGTGGGCAACCGATTGGACCCCACCGCAAAAACGACAGCAAGGGCTGATATGAGCATCACCCAAAACAAGATGGATGTGAGTAAGTCTCGTGTGGCCAATGCGAACTCGGCAAAGGGCCACCTTCAACGACCGCACTCTATGACGACTCGAGGGCCAAGAGCGAATAGAATTTTTAATTTTGTATATTTTGGATGCTGAACAGTCATCCCATTCATTCTGCCACAGTTGAAAAATATACTCTCTTATTGAAGGAAAGTACTCCCTAAAAGGCAGAGCCGAGTTCTTAGGGGACACAGAATGTGCTGAGTGAGCCAGCCGATCAGCCTTCTCGTTGCCCAGGGACCCAGCAAAAAATAATTCTATATCGGGATGCACTTTGGATCAGCCAGTGGCAAATTTCTGTGACTATGGGATGGGACGCATTAAAAGATCTAATTGACTGTAAGACACTCCTTGGGTCGGAAAAAATGACAAAACCACTAAAAGGTAAAATTTAGATGAGTCTAAAGGCTAAAAGGATTGCTGAAAGTTCAGCGGTAAAAATGGATGCTGCTGGCAGCAAAGATAGAGTTAGGAATTCTCCTCCTGGGTAGATGGCTGCGGCACCCACGCCACCGTCCGACTTAGAGCCATACGTGTATAGTGGGCAGCATTGTTTGTGTGAGGTTGAATGATCTAAGAACAGGCTCTTAATGATGCGAGGGTCCATGGAGGACTTCTCCAGGCTCCAAATGTTGGTACATACTGTGGGAAGAGGAGCACGCTAATTAGGGGTCAGTAAGGATGGGAAGGTAAGGACCCTCGGAGGACCCTTGGAGCACCCAGGTTAGAGAGATGATCTCCTATGCGAAGGTTCAAAGGGCGGGGTAAAGATGGCAACTTATCATATGCCGCCGTTGATTCGGCATCATACAGGCATCAGTATGACCTCTGATACAGGGGCTTTCTGTACTCGGCAGAGGTATCGCATGCAGATTTGAAGTCTATGGTAGGGCACAGGGAGTACCCCACTCTAGCAGTAAAGGCTGTTGACAGAAGTACGGAAGGCTCCATTAGAAAGGCGAACTCCTAGGTTTCGAATGGGGTTCAGCATTTTACGGGCTGAAGGGAAAGCAGATGAGTAAATTTGACAGCCACAATCCAATTTGGATTGGACAAGGGCTGTGTATAATGTCCACAATGTTTGTCGGTCACTGCCCCACGAAGTGTGTGAGAGGACTTTCAAAATGTCTAGAGCCCGCAGACAGCCTGTTCGAAGTTGGCGTAGGTGTGGTAACCAGGATAACTTTGGATCGAGAGTTACGCCAAGGAATCGAAACTCGGAAACAAACTCTATATCTTCGCCTTGTAGGGAGATAGATGGCGGAACAAGAACCCCTCTACCTCGGTGGAAATACATTGCTTTGTTTTTGTTCGTGGAAAAGCAGAATCCCTTAAGTTCTGCTCTTTTGGATACAGCATCGACCGCCAGTTGTAGCCGACGCGCTGCTGATGGAAGATGAGGTGAGGAACAGTATAGTGCTAAATCATCGAAAAACAGAGTTGCCGATACACCCTCCGGAAGAGACGAAATAATATCAGTGATGGCAATTATAAAACATAAGATACTTAAAACACTGCCCTGAGGAACTCCCTCCTCTTGGGGTTGCAGGTCAGAGTATGTGTCTCCAACACGTACCTTGAAGGATCGAGATGCTAAAAAACTTTGAATGAGTGAAGGTAAAAGGCCTCTCATCCCCCAGACGTACAGCTGCTTCAAGATGCCGTATCTCCATGTTGTGTCGTAGACTTTCTCAATATGAAAAAAGCCAGGACTCGGTGCTTTAATTAGAAAGCTTTCCAGACCGATCCCTCGAAACGTACTAGTAGGTCAAGGGTACTATGACCTTTGCGGAAGCCACATTGAAATGGAGAGAGATGGTGATTGGTTTCTAAGAACCAGTTTAGGCGCTCCAATATCATTTTTTTCCAGCAACTTGCTCAAACAGCTGGTGAGAGCTATAGGGTGGTAGTGATCTGCATCCAACAAGTCCTTGCCTGGTTTTACAAAGGGAAGGATGATCCCAATGCGTTATGATGAGGGGTAAAAACCCTTCACCCATATAAAGTTGTACAAATCAAGTAAGAAGAGAGTAGAATGTGGATGTAGGTGCCGAATCATATCGAAATGGATCTCATCAAGGCCAGGGGAAGTAGATCTGCAAAGGGACAAAGCGCTTTGCAGCTCATGGATGCTGAATAGAGCGTTGTATGGAAGGTTAGATTTTGTTATGAAGTTGAGATAATGAGATTGTTTCTTTGATTTGTAGGATTGAAAAGCCTTATCGTAACGGCTGACACTGCTGACGGCGCGGAAGTGTTCAGCAAAGGCATTGCTGACTGCCAAGCCGTCATTCTCCAAGGAACTGTCTAAGTTGAGTGTGGCAGTATGATAATTAGCATAACGGCCCCTGATCTTATTAATCCTCTTCCAAATCTTAGCAGTAGGTGTCATTTGAGGAAATTGATGAAATGTAACGGCGCCATGAATTTCGGCGAGTCTGACGAAGGGTTCTTTGGCGAAGCGGACGAGCTCGGTTTGGTCGACTTTGTTGCACAAAGTTGGGTTCTTTCGAAATCGGGCATGGGCTAAATTGTAATTTTTGATAGCTGTTGCACACGTCGAGGTCCACCAGGGCACGGTTGAGCGGCCCGTGGCAGGTCGCCTCCGTGGGATGGTCCGTGTTGCTGCATTGTAGATAGTCGATGTAAAGCATTCTACTGCCGCGTCCACTCCATTGAAGATCCCCAAGGATGCATTTGTGAAAAACTCCTCTTGGAAACCTTCCCAATCTGCATGACCTAAGTCCCACTTAAGGGGCATGGTTGTATGAGGGCTAACTTGAAGGGCCGCCAAGACAATAGGGAAGTGGTCACTCCCATCTAGATCGTCAAGAATTGACCATCGAAATTCCGTGAAGCAATCCGGGAAACAGACAGACAGGTCAACACAGCTAAAAGAGTCCGTCTGGACATGATAAAGAGGTAAAATCGCCAGTATTTAAAACACAAAGAAAGTCAAATAATAAAAGAGACTCTAAAACACTGACTTTGGCATTTCGAGTGATGTCACCTCAGTATGGGTGACGGACGTTAAAATCTCCTAGTAATAAAAATGGGGAGGACAACTGGTCTATAATTTCTAAAAGGTCGGGTCTTGACAATGATAAACAAGGAGGTATGTAAATAGAGCAAACGGTAAAAAGTTTGGTAAGAAAAACCCTCACGGCAACAGCTTCGAGGGTAGTATGTAGGGAGATGGGAGAAACATGGTAGGATGAAGATACCATGATTGACACCCCTCCATGAGAGGGGCTTCCAGCAGGAGCAATAGAGTTGAAAGTGAGAAAGCCGCTTACCGGCGGAAAGGGCCGTATACCCAGTTTATTCTCCTGAAAACAAATAACAGCGGGGTAGATAGTCGTCTAAAGAATTTTGAGTTCTTCCCACTTTCGAAGAACTCCTTGACAATTCCATTGTAAAATGGAAGATATTATGTGTGACGATTAGATACCACTGTGGATATCTTTTTCTCTTTTGAGGCCGATATTGTATTTGAGGTTCGTCCCAAAGAGCTTGGGAGACGGAGAGCTGATTTTGAGGAGCCTGCTTTTGCAGGGGGAGAGATCCTAGAAGGAGCAGTAACTGGTTTTTTTTTTCGTGGGTTTTGGAGAACCGAACGAGGTCCTTGATGGTAATTCGGGCTCGCAACCTGGCGGAAAAGGAAGATCCTAAAGGGATTTTCGGCCGGTAGATCCGGATTCATGGGTGGAGGGTATTTTCGGTGTCTGAGGAGTTGGTCCAACCGCCGCAATTGGTGATGTTGGAGTATCAACTGCTTCCATCGGATCTTGGGTTGGAGGGTGAGCGGAACGAACAGGTGATCTAAGCGAGGTGTGTGGAGCTGGGTGTATATCTGCCATAGTTTGGATCAGGATGGGGCCTAAGTCCTGTGAAGGGCGAGACGGACTTACGGGCATAGAATGTTCAACCATAGGGGAGGAGTCCATTGAAGATTCTCGGGGTTCGGCCGAGTGGGCTCCAGAGGCTGCCCGCTTATTGGTGGTCGATGACCCAGGTGAGGAATCCTTCCTCTTATCACTGGGCTTTGGGTCTCGGGGCCGGGTGGACGAACCTTCACTGGTCGATGTTGAAGATTCTTTCAAACAGGGTCTGATGTCTTCAAGTGTGTCACCCTGAGCGTCTCTCCCAGCTAGAGCTGCTGGAGAGAGGGGGGCTATATTGGTTATCTCGGTGTGAGAGCGATGCTTCGACTGCATATTCTGAATGTTTTCGACGCTGCGAGTAGATATAGGGTGAAGTGCTTCAGGCTGGTCGGAACTCGCGCGTGATGGTCGGTTTCGTCCAGCGTCACGTAAAACGTCAGAGAAGAACCGGCCGAGTGGCGAGGTTTGTGCTCGAGGACGCTGGCGGGCCTCTCTTAGATCTAGAAGTAGGGAGTCGCGCAAAGCGAGAACTTCCTTTTCATATAAAAAATATAGAGCAGAGTTTTGACGCAGCACTGTGGGTACTTCTGCATTCGGGGCCATGGTAGTCAGGGCTACAATTCAAGTCGGAGAGAGGGTGCCGACAGGCACGGCCAACATGTCCAAATTGATTGCAATTTGAAGCAGCGCCTAGGTGGTTCGATGTAGGGACTTACCGGGACACGAAGGTACCCAGCTTTAATATACTTCGGCAGTTCTTGTCGTTCAAATGTTAAAATCAGTGTGGCGGTTGGGACTTTAGTGGAGTCTAATTTTTTAGTTACCCTGTGTACGTGTGTGACACGTTGGGTACCGAGCTTACTCTGAAGGCGGGTGGAGTCGCAGTCCTTTAGTTCGTTTGAACAGACGACACCTTTGACGAAATTCAGACGCGGATGGGGCGAGAAAGTTATTGGAATTTCAGCTATCGAAGATGGATTTCGCAAAAGGTTGGGTTGAGAGTGGGATGACACCTCGACTACGACATCACCATTTCATCTTGACCAAATCCGGCGGGGTTCACCACAGCGGGACTCAAAAGATTCATTGACGTCAAACACATCGACTTTTGCAAGTGGGATGTCGGATGATGAATTCATGACAAGAAAGCGAGGATAATCAAGATCTGGTCTACGTCGTTGGAATAGGGCTCCAACGAGTGAGGGAAGGCTGAAAGGGGAGCTAAGGAACGTTTGGCACGAGAACCCTTACGGGAAGGGGAGGTTTTTAGTTTATGACTAGCCATTGCCAAAAAAAAAACTTCGCATTCTCCCTCGCGGCTCCCCACCATGGAGGCCTACAAGGGCCCGGCACTACTGCAACTATACAATCAGTTACGTCCGGTATGTCCTCTTGCAGAATGGATACGAATCCACCATACTATCTTTATAACCCCAAGAGGCTGCCCGAGTTCTCCTACGCACGGAGAAAAGGGGCCAACGATGGGTTTCTCCTTGGGCATTCCGTAGACGAAGGCGCAGGAGATGCCCAGCCTCTTTCACCTTCATGAAAGAACAATTCTTAATCAATCCATTAAACGAGCAGCGGTCGGGTATCCATAAGGACCACTAGATAGGTGAAGGAAGAGGGGGAAATAAAGGGCAGTGGAAGAGCGTAATAGGGGACGAAAGAAAGAGGAGCATGTTAAAAGTCTTGTTGGCAGCAACATGGGTCCCCTAAGGGGGCCAGGGCTGACCCCCCTCGCCACGAGAAGGCCAGATCCTGCCTGGGAACAACCCCTGAAGAAAAGATCCCAGAGAGGGAGGGAATATGTTGGTTATATTTGATTGTCACCTAAGGCGGTGAGGGCTAGTAATTCTTTTCTGACTTCGCTTTAAATGTAGCCTCTGTTCGGTCAGGATTAATTAGAATTCTGGGTTTGACTTTTGTAACTATTTGCAGTTGTTCTCGTAGTTTGAGTGTACAGAATGGTCATTTCTTTGGGGTTTGAGCGTTATGTTTCTGGACCAGTAAGCCGGTCCGAATAATTTTCTGAGGTCGTTTTTTTTTTTTTGTTTCTTTGTGGGTTTATTGTTTGTTCAATTTGTAAAGTTGATGAGTCAATAATATGTCTCCATGGCCACTTAATGAAATTCAAAACCCCTGCCCGTGACAGCCCACACTGACCCCAACAAGTAACCGTTAACAATTGTGGGAAGTAGTGAGCTAGGTAGTGAGGGATAGTGGTGTACAAGAGTAATGTGGGATGGGGGTGGGGGGTTAGTGGTGAAATGTGAAGGAAGTATGAGGTGCAAGGGTAACAAAGTTGCTTGGAGATCAGGCTAATCTTTCATTGTGTCTTCTTGCTTGTTTTTGTCATATATACATACGAGTATATTGCTATGGATATCATCGTGGTCGTGGTCGGCTCCAGCTCGTATCCGAGCATGGGTTTCGTCGTCAGTTATCCGGTCTCTTCGGCTGATGTTTGTGCCGAATAAGACTTAAGAGATCAAGAAGGCCGGAAAGAAAACAGAGACGAATGCCATTCACTAAGTAATTTATTTTGGGCGATCGTGGTTGCGCAACGGGCACGCGCGTGCACTTGGCTAGTAACGCATCCACTGCGGTTCAAAACATTGAGACATGCGGTTTCAGTGAGGCTGATTGCATCGGGCTGCCGGGTTCATGGTCTATCTCGGCCCGCCTTTGTCACGCCTGGCCGATAGGCGCTGCCCTCCTCCCCCAGAGCCAGACATAAGAATCTTATATGGCCTATGTCTGCTAGGCCGGCGGCCGTTGGGGTCTTGCGTTCAAGCCTTTGCATTCGTGTATTAATTTAGCGTTTTTTGTTCGCTTGACGTGTTATTTGGTTGTATTGTTTCCTTTTCTGTGTTTTTGTCTCTTTTCTAATACTTACGTGTGTATAATTTTAATTTTGGGTATTTGCTTTTGTGACTATTAGTTACTTATTCGTGTTCATGTGTGTGTTCTGTATTTCATACTTAGGTATTCTCCTTGTTTGTGATTCTTCTTCGTCACCGTCGGGTAATTTGATGTCTTCATTGTGGGTTTTTTTTTTTTTAATTCAAGTTCGTTGGCCATTATAGGTTTTTTCTTGGTAGAGTTTCTTTTTATGCGAAAAATGGGAGAACTGCGCCTCCAGACTTGCTGGCGCTGCTTGGAAATCTTGCGTGACATGGACCTTGTTAGTTCTCTTCGATGAGTGCTCTGATTTCCTCGGAGCAATTTAACTTTATTTTTTCCTTCATATTTGACGCTTTTTCCTTTAGAATTATGTTGAGCGGCTTGATATTCACCGCTCTGTGTATATCCTCGTTTCCTCGCATGCCTCCTGCGCGTACTGGTGATGATGTACATGCATTTGTTTTGTACTCTTTGCAACTCTCTTCGCGCGTTTTCTGAAACGCTGAGGGTTGACCTGATTAGCGCCAGATAGATTTTTCTTTTATTACTTTTACTGAGGTTTCTGACTGCCGCTTTTGATCTTTGGATCCGTTCTGTGACGTGCTTTCTGTACTCTTAAGGGTGACCTTCACCCCCAGTACATTGCACTTGTTCGTGTAGGGATAACGTGTATCCCCCAACTCTCACATCTGATTTTTTTCTTTTTCCTAATGGGACAATCTTTAATTTGTCACCATTAGTTCAGATCTTCCACTTGGATTCATATTCATTATTTTTTTTACTTCCTAGGCAGCCATTCGAGCTTGCATAGGCGCATTTCGATGTCTACAAACGATCTGTTGGCTTATATCATCGGCGAACTGGATATTCAGGCTAGTGGGGTTACTTGGTTCTGGGATGTCAGATGTATAGATCGAGTACACGGTTGGACTGAGACACTCCCTATGAAGCAATCCTGCCTGTAATGCAAAGGTGGGTCCGTCCGTGCGCCCTATACTGATAGTCAGATAGAATTTTTCAAGCTTTGTGTTTAAACCCAGTTGGAGGATCTTATATTGGATCCCCCTTAGCTATACTTTATCGAACGCTTTTGATACGTCCTTGCATACGATGTCGACATAGATCCGATTTTTCTTGGCTTGAACAATATTCTCCGCGATGACATTTATTGCTATCTCGGTGCTTCTCTTTTTTTTCTGAAGCCGTATTGATGGTCGTTAAAAAGCGATTTGTCCTCCAAGAGCTCGACGAGTCTTCTGTTTAGGATCATCTCGAAGAGTTCTTCCCCCTCACCCATTCCAAAAGGGATATTGGGTGGTGCCTCAACTCTCCCGTCGGGGTTCTCCCAAGTTTAGCTATGAATATCATGTTAGCCGTTCTGTATGCGTCGGGAAAAGTAGCCTACATTTGGGCAGGCATTAAAGCAGTATACCTTCCCGTATGCATATCGGTGCTTTGGCGAAGTTTAACTTCGTCAATCCTGACCGGCCTGGTGCTTTTTGCTTAAGGGAGTAGAGCGCGCTTTCCAGTTCTTCCAGCGAAACCCTTTCTTCTTCTCCCTTGTTCACTTGGTTGTTCAGATGCGCCCTTTCTATGATTTCGTCTATTATTTGATTTCCAAAATCAATGTCGAAGTCTCCATTTTTTTCTTTACTGATTCTGAAAATCTGCTCCCAGTGTTCCCTGAGAATTTCCTCTGATTTTATTTCACCGTAGGAGTCTTCTAATTCCTTTTATTCTGGGGCATTCCCTTCATCCTCTTTATCTTCACTCAGAATTGTTTCGGTTTTGCTTCGCTATCAAGTTGTTCGATAGCTTCATTTCATTTCTATTCTTGTTGTTCGTAAATTTGTCTTAAATTCTTCTTTGATTTCTCTCTTACGGTACATTGCCTCACAGGATATTCTCGTGTTAATGTTCATTTGATATAATTCTTTCAGCTCACGGTGTAAATAAACCCTTCATACACAGAAATTGTTTTGTATCCGTTTTTGAGAATAGTCTCTCTGTCAGCCTCGTTCATCTAGGCCTCCAGCCGATCTATTTCCTCAAGCGTTGCTCCTAGGTTCGCTCGGATGTAATTTCTTAACAATTGCTCATAATTATCCCAATTCGCCCCGTTGTAATTCTTCCTCTTGTGTGATGCTACCAATATAAGGTTAACGTTGATATTAAGGTTATTTCCTATATGGTCACTACAAGTTATCACTTCAGGGGTCCTGTGATAATTATATGGTACGGGGAAGTTGGCTAAGCAAATGTCCGGCTAGGTGGCATTTCTTTCCGTGATGAAGGTCGGAAAGTCGGGTCCCAGTCTCAGGAGTTTGTTTATGTCTAGGAGAGTATTCAAGCATCTGCCTATACCATTCGTACGTGTATCCGGACTAGGCAAGGCAGATCGTGCGTTCAAGTCCCTCATTAATATCTTAGGGACCCTTTGCCCAAATATAATCGTGATTGTTTGGTTAAACAAATAGTCGCGCCTCGGAGGTTGGTATCCCGTGGCAACGACCATTTTACCCAGGATCATCTCTACTTCTATGGCGAGGTAAGACTCTTGCAAGTTCCTGAGCCGATTGAATTTTATTCCCTACTTAACCACAATCGCTGCTCCGTCATATTGTTCTTGAGAATGGGTCACTGTTACCATATGATAGTTCCATATCTTGACTATGTTACTATCCGTGTTCGGAAATGTGCATATCGGCATCGATGTTTCTAAAGATTGGGCTGTACTGCGCTTTTTTCGTGGTCAATCCGTCGGTGTTAATACTCAAGATTCTTAAGCTGTCTCTCTGCATTTTAAGATTTGATCTACCACTTCTGTAATCTGGGGTACCTGTTGGGGACCTTTTAGGAGCAGGGGGTGGATGTTCAGTTGTTTCATCCTGAATTACTTCCATGGTCTTCTTCTTTTTTGTTTTCTGTTTCCTAGGGGGCTGGGAGTCTTGGATCTACTTGTTGCGGCGCTCAGAGATCTTTGGGTTTCGGATCACTTTCTTCTTCTTCTGAGTGCGAGTCGCTTGAAGACTTTTCATGGGTATCATCTGATTCTTCTTCAGATGTTACTTGCAGCACTTCATATTGAGTATCTTTAGTGAGTCCGGTGTCTTGGGCACTATCATTGTGGGTCAATTATTTGCTTGCAGCAGTGTGTTTAACTCTTTATCATAGCAAGCAGGGTTTCACATGGATAATGCAGGTGAGGATTTTAGAGCTAATTTCACTGTTTAAGTTCATCGTCGGTTAGTTGAGGGTTGTAGTTTGGTTAACTTTCAAAGCAGCCGTCGCGTAGGTCTGAGCGCTACGGATTCGTGCTTCCTATCCTTTTCGCTTAATAATTTATTTCCATTTCGGGCAGTTTAAACATTTCTTTGTCGTCGAAGCACTCTTTAAACCGGTGATCCTCTTGCCCGTTCTGAAGTTTCTTGTCCTTGTTGGGGCAGGAGCTACTTGCATGGTTTTATAATTTGTAACAGGAAAAAGCACATCTGTATATTGTGAATTTTTCCTGTTCAATGTTTTCTGACGGAATTATGATGTTAAAGGCGAGAATTCCGTCTTTTTATCTTTTGGACCATTTTGGTGGTCAGAAAAGTAAGCTTAAAGACGTGCGTGTAGTTATTGAATTATATTATTTCCTTGATTTTTTTGCCAATGGGTTCTGTTCTTCTATTTCTCTTTTTGGTTCGTCGGAATTCCTTTCAATGATCAAGTTTTCAATTTGTCGGCAGATGAGGCTCCTATTGGCCACCACCTGCAGGGAGGTCGGGTTCTCGCTTCGTGATTTTTTTTTTAGCTCATCTGGCGACTACCTACTTGGGCATTAGTCGCCTTATTCAACATTGCCTAAAATTAGGCATCTTTAAAAGAGGATGTAAAAAACAACAAAATAAAACAAAGAAAAAGGTAATAAGCAAGAAGCAAGCTCCGCCCCCCACCGCCTAGCTCGACGAAATTTAGACAGTGAAATTGTTCGGGCGGCGCTTATAGCGCATGTAGGCATAACGCTTCTGTTTGAGGGCCGTCCCACACTCAGCAGACCACCACGAGAGTGGTCGACGTGCAAAACGGCCAGACGTTCTGGGAATAGTAGTCAGACAAGCGGCGATGAGGTTGCCAGGGAAGAATCAACGGCCTCATCTACTGAGGTAAACTCGATTGAGAGATACAATTCAGTCATTTCCTAAAATGCAGGCCACCGCTCCAAGTAGCACCGAGGTGGGCTCTCAGGCGGCAGCGGCCCAGAAAATATTTGAATGACAAAGTGATCACTACCATGGAGGTCATCGACCAACTCGAAACCAACATCAGGCTGTGCATCCGGAGAGCACAGAGATAGGACACCGATCTCAAGCTCTTCGATCAGATCGGCAAGGACTTGTCCCGTGGAATTTATTGAGTAGTATTCCCAGAGAGGATATCTGCCGTTCAGATCTCCAAGCAAGGGAAAAGGCCTCGGCAAACCTGCCACGACGCGGCGGAAGTCTCCCCCCCACCCCACGTCGAAGTCAGCTGACGGTGGAATATGGGCAGAAATAACAGTATACCTCCTATCCAGGTGAAGATGCACAGCCACTGACTGAAAGGAGGTATTTAAAGTGAAAAAAAGAACGGAGACATCATGCCGGGTATAATTTTTTCCAAGGGGCTATCTGGCGACTGCCCACTTGGGCATAAGTCGCCGCAAACAAACAGCCCAGTTCTAGGTAACTTTAAAATAAAAAAAAATAACAGAAACAACAATCAGGAAGCAAGCTTCTGCGTTGGGGGGAGGTCCCCCCCCGGCGCAGGAGCGTGCGACCTACAAAAAAAACAAACAATAACAAAAAACAAGTTAAATACAAGGAAGAAGGCCGGCCTCCCCCCCAAAGTGAACAAGTCCACCAGTCATGATGCACGCACTCGTCCCGAGTACAAGGGACAGGCGGTAGCGACCCCGCCCATCCCGGTACCGGGACAGGTATCGTGCGCGAAGATCACCCAGACTGGGACATTCGACAAGAATGTGACGAACAGTCTGGGGAACGACGCAGTAGTTGCAATACGGCGCAGGCGAGCGCTCCACCAAATAGCGATGCGTCACACGAGTGTGTCCGATTCGGAGACGACAGAAAGCAACCTGAAGCCGCTGCGGCCTTGGGGGATAGATCCATGGGAACAGTCGCGGCGCAATGGCACGCAACTTTAAGTTCCCTTCGACCGTCTCCCATCTTCTTTGCCAAGCAGTCCGAAGAGCTGCCCGTATTCCTGCCATGTAGTCGGTGTGAGGAAGAGCGAAACGCTGGTCCGGTCGCAGAGTCCTCGCGGACTCTTTGGCGCCGTCATTTCCCGCAATTTCTTCAAGTCCAGGAACCAAACAGAAGATAATCTCGACATCCGCCCGGCTCGCAAAAACCGTGGCGTCACGGATATCGCGAACCAGGGAATGCGGAGATTCCAAAGCCCCGAGAGCACTCAGGGCGCTTTGTGAGTCGCTATAGATCACAATCCGGTCTCCGAACCGGGCACGTCGCGTAATGTTCCGTACCGAGTCGTGTATTGCCACCAGCTCGGCCGTGAAGACACGCAGCGCCTGGCAGAGCCCCGCTGACTTCAAACAGAGGGGATACAGCGTGGAAGCCGACCCCCTCTTGGGACTTGGAGCCATCCGTATACACTGGCACGGTTCGAGCGTGACACGAGGTGTGCGCCAAAAAAAGTCGAACGCAATACTCCCGGCGCTGTACAAGCTTTGGGAGCAGAGGCGTGGCGACAAATAGCCAAATGTGGTACCCTCCAGGGTGGCGTCCTGGGCAGAACCAGGGGCGCCACCGAAAGCTAATATAACATTTACCAATTTTTCCATCAAATTGCACACGTAGGAGGTTAGAGAGATTGGGCGGAAACCGGCCGGGATAGACTGAACTCTCCCGCGTTTGCAAAAAGCGAGCACATTTGCGATTGACCAGGAATCTGGGAATATACCCTCTCTCAGATCCTGTTGAAAAAGTTATCAGAAAGCTAATGCCTCGCTCACCCAGGTGTCGAAGTATGGCGTACGGGACATGCTCTGGATCAGGGGCGGTGTCCGAGCAAGAAGCGAGAGCGGAGCGCAACTCATTCCCAGTAAACCTGTCATTGAAGTGTTCTCCGCCTCTGGAGGTAAAGTCCAGTCGGCGGCATTTCGCGTCATAACAACGCACATTGAATGCTGGCAGCATCCCGGCTAGAGAATGCTGTCGCGAAGGATTCCGCCATGGACGCGGGGTCCTAGATTGCGGACCCATTCGCGGAAAACCTGAGGGGAGGTCCATGCGCTTATAGCGCATGTAGTCATAGCGCTTCTGTTTGAGGGCCGTCTCACAATCCGCTGACCACCACGGGAGTGGTCGGCGTGCAAAACGGCCAGAAGTTCTAGCAATAGTTGTTAGGCCCACGGTGATGAGGTTGCAGAACTCAACGGCCTCATCAACCGACCTAAACTCATCGACTGATAGAGAAATCAGTCATTTCTTGAAACGCTGTCCACCGCGCCAAGCACCAATAAGGTGGGCCCTCGAGCAACAACGGCCCAGAAAATGATATTTGAATGGGAAAGTGATCACTACCATGGATGTCATCGACCACCCTCCACCAAAAATCAGGCTGTACATAAGGAGCACAAAGATAGATCTAGGCAAGAAAATGAAGCGGTTCTCGGGCAGTGATGCGTAAACTCATCCACATTTAGGACAGCTATCACCAGCTAGTCGAGGACTTGACCACGGGGATTAATCGACTAGTCTTCCGAGAGACAAGAGTGGAATCTACCGTTCAGATCTCTGAGCAAGAGAAAGGGCCTCGGCAACCGTGCCACGACGCGGCGCAAGTCCCCCACGTCGAAGTCGGGTGACGGTGAAATGTACGCGGAAATAACAGTATACCTCCTATCCAGGTGCAACTACACAACTACTGCCTGAAAGGAGGTATCTAAAGCAAAGAAGAACGGAGGCAACATGCAGTGTGTAAATCGCGCATCCTCCTGCCTGGCCCCCATCACTTGGGTGGTGGGGTCGCAAAACCCTTATACCCCTCGAGGGTGGGCAGGGGGCACGCGTCCAGCATGTTCTCCTGCAAAAAGATTGCTAACGGGCAGCGGGACGAGACAAGCCTACGCAACTCCTCCCAGTTGGCCCTGAGTTCATGGCAATTCCATTTAAGGAATATGCCCTCCAGGCCTAGATCAGAGGAGATGCAGGGACCCTCTTCGAAGAGAAGACCTTCACGGGAATGGCCGTACGCTTACCGGAGGCAGAACTCCCGGCGCTGTTGCCTTCGAGGACTTAGTGGTGGAGGTTAGGCTCGCCATGCTAGTCTTTACCTCCCTCTGCCTCAAAACCTTAAGTGAGTGGAGGTCCTACCATCTTCGAGAAACTCAGCCTACCACTGGGTGTGGGGGAAGGAGCCAAAACTCCTTTAGTGCTGTCCTCCTTAAGGAACCCGGAAGATTGCACGGTCATGCTGGTCGAAGAGAGGGGAGCCCTGGCTTTAGCCGGGGCTGAGTGCGAACCCTTTGTGACGCTAGCTTTACCAGGGAAGCGCCCGGGTTGGGTAGAGCCCACAGAAGGGCTCCGAATTGGCGCGGAAACAACCGTGCTCGTTGGCCTGGATGGGCCAGGAGCAGAGGGTGCCTTTCTAACTATGGAGGCATACGACGTCCCAGGCAGAACCAGGCGCACCAGGGCCAAGTCCTTAGCCTCGCGGAATGAGAGTCGATCCTGGGCCTGAACGGCCAGGATTTCTTTCTCAAGGAGATATGCACCACATTGCTTCGAAGAAGCAGGGTGTGGCTATCCGCAATTGACACACTTGGCCACACACGATTTGGACTTATCGTGTGCAACCTTGGAGCAACTTACACAGACTTCGGATAACCCCGACTTTGTGCGTCTACAGCAGCGATTAGTATGGCCGAAGCGGTGACAGTAGCGAATAACAAGGAAGCGTTTGAGGCCAGCGGGCTTAAAAATGCCAGGTACCCTCTGAATGAGGCCCCCCCAACATAATCGAGGCTCCGCTCTTTGCAGTTCTGGTTTTCTCTTGGACTCCCCAACAAGGAAAGCAATGGGGCTGGACGTGCCGATCTTTGCTTGGTTGCTTACCGAAACGGCAGCAGACCCATCCGTCCCTGCGGCGGGAGAGGAGCACTTAGTCTTTTTCTTTTTACGAGAGGATGGCAGAGAATGAATCCGCTTCTCCCCCCCCCCGCCGGAAGGAGTCTCCAGGCCAGATGGACCGGCCTCAATAATTTTTTTTCCGAGATGGGGGTCTTGGCTGTCACAGCTCACAGCGGCATCAGCCGGAGGAGGAGATCTCTATCCTCCTTGTAAAGCCTTGGAGACGAGAGCTGTCTGAAGATGACATTGCACAGGTTCCTCCCCATGGAAGGTTCTACTGTCTGGGTCTGGGTTGCCTCAGCGACCATGTCCATCTCAAGGAAAGGGGCCTCCATGTGGCCATCTCCCCCAAGGACACCACAGGTCCCATTGGTCTCAGCGTCATTGGTTGGGGAAGAGAGGGGGGCATGTACGGTGACCCCCTTAAACTCAAAATGCAAGCCTGCGGGTCTTTAGAGGAAAGAGGTCGATGGGCTCTGTCTTCCCTCCTCCTCCTAAGGGCCCTATTGTGCCGCTCCACTGGGAGCAGTCAATTATGCGACACCTGCCTTTCTTGGCAGTGCCCTTAAAAAGTAAAGGGAGGACTGCTGCTGTAAAGAGTAACAACAAGGAACAACAAGGAAAGAAGGTACCCTAGGAGACCTTACGGTCCATTCAAAGAGGGTACCATTGGACTTGCAATCGAGCGGGCACAAGGCTGCTCAATTGTTTTGCGTCCCTAAACGGCCACTTTTCAAGACCTTGTCTAGTCTTGACTTGAACTGGTCAACAGATTCACTGTTGACAACTTCCACTGGAAGTGCGTTCCACTTACCGCAGATACTGTAGGTGAAAAAATTTCCACACAGATTGCGGTTGTAACGCTTCAGTTCAAGTTTGAAGCCGTGATTGCGCGTTCTGTTCTCACTCAGTGTGAAAATATCCCGGTAGTCAACATTGTCGAACCCTCAAAGTATTTTGAAAACTTCGATGAGCTGACCACGCAGTCTACGGGTTTCCAGCGAGAACAGATCTAATTCCCTTAGTCTATCCTCATAACTTTTATGTCGGATAGAGGGAATCAGCTTGGTTGCCCTGGCTTGTACGCGTTCCAATCTCGCGATGTCCTTTCGAAATGAAGGACTCCAAAATTGTACGGCATACTCCAGGTGCGGTCGGACAAGTGAGTTGTACAGGCACAGTACAATCTCCTGGTTCCGATAACCAAACTGGCGCTTAATATAGCCTAGCATCCTTTGGGCCTTTTTCTCTGCCTCAATGCACTGTTTCGAGAACTTGAGGTCACTAGTGATTGTTACACCCAAGTCCTTCTCAGTGTCACTCGATTCAAGAGCAGTGCCCTTAAGGATATACTGAGATTGGGGGTTTCTGTGGCCGATATGCATCACTTTGCATTTGCCCACGTTAAAAGGCATTTGCCACGTGTCCGACCACTCCCCAATCTTCCCAAGATCTTCCTGCAGGCGGGCAGTATTTCCATCTTTTGCAACATTCATACCAAGCTTGGTATCGTCGGCAAATTTGAAAATCTTGGCAACCATGTCACCGTCCATGTCGTTGACGTAGATGATGAATAGTAGTGGTCCCAGGACAGAACCTTGAGGCACCCCGCTAGTAACGGGCACCCACTCAGAAGACTGTCCATTTACCACCACCCGTTGCCGTCTGCCACTTAGCCAGTTCTTGGTGCAGCCGGCTACCTTTCCGTCTATGCCAAGCGCTCGCACTTTCCGGAGAAGGCGGCGGTGTGGTACCTTATCAAAGGCTTTCTGAAAGTCTAGGTAGGCCCCCGAGGGAACCACCAGAGAAGGGGGTCCCCTACACCCATAGGCAAAGGAGATGAGTAAGTCTCCTCTCCAGCTCAAGAGTTTTGGATGGTCCCCTGGAAAAACACAGGGGATGGGGATGACATCCATTTTTTCAGTGGAGATGCCCGAAGGCGGCTCCAACGATGGTAAAGAGTTAATGTTTTTTTTTATGAGTCTTCATCATTGGGCATTTAACCTGTTTTAAATACAGGATGCAAACACTAATCACCCCCACGCAGTAGCCCGCTCTGTGAGGGGTGAGTACAGGGCCAGCAAAGCTCGCTGCCGCCATTTAAGGCCCCTCCTCCAGCCTAGTGGCTTCAACTTGGGCTCGGCATAAAATCAATAGAGATTGGAAGGAAAAGGGGGATGTGGGGATGAAGCAGGTTGTTAAAAACCCACTACCCCAAACAGAGTTCAGGGATGAGGGGGTGTTGTCACCCCCCCTTCAACCCCGATCCGGGATGGATGGGTGAGAGAAAGCTGGTCGGCGTCTACCCTGTGAAATTAGAGGCCGATCAGAGTGTTGTGGGAGAGATTGTAGGGGAAATGAGGAAGTAAGGTAGAAATGCAGGCTATCTAAAAGGAGAAGAGGCTAAGTTGGGGCCTGTCAGCAGGGGGCCAGGAAGACAAATCGCTGCACCTCTTACGGGGGCGAGGAGCCGAAGCTCCTTTTGGGGGGCAGCTTTAGGAACCCCGGAAGATGGCCCTACGACCAATTTCAGGAGTGATGCCGGCTGTGAGTCTAACGACTCAGTAGAGGCGTGCGGCCATTTTGCCTTACGGAAAATGGTCACAATGGGGAACCCTGGATTTAGCTGGGGCTGGGTGTGAACCCTTTATATGCCAGTTCTACCAGGGGATAGTCCAGGGTGGGTAGAACCTGCAAAAAGGTTCTGAATGAGCATGAAACGACCATGCTCATAGGCCTGGAGCAGAGGGTGTCTTTCTAACATTGAGGCATAAGATGTCACAGGCACAGCCGGGGGCTAGGACCAAGTCCTTAGCATTGAAAGATGTGAGACAATACTGGGCCTGAACGGACAGGATTTCCATTTCAAAGAGATACCCAATTGACACACTTGGCCACACACGATTTGGACTTATTGTGTGGCCTTGGAGCAACTTACACAGATTTCGGGTAGCCCAGACTTTGTCCATCTACAGGAGTGATTAGTATGGCCGAAGCGGTGACAGTAGTAGCACCTCCGCAGAAGTGGCATGAATGCCTTCACATGGTAGTGATACCAACTGGCATGCACCGACTCAGAGAGCTTGTCATATTCAAATGTGACGATGAGTGTAGGGGTGAGTCTCGAGGCCCCTCCCTGTTTTCTCATCACATGTTGGACCTTACAGCCCCATGGTCAGCCAGCTCTAAGGTGATGTTATCTATTGAGTAGTCCATGAGTTCCCTCGCATAAACTACTCCGTTCATGGTAGAGTGCGGCATCACATTCACAGGCATGCCATAAATTTTCCAATGGGCACTAATCATGGCCACCTTGGAAGGATTTGATGCATTCGCCAAAAGGCTCCCATTCGAGAAACAGGTCACTTTCACTTATCTACCAATCAAGCTAGCTAGAGCTCTCCTCTGATGAATCATGTTCTTAGCCAATATTCTGCCATCAGTGGAGTGAATAACAAGGAAGTGTTTGAAGCTAGCAGGCTCAAAAACGCCAAATAGGGAGAGTAGCCCCTAGTCATCTTAGTATTTTTCTTTTTAGGAGAGGGTTAGGAATGAACCCGGTTCTCTCCTCCACCGGTAGGACCCCTTAGGCTAGATGGACCAGCCTCGGGTACCCGAGCTGTCTGAGGAGGTCCTTGCACAGGGGTGGACTTGGGTTCAGTTCTTGTCACTGAGCCCAGGTTCAACCCCATGGAAGGTCCTACCATCTGAGGCTGGATCACATCAGGGACCAAGTCCATTTCAAGGAAGGCCTCCATTTGGCCATCTCCCCATCATAGATACCATTTGAGGTTCTTTTTTATCTTCTAATGCCAGCAAACCTGCATTCATCGAGAAAGAGAGGAGGACAGGTACACTGACCCCCTGAAAACTTGTCGCGCACACTTGCAGGACATTAAGGGGCAAGGGTTGACAGGCCCTAGCATCCTTTGCTCCCCTAATGGGATTGGCCCTATTGAGCCACCACAAGTGGGAGCGGCCAATTATGGGCCGCCTGCCTGCTTTCTTGTCAGTCCTGTTGGAAAGTAAAGGTTGGGGGGGCTGCAGTTTGAAAAAGTGACAGAAGGGAGTGAGGGAGAGTCCCCTGCACCTGGTGCAACTCCAGTGATAGTAGAGGGGAAGGTAGAGAGGTTTTTTTTTATTGACAGGGTGTCTACTTGTTTGGTGATTTTGAATTCAAGGACTTTTTAAAAAATAATCAAAGAAGGGTTTTAACCAGTATTTTTCTTTAAATTAAAAAAGTGCAATAAACATTATGGGACATTGATGAAAGTGAGGTATTTAAGGGAAAAATGGGTTATAAGCAAAGCATAACCAAAATCAACTCACCAGTGCAAAAAAACAAGAACAAGGTATCCAAGCGACAGTCACAGAAGTATAGCGAGCATCCATCATAAAATACAATGCATCCAAAGCATACATATGTTCACTCACATTAGTGAGTAGATTAACTTAAATATTACTATTTTCCTAAGACATTAAAAAGTAAATAAATAGGAATTTGAAAAATCATTTGAACAATCACTCAATGATTTATTTTTTAAATTCAAGGACTCTCAAGGATTTCAAGTGCAGTAGACACCTGGATTGACTCATCATTAGGCATGGTGACCCTTTTAATTCATGGGATGGATACACTCATCACCCCACACAATAGCCTGCTCTCTCTACGGGGCCAGCAGAACCAGCTGCTGCCATTTAGGCCACTCCTTCCGCCTAGTGACCCAGCAGCCCATCAGCAAGGCAGCTCCACCTAAGGCATGGCGTAAAAATTGATAGAGATAGAAGGGCGAATGAAAGGGGATGCGAGGAAGGTGTGGGTGAGAATGAATCAGGTTGTTAAAAGCCCACAACACCAGGCTGAAGCTCAGGGGTGAGGGAATGTTGTCCCTTCCCCCCTCAGCCTCAATCCGGGATAGTTGGGTGAAAGGAAGGTGGTTAGCGTCTACCCTGTGAAATTAGAGGCTGACCATAGAAAGTTGTGGAAAAGGTTGTAAAGAAAGTGAGAAAATAGGGTAAAAAAATATAGGCTGTGAGAAGGAAGAGGCTAAGCTTGCAGGACATTAAGGGGCAAAGGCTCTTGGGCTCTGCCATCCCTCATCCCCTAATGGGGTTGGCCCAATCAAGCCACCCCTACCAGGAATGACCAATTATAAGCAACCTGCATGCTTTCTTGGCAGCCCCCTTGGAAAGCAAAGAGGAGGGGGATGACTGCTGCTGGAAAAAGTGCATCGCCCAAGGGCAACTCCAGAGAAGCAGGAGTCCCCTAGACCCGTAAGCATAGGAGAGGTTTGCAAAATCCCCTGTCAAAGCACGGGGTGGGGGGGGGTGGACCTCCATTTTTTTGGTGAAGCTGCCAGAGGGCAGCTCCAAAAATGTTATAGGGAAGGAGGATAGGGTTCCCTCCAAGCCCTCATCATCGGACATGGTGACCCTTTACTTTTTACAGGATGCAAATGCTCATCACCCCACACAGTAGCCCACTCTGCCCATCGACATGGCAGCTCCACCTTAGGGACAGTGTAAAAATTCATAGACAGTGAAAGGAGATAGACGGGGTATGTGAGGAATGTGTGGGTGGAGATGAACCAGGTTATTAAAAACCTACCACTCCAAACCAGTGCTAAGGCGTGATGGGGCATTATCCCCTTCCCCCTCAGTCCCAATCTGGGTTGGTTGGGTGAAAGGAAGCTGGTTGCCATCTCCCCTGTGAAATTAGAGGCTGACCAGAGAAAGTTGTGGGAGAGGTTGTTTGGAAAGTGAGGAAGCAGGATAAGAAGACACAGGGTCAGAAAGAAGGAGAAGAGACTAAGCTGGGGCTGGATGGGGCACTGAATCCTGTTAGCACGGCAGCCAGAAAAGCAAATCGCCATACCCCTTACGGAGATGTGAATAAGGAAGTTATTCAAAGTCAGAATATTAGTGTGAATGAGTTCAAAAAGATGTGTTAAACAATAGTCCACAAACTTTTTTGGTTGTAAACATAAATGCAAGTACATGCACATAGTGATATTTATCAATCATTTTGATTACTTACACATATATTTTTATTTAATAAATTTATATTATTAACAATGAATTTGGAAAAATTTCAAATGGAAAAAAATAAAATACATTTTGGAAAATTACTTTATTTTAACCCTTTTCAGTGGGAAGCATAATATTGTTATAATTAAGAGAATGCAGTAAGCATGATATGCTCGCTATTCCTATCAACTGATATTGTTATCTGGGAACTCTAGTGGCTGGTACATATAAGCAATTTAAGTACTTGTGGATAAGTCATTGCAGTAGAATATCATTTGCATCTACTAGCCGGGCAGCAATGAAAACTACTACAAAATGTAAAGTCCCATGATCTATGATGATACTAGACAAATGATGCAAGATTTATTAAGCGAAGATCAAGAACATATAAATGCAGAACTAGAAGAAAGTGAATGAGTAGATTTACCTACAAATGATTCAGCCTACCAAAGAAAACAATGATGGAGTGTCAAGCAGGACAAGATGTCAAGATTTCACATCTGTGCATAGTTTGATAATGGATATGCTGGTCAGACAGAAGAATTTCTATTGACGGAAGAATATAAAGAAATACATATTTTTACTTTGCTATTTACTGAAGATATTGTTCAGTAAACAATTACCATCAAATTTTAGATTCATTTGGCATAGGGGATGAAGTATCACTACTCACAAAAACAAAAGAGTGATATGATATGTACACTGAGGAAATGCATAACTTTTCCACTTTGACTTTACTTATTCCTACTTATTAGGGTGGAGCAATTTTCCCCCTTGTTTTAATCTCTGCTGGGCAATACAGAAAAGGTGGCAATTGGTGAGGATTTTTTGTGTTAAAACCGTTTTGCTGTACAACTATAATTTTAAAGCATCATTTGTACTGTTTATCCAAAATTGTCCCCAAAACCATTGAGTTACTGTTGTCACACAAATAAGCAAGCTTTGACAACTAAGCAAACTTTTTAAAGCAGGCTGCCAAAGCATGTTTTTTCTTACAGAAATATCTCAATCGCATATTTTATTTCAGTAACTCTCGCGATAATCTTTCCCAGAGATAGCCAGCAGATGAGATCCAGTCTTTGCACACATTTTATGGAAAATACTCGAGTTTAAAGCCCTGGCATTCACAATTTTGATATCATCATTTAGAACTGCATGGAGGTTTGGTCGCAAACAGAGAGAAGCAAAGTTTTCTTGATTTATAAGACTATATAATTATGATAGCAGAGTTTTCTGTGAGTTTAATGTGAGTAACGAAACCCCCATGACTTCTCATCATTACATATGGACAAATCCATTCAACCAGTCTAGATGAAATTCCTTGAATTTTTTTTTTAGGATATTAAACATGTTTTCTCATGGGTGGTGCTTAAGAGGGAATTGCAGAAGAGAAATTCCTCAATAATGTCCTTTCCTCTATACCTTACACAAAACATCATTTGAGGGTCACCTGCAATATCTAAACTTATCTGTTTGCAAAGAAAATTTCCGGCATTTTCAGTGCCATCCATAATCAGGCGAGGCAAAATATTTTGTAAAATGCAATCAATTATATGAACTTAATGCTAATGTCAGAAGGTAGCACTGATTTAACTTTCACAACAGTATCTGCTCCACCAAGAATTTTGACCATTGCCCTCGCTGCTGGCTTAACCTTTTTTTTTGAGAGCTCATCTGGTGACTGCCTACTAGGGTAAAAGTCAGCATACTCACAACAGAGTCTACTACTAGGCTAGATTTAAAAACAAATAAAAATGTGTAGATACAAAGGCTAAGCACAGGCTAAAAAATAACAACAAATAAATAAAGCAAGGTAACAGGAAGGAAGCACATTCCTGCACCGGGGGTAGGCCCGCTTCCTCAGGCGCAGGAACATGCGACCTACAAAAAATGTCAAATAAAGTTCTCCAAAAAGTTGTATAGTCCACTGGCTTAACCAGATCTTCTCCAATGCTATGAAGCTTTTTGCACCAAACCAACTTTGTTATACCTACTCTTCTTTCTTTTTGTCCTTCTATTAACTCAATGTTTTTTTTGGCAAATTTTGGATACACAACATAAATGATGCTTCAAATTATTCTCTTTTATAGATTCATTAATGAGGACTTGCAAGGACTGAGCACACTGAAGTAGAACATTCCCAGATCATCATCTCAGTTTTAGAAAGCAATGATTAAAAAACTAGGAGGGCAATTGTGGTCGAAGTTGGGCTATTTTTCTAGTTAAACATCAGACCTAGAAAGAAAAAAAAGAAGTAAAATATATTTTTAGAAAACAGTACTTTGAAATGTTAAACTTTTATTAAAATTAAGCAATTTTATTGTGAGAATACAGAATGCAAACGGAAAAATTATTTTTAAAAAATTGGAAATGGTTATAATTGTAATTGAATGCAGATTACATCATTATATAATCTAATAAGAATTACACTTACCCAACTCCAGACAAAAGCCATGTTAGGACATGCTAAAACAAATACCCCTAATAAACTTCACAGAAGCACTCCTTCATTTGCTTGCTTAAACCTCACATACCCAATACTCATTAACAGCAGAGGCATCACAGGGATAAGGGGAATGGAATACAGGCCTTTTCCCGTGCAAAATGAGTGCAGTAACCCCAAATAAAAGAAATTTGGATGTATATGATACTGGACATATACTTGGTATTCTGCTTGCCACCTTAAAATATACACTCTAACTGAACTACCCTACTGATTGGGCTGCTTATTTATATACTTTTAATTCACCCACCTGGCGACTGCCTTCAAGGGCACAAGTCACTTTAATTACAATTCTAGCCTAGTACTAGGCTATTCTAAAAGTCAGTCCACAAATCTGTGTACATGAACCCATACCAAGTACAAAGGACAAGTGGTAATGACCCTGCCCATCTAAATACTAGTACATATAATGTATGCGAAAATCAACCAAACTGGGATATTTAACAAGAATGATGCAGCATAATGGCATGCAACTTTCAAGTTTCCCTTGGCTGTCTCCCATCTTCTTTGCCAAGCAGCCTGGAGGTCTACCCTGATTCTTGGCAGGTAGTTGTCGTGAGGAAGAGTCAAACGCTGGTCTAGTCACCCAGTCTTTGTGGACTCTTTGGCAGCCTCATCAGCGAGCTCATTCCCCACAATTCCTACATGTCAAGGAACCCAGCAGAAGATAATCTTGACATCCATCTGGCTCTCTGCAACTGTGTGGCATCATGGATGCCATGAAGTAAGGGGTGTGGGGATTCCAATTCATGAGAGCATTCAGGGTGCTTTGTACATCAATAAAGATCACAATCTGGTCTGCAAACCATACACAACACATATCTCCCATACCAAGTGGTGTATTGCAACCAGCTTAGCCTTGGCTGACTTCAAACAGAGGGGTTACAGCGTGGAAACCAATCCTATCCTGGGACTTGTAGCCATCTGTATACACTGGCATGGATCCACCATCACACAAGGTGTGCTCCCAAAAGGATGAATGCAATACTACCGTGCTGTAAAAACTTTGGGAGCAGAGGAATGGTGATAAATTGTTAAAGGTGGTACCCTCCAGGGTGGCATCCTAGGGAGAACCAGAAGCACTACTAGCCCGAGAGGTAAAACAAGCTCTCAAAGTAGTTTTCTAGCCCTAAACCCAAAGGGTCTAGGATATGACTGGCATCTTACAATGGCATAGGCACTGTCGAGATTGGCTGAAGATGCAGTGAGAACCATTAGCACCTGGGGGAAGGCTCACAATACATTGTGTACTGCAGAGAGCGAGTAGCATCTTCCTATCATAGACAAGTAGGCTCTTAATTGGGATGTGCAGAAAGCACGGGTCGGAGGGAACTTCTTTTTAGGAGCCCATCTGACAACTGCCTACTTGGGCATAAGTTGCCGTACTCGACCCAGCCTATTACTAGGCTATATTAAAAAAACAAGCAATAAAAATTACAAGAGCTAAACAAATAAAAAAAAAAATGAAGCAAAAGAGCAAGAAGAAAGTGTGCTCCAACCGGCGCAGGTACATGCAACCTACAACAAACAGTCAAATAAAGTGGAGGAGGCCAGCCTACTCCAAAAAGTGGTAAAGTCTACAAGTCAGTGTTCACAAACCTGTCCCAAATACAAGGGACAAGTGTTAGCAACCCAGCTCATCCCGGTACCTGGATAGGTAATGTGCGCAAAGATTGCCCAGACTGGGACATTCAACAAGAATGGGCCGAACAGTCTGGGCGACAATGCAGTCTTCACAATAAGGCACATGTGAGCACTCCATCAAATGGCGGTGTGTCCCGTGAGTGTTTCCAATTCAGAGAAGAGAGAAGAAAGCAATCTGAAACCACCGTGGCATTGCGGGGTAGCTCCATGGGAACAGTCAGAATGCAATGGCATGAAACTTTAAGTTCCTTTTGACCATCTCCCATGTTCTTTGCCAAGCATCCTGTATTCCTGCCATGTAATTGGTAGGAAGAGTGAAACACGGGTGTGGTTGCCCAGTCCCCGCAGACTCTCTGGCACTTTCATCAGCATGCTCATTCCCAGCAATACCTGCATCTCCAGGAACCCAGTAGAAGATAAACTCGACATCTGCCTGCCACACCAAAACCATGGCATCACGGATATAGCTAACCAGCGGATGTGGAGATTCCAAAGCCCCGAGACCACTCAGGGCACTTTGTGAGTCGCTATAAATCACAATCCAGTCTCCAAACTGGGGATGTTGTGTTATCTCCCATATTGAGCGATGTATTGCAACCAGTTCGGCCATGAAGACAGAGGCAGGGCCTGGCGCATACAGGCAAATAATGCCCTGTGCACAAGGCATAGTGAGTGGCATCTACCCAGCATCGACAAGTAGGCTCTCAATGGGGGATGTGCGGAAGGCATCGGTCGCCAGGTGAAGGACAGTGCAGTGGATCAAGTCCTTTCGCAAAACGTGGTGGGCTGCGGTTGCATAAAATTTGCATCGGTCGTAGAGCTTCAAACGAACAAAGGATCAATAAAATGTAAGGCAATAGCCCGATCAGCGAAGAATATCCATGGCGCGGGTAGAAGAGACCCTAAGGCTGTGAATATGAGCCTCCAGGGTAGGCATCGGTCAAATACGAGACCAAAGAAACGGTGCGAGTCCACCACTTCCAGGCGCACCCAGTTGAGAAATAAGTCTGGGACAGTGTGGAGCCTTGAATGGTGGCAGAAGTGCACTACCTTAGTCTTTGCCAAGGAAAACCGAAACCTGTGCACTTCGGCATAGCGATAGACGCTGTTCAATGTCTGTTGGAGTCAATGCTCCAGAGTTGGCATCAGGGCTGCACCAAAAGAGATCAAAAGGTCATCCACGTAGAGTGTAGCAAGAACTTTTTCTGGCAGCACTTATGTTATGTCATTGATGCTACATCAAAGAGTGTGACACCCTCTTCATGCTCCATTGGGTGGAGAGGGCTTCCCCCACCCATATGCGGAATCGATGATCTTGTAAAAATACAGATATAAAGATTGGGAGGTGCCCCCTCACCCCATTGTGTGGAGAATATCCATGATACTGTATCGCCATGTGGTATCATAGCCTTCGCCAGATTGAAAAACACTGAGGCATAGTGCTGTCTACGAAGGAAGGCTTCGCAGATGGCATTTTCCAATCAGAGTAGAGATCCGACGTAGAGTGGAACTTGCAGAAGACAAATGGCTTTCGCTATCCAGAAAAAGGCTAATCTAACAGTTACCAATTTCTCCATCAACTTGCATACACAAGAGGTTAGAGAGATTGGGCGGAAAATAGCCGGGGTAGGGGGATCTCTACCCAGTTTGCGAAAAGCGAGCACATTAGTGATTCGCCAGGAATCTGAGAGGAGACCCTCCACCCAGATCCTGTTGAAAAAATCTAACAGAAAGGCCATGTCTCGCTCACCCAAGTGTCGAAGCATGGCGTACGGGACATCACCGGACCAGGGGCAGTGTCTGCGCACGAAGTGAGAGTGGAATGCAACTCGCTGGGAGTAAACCTGCCATTGAAGGTTTCTCCGCTTCTCAAGGTAAAGTCCAGTCAGCGGCTTTCTGTGACATCAAGATGTGCATTGACCGGCTAGAGAATGCGGAGAGAGCGGTCGCAAAGGATTCCACCATGGACGCGGGGTCCGAGATTGTAGTCCCCTTCTCCTGGAGAACAGGAGGGAGGTCCTGTGAGAACTTCCCTCTAATCCTTTTGACTCTCTTCCACACCTTTACTAGAGGCATGCAAAACAGCCAACCTTCTAGGAATAGTAGTTAGGCTTGCAGCGATAAGGTTACCGGAGAAGAACTCAACAGCCTCATCTACCGACCTAAACTCCTCGATTGAGATATATAATTCAGTAACTTCCTCAAATACAAACCAATGCGCATGATCCAAGCAACACCAGGGCGGGCTCTTGGGCAGCAGCGGCCCAGAAAATGACATTTAAATCAGAAAGTGATCAAAACCATGGAGGTCATCGACCACCTCTCAATCAAAATCAGGCTGTGCATCCGGAGAGCACAAAGATAGATCGAGGCAGGAAAATGAAATGGTTCTTGGGCAGTGATGCGTAAACTCATCCACATTTAAGACACCCATCTCAAGCTCGTTGATCAGGTTGGTAAGGACTTGACCCAGGGGATTAATTGAGAAGTCTCCCCAGAGGGGTTGTCTACCGTTTAGATCTCCAAGCAAGAGAAAGGGCCTCAACAATTGTGCCACAACACGGCCGAAGTCCCCAGCGTCAAGTCAGCTGACGGTGGAATGTATGCGGAAATAACAGTATACCTACTATCAAGGTGCAGCTGCACAGCTACTGCCTGAAAGGAGGTATCTAAAGTGAAGAGAAGAACGGAGACATCATGCCGGGTGTAAATCGCACATCCTCCCACCCGGCCCCCATCCTGTGGTGGTAGGATCGCAAAACCCTTATACCCAGGAGGGTGGACAGGGGGTATGCACCCAGCATGGTGTCCTAAAAAAAGATAGCTAACAAGAAATGGGAGGAAACTAGCTTTTGTAACTCCTCCCAGTTGGCCCGGAGTCCGGGGCAATTCCATTGAAGGAATATGCCCTCCAGGCCTAGCCTGGTAGAGACGCGGGGAAACACTTTCGAAAAGACCCTCACAAGAATGGCCATACGCTTTTCAGAGGAAAAACTCCATGCGCTGTTCCCTTTGAAGACTTATTGTGGGAGGTTGGGCTCGCCATGCAAGTCTTTTCCTCCCTCTGCCTCAAAACTTTAGGAGAATGGGGTAGCCTTGGAGGCAGGTGTCCCTCCTTTGGAGGATCCACCATCTCTGAGCCACCTAGCCTACCACTGGAATTGGGTGAAGAAACCGAAGCTCCTTCAGTGCTGTCCTCCTTTCAGGGGGCAGCTTTAGGACCTCCAGAAGATGGGCCTCACGACCCTCTTCAGGGCTGTTGCCTCCTGTGGGTCTAATGACTCGGTGCAGGTATGAGGCTATTTCGTGTTACACGAAAGTCACACTGGGGAGAGGGAGGGTGCCCTGGTTTTACCTGGGGCTGGGTGCGAACCCTTAGTACCACCAGCTTTACCAGGGAAGCATCCGGTGAGAGTAGAAATGAAAGACGATCCTGAGCCTGAATGGCCAAGATTTCCTTCTCATTGAGATACACATTACTTCAAACAAGCGGGTGCAGCTCTCCGCAATTGACACACTTAGCCACACACGATTTGGACTTATCATGTGTGGCCTTGGAGCAACTTACACAGATTGGGGGTAACCCCGACTGAACGTCGACGGAGCGATTAGTATGGATCATGTTGCCATCGGTAGAGCGAATAACCAGCAAGTGTTTGAAGCCAGCGGGCTCGAAAATGCCGGGTAGTCTCTGAATGAGGGGCCCTGATGTAATCAAGGCTTTCCTCTGCCCACCTGCACTTTTGGTCTTTGTCAGGGACACTGCACCCGGGAAGGCAGAGGGGCTAAATGTGCCGATCTTGGCTTGGTCGGTTACCGAAGTGGCAGCAGACCCATCCCCCCTGGCAGATGGAAGAGCCTTGAATCGACCCCTCCCCTCTTTTTTTTTTTAGGAGAGGAGAGCTGGGAATGAACACGCTTCTCCCTCTGCCAGCAGGAGCCCCCAGTAGCAGGGGGCACCAGCCGGATGAGGGAATCCCTCCCCTCCCAGTACTGACTTGGAGACCCGAGCCGTCTGAGGAGGACCTTGCACAAGAGTGTATTCAGGTTCAGTGTTTGGCGCTGACCCGGATTCACCACCATAGATGGTCCTACCATCTGGAGCTGGGTTGCCTCAAGGACCATATCTATCTGGGGGGGGGGGGGCTCCATTTGCCCATCCACCCCCAGGACATCACAGGTCCCATTGGCAGTGGTGTCACTAATTGTGTTATTTGCGGGGGGCACATGCCTCAACCTCCACTAAGGTCAGTATCCGAGCCAGCAGGTCTTTCGAGGGAAGGAGCCGATGGGCCCTGTCTTCCTTCTCCCCCTAAGGGCATTTGCCCTACCGAGTCTTTCACTCCAATGTGGAGCAGTCGGTTACAAGCTGCTTGCAAGCTTTCTTGGCAGTCCCCTTGGAAAGTAAAGAGATGACTGCTCTTGTAGGCAAAGAAGAGGAGTAAGCCTCCTCTCCAGTTAAAGAGTATTGGAGGGTCACCTGCGAGAGCACAGGGGGAGGGGGGTGCTCAATATTTTCAGCGGAGCTGCCCAAAGGCAGCTGTCGATGATGAGGGGGAAGTTTTTTAAAAAGATTTTCATCCTCAGGCATAGGGACCCTATTCTTTTTGCGGTAAGCAAACACTAATCACTCCTCACAGTAGCTCGCTATGCGAGGGGTACGTACGGGGCTAGCAGAGCCAGGTGCCGCCATCTCCCGCCTGGTGAACTGGCAGTCCTTCGGTATGGCAGCCCCACCTTGGGCATGGCGTAAAAAGATAGTGAAGTGAGAAGGAAGGGGGATGTGGGGAAGGTATGGGTGGGGATGAAGCAGATTGTTAAAAACCCACCATCCCCAACCGGAGCTAAGGGTTTAGGGAACAATGTCTCCTCCCCCCTCATCCCTGATAGTTTGATGAGAAGGTCAGCATCTATCTTGTGAAATAGAGGCCGATCAGAGAAAGTTGTTGGAGAGGTTGTAGGGTAAGTAAGGAAGTAGGGGGGAAACACAGGCTGTGTGAAAGAAGGAGAAGAGGCTAAGCTGGGGTTGCTTCTCCGTGCAGGCTCACTCTTTAAGTTGAATCTTTTTCTAAAATTATCAAACCAACCCTTGCTGGCATGAAATTCCTGCTTAACGGTCATCATCATCACTGCCTTCAGCAAACCTGTTGTAAAGCTGCCTGGCCTTCTTACATATAATGTTGGTATCCAGTGGAATATTATTCTTCCTGCAGTCACTGATCTAAAGGGCCAATGCAGATTCCATCCTTACAATGTCATTATTGTGGAAAGTTAACACTCTTTTCACTGTCTGGATAAAGGACACAGCTGCCGTCATTCTTATATTCTTTTTGTCCTTCTTAATGTACTGAATTGTAGATTCATTGAGATTGTAGTAGTGGCTTACCTCCACATAGTTTTTTCCTTCCTTTAACATGTCTAGGGGTCTAACTGTCTCTGAGATAGTAAACATCTTCCTCTGGCGCCAGAACTCTTAGAAGACACAGAAAATTTGGGTGACATCTTAAGGGGTTGACACAAAATCACTATTAAACACAAAATGTAAAGAAACACAATACTAAAGAGCTAGACTATGTGAAGTGAATAAAACATGGAAGCAAACTGAGCAAGGCAAGATGCTGAATGCTTCGGTAGGCTGCAGATTGAGATCTGATGAACGTTAAGTCAATCAGTGCTGAGGATACTGAACAGCGTGCTCTGATTGGTCGCATCTCATCCATAAGACAATGATGTGTACATTATCATATTGGCACGTAGCTCAAGCAGCACAAGCTTCGCTGGTTTTCTTATCTTGCGGTTCTTTGCCAACTTATATTTTATTTCAGCCTAAAGAAATGTAATGTACCGTGTCCATGAAATGTGAACTGATATAGCGAGAGAATACTGTATATATTATTTGTTGAACTATTTATATTTCTCTGTTGGTCAATATTCTCTATTCTAAGACTGTATATATTGTTGACTGAAGGACCCTGGAACCTGCCACCATAGCCTGAGTGGGATCAGCCTATCCACAAGCCCCTAAAACTTCCCAGGGAAGATTTTTCTTTTAAGAACCCACCATCAAGACATCCCTCTTTATGCTGTAAAGGATTCTATTTGTGATTCCCAAGGATAGCTGGTCTGGGTGGATAAAGATATGGCTAATTGCATTGGTATGCTACCAGCTTGGGATCTAGGAATGGGGGCAGAAACAAAGAGGGGTTCTACACTGAGTATCTTTCTAAGAGTACCTATTCTATCCTCTACTTCTCTTTGAGAGTGGGACCCTCTTTTTACCATTTCTTGTCTTATGGAGGGGCCCTGAGAAAGTTTGAAGGGCGCAGCTCTGCACTCACTACTTTCTACACAATTTCATCACCATTTAGGTCAGTCTGGCTATTATTATTTTTTTTTCTCATTTTGAGGCATAGAGAGCCATTTTTAATTGGTGTGCAGATGCTAAACACCTACCAGGAAACAGATTCAGAGTCAGTGAATGACATAACTGTTGGAGTGATTTGTCAGCACGCTTTTCAACCTGGTAGACAAAGGTTTTATTTCATGGTGTGGCAGTGGATCTTGGGTTAAAAAAGATAGAGGAAAAGAAACATGGTGACAGAAGGGTTAAAGGGATGGCTAAAATATTACCTCCCCACCCCTAACCAGAATCAATGGGGTTGAGCCTACACCTCCCAGCCCTGAAAGATAGCATGACTAGCCTGCAAAATTACTCAGCAGCCAAGAAAGATACAAGAAGAGGCATGAACCCGCTGACCACTCAAGCAATTGCTACTTCTGAATGGTGAACCTTTCCAAACATTGAAGTGGCGCAAAAATGAACCCATTTCCTGTACCAATCTTACATCCTCTATTGCACTAGTACCACACAGTGCTGATCTCAGAATAAAACAACAATACAAAAGCTGAAAATAGCAGGGAAGATATAGACTATGCTGTTATAGAGATATGGCTTTTGAGACAAATCCATACTATCCAAACCAAAGATACCCTGTTGACCTTGTCAGAGATCTTGGTTTGTCAAAGTCAAAGGCTGAGCATTTGATTTCCAGGTTCAAAGAGTGGGATTTGCTACTGCAATGATGATGTATCTGGTCTGTTTAATTAATGCAATTGGAATTACATGTAATCCAGATGAGTGGAGGCTTTCATTGAAAGCTCAAGAAGTATAAAAGCAGTACTTGCCCATAATTGGAATAAGCATCCATCCCTTTTCTTTGCTAATTTAGTATATCTAAAAGAGGAATACAACATTGTTAAACTTCTACTACAAGCTTTGAATTATAAAGAGTATGGCTGAGTATGGTTAGAGACTTCAAAATATTTTTTATGGGTCTCCAGAGAAATTTTACCGTTTCCAACTCTGCGACAATAGGGATACCATACCACATTACCACAAGAAGCATTAGCTACAAAGGACTGAGTTCTCTGCTGGAGGGCATAATGTCAAGGATGAGCAATTGATAGACTCTCAAAAGGTATCATTTCCTCCAATGCATTTAAAACTAGGTCTCATGAAACAGTTTGTTAGAGCCTGTAGCCTTCAAAATTTCTTTCACAAACTCTCAGAGGCAAAGGTGAAAGTTGTCTTTGTTGCACCACACATCAGGAAAATCATAGTTTGTTAAAAATTCCCTGAAAAGCTTACTAAAAAAAAACCCGGAAGAGTTTTGTTTCGGTGTGTCAGGGCTTTTTGGGCAACCACAAGGCTGATAATTATGTGAAACTGGTTTAGAACTTAGTGAAAAGCTATGGCCAAATGGTCTGAAGGATGTCATAAAAGGTACACACACATCTTGACAAATTCAAGGAGAATATGGGAGCATAATGAGAGGAGTAAGGGGATCATTTCCATCAAGATATAGTGAACTTTAAAAATAGATACCAAGGAGTATACAATGAAAACATGATGGGAGACAACATTTGAGGGCTTGTACAGTAAAGTGATTTACATTATAAACAGAAAACAAGGAAAACTGTTCACTTCTAACATTTTTACTTTTCATATATTTCTTGCAGAAGTTTCAATAAAATTGTATAAATTTTGTTTTGAGCCCTACAATGGATAAAAAACCCCAATTTTGTCTATTTTTAGTAAATATTTCATCATACAAGTCACAAAAGCAAAGTTTAAAACAAACAATGGCTATTTTATAGTTTTGCAATATAAGTTGGAAAATAACACTTAGGTAGTGACCAGGAACAAAAATTATTAGTTTTAATATTGAAAAAAATATATACTTATATATTTCTTGCTATCTCTAAAATAAAAAATAATTTATTCTGAAAGCAATATCCTTTATAATTAAAAAAAAACAAACTTATTCTTATATATGATCAATTGTATTTCTAATTTAAATAGAAAGTGAAGGCTTGGGAACATACTTAACAGAATATGGTCCTACAGTCTGGAAAGGCTTTCCATTAGCAACAGAATTCCTCATTTTGAATAATATGTTTTGTTTATTGACAAATTCCAATGAGTCAAATGGAAGATATACTTGAATTTTGTTCTTTTGTCTCAAACCTCCAAATACCAGTAATTCAGGAGTTGACTCAACATTTGAATCATGTTGGCCATCATTTTGATATTTAAGGTTTATATCTGCACACTTCTCTTTGGAGGAGGTGTTAGAATTATATTTTGCAGTTGCCAACTTTGGTACATTTTGAATCAACTTGGTCTTTCCATACCACCAGCAATTCATTTTCTCAACTCCTAAATTGCTTTTTCTGTACTCCTTTACTCTTTGCTTTTCTAATCTGAACAATTTTTCTTCTATCTTATCTTGCCTTTTTCTAGCCTTTTGCATTTGTAACGTATTACGTGTAAAATAAATCTCTTTCCATTTTTTCAAATCTTGTTCCAACTTATAAATCTGATCATCAATAGTTTCTTTTTTAGTTTCTTCACTAGAAATATTCAACTTAGTTGTACCACTTGTCTCTTTATCATTAACCTCAGAATTAAAGTTGATTTTTACATTTGTATGACTTAAATTACCCATTGGAACCACCTGTAAATCTGCAGAATATTGTGCTGTCGTTCTCATCATCTCAGAAGGATTTTTTGTAATTTGCTTAGATATCCTCTTTTGCTCATTGTGCCTTTTGTGACTGCAATCATTTTCCTTCAAAGTAACTTTGGATGAGAAATTGTGCTTCATGTCAAAAACAGCTGGAAATAAAAAAAACCCCATTAAATTGACTGAAAAGATACATTGACTACTTTCATTAATCCAAACATGCTCCACAAATAGGGATGGTATAGTGAGTGGCGAATGATTACATGTGCTGTATGTGGGCTCCATAACATAACATAATTTCACAGATGACAAAAGCCACAAGGGCCTATCAAAGGTCATCCGCATCTGTCAAAACCTGCCTAAAAAATGCATCCATAAGATTGTGTCAGATCATGCATCTACAATATACAATATAAACAATCCAGAGGATTATGTCAGATCATGCATCTACAATATACAATTTGAACCTTATACACAGGAATGTGTAAAAAAACAAAAAGCATCATCATCAAGACTCGTCAAAATCCAAATCAATCGTAATATACAATAATAAATAACTGCATCCAGAGGAATGAGTCCAGAATACCCCCCAAAGTTAACTCTTCCTCCTCATAAAATCATCTAATCTGCATTTGAAAACATTCAAGTTTGGACTGTCTACCATCTCTGATGGCAAACTATTCCAGTAATCTACCACTCAATTGGTGAAAAAATATTTTCTAACATCCAACCTGCACCTCTGTTTTTTTAAATTTTTAAGTGGTGACCCCTAGTCCTATTACTACTTTCAAACTCAAATAATGCTAAAATCCAACTTATCCATCCCAGAACAATTTTAAAAAGCTCAATCATATCTCCCCTCACACACCTTCTTCCAAATGAGAACATATTTAGTACTCTCAGTCTATCTTCATATTCAAGGTGCTTCAGGGAAGGTATTATTTTTTTTGCCCTCCTTTGTACTGACTCTAGCAGGCTGACATGTTTAAAATGCGGTGACATGCTTGTATACAGTACCCAAAATGTGGCCTGACATACAAGTGGTAGCTCGTTTAAGGATAACCTCTTTACTCTTGTAGCTAACATTCCTCAATGTATCCTAGCACCCTATTTGCTCTATTTTTTTTGCCTCAATACACTGTTTTGAAAAATTCAGTGACCTATCTACTGAATTCAGCCAATGCCCATCCATTTCATAGCTAAATTTCTTATTATCCCTTCCCATGTTAAGGACTTTGCATTTTTTAAGGTTAAAAGTCATTTGCCACTTCTGAGCCCAAGCTAATAAGTTATTTAAGTCACTCTGCACTTTAAAGCTACCCTCAACTTCTTTGACTACAGCTGCCAATTTAGTGTCATAGCAAAAATTGACACTGCTATTTACAACCTCCCCAAGATCATTTATATAAACTATGAATAATAAAGGGCCTAGAACGGATCGCTGAGGTACACCACTGATAACGTCCCTCCACTGTGACCTCACCCCATTCAGCACAATGCTCTGTTTCCTGTCTTTCAACCATTCAGTTATCCAATTCAAAACTCTACCAAATATCTCATGCATTTTTAATTTGTGAACTAATCTCCTATGTGGAAACTTATCAAAAGCTTTGCTAAAATCTAAATAAATTATATCAACATTCTCTCCCTATCTAATTGTTTAGTAACATAATCCATAAAATCCAGTAAATTTGTTAAATACGATCTACCTCTCCTAAATCCATGCTAAGCATCATTTATTAACCTACCACACTCTAGAAGGCCAGAAATCCCCTTCTTAACTATCTTCAAGAATTTTACAAACGATAGAAGATTACTGGCCTAAAGTTATTTGGGCCCTCTTTACTTCCCTTTTTAAAAATTGGCACTACATTCGCTAATTTTCAATCATCAGGTATTTCTCCAAACTCTAGTGATTTAATATATATCTTCTCAAGAGCTACTGCAATACTATCTACACCTTTGAGTCACCTAGAATGAATGTTGTCTGGGCCAGAGGACTTACTAGTATTTAACTCCAATATAAGCCTTTTAATTACTTCCCTGTTCACATTAGCGGTATTCAACACTACTTCCCTTGACCTAGAATTTTCATCAATTAATCTATCTTGATTCTCTTGTGTAAATACTGAAGAAAAATTATCATTAAGAACATCTACTATTTCCTCATCAGATTCTTTCAAAACCCCTTCATATCTAATAGGCCCAATTTTATCACTGTTAGATTTGTTATTTATTCTATAATAGCTAAAGAATTTTCTTGGATCTTTATTATTATTTTGAGCTAAATTAATTTCTGCCGCCCTTTTGCTCTTCTTAATAATCTTATTTAGCTCATTTCTGGTTGACCTATAATGATTTAAATTGTCAAAAGTACTTTCTCTCTTAATAAGAGAGAATGAGGCTAGTAATGGGACACGCCCAATAGTAACTGACAGATATATGTGGCCACTGCAATACCAAATGTACAGATAAGGGTAAAGGGAGTGATGGGTTATTTTGTGATCATTGGGGCTTTTGGGTACATGCCTCATGTGAGGGTATGACACTTGAGGGGTACAAGCAATTCAGTAAGCTAGCTAAACAAATGCCCAACATAACATATTATTGTACTTTTAAACATTGTAAAACAGTGGCTGCAGAAATATTGAAACAACTGGGCCCAATTAGACAAAGGGTTGAGGAAAATTCACAAATGATTGAGGCTCTGGAAAAGGGTAAACATAGTAAAAAAAAATAAAATATTGAGTGAAGTGAAAGCTGAAATGGAAGAAAATTTGGAAGAAAAAAATTGAAGAAATGTGGGAAGAAGAAAGGGATCGAGTAGAAAGGAAGAAAAATGTAATGCTAGCAAATGTTTCAGAACAGGAACATGAGTATGGACAACAAAGAAAGCATAGAGATGAAACCTTTGTGAGGAACTTTTTAACCAATTCTTTGGGCACTGAAGTTAACACTAAAGTTCAAAAGATAATTAGAGTAGGTAAAAGAGATGAAACTAAACCATATCCAAGACTGATAAAAGTAACGTTTGAAAATGAAAATGAGTTAAGAACTGTACTTGAAAATGTGGAGAAGATTCCCCGTATTTCTGATATGTTAAAGAATATTAAAATATTTAGGGATTTAAATAATAAAGAAAGGGAAAGAGGAACATCTTGGTTAAGGAAATGTTAAAAAAAAATATGAATTACCCAAGCAAAAGATCACCAATCATAAATGGATCATCAGAAATAACAAGTTCATTAAAATCAAACAATACTCTGCAAATTTTTTTATAGATCAATCTCACACCAATATACCTCTTGCAAACCCTGTTATGAAATGTATTTACACTAATGCTGATGGAATATTTAATAAAATTGGGGAATTTAATGAATTAATAAAGAAAAACCACAAATAATTATGTTAACTGAAACAAAATTAAACATTCTGATACAGAATCATGAAATTTTTGAAAATGATTATATAATTTTTAGCAAAGACAGAAAAAATCAGAATGCACCTGGGGCTGGAATATGTATTTTGGTTTATAACAGTTTGGCTTCTACAGAAAATGAGAGAGAAAATTTTAATATGCATCAATATAGAGAGGCTGTATGGTGTGAAATTAAATTGGCAAATAATAGAAAGATTTTACTGGGCGTAATTTATAGATCTCCCTCATCTAGTAATGAAAATAATGAATTATTAAATGATCTAATAAAATTGACTTATGATTATAGAAGGGAAAATCAAGTATTTATTGCAGGCGATTTTAACTTTAAGGAAATTAACTGGGAAACAGACAAACTAACAAATAGGATATCCCAAGAGGCAGCTAGACATTTTATTGATAGTATAGAAGATTGTTTTTATACCAGCATATCCATAAATATACTCATAATATAAGAGAAGAAAATTCATCTAGACTTGATCTCATATTCTCTAGAAATGAACATGATGCAGAAAATATTAAACTAAGTTGTCCTCAGGGCAAAAGCCATCATTCTGTCTTGATATTTAATATTGTTCCTGATATTCAAATTGATGGTGGAACTGAAGGAAATTATTGCAATTATTCTTTTTGTAAAGGAAATTATAATGCAATTAGACAAAAGCTAGAATTGATAGAGTGGGACTCACTTCTAAATGATAAGGCTACTACTGAGATGTGTGAAGTTTTTAATAATATTTGTAATGATCTTGTGAAAAAGTACATACAAATTGCTATGAAAAGTAGAAAGGCTAAACCTAAATGGATGACAGGCGATCTAAGAAGACAGATAGATAAGAAGAATGAAGCATGGAAAAGATTGCTGAAAAGGAAGATGCCTTTAAGGAGAGAAACCTATAGAAGAGAAAGGAACAAAACCACAAGAGGATCAAAGTGGAATTTGAGAAACAACTATGTCAGGATATAAAGGAAAATACTAAACATTTTTGGAATTATGTTAGAAGCAAAACTGTCTTAAAAGACAAGGTAATACAAGTGAGGCAAGATAATTCCACATTAACTAATAATGATAAAGATACAGCCACTGTATTTAACAAAGCTTTTTGAAGTATTTTTATAGATGAAGACATCACAAACATACCAAGAATGAATAGACCAAAGATTGAAAATATCAATATTAGTGAAATGAAAGTGAAGAATATATTGAAAAAAACTGAATGTAAACAAGGCTATGGGACCAGATGGAATACATCCAAAATTTTTGAAGGAATGCTACAATCAATTGTCATATCCAATTACAATCATTATTCAAGAATCATTGCATACAGGAATTGACTCAGAACCCTGGAAAGTAGCTAGAGTGTATCAAATATACAAGAAGGGTGACAAACATAATTCTCTCAATTATCGACCAGTATCATTGATAAGTGTACCATCTTAAGTGTGGGAAATACTTATAAAAGAGGAATTAGTAGAACACTTGGAGAGTAATAACCTACTTATGCAACATGGTTTTAGACAGAAAAGAAGTATTCTTAACAAATATGTTAACATACATGGAGTATCTCACCAGTGCAACTAATGAACAAACACCTGTAGATGTAAATTATTTTGATTGTTGAAAGGCTTTTGATACAGTGCCACATCAAATTATAAATTTGAGAAAAGACTAGATATGCTAAACTTATTTACCCTAGAGAAAAGACGTCTGAGAGGTCAACTGATAGAAGTATTTAAAATAATGAAAGGAGTCAATAATGTTAACTCTTCAACTTGGTTTCAACTTTGCACAAATAATACACAAAATAACAGTTTAAAAATCGTCCCAAAGGGTTTCAGAACGAATATATGCGGGAACTTTTTTTCCTATAAAATTGTCAATTATTGGAATCAGTTGCCTGAAGAAGTAGTGGCCAGCAATTCCTTAGAAACTTTTAAAAATAAGCTTGACAAAATAATTTCATCAATGAAATAACGAGTGACAAAACATTATATGTTGCTAAAATTAGGATAAAAACAGCATGCTGTAAGCATAGATGTGTAAAAGACCCTGTATAATATGCAAATAATTTTCTCATAGGTTATTATTAGTTTAAGATTTTGATGTAAAATATTGCCCTCAAAGGCAGTTCTCAGATGAAATATAAAATTAAAAATTGATGTAAAAATTAAGTATGTACATATTAAGTTCTTTCTGCTTTCCTATAAAAATTCCAGGATATGTCTTTTGTTCAAACACTTCCAGGTACATATTTTCCTTTTATCGAACCCGTCATTGGGTGGGAGAGGTGGGTGGTGAGAGACTTCTCCTTTGCTATCCTATTCCTTATCATTAGGATTGTAGATATTTAATTTAGATAATGACATGAGTACTTCCAATGAAATGGATCGAATGGTCTTTTGAAGTACTTAGCTTCCTTGCAACTCCTTGTAACAATCCTATGGATTGTTTAAGATGCATGATCTGACACAATCCTATGGATGCATTTTGTGGATGAGTTTTGACAGATGCGATGACCTTTGATAGGCCCTTGTAGCTTTTGTCATCCGTGAAATTATGTTATGTTGTAACAAAAATATGTCAGCATTATCATCTATTTCCAGTGTTTCTTGTGACACTTCTTTTTAAATTTTTTCATCAAAGTGATGGAGTTTGCCACTCTACTTGTGAGCTAACCTATGGGACTCGTGAGGCCGAAGTCACAGGTAAACCAAGGCAGCTTAGCTGACCGCCGATCTTAATATGGGGGCGCTTCACATTTGTTATTTAAAAAGGTAGTTACTTATTGTGTTCAGGATTGAAGTTAACAGAAAAGACAATGATGAAATAAGATATTCAGATCGGCGAAGGATATCACTCTTAACCTTTACTAGTTTAAGATATAAAATAGTCTCCCATCAACAGCAGCACCATTTTTTATAATTAGAAATAGGTTTTGAAGATTTTTTATTTTTTTTTTAAAAGCTCATCTGGCGACTGCCTACTTGGGCATTAGTCGCCGTATTAAAACTGGCCTAGTTCTAGGTTACTTTAAATTAAAATTTAAGAGAGAAAAAAAAAAACAACACCCCAAAAGGGGGAAAGGAAGCAAGCTGGTGCGTCGGGGAGAGGTCCCCCCGGCGCAGGAACGTGCAACTAAAGGAAAAAAACAACAAAACAAAACAAAAAAACAAACAAACCTTGCTTAAATAATAGGGAGAAGGCCGGCCTCCCCCAAGAAGTCAACAAGTCCACAAGTCAATGTGCACGAATCTGTCCCGAGCACAAGGGACAGGCAGTAGCGACCCCGCCCATCCCGGTACTGGGACAGGTATCGTGCGCGAAGATCACCCAGACTGGGACATTCGACAAGAATGTGCCGAACAGTCTTGGGGACGACGCAGTCGTTGCAATAGGGCGCAGGCGAGTGCTCCATCAGATAGCGATGCATCACACGAGTGTGTCCGATTCGGAGACGACAGAAAGCAACCTCAAGCCACCGCGGCATTGGGGGATAGGTCCATGGGAACAGTCGCGGCGCAATGGCACGCAACTTTAAGTTCCCTTCGACCGTCTCCCAACTTCTTTACCAAGCAGTCCGAAGAGCTGCCCGTATTCCTGCCATGTAGTCGGTGTGAGGAAGAGCGAAACGCTGGTCCGGTCGCAGAGTCCTCGCGGACTCTTTGGCGCCCTCATTCCTTGCAATTCCTACATGTCCAGGAACCCAGCAAAAGATAATCTCGACATCTGCCCGGCTCGCCAAAACCGTGGCGTCACGGATATCGCGAACCAGGGGATGCGGAGATTCCAATGCCGCGAGAGCACTCAGGGCGCTTTGTGAGTCGCTATAGATCACAATCCGGTCTCCGAACCGGGGGGTATTGCCACCAGCTCGGCCGTGAAGACAGGCGCAGCGCCTGGTAGAGCCCCGCTGACTTCAAACAGAGGGGATACGGCGTGGAAGCCGACCCCCTCTTGGGACTTGGAGCCATCCGTATACACTGGCACGGTACCAGCGTGACACGATGTGTGCTCCAAAAAGGGCGAACGCAATACTCCCGGCGCAGTACAAGCTTTGGGAGCAGAGGCGTGGCGACAAATAGCCAAATGTGGTACCCTCCAGGGTGGTGTCCTGGGCAGAACCAGGGGCGCCACCGGCCCGAGAACTATATCTACTTCTCGAAGGAGTTTCCTGGCCCTAAAAACAAAGGGCTTAGGGTATGACTGGCGTCTCTCGGCGGCATAGGCACCATCGAGATCAGCTGCGGATGCAGTGAGAGCTGTTGGCGACTGAGGGAGGCACCGGGCTCGTGCGTACAGGCGAGTGATGCACTGCACGCGGCGCAGAGCGAGTGGCATCTCCCCAGCATCGACCAACAGGCTCTCAATGGGGGAAGTGCGGAAGGCACCGGTCGCAAGGCGAAGGCCGGTGTGGTGGATCGAATCCACCTTCCGCAATAAACGCTCGGCTGCGGATGCATAAAACTCGCATCCGTAGTCGAGCTTCGAGCGAACAAAGGATCGATAAAAAAGTAAGGCGGTAGCCCTATCAGCGCCCCAAGCGCTGAACGTCACGGAACGGAGAATGTCCATGGCGCGGGTACAAGAGACCCTAAGGCTGCGAATATGAGCCTCCCAGGTGAGGCGTCGGTCGAATACAAGACCAAGGAAACGGTGCGACTCAACCACATCCAGGCGCACCCCATTAAGAAACAAATCTGGGTCGGGGTGAAGCCGTGGATGGCGGCAGCAGTGCACCACCTTAGTCTTGGCCAAAGAAAACCGAAACCTGTGCGCTTCGGCATAGCGAGAGACGCGGTTCAATGCCTGTTGGAGTCGACGCTCCAGAGTTGGCATCTGGGCCGCGCCAAAAGAGATCGAAAGGTCGTCCACGTAGAGCGTAGCGAGAACATCTTCTGGCAGCACCGAGGTGATGCCTTTGACGCTCAGGGCAAAGAGTGTGACACTGAGGACACTTCCCTGCGGGACACCCTCTTCCTGCTCCTTTGGGGCAGAGAGGGCTCCCCCCACCCGTACGCGGAATCGACGATCTCGCAAAAATTCAGATATAAACATTGGGAGGCGTCCCCTCGCCCCCATCGTGTGGAGAGTCTCCATGATACCGTATCGCCATGCGGTATCATAGGCCTTCTCCAGATCAAAAAACACCGTGGCGTAGTGCTGTCTACGAAGGAAAGCCTCGCAGACGGCATTTTCCAGTCGGAGCAGAGCATCCGACGTGGAGTGAAACTTACGGAAGCTGCACTGTGCAGAAGACAGATGGCCTCCGCTGTCCAGGAAATAGGCTAATCTAACATTTACCAATTTCTCCATCAACTTGCACACGCAAGAGGTTAGAGAGATTGGGCGGAAACCGGTCGGAGTAGAGTGATCTCTCCCCGGCTTGCGAAAGGAGAGAACAGTAGCGATTCGCCAGGAGTCTGGGAGAAGACCTTCCACCCAGATCCTTTTGAACAGATCTAACAGAAAGGCCATGCCTCGCTCACCCAGGTGTCGAAGCATGGCGTACGGGACATCGTCCGAACCATGGGCGGTGTCCGCGCACGAAGCGAGAGCGGAACGCAACTCACTCACAGTAAACTTGTCGTTGAAGGGTTCTCCGCCTCTGGAGGTAAAGTCCAGCCGGCGGCCTTCCGCGACATCACGACGTGCATTGAATGCTGGCGGAGCAGCATCACGGCTAGAGAATGCGGAAAAAGCGGTCGCTAAGGATACCGCCACGGACGCGGGGTCCGAGATTGCGGTCCCATTCTCCTGGAGAACGGGAGGGGGGTCCTGCGAGAACTTGCCCCGAATCCTTTTGACTCGCTTCCACACCTCAGCTAAAGGGGTCTTCCCGCTAAGTGAAGACACGTATGCCCGGAGGGCGTGCTTCGAAATATACCGGAACCTAGCCCTAGCCCGACGAAATTCAGCGACGGTGAAATCGTTCGGGCGGCGCTTATAGCGCATGTAGGCATAACGCTTCTGTTTGAGGGCCATCTCACACTCGGCCTACCACCATGGGAGTGGTCGGCGTGCAAAACAGCCAGACGTCCTAGGAATAGTAGTCAGGCCCACGGCGATGAGGTTGCCGGAGAAGAACTCAACGGCCTCATCTACCGACCTAAACTCCTCGACTGAGATAGAGAATTCAGTCATTTCCTGAAATGCAGGCCACCGCGCCCGCGCCAAGCACCACCGAGGCGGTCTCTCAGGCGGCAGTTGCCCTGAAAAGGATATTTGAATGGGAAAGTGATCACTACCATGGAGGTCATCGACCACCCCCCAATCAAAATCAGGCTGTGCATCCGAAGAGCACAAAGATAGGTCAAGGCAAGAAAATGAAGCGGTTCTCGGACAGTGATGCATAAACTCATCCACGTTTAGGACGCCCATCTCAAGCTCTTCGATCAGATCGGCAAGGACTTGTCCCCTGGGATTTATGGAGTAATCTCCCCAGAGAGGATGCCCGCCGTTCAGATCTCCAAGCAAGAGATAGGGCCTCGGCAACCGTGCCACGACGCGGCGGAAGTCCCCCGCGTCCAAGTCAGCTGACGGTGGAATGTACGCAGAAATGATAGTATACCTCATATCCAGGTGCAGCTGCACAGCCAATGCCTGAAAGGAGGTATCTAAAGAGAAAGGAAGAACGGAGACATCATGCCGGGTGTAAACCGCGCATCCCGCGGTGGTGGGGTCGCAAGACCCTTATACCCCGGGAGGGCAGGCAGCGGGCACGCGCCTAGCATGGTCTCCTGCAAAAAAATAGCTAACGGGGAACGGGACGAGACGAGCCTCCGCAGCTCCTCCCAGTTGGCCCGGAGTCCACGGCAATTCCATTGAAGGAATATTCCCTCCAGGCCTAGCTCGGAGGAGACGCAAGGGCCCTCCTCGAATTGAAGACCCTCACGGGAATGGCCGTACGCTTCCCGGGGGCAGAACCCCGGGCGCTGTTGGCCGGACAAATCGCTGTCGCCTTCGAGGACTTATTGGGGGAGGTTGGGCTCGCCATGCGAGTCTTTTCCTCCCTCCGCCTCTAAACCTTAGGCGGGCGTTGCGGCTTCGGAGGCGGGGGGCCCTCTTTTCGAGGAACCACCGTCTCCGAGCCACTCGCTCCACCTCGGGGCGTGGGCGAAGGGGCCGAAGCTCCTTTGTTGCTGTCCTCCTTTCAAAGAACAGCTTTAGGAACCCCGGAAGATGGCCTAGCGACCATCTTCAGGGGTGTTGCCTCCTGTGAGTCTAACGACTCGGTGGAGGCGCGTGGCCGTTTCGCTTTACGGGAAACGGTCACGCTGGGGGAAGAGGGGGGAGCCCTGGTTTTAGCCGGGGCAGGGTATGAACCCTTTTTGCCGCCAGCTTTACCAGGGGAGCGCCCAGGTTGGGTAGAGCCCGCAGAAGGGCTCCGAATGGGTGCGGAAACAACCGTGCTCATTGGCCTGGATGGGCCAGGAGCAGAGGGTGCCTTTCTAACTATTGAGGCATATGACGTCCCAGGCAGAGCCGGGCGCGCCAGGACCAAGTCCTTTGCCTCGCGGAATGAGAGTCGATCCTGGGCCTGAACGACCAGGATTTCTTTCTCAAGGAGATATGCACCACATTGCTTCGAAGAAGCAGGGTGCGGCTCTCCGCAATTGACACACTTGGCCACACACGATTTGGACTTATCGTGCACGACCTTGGAGCAATTTACACATACTTCGGGTGACCCCGACTTTGCACGTCTACATGAGCGATTTGTATGGCCGAAGCGGTGACAGTAATAGCACCGCCGCGGCAGTGGCACGAATGCATTCACGCGGTAACGATACCAACCGGCACACACCGACTCAGGGAGCTTGTCACAGTCGAACGTGACGAAGAGTGTAGGGGTGGGTCTCGAGGCCCCTCCCTGTTTTCTCATCACACGTTCGACCTTGACCGCCCCATGGTCGGCCAGCTCTAGGGTGATGTCCTCAATGGAGTAGTCAACGAGTTCCCTCGCATAAACTACTCCTTTCACAAAGTTCATGGTAGAGTGCGGCGTCACACTCACCGGGGTGCCATTCGCCGCATTCGCCAGAAGGCTCCCGTCCGAGAAACGGGTTACCTTCGGCTCTCTACCAATTGCACAAGCTAATCCTCTCGTCTGATGGATCATGTTGCCCTTGGACAACATGCTGCCATCAGTGGAGCGAATAACGAGGAAGCGTTTGAAGCCAGCGGGCTTGAAAATGCCAGGTAACCTCTGAATCAGGGGCCCCGATGTCATCGAGGCTCCACCCTGTGCACTTTTGGTCTTTGTCATCGTCAGGAGCTCCGTACCCGGATGTGCCGATCTTGGCTTGGTCGCTTGCCAAAGTGGCAGCAGACCCATCCGTCCCCGTAGCCCCCGCGGATTGAGAGGAGCCCCGAGTCTTCTTCGTCCTTTTATTTTTTGGAGAGGAGGGCGGGGAATGAACCCGCTTCTTACCCCCGCCGGTAGAAGCCCCCAGGCCAGATGGACCGGCCTCAGCCAGGTCCTTCTCCAAAATGGAGAAGGTCCTGGTGGTCGCAGGGGCATCATCCGGAGGAGATCCCTCCCCTCCTTGTACTGCCTGAGAATCCACAGCCGTTTGATGAGGACCTTGCATAGGGGCGGATTCGGGTTCGGTGTTGGCGCCGAGCCCGGATTCCCCCCCATGGAAGGCCCTACCTTCTGAGGCTGGTTTTCCTCAAGGACCATGTCTATCACAGGAGGGGCCTCCAGTTGGCCATCCCCTCCCAGGACATCGCAGGTCCCCTTGGCAGCGTCATAAGTCTTTAGTGGGGAGGCACAGGCCTTGACCCTGGCAAGGTTTAATATTTTTGCCAGCAGGTCTTTTGAGGGAAGCGACCGAAGGGGCCTGGCTTCCCTCTCCCCCCTAAGGGGGTTTGCCCTACCGAGCCGCTTGTACGAGGGGTGGTCGGCAATGGGCTGCCTGCTGGCTTTCTTGGCAGTCCCCTTAGAAAGCAAAGGAGGGACTGCCGCTGGAGATAGGGAGGTGCCCGAAAGCACCTCCAGAGAAGGGGGTGAGGGGGAGTCCCCTACACCCGTAGGCGTAGGAGAGGTATGGAGGGTCCCCTGCGCAAGCACAGGGGGGGGGGACCTCCATCTTTTCTGTGGAGCTGCACGAGGGCGGCTCCGTTGTTTTAGGGGGAATTAAGGGGAGATGTTTTTTTTTCCATCATTGGGCATGGTGACCCTCTTTGTTTTACGGGACGCAATCGCTCACCACCTCTTGCAGTAGCCCGCACTGCAAGAGGTGCTTACAGGCCCGGCAGAGCCAGGCGCCGCCATTTGGGACCACCCCTCCTGCCTGGTGGCCTGGCAGTCCTTCGGCATGGCGGCTCCACCTTAGACACGGCGGCTCCACCTTAGACACGGCGTAAAACAGATAGAATGTGAAGAGGAGAGGAAAAGGGATGTGAGGAAGGTATGGGTGGGGATGAAGCAGGTTGTTAAAAAAAACCCATCCCGAACCGGAGCTGAGGGGTTAGGGAACAATGTCCCCTCCCCCCTCATCCCCCATCCGGGGTGGTTGGCTTGAGAAGGTCAGCATTCTAACCTGTGAAATTAGAGGCTGACCAGAGAAAGTTGTGGGAGAGATGTATGAAAAGCGACGAGGTAGGGGAGAAATTGGGCTATCTGAAGGAAGGAAGAGAGGCTAAGCTGGGGCCGGACGGAGCGCTGGAGCCCGTCAGCACGGCGGCCAGGATGGCAAATCACCGCGCCCCTTACGGGGTAGGTTTTAAAGATTGGAAGATGGAAGAGAAAATACAAAATGAGGAAGCAGGAATAAAATTTCCAGAAATACTACATGAACATTATGACATGGTGAAGTGTATAGAAAGAGTATAATTTTCAAGAGAACTGAGAGAACATATGGATGTTGAATGGAAGATTGAAGATAAAATAAAACCAATGAAAAATATTAAAATGACTGAAGAACAAATACAAAAGTAAATTAAAAAAATGAAAGACTGCAAGGCCCCAGGTGTGGATGGTATGTAAAATGAGATCTACAAAGAGAAGATGAAAAGCAATAAATCGATGAAGATAGCTGTGTTTTAATCAAATAATTTTATTTTATTTTTTATATTTGTGGAGGGGTTCACTCCTTTTGGATGGAGTATGTCTGCCCACCAGACCAGTATTTTGTATTTGTTCTTCATTAATTTGCATTTTTTGGAGGTGTGTTAATGATAGTGGGTCTAAGAGAGTTAGACACTACACAGTTTGCTGCACTGTATAATTATGAGTTTATATTATAATTAGGTGAGCTCTTGATTCTCTCTTTTCTTTCTTTTTTTTATCTTATTAATTTATTTTAATATGTAAAATCTTATTGATTTCTCTTTTAAAGGGTGAATACCTGTATAAATAAGTTTAAAGATATTTATTAATTTTGAGCTACATCTGGTTCCTGAGATAAGTGAAAGTGATAGTTAATAGAATAGAAACCCACACTAATCTTCACCTATGGGGCTCCTCTCCATAGGGCTTCAGAAAAGAAGTGGAACCTTGTTAGTATCCTTAATATTTGAACCAGAATATGTTCTTGACTGGATTTATTCAAAGGTAACATTTACGCAGGTATTTATAGACAAGTTAAATTTGTTAATCGGGTAATTAAGGTAAAATAGAGTGACTGATCAAGTAGACTTAATTTATGGATATTGAGTTATTTATAGTTATTGTGATAATCAAGTTGGTGCATACTAGGTATCTATAATAGTAATATATTCATTATTTTTAAGCAGTTTAAGTTTTATAATTTTGATAATTTTCTAGTAGAAGGAAGATATTTAAGAAGTATTATTTTTATCTTTTCTTGGGTATGTGGGCTGAAACCACCTCCTCCCAAAAGGATTTTGAGTAATATTTTTTATATTCAGTACGCTTAGATTGCCTATCATTTTTTTTGTCTTTTTATATTATAAGCAGGACATTCTAATAGAAAATGTTTTACTGTCTCAGGTAAATTACAGTGATCACAATTTGGTGAGTTTTTTTAACTTAATTTTGTTTAGGTAGCAATTTAAGCCTACATGTCCTGATCTCAGTCTGACAAGTGCAGTTTCGAGTCTCCTATGTTTATCAAATGACCATGGCCAATGATTGAATTTGTTTTATATTTCACCAGATTGAGTAGAAATTACAGATCTTTCCCAAATAAAGGAGTATTCTTTTTGTATCTTTTCTCTTAATAAGTTTACAATTTTGCTTTTAAAGAATGGAGTGGTTTCAATATTATTAAAATTGTGGGAGGCTTTAGCTAATAGGTCTGCTTTTTTCATTTCTCACTATCTCTATGTGAGAGGGTATCCATTGAAAATATATTTTATGATTGTTGCTCTGAAGGGAATACCACAATGATATTATTTCATTAACTAGGTTTGAGTATGTTTGGTTTGTTCTGTGGTCTTCTAATATATAGAGGCTAAATTGTGAGTCAGTAGGTATAACAGCAGATGTGGCAGAGTAGTTTTTGCAATGACTAAGTGCCTTTTTAATGGCAAATAGTTCAGTGAAAAGTACGGTATGATCTACATCCAATTTCCACACTGACCAGAGTCTTGAATAAAGATAGCAGCTGAACATGAGTATTTATCATTTAGGAGTATTTTAGATCCATCGGTAAATATTTTTTGGATTCCGGTAAAATTGTTGTTGATGTAATCTTCTATTAGTGTGTTTTGCTAATATTTAACAATGATTTTGGGTAAGTTATTGGTAAATTTGATTGTATTGGTAATTTCATGTTTTCCCCAAGGTGGTATATTACTAATATATGATTCCCTATGTATGAAGTGGTCTATGCCAAGTTTATTGCATAGATTGATAGCTCTATAGTAATAATGTGGTTTGTTTCAGGTAGTCCACATAACTTCTGTGACAGCTTTTTTTGTGAATATTGAAGTTTTCTTTCAAAATATGGTTATTTGGTGATGAGTATTTTTAAAAAGTACTTCATGCTAACAAAATCTCTCCGATACTGAAGTGGTAGCATACAAGTTTCACCATAAAGAGAGGCAATGGGAGAGGACCTCGTTGCTCCAATACCAATTCTAATTCTTGCATTAACAATAACATCTAGTTTCTTTTTTACAGATTGGCAGGTGGAATCATAAACTTCACATCCATATTGTATCTTGCTGATAATATATGCTTTAAGAAATATAAGTAATGACTTTCAGTTAGCTCCATATGATAATTTACTGAAAGATTTTAGTATATTCAGGCATTTTTGGCAATTTAATACAAGGTAATTTATATGACATTTCCAGATCAAGTAAGGTGCATCAAAAAAGAGACCTAGAAATTTATTTTCTTTAATATCTTTTATTCTTTGGTTATTTATTGATATAAATGGTGTTCTAAGTATTCTTTGATTTGTAAAATACATTAGTTTAATTTTATTAATGTTAATTGTAGTTCCCCATGTGTCACAGAAATCTTTTATTTTATTAACGGCTCTTTGAAGATTTTCTTCAGCTTCCTGTAGTTTGTTTGTTCCCACTGGTGTATATTGCCTGATCATCTGCAAAACAGGATATATTGTAGTTTATTAATTGAGGCATGTCATTGTTGAAAATTGTGTATAGAATAGGTGACAATATTGAACCTTGTGGTATTCCTCAACAAAATTAAAGCTGTCTGATAAGAATTCTCCAATGGATATTTTAAATGAGCGGTTTTTAAGATAATTAACTAGAATAGTTAATAGTCTTCCTGTTATGCCAGATTTTGCGAGTTTGTACATTAGAGCCAGATGTGGGACCAGATCAAATGCCTTTTTGATATAAAGGAATAGCGCTTTATATGCTTTTTTTGTTTTAGATTTATCCTAATAAAATTTTCTAATTTCACTAGTTGATCAATTGAACTGTGTTTCTTATGGAAACCACATTGGGAGGATTTTATTATATTATTTTTTTCAAGAAACCAATAAAGTCTATTGTAAATCATTTTCTCAAAGCATTTTCCCAAAATAAAGAGTAAAGAAATTAGTCTATATGATCCTGGATTTGCAGGATCTTGATCAGGTTTTTTTATGGGTATCAATAATGTTTCTTTCCAAGTGGATGGGAATTTAGATTTATCCTAATAAAATTTTCTAATTTCACTAGTTGATCAATTGAACTGTGTTTCTTATGGAAACCACATTGGGAGGATTTTATTATATTATTTTTTTCAAGAAACCAATAAAGTCTATTGTAAATCATTTTCTCAAAGCATTTTCCCAAAATAAAGAGTAAAGAAATTAGTCTATATGATCCTGGATTTGCAGGATCTTGATCAGGTTTTTTTATGGGTATCAATAATGTTTCTTTCCAAGTGGATGGGAATTTACCTAGTGACCAGCAGCTATTAAATATTTTTTTTAAGATTTTCTTTTTATATTCTGGTGGAAGATTTGTTATGAATGCTTTATGTATTAAGTCAGATCCCATGGCTTTTCCTCCTTTTTTTGAGATGCTGATTAAGCTATCAATGTATTCTTCCCAAGTGAATTCCTTATTAAAATCTTCTGATAAGTCTTTTGTAGCATCACTGATCAGTTTATTTTGTTGTTCATTTAAAATAACTGGATCTCCATCTTTAAGGATATATTCAAAATTCTGTCCAAAAATATTTGCCTTTTCTTTTTCACCTAGCACTGGATTACCATTTTGAATAAGAGGAAATGTTTGTTCTCTATAAGTTCCTCTGAACTTTTTAAAAAAGAACCAGATATCTTGAATTGGGGTTCTAAAGTTTATATTAGAAATAAATTTTTGTAAAGATATTTTTTTGACTCTTCTAATGGTCCTTTGTGCTATAGCTTTTTGTCTATTAAAGGCTATGGTGTTCTGTAGAGTGAAGTTTCTTTCATTAGTACGTTTAGCCTTCCGCCTCAGAGCCACCTGTTTGCTGCATTCTTCTGTCCACCATGGTTTGTTATATTTAGTGCTTTTAGGCTTAATACTAAGTTTGAAAGTTAATTTGCTGGCTTCTATTATATTTTCTATTATTTCATCTAATTCTTCAAGTGGATTTTGAGATGTCAGCTTGAATTGGAGTAAAATTAGTTATCTATTCTGACCATTTGTTATTTTTTATCTTCCATTCTGGTCTTTTTCCTATGTTAGATACAGTTCAGATAAATGGATAAGGATTGGGATATGATCTGAGCCGAGATCTCTACCCAAGTTAATTTCAGTATTATCTGAAAGAATTGCTGATACTAAAGTAAGGTCAATAGTTGAGTGAGTTATTTTTTAGGTCATATCTTGTTTTAAGACCTAGAGGAGTTGCTATAGTTAGATCTGATTGGGCAATATAATTGTTGCAGCAGTTCACGCTTGAGATGATTATCCCATGCGGGGTGGGTATCTTTGATTTAGATCACCACAAATAATTAATTTATTACCTAGTTGAAATGTATAGAATTCTAGTTCTTGTTCAATAAAATTGTTTGCATGGGGATTATATAAATTGAGTATATCTACAACATTATTATTTTTTAGATAAATTCTGATAGCGTGAGCTTCAAGGGCTTTGTTAATATAGTCATTTAGATTGATTATTTTATAGTTAATGTCTTTACGAATTAAGATCATTATACCTCCACCCCTTCTATCTGTCTCTTCTAAAAATTGTATAGTTAATAAAATTAACATTTGACGTGATGCCCAATCGTGTTTCGAATATACAACACAAGTGGGGTTTGTTAGCATATAAGTAAACTTTGAATTCCGTTTGATGAGAAAATAAGCTCTGGCAATTCCATTGCAAAATTTTTATCTTGTAAAATTTTTATCTTGTTTGTTTTATTATCCATTTTACTTAGCTTTTTTATTTATAGGTTCAGATTCACTACAAACGGGTCTTTTATTTGATTTGATTAAGTTTGGATTATTAGTTTTGCCGTTTCTTTTATTTTTTTCAGGTTCAGAATTTAGGGGGGTTTATTTTTACCTTTGAGGTTAACTGCATCATTTGCTTCAACGATGGGAGGTTTTGGTCTACTTTTATTTGGGGCTACATTTATATGAGATATAGTGATGTTTAGTTTATTTTCTTTAGGTTTTGAATTACTTGTGTCTTGCCTGACAGTTTTGCCCGGATTATCAGCTTCAATGAGCATTTCCTGATTTTTATTTCCTTTTTCACCTAATATTAGTTGAGTTTCATTATTAAGTGTTGTATTAGCAGGTTGAGTGTGTATAGCTTCTTGTGGCATTTATTTTGCTTCAACTAATGCTTCTTCAAATTCCTTCTGTCCCAAGAGTCTTTTAAGCAAAGCAATTAAAAGAAAGTTATAAATATGTGTATCATTTGCATTATTTTGATGATTACTAATTTTGAGGGGGTCGGTAGAGGGCTGTCTGGCTTTGTTCTGGAAGGTTGTCTTACAGGAAGCTCCTGATTCTCATTGTAAGATTGGGATATAATGCTGATTTGGGTGTGTGGTTTTTCTTGTATTTATTTAATACATCAATCACTGTGTAATAAATACATTAGTGATTAATACTTTTGGGGAAGATAACTGGCAGCAATCCTGAGCAAGAATTTTTTTGGTGAGTGTTAACTTTTTCCTTAGTAAATTTCTGAGGGTATGGCTGTTTGTATAGATTGTGAGAGCATGCCATTTGAAAGTAGTGTGTATGTGGTGTGTGATGCATGTGGAGTTGAAAGGAGAGTGAATGTAACTGAATGCTGTGTGTGTTTTCTGGAAGGGGAGGTTAGGAGGTTGAGTGGGGAATGTAAGAGGTTGAATGATTTGGTGTTTGAAGTGAGAAGAAATGCAAGTGTGCGATTGAAGGGTGAAAATAGTGCTAAGAGGGTGGAAGATAGGGCTAGGACTGGGAACAGTGTGGAAGTTGTGAGTGATGATGAATGGTGGGTGAAAATGGATAGGATAGATAAGTTAGGACAGATTAGGTGTTTGAAAAGGAAGGACATAGAACCTGTTAGGTTGACTAACAGATTCAATGTCCTGAGAGAGGAAGAGTGTGAAAGTGATTTGCCTGGTGTGATTGTGGATGAAAGCAGGATGGGTGGTAGTGTGACTGAGAGCAGGAGGGAGGGTAATGTTAGGCCAAGTCAGAATAGGAGAATGACTGAGGTGCTAGTAATGGATGACTCTCAGATTAGGTATTTAGATAGGAAGTTGAGTGATAGCAAGTGGAAGGGAATGAGAGTTTGTCTGTCGGGTGCTGGTGTAAGTGATGTTTGTGAGAGGTATGATAGGCTGGTTTCTGGGTGTGAGAGGGATGCAGTTGTGATTACGCATGTGGGAGTGAATGATGTAAAGAAGGTGGGTACATGTGAGTTACGTGAGCAGTATAAAAGGTTAGTTGAAAGGATGAGTAAAAGCAGGGTAAAAGGTGTTGTTTCTGGTGTGCTTCCGAGATTGGATGTGGGGGTAGAATGGTTGTCGCGTCCAATTGGTTTGAATGAATTTGTGAAAGGACTGTGTGAGGAGTTAGGATTGGTGTTTGTAGATGTCTGGGGTGGGTTTTACGGGAATAGGAGGTTGTATGCGATGGATGGGCTCCATCTTAGTCGGGCAGGTGTTGAGGTTCTATGGGGGGAGCTGGATAGTGTGATTAGGTCCTTACGGGTGGGAAACTAGAAGCTGTTAGAGGTAAGGGAATAACAGGAATAGAGGGCAGGTGTAGGAAATGGAAGGGATGCAGAGATAGAGGAATAGCTAGGGGGGAGGGTATACTGATGCGTTATAGGGGGACTAATGCACAAGTGAATGAGCAGATAACTAGGAATAAAAAAGCACGATGCAATGAAGATAGGAATAATAAAAGAACCTTAAAAATATACTACACAAATGGTCAGAGTATAAGGAATAAGATAGATCTCTTAAGAGCGTTAGCGAGTGAAGAGAATTTTGATATAATTGCGATAACAGAGTCATGGCTTGATTTGGCAGGTAATCACTTTAAACCTGAGGTTGAGATTGAGGGCTTTAACATGTTCCATACAGATAGGAGTAGGAAGAGAGGAGGAGGGGTTATTATTTATATTAAAGATAATCTCCAGTGTTGTGTAAACAGTACAATTAAATTAGATGATAACAGATTCATTATGGCTAAATGTAAAGGAAGGTAAAAACAAGCTTGTCATAGGATTATTATACAGACCACCAAATCTTAGTAAGGAAGCTTCAAATCTTCTGTGGCAGGCGATAGAACGGGCATGTAGAAGTAAGAATGTGTGTATAATGGGCGATTTTAATTACAGAAATATAGACTGGGAAGCTCTTGTGGGTGATCAGGAGGCTGAGGAATTTTTTAATGTTGTCCAAGATAATTTTCTGAGGCAGATTATTAACGAACCCACTAGAGGTAATAATATACTGGATTTAGTTCTGACAAATAGGGAAGAAGTTATTAAGGATACTGAGATTGGAGGAAATTTGGGTAATAGTGACCATTGTGAAATTAGATTCAAGATGAAATGGAATGGTAGTGATAGTAGCATGAACAATGTTAAAATTCCTGACTTTAGAAGAGCAAATTATAATGGGCTAAGGACTTACTTGGAGGCAGTTGTACAGAAACCAGGCAATGAAATCAAATCAGGAATAGATTCAATGATATCAGTTAGTGGAGACAATAATCACAGGGAGGAAGAGATTACAATTGAAGAGGAGTATGAAAGAATAATTGAGCAATTAATTACAGGTCAGATGATTAACATACCATATAAGGAGACTAGGACTAAAAATAATGACCCAAAATGGATGACAGATAAAATTAAGCATTATATTGGCATTAAAAAGGGCATTTATAGGAAAATAAAAAATGGAGAGGATCACTTAAGGCAGAGATATAATGAACTAGCAAGAGATGTTAAAAAGTTAATTAGAGAAGCAAGGAGAAATTATGAAATTAAAGTGGCAAATAGGGCAAAGGAAGATCCTAAAAGTTTTTATCAATTATACAAAACTAAGGTTAGAGATAAAATAGACCCACTTATAGATTCCAATGGAGAATTAGTGAGTGATAGGGACAAAGGAAATTGATAAAATCAAAAGTAGTAAAGCACCCGGTCCTGATGAGTTCTTTCCTAGAATTTTGAAAGAATGTAAGGATGTGTTAAGTCAGCCCCTAGCATGCATCTTTAGAAAATCATTGGAGAGTGGCATTGTGCCAGTGGCATGGAAGAAAGCCAATGTGATACCTATATTTAAGAAAGGGGATAAAACAAATATGTCTAATTACAGACCAGTGGTAGGGAATCTATTATAGCAAGAAATATTAGAGATCACTTGGATAAGCATAAGTTGATAAAAGAATCACAGCATGGCTTTAGTAAGGGTAAATCCTGTCTGACTAATTTGCTGTCTTTTTATAGTAAGGTGTATGAAGCAGCAGATAATGATGAAAACTATGATATTTTATACTTGGACTTTAGTAAGGCTTTTGATCAAGTGCCACACTTACGGCTTCTGAGCAAAGTTAAAGCACACAGGATCGATGGCAGTATATTTAGGTGGATTCAGTCATGGCTTGGTGACAGACAGCAAAGAGTTAGTATAGATGGAGTTAAATCTAAGTGGGGGGGGTGTTAGCAGTGGAGTTCCGCAAGGATCTGTTTTGGGTCCTTGCTATTCTTAATTTATATTAATGATCTTTACATAGGTATAAGTAGTGAACTAAGTAAATTTGCTCATGATACTAAGGTATGTAACATAACATAACATAATTACACGGATGACAAAAGCCACAAGGGCCTATCAAAGGTCATCCGCCTCCGTCAAAACCCACCCACAAAAAGCACCATCACCAGGAGAAGACAAAATCAAAGTCTCCCACAATATAATATAACAGATGACATGGGCCATAAGGGCTCATCATAGGTCATCCGAGTCAAACGGCCTCTTTTTCAAGGCACCCAAACTCCCAGGAAAACTACATCCAGAAACAAGGGTATCACCAATCAAGGCTTGTCAAGAACTAAATCATGCAGCTATAGATATATACAAACAATATTAATATATACAAAACTTAGGAACCATCACAACTTCCCTTCCCATAAACTCATCCAACCTACTCTTAAATACATTTAGCTTTGGACTACCTACTACCCTCCGCGGCAATTTGTTCCAGAAGTCTACCACTCTATTGGTGAAAAAATATTTTCTTAAATCCAACTTACACCCTTGCTTTTTAATTTTCAAGTGGTGACCTCTAGTCCGATTTCCATCATCTAACTCAAAAAACTTGCTAACATCCAATTTATCTATCCCGGAAAAATTTTTAAAGAGCTCAATCATATCCCCTCTCACACACCTCCTTTCAACGAGAACATATTTAATACCCTCAGTCTATCTATATATTCAAGGTGCCTCAGGGAAGGATTAATCTTTGTTGCCCTCCGTTGCACTGACTCAAGAAGGTTAATATCGTGTCTAAAATGTGGGGACCATGCCTGTATACAGTACTCTAGATGTGGCCTAACATAAGAGTTATAGAGTTTAAGAATAACCTCCTTACTTTTGTAACTGACATTTCTCTTAATAAAACCCAGCACTCTATTTGCCCTATTTCTTGCTTCAATACACTGCTTAGAAAACCTTAATGACTTATCTATTACTACTCCTAGATCTTTCTCATCCTCTACTGAGCTCAGCCAATGCCCATCCATTTCATAGTTAAATTCTCTATTATCTTTTCCCATGTTAATAACTTTGCACTTATCAAGGTTGAAAGTCATTTGCCACTTATGTGCCCAGGATAACAATTTATTTAAGTCCCCCTGCACTTTAAAATTATCATCAATATCTTTAACTACAGCTGCTAATTTGGTGTCAGTTGGCTGTCTGGCTTTGTTCTGGAAGGTTGTCTTACAGGAAGCTCCAGATTCTCATTGTAAAATTGGAATATAATACTGATTTGGGTGTGTAGTTTTTCTTGTATTTATTTAATACATCAATCACTGTGTAATAAATACATTAGTGATTAATACTTTGGGGGAAGATAACTAGCAGCAATCCTGAGCAAGAATTTTTTTTGGTGAGTGTTAATTTTTTCCTTAGTAAATTTCTGAGAGTATGGCTTTTTGTATAGATGGTGAGAGCATGCCGTTTGAAAGTAGTGTGTATGTGGTGTGTGATGCATGTGGAGTTGAAAGGAGAGTGAATGTAACTGAATGCCGTGTGTGTTTTCTGGAAGGGGAGGTTAGGAGGTTGAGTGGGGAATGTAAGAGGTTGAATGATTTGGTGTTTGAGGTGAGAAGAGATGCAAGTGTGCGATTGAAGGGTGAGATTAGTGCTAAGAGGGTGGAAGATAGGGCTAGGACTGGGAACAGTGTGGAAGTTGTGAGTGATGATGAATGGTGGGTGAAAATGGATAGGATAGATAAGTTAGGACAGGTTAGGTGTGTGAATGAGAGGGACATAGAACCTGTTAGGTTGACTAACAGATTCAATGTCCTGAGAGAGGAAGAGTGTGAAAGTGATTTGCCTGGTGTGATTGTGGATGAAAGCAGGATGGGTGGTAGTGTGACTGAGAGCAGGAAGGAGGGTAATGTTAGGCCAAGAAAGAATAGGAGAATGACTGAGGTGCTAGTGATGGGTGACTCTCAGATTAGGTATTTAGATAGGAAGTTGAGTGATAGCAAGTGGAAGGGAATGAGAGTTTGTCTGCCGGGTGCTGGTGTAAGTGATGTTTGTGAGAGGTATGATAGGCTGGTTTCTGGGTGTGAGAGGGATGCAGTTGTGATTACGCATGTGGGAGTGAATGATGTAAAGAAGGTGGGTACATGTGAGTTACGTGAGCAGTATAAAAGGTTAGTTGAAAGGATGAGTAAAAGCAGGGTAAAAGGTGTTGTTTCTGGTGTGCTTCCGAGATTGGATGTGGGGGTAGAATGGTTGTCGCGTGCAATTGGTTTGAATGAATTTGTGAAAGGACTGTGTGAGGAGTTAGGATTGGTGTTTGTAGATGTCTGGGGAGGGTTTTACGGGAATAGGAGGTTGTATGCGATGGATGGGCTCCATCTTAGTCGGGCAGGTGTTGAGGTTCTATGGGGGGAGCTGGATAGTGTGATTAGGTCCTTACAGGTGGGAAACTAGAAGCTGTTAGAGGTAAGGGAATAACAGGAATAGAGGGCAGGTGTAGGAAATGGAAGGGATGCAGAGATAGAGGAATAGCTAGGGGAGAGGGCATACTGATGCGTTATAGGGGGACTAATGCACAAGTGAATGAGCAGATAACTAGGAATAGAAAAGCACGATGCAATGAAGATAGGAATAATAAAAAAACTTTAAAAATATACTACACAAATGGTCGGAGTATAAGGAATAAGATAGATCTCTTAAGAGCGCTAGCGAGTGAAGAGAATTTTGATATAATTGCGATAACAGAGTCATGGCTTGATTTGGCAGGTAATCACTTTAAACCTGAGGTTGAGATTGAGGGCTTTAACATGTTCCATACAGATAGGAATAGGAAGAGAGGAGGAGGGGTTATTATTTATATTAAAGATAATCTCCAGTGTTGTGTAAACAGTACAATTAAATTAGATGATAACACAGAGTCATTATGGCTAAATGTAAAAGAAGGTAAAAACAAGCTTGTCATAGGATTATTATACAGACCACCAAATCTTAGTAAGGAAGCTTCAAATCTTCTGTGGCAGGAGATTGAACGGGCATGTAGACGTAAGCATGTGTGTATAATGGGTGATTTTAATTACAGAAATATAGACTGGGAAGCTCTTGTGGGTGATCAGGAGGCTGAGGAATTTTTGAATGTTGTCCAAGATAATTTTCTGAGGCAGATTATTAACGAACCCACTAGAGGTAATAATATACTGGATTTAGTTCTGACAAATAGGGAAGAAGTTATTAAGGATACTGAGATTGGAGGAAATTTGGGTAATAGTGACCATTGTGAAATTAGATTCAAGATGAAATGGAATGGTATTGATAGTAGCATGAACAATGTTAAAATTCCTGACTTTAGAAGAGCAAATTATAATGAGCTAAGGACTTACCTGGAGGCAGTTGTACAGAAGCCAGGCAATGAAATCAAATCAGGAATAGATTCAATGATATCAGTTAGTGGAGACAATAATCACCAGGAGGAAGAGATTACAATTGAAGAGGAGTATGAAAGAATAATTGAGCAATTAATTACAGGTCAGATGATTAACATTCCATATAAGGAGATTAGGACTAAAAATAATGACCCAAAATGGATGACAGATAAAATTAAGCATTATATTGGCATTAAAAAGGGCATTTATAGGAAAATAAAAAATGGAGAGGATCACTTAAGGCAGAGATATAATGAACTAGCAAGAGATGTTAAAAAGTTAGTTAGAGTAGCAAGGAGAAATTATGAAATTAAAGTGGCAAATAGGGCAAAGGAAGATCCTAAAAGTTTTTATCAATTATACAAAACTAAGGTTAGAGATAAAATAGGCCCACTTATAGATTCCAATGGAGAATTAGTGAGTGATAGGGACTCAATGGCTGGAATGCTAAATGACTTTTTTCTCTCAGTATTTACACAGGAGGATACTCTAAATATACCTGAGGTGTCAATGATCTTTCGGGGTAATGATGAAGAGAAATTAAAGGATATCTTGATCACAAAGGAGATAGTGACAAAGGAAATTGATAAAATCAAAAGTAGTAAAGCACCCGGTCCTGATGAGGTCTTTCCTAGAATTTTGAAAGAATGTAAGGATGTGTTAAGTGAGCCCCTAGCATGCATCTTTAGAAAATCATTGGAGAGTGGCATTGTGCCAGTGGCATGGAAGAAAGCCAATGTGATACCTATATTTAAGAAAGGAGATAAAACAAATATGTCTAATTACAGACCAGTAAGTTTGACATCAGTGGTAGGGAAAATGATGGAATCTATTATAGCAAGGAATATTAGAGATCACTTGGATAAGCATAAGTTGATAAAAGAATCACAGCATGGCTTTAGTAAGGGTAAATCCTGTCTGACTAATTTGCTGTCTTTTTATAGTAAGGTGTATGAAGCAGCAGATAATGATGAAAACTATGATATTTTATACTTGGACTTTAGTAAGGCTTTTGATCGAGTGCCACACTTACGGCTTCTGAGCAAAGTTAAAGCACACGGGATCGATGGCAGTATATTTAGGTGGATTCAGTCATGGCTTGGTGACAGACAGCAAAGAGTTAGTATAGATGGAGTTAAATCTGAGTGGGGGTGTGTTAGCAGTGGAGTTCCGCAAGGATCTGTTTTGGGTCCCTTGCTATTCTTAATTTATATTAATGATCTTGACATAGGTATAAGTAGTAACCTGAGTAAATTTGCTGATGATACTAAGCTAGGTAGGACCATTAGGGCTGATTCTGATGCTGTTGTAATGCAGGAGGAATTGACCATTCTGTCCAATTGGGCCGAGAAATGGCAAATGAAGTTTAACATAGACAAATGTAGTGTACTTAGTATAGGTAGAAATAATCCATTTAATAGTTATAAATTAAATGGGAGAATTTTAGGGAGGACTGATTGTGAGAGGGACTTGGGTATTTTGGTAAGTTCAGACCTTCGTCCTAGAAAGCAATGCCTAAATGCTAAGAATAAAGCTAATAGGATATTGGGATTCATTAGGAGGAGTGTAAGCAATAAGAGTGCTGAAGTCATTCTAAAACTGTATCTGGCGCTAGTTAGGCCTCATCTAGACTATGCAGTACAATTTTGGTCACCATATTATAGGAAGGATATTGATTTGCTTGAGTCTGTGCAGAGAAGGATGACAAAGATGATTGGTGGGCTAAGGAACTTACCTTATGGTGAAAGGCTCAGAAAACTAAATCTACATACATTGGAAAGGAGAAGAGTCAGAGGGCAATTGATTGAAGTCTTCAAATGGGTTAAAGGATATAATAAAGGGGATCTGGGTAAGGTTCTTATACTTAGTGAACATGACAGGACACGTAGCAATGGGTTTAAGCTTCATAAGTATAGGTTTAGGAAGGAGATTGGGAGGAATTGGTTTACAAATCGTGTGGTAGATGAATGGAATAGGCTCACTAGACATGTGATAGAAGCCTCCTCTCTGGGTAGTTTTAAGAATAGATTAGATAAATATATGGATGAAGCTGCTAGATGGGACTGACTTTTTTTTTTTTATGTACATATGTATATATTTTTCTAAGGAGTGGGGAGATTATATTTTGCGGTTGCATGAATGGACATAATCCTCTGGATGCATTTTATGTATATTGTAGATTAGATCTGACGAACTCCTGTAAAGGGTGACAATGTTGATGACTTTTCTCTGGTAAGAAATCTTTTGTGTGTTGACTGGAACAGGAGCTGCCAAGTGTAGGCCATGAATGGTCTTTTGCAGTCTCCTTCTTTTCTTATGTTCTTATGTTCTTATCATCCGCAAAAATTGACACTTTATTATTAACTGCCTCCCCAAGATCGTTTATATAGATGACAAATAATAATGGACCGAGAACTGATCCCTGAGGAACCCCACTGATAACATCCCTCCACTCTGACTTTACACCATTTAGCACTACCCTTTGCTTCCTGTCTTTCAGCCACTCAGCTATCCAATTTGAAACACCCCCACATATCCCAATCATTTTTAATTTATGAACTAGTCTCCTGTGTGGTACCTTATCAAATGCTTTACTTAAATCTAAGTAAATTATATCTACATTTTCTTCCTTATCTACTTGATTTGTTACGAACTCCAGAAAGTCTAGTAAATTAGTCAAACATGATCTACCTGATCTAAACCCATGCTGAGCATCGCTGATTAACCCCTCCCTCTCTAGATGTTGGCAAATGCCTTTTTTAACTATTTTCTCCAGAATTTTACAGACTACAGGAGTTAGGCTAACCGGTCTAAAGTTATTTGGATCCTCTTTACTACCCTTCTTGAAAATGGGGACTACATTCGCTCTCTTCCAATCATCGGGTATTTCTCCATATTCCAATGACCTAGTATATAACTTGTCCAGAGCTATTGAGATACTTTCTACCCCTTCTTTAAGTATCCTAGAATGAATATTATCAGGGCCGGAGGCCTTGGTAGTATCTAAATCACATATTAGTCCTTTTATCATCCTCCGATCCACACTAATGTTAGTAAACACCTCTTTTCCTGACCCATGAGTACTATACATAGGACTATTTAGTTTCTCTTTTGTAAATACTGATGCAAAATGACCATTTAGTACCTCAACTATTTCCTCATCAGTTTCTCTCACAATCCCTTCATATTTGATAGGTCCTATTTTAACTCTGCCAGACTTGTTATTAATTTTATAGTAACTAAAGAACTTTCTAGGATCTTTGTTGCTATCCTGAGCTAATTTAATTTCTGACACCCTTTTGTTCTTCTTTATAATCTTATTTAACTCATTCCTAGCCATTCTATAATCACTTAAATTTTGAATATTATTTTGTACCTTTAATTTTTTGTATGCCCTTTTCTTCTCTGAAATTTTTCTAGCTATCTCCTGATTCCACCATAATGGTTTCCTACTTTTGTTCCTAATGGCCTTCATTGGTATACATTGTTCTTGGACTACATTTATTATATGCTTGAAAGTATCCCACATCCCATAAGCATTTTTACCTCTGAATTCTATATCCCAGTCTACCAAATTTAGCAAGCTTCAAAGTTTTACATAATCTCCCTTATGAAAATTTGGAACTTTTTCAGCATTCTCAGTTATTTTACCCTTCTCAATTCCCAAGTTAAAATGAACTATCTGATGGTCACTATTTCCCAATGCTTCCCCAACAGTCAATTCTTGAACTAAATGATCACTGTTAGAAAGTACTAAATCTAATATATTGTCCCCCCTCGTTGGCTCATTAACAAATTGATTCAAAAAATTATCCTCAAAGCATTCTATGAACCTGCCACTTGTTCTATCCCTACCTATCATATTTTCCCAGTCCACAGAGTTTAAGTTGAAGTCCCCAATAATAACTGCATCTGTTTCACATCTCTTACTTATTTCCCTAATCATTAGTTCATCCATATCATCAGTCTGCCCAGGTGGTCTGTAAAAAGCTCCCAAATGCACTATTCTATTTTTACTGAACCTAATATCTATCCAAAGTGACTCAACTCCATCCTGCTTTATTGAAGTATTTAAACTTGAAACAATGTTGTTTTTTTATATAGATAATTATTCCTCCACCAATCCTACCTGTCCTTTGACTAATGTACATATTATAGCCCTGTAAATCAAATTCACTTATAGTGTCACTAAATTCTATTTCATTAACCCATGATTCAGTAACGCATAATATATCTATATCCTCATTGCTAATATAACTAAATAGCTCATCCTTCTTGTTTCTAAGACTACGAGCATTTGTATAGAAACAATTTAACCCCCCTATCCCTGAAGCACCTCTTGAAACTTGAATGACCTCACCTCTATCGCCTTGGAACCTATTTCTGTTATCTGACAAGTCCATTCTACTTTCAGTACTATAATGTCCTCTCATAATTCCCTGACCACTATTAGTATCTAGTTTCCCACCCGCAAAGACCTAATAACACGATCATACTCCTCCCACAACACATCTACCCCCTTCCTACTCAAATGCAGTCCATCCATCGCATACATTTCTTTCATTCCAACAAACCTATCCCACACATCCACAAACATGACACCTTCCATCTCACACATCCTCCTCACATAATCATTCAGCCCAATTGCACGAGACATCCATTCTACCCCAAAATCCATTCTTGGAAGCACACCTGTCACAACACCTTTCATTCTACTTTCTTTCACCTTTTCAATCAACCTCTTGTACCTCTCACGTAACTCACATGCACCCACTTTCTTCACATCATTCACTCCTACATGTGTAATCACAACCGCATCCCTTGCACAGCCAGACACCAGCTCCTCATACCTATCAGACAGATCTCTCACTCCAGCACCCGGCAAACACACCCTCAAACCATTCAATCTACTTGCATTCAACTTCCTATCTAAATATCTAACTCGCGAATCACCCATCACAAGCACTTCAGTCAGACTCCTATTCTTAACCCCCACAGACCTAACTCCATCCCCACTCCTATTCTCATTCAAACTACCAGTCACCCGAACTCCACCCCCATCAGTCATATCACTTCCAGTTACAACCTCAACAGAGGCAACCCTATTCTCACAAAGAACAGGAGAAGCCTCCCTAGCTTCATGTAGGGCCATTAGGGCTGATTCTGATGCTGTTGTAATGCAGGAGGAATTGACCATTCTGTCCAATTGGGCCGAGAAATGGCAATTGAAGTTTAACATAGACAAATGTAGTGTACTTAGTATAGGTAGAAATAATCCATTGAATAGTTATAAATTAAATGGGAGAATTTTAGGGAGGACCGATTGTGAGAGGGACTTGGGTATTTTGGTAAGTTCAGACCTTCGTCCTAGAAAGCAATGCCTAAATGCTAAGAATAAAGCTAATAGGATATTGGGATTCATTAGGAGGAGTGTAAGCAATAAGAGTGCTGAAGTCATTCTAAAACTGTATCTGGCGCTAGTTAGGCCTCATCTAGACTATGCAGTACAATTTTGGTCACCATATTATAGGAAGGATATTGATTTGCTTGAGTCTGTGCAGAGAAGGATGACAAAGATGATTGGTGGGCTAAGGAACTTACCTTATGGTGAAAGGCTCAGAAAACTAAATCTACATACATTGGAAAGGAGAAGAGTCAGAGGGGAATTGATTGAAGTCTTCAAATTGGTAAAAGGATATAATAAAGGGGATCTGGGTAAGGTTCTTATACTTAGTGAACATGACAGGACAAGTAGCAATGGGTTTAAGCTTCATAAGTATAGGTTTAGGAAGGAGATTGGGAGGAATTGGTTTACAAATCGTGTGGTAGATGAATGGAATAGGCTCACTAGACATGTGATAGAAGCCTCCTCTCTGGGTAGTTTTAAGAATAGATTAGATAAATATATGGATGAAGCTGCTAGATGGGACTGACTTTTTTTATGTACATATGTATATATTTTTCTAAGGAGTGGGGAGATTATATTTTGCGGTTGCATGAATGGACATAATCCTCTGGATGCATTTTATGTATATTGTAGATTAGATCTGACGAACTCCTGTAAAGGGTGACAATGTTGATAACTTTTCTCTGGTAAGAAATCTTTTGTTTTGAATGGAACAGGAGCTGCCAAGTGTAGGCCATGAATGGTCTTTTGCAGTCTCCTTTTCTTATGTTCTTATTTGAATTAGTAAGAAAAGTGGATTGCTCGTCTTATCATAAACAAGTGGATTGGGGTTATTAATCAGGGTTTGATGGTGAATTGATTTGCCATTTGCTGTATTATTATTGATGGTTCTATCTTGTAGGTTAGTTTTTAAGATATGCAAAGTTATTAAAATGGGGAGAGATAATAGGGAATTTAGCTATGAGATGGATAGGTATTGGCTTAATTCAGTTGAAGATGAGAAGGACTTAGGAGTAGTAGTAGATAAGTCACTGAAATTTTCAAAGCAGTGTATTGAAGCAAAAAATAGAGCAAATAGGGTGCTAGGTTACATTAAAAGAAATGTTAGTTACAAGAGTAAGGAGGTCATCCTTAAACTATACAACTCTTATGTCAGGCCACATTTAGAGTACTGTATACAGGCATGGTCACCACATTTTAGACATGATATAAACTTATTAGAGTCAGTACAAAGGAGGGCAACAAAAATAATACCATCCCTGAAGCACCTTGAATATGAAGATAGACTGAGGGTATTAAATATGTTCTCATTTGATAGAAGGTGTGTGAGGGGAGATATGATTGAGCTTTTTAAAATCTTTTCTGGGATGGATAAATTGGATTTCAGCAAGTTATTTGAGTTAGAAGGTAGTAATAGAACTAGAGGCCACCACTTAAAGATTAAAAAACAGAGGTGCAGACTGGATGTTAGAAAATATATTTTTCAATAACAGAGTGGTGGATTATTGGAATAGTTTGCCACCTGAGACTGTAGACAGCCCAAACTTGAATGTTTTCAAGCGCAGATTGGATGATTATATGGGGATGGAGGGTTAATTTCCTACTTTTGGCATGTGGATATGTTTCTTGACTCATTCCTGTGGATGCAGTTTCTTTTTATTGTATATTTTGGGGGACTTGATTTTGTTTTTGACAGACTCCTATGGAGGCTTTAAATTATATATTGTAGATGCATGGTTGGACATTCATATGGATTGTTAAATTGTATATTGTAGATGCATGATCTGACAAAATCCTATGGATGCATTATGTGGGTGGGATTTGATGGATACGGATGACCTTTGATAGGCTCTTGTGGCTTGTCATCCATGAAAATATGTTATGTTATGCATCAAATTTAGCTTACTTTTCTGCCAAGTCTCAGGCACCCATCCATTCACTAGCATATCATTAAATAGGGTTGTCAGTAACTCCATCCTTTCTCATCCATATTTCAGAAATTCACCAACTATCCTTTCTTCATCCATTGCCTTATGATTTTTTTAACCTTTTCAACCCATACTCTATGTCCTGCCTGTTGATTCCTATACATTCATCCTATAATTCCTGTACTGCATACTTAAGTTCCTCATTAGCTCCAATTTCTTCCCATTCCCCTCATGCCCGAATGATTCTTCCCCAATATTCTTCAATTTGTATCTTTATTTTTTCCCCATCCTCGCATTCTCCTTCTGCTGTATTCATTATTACTTTGTCCTCACTTTTAGCCCCTTTCTCAGATATCTCCACTGCTCTCTCTCTTTACACCCAACTTGCTCCACTGTCTTATTTTTTCCTCTTCCTCCTTGATCTTTGCATCCCAGATTACTTGTGTCACTTTATGCTTTGCTTCCTATATTCTAATTCCATCCTTTCCACTTGCTCTGGCTCTACCTCTCTCTCTCTACTTTGCCTTAGTTTCCTTAGTTGATTGTTAACATAACATAACATAATTACACGGATGACAAAAGCCACAAGAGCCTATCAAAAGTCATTCGCCTCCGTCATAACACTTCAGATTCGGGGCGCAAGGTAGATGGCGCTGTTAGTCGGCTACAATTTTGGGCTACAGCATATCTCTTATGACGCCAGACGGTAGCGTCATATGTGAACAATATCAGCGTAATATTTTTTTATGAGTCTATAATGGGGGGCTGTGCCCCCCAGACCCCCAATTGATTGAAACTCAGGATCATCGCAGTCCCCTTGAATTTACTGGGGGGGGGGGGTTCTCCCCAACAGCATTTACTGGCAGAAAAACCTAACCTAATAACAAACAATTCTTACTTTTATAGGTTTCTTGATTAGTTTATGCACCTCTATATAATCTAAAAGTTTTTCGCGATCATACAAAGTAAAGCCGAATTCGAATAACAAAGAAGCACATGGAGAGCAGGAAAACACAATAACGAAAGAAAAACATTTGCAAAACGGGTCCTATTTATAAGCTACGATGTTGCCAGTAAGAAGCTGTTATCGTTCGCAGTAAACAAAAAACAATAAAAGACATCAAGAAACCTTACCTAACTTAGAAAAAAATTATAAACGAGCAGAGCGAAGATATTTAGTAAATAATAGACTAAAAGTTACCATTCCCCAAAAGAACAAAAAAATATAACGCAGTGATTGTCACATCTGACGCTACCGTCTGACGTCATAAGAGATATGCTGTAGCCCAAAATTGTAGCCGACTAACAGCGCCATCTACCGTGCGCATCGAATCTGAAGTTTTACCTTTATGGAATAATGTTCTAACATTTACAGAAGTGAATGATTTAACCAAATCATTTCTGCACCTTTAATCGTTTTGCGAATTGAATTTTTATTTTGTTTTTCACTTGATATCTTTTTATTATCCTCATTTGGAGTCATTTTTATTTATCAATATATTTGTCCCCATTTTACTATTTTTATTACCTTTTTTAATACATTTAAATATACTTAGCTAGATCGTTTAAAGGAACTACTTTTTGTTGAGCGCATGAATATTCAGGCAGGGGTGAACGAAATATAAACAAACAAAAATCCACTTTTTTTGGCTGAGATGCAAATCTACATGTTTACCACTTCTTTCTCTCCAGTCCCTAGTCTAGGCCTAACTTCCACCTTCCTGGTCCCAGCCACATACTTCTCACTTCATTCACCAACTCACTTAATATCTTGCACTCATCACGCAAGAGATGACTGCAAAATCTACCTCTATAGAGGACCCCTCAAACCATATGTGTATGTTCTTCACAATACTGTCTCCAAATATCTGCAACTTGCTACTGTTCGACCTATCTTGCTGTCTATTACCCCTTTCCTCTGTTTGTTCATGCTGACTTGTCCTCTCCTTTTTCATGGCGGTTCTCTCTCACACCAGCCAGAACATCCAGCCTTTCTATGTTCCTTAACCCTTCAGTTACTACCGCGTCTTGTTCTGCTCTCTTACTTTCTACCTCTTCTCTCTTTCTTTTCAATTCTCGCTCATTTCTACTCTGTCCCTCTTGTCTGGCCATCCTCTTTTCGGTAAATATGTAGACGAGCGGCCCGGTCGATAGAAGGTGCTATTTCATCCGTGTTCCAAAATGTTTCACGTTTTTGGAGTACATTTAAGTTGACGGCTCGTGTAGGGGTAAACACAATGTGTGGACCACACTACGATGACCCTGAGTTTCATTAAATTGGGGAGGGGGGGGGGGGTATATAATCCTAATTGTTTATAGAATAATGTTCTGACATTTACAGAGGTGAATGCTTTAACTGCATCATGTCAGCGGCTTTAATCGTTTTGCGAATTATAATAGGGGTGGGGGGTGGGGTATGACGTCAGAAATGATTGATTTGACTTTTTAGTTTTTTTCCCACTTAATAGCTTTTTATTTTCCTCCTTTGGAGTTATTTTTATTTGTCAATATATTTTTCCCCATTTTACTATTTTTATTACCTTCTTTTATACATTTAAATCTATTTAGCTGGATCATTTAAAGGAACTACTTTTTTTAACAGTTTGTTGTGTCAAACAGACCCCTACTACGCAGTGTGCAAATGACTCATACAGACATCTTTTAATCAGTGTGAAAATGGCATCAAATTGTGCACTTTGTCCGTCCTCCATTTCAGAATTATTAGCTCTAGTTTCTGATAAAGATAAATTTTTCACCTTTTGGGATGTTCATAATTTAGTTAAAATTAAAAGCGAATGTGACATTTGTGGCCGGACATTAGATGTGACCCCTCATTTTGAATTTAGATGCTCTAAAATAAAACGTGATTCAAGTTAGCTATATTTCGAATAGGATGCAGACGCGAGAAATAAATAGGCTTTCCTCTTCCCTATTTTAGAAGTATAACCACTGCAATAAAGTACGTAAACAGCGTTTTTCGTTTGGTTATATTCGGGCCTTTTGGTAAAAAAGAGGCCCACGTAAACAGCGTTTTCCGTTTTTTACTTTCGGGCATTTTTTTTTATAAAAAAATGGCGACAGCTATAATTCGAAGAAGCCTCAAACGCGCATGAATATTCAGACACGGGTGAACGATAATATTTACACAAAATAATTTTTTTTAGGCCGGGCCGCTCATCTACATATTTACGCTCTTTTCTTTGTCCTTCCAACCCCACTCACTTGTCCTTCTTTCTCCTCCTTTGTCCTGTTCCACTCCCTGTATTCCTATTTTTTACACCTTTGCCTGGCTCCCTTGTTTCACTGTCTATGCTTCTCTCTCCATATGCTTTCACGTATGCATGCTCCTCCTCTATCTGTGCTTTTTCTCACTCCACCAGTATCCTCTCACTCCCATCTAACTCTTCTGCCAGTCGTATGTTTGCTCGTTCTGCCACTTCAACCCTGTTCTTCTATCTGTAAGTTTTCCTTAGGTATATTACTTCTTCTAGTTTCTTGTATTCCTTGCACCTCTTGCATATGAATATGATCTCCTCTAGTTCCTTCACTCTAACTTTATCCTTGATGTAGACCCACATTTCACAATTCCCACACATTATAGACCTTTCTCCCGGTTCATGCACTAGCACTATATTCCTATCCTTCATCTGACTGTACATTTTCTCCACTGTGATCCTTCGGACCAGCGAACATTCTTGACCCGTAGAATCATGGACTTGAATTAGCGATGAGTCAAGATCAAATAAGAATATCGCGTCAGCCAATGAATAATTCCACACCCAGAATGAGGCGATTCTAGAATAGGTACAAGGTTACGCAAATTTTGAAAGTAAACCCAACTATAGAAATGACGTCATGGAAACCCAACGTTGACAACGCGTAATACAGATTAATGAAAATAGAATTATATATTTGAGAAAAGTTATAATTATTATTTATTCTTTTTTTAATACAATATGGAGAGAAGGTTAATTTGGGGATATTCTGGACTCTCTCCTGTGAATACAGCTTTTTATTATTGTATATTACGATTGATTTGGATTTTGACGAGTCTTGATGATGATGCTTTTTGTTTTTGACACATTCCTGTGTATGGTTCGAATTGTATATTGTAGATGCATAATTGGACACAATCCTATGGATTGTTTAAATTGTATATTGTACAGTGGCTGCAACAAAAAAAAGTGACATTGAATATTGGCAATAGAAATCGATACATAAAATCGCTTTCACGATTTTACTTGCCAACAAGCCAATGAAAAGGGGCGGGGCTTATGCCACGAGTGGATGACTCTCCTGAGCTAAGACAACAGAACTGCGCTTTATTGGAACTCACTGTCTCGTTTGAGCTCGTACAGTGAGGTTTTGGTGTACAACGCTCCAGCGTGCTGATTTCCTGCATTCATGCCTACATTTGACGTGCTATAACTTCTGTGCAAGTGGATACAATGGGGCGGAAAAAGCTTTCTATGACAGAGAAAAGCCGTGCCTTGACCCTATTAGAGCAGGGAAAGTCTTTTATTGATGTAGCAGCAGATTTAGGAACCTCAAGAAATACGATTTATCGCCTAAAACGGGCAGCTGAGTTATTGCCACCAGGTACCATACCAAAGAGGAAGGAGGGCACTGGTGCAGCTAGGAAGACATCTCCAAGGACTGATAATATCCTAAGGCGTGAAGTGATGTCAGACCCTTCTGTAACCTCCGCTTCAATCAAGAAAAAACACCCAGACCTTCTCCAGAACGTCGCCCTCAGGACCTTCCGTCATCGCTTACAGAAGGACTTAGGCCTACCGGCTCGCCGCGCTGCCAAGAAGCCACTTCTTACCAAGGCTATGAAGATGAAAAGACTCAATTTTTGCAAGACCTATAAACATTGGACAGCTGCCCATTGGAAGAAGGTGATGTTCAGTGATGAGAGCACCTTTAGGCTGGTCAGAGGAGAGTCAAAGATCGTGCGTCGTCCCAGCAATGTGTCTCGGTATGACCCAAAATATACCGTGAAAACTGTGAAGCACCCTGATAGTGTGATTGTGTGGGGTGCCTTTAGTGGAAACAAGGGCAGAGGAGGTCTGTACTTCCTTCCCAAGAATGTAACCATGAGGGGGACTAACTATCTCGAAGTTTTGAAGCAGCACATGCTGCCATTTTGGGAAATTCATCGGTGTGAATTTTTCATGCATGATGGTGCCCCTGCTCACAGGTCCCAGTTAGTAAAAAGGTTCTTCAATGATAATAATATTAGTGTTTTGGAGTGGCCTGGTAATTCCCCGGACCTAAATCCTATTGAGAATGCTTGGAATCTGATGAAATCCAAAGTTCAAGAGACAGCATCCGGCAGCATCAAGGACCTGATAGAATCACTGAAGAAGATCTGGGTTACGATCGACCCCACCTACTTCGCAAACCTCGCTGAATCAATGCCCAATCGACTCAGAATGGTCATCAAGTGCAAGGGCAACATGACCAAGTATTAACTTTCATGAAATATTCATAATAAAATATGTAAGTTACATTTTTCTGTTTCATTTTCCCCGAATTGTCACATGTCACTTTTTTTGTTGCCGCCACTGTAGATGCATGATCTGACACAATCCTATGGATGCATTTTGTGGGTTAGTTTTGACAGTTGCGGATGACCTTTGATAGGCCCTTGTGGCTTTTGTCATCCAGGAAATTATGTTATGAAATTATGTTATGTTAGGGTAAACCTGAAGATCTGCGTCACGCGCTCCCCTCCGCTGTTCCCTGGTCCTGGCCGCATAATATTTGGTCCATGTTCCAATATGTTTGACCTTTTTTGACTAATTTTGAGTTACGGCTCGTGATGTGGATCTCCCTGCGATGACCCTGATATTTCAATCAATGGAGGAAGGGGGGGGGGGTCTTGGGGAAGCAGCTTCCCAGTATATATCGTGATTGTTTATAGAATAATGTTCTAACGGTTTTTTTTTTAGCAAATCGTTTCTGCGCGTCTGAACGAAACATAAAAGCAACTTGGTCCCGATAGATTTCGGCTGAAATCTATTCCAAAGTAACTAAATTTTTTTTACAATTTTTTGCGGCAATAGCGTAAATTAGGCGGCGCTATCGTCTTTGTTATTTTGATAAACGTGCTATCGGCTCTGCACGTTTATCAAAATAATAAAGACGACAGTGACTCCTACTTTAGGCTATTTTCGCCCCCCAAAATAATATTTTTAGTTACTTTCGAAATGAGGGGCTTTGCCTTTTGACGTCTGACGTCATAAGACCCAAATTGTAGCCCAGAAACAGCGCCCCTAAACTGAAGTATTACATTTTTTCAGCCGAAACATTAAGTTGCGTTTGTTTCGTTCCCCCGCGTATGAATATTCATGTGCGTTTGGTTAAATAAAAACGTTATAACATTATTCTATAAACAATTATGATTATATACTGGGGGGCTGTGCTTCCAGATCCCCCTCCCCCCCAATTTGTTGAAACTCAGGATCCTCGTAGGGGGTCCTCTAGTGATATCCCCATCCCCCCACGAGAAGTCTCCTTGAATTTCCTGAAAAAAGGTGAAACATATTGGAACAGGGACGAAATATTTTGCGTCCCATCGGTCGCGCCGCCGATCTTCAGGTTTACCTTGTCCAGTGACACCCGAGTAGACGTAGTTGCCACCGTAGAAACCTGGCTTCATACTGACACTTGAGATTTTGAGGGTGAGTATATGATTCCCGGTTACACAATGTTCCACCGTGATACCCCCAATCTAGAAGGTGGCGGAGAATTGTTATACGTCCTTAATTGCTTTCCCGCGGTTGATTGCAATGTTAGAAAGTGTCTGAAAGATCCTACAGAAGCCAATAAGCTTTCAACATGACCATGCTTCAACGGTAAATCAACAGTAGTAGACATAAATCTTTGCATGTCCCCATACCAACTCGTGTTGGTATACCGGCAGGTGGTTAGCCCGATGAAGTTGTTTTTTTATTTTTGCCCTCCTTCACCCCTCTATGGGTTTTAACAGGCACGGTATTTTATAGTAATTAAAATTTAAAACCGTGAATAATAGTCATGAGTGTGTGGATGGTGATGTGATAGATGAAATGAATGGGTGATAGTAATGAAATGGTGCCTGTGTAGGTTGTTAGGTGATTATTGCACCAATACACTAGATAGCTCAGGTCACAATAAACCAAAAAACCTATATTTTTGTTATACAAGGGAAATGAAGTTAATTACTAACGGGAAATCTGAATTTGTAGACGAAATTCCCTCAGGCCTAAATCAGCAACGTCGTGAGAATACGTGTATTAAAACAAAGAGATACGAAAAATATATACTATGGAATGAAGTTATGATTAAAAAGTGAAATTATACTGTTTATAATTGGATTGCATTTTACGCGGGTGAATTAACTATGCATGAGTTAATGAGAATTAGAGTACACATATGATGATTGATAATTAGATTAACAAATATTAATTAGATTATAGTTGAATGTTAAGTGAGTAAATATTATAAATGTATGATAAATATTAATATGGATTAATAAATAGATTATATGAGCAAATAGATTATATAGTTAAATGGATTGGTCAATATTAAATAGATGGGGTAAATATTAAATAGATTGATATGTATAAATATTGGTATAAATAGATTGTATGGATTAAATTGGATACATAAATAGATTAAAACGGAGTTAGAAGGGTCTGTAAATGAGAGAAGAATCACGCATTAAAACGAGATTCTTTTGGAACATATTTAGCTTAAAATTCAAATTCCAATATTACACACCAGATTCCGATGAGCTGAGCAAAGTGAATGAATGAGTCTCATGTGATTTTATTTGAAGACGCTCGAGAGATCAGGCGTACCAATCACTCGATTTAAGTTATAGTTACCAACCCTTCTTGAAATAATATATATATATATATATATATATATATATATATATATATATATATATATATATATATATATATATATATATATATATATATATATATATATATATATATATATATATATATATATATATATATATATATATATAGTTATGATTAAATATTTCCACTTGTAGGGGTGTAGACCGCTACACTTGAATTAAAAGGTTTTTAAAATTGCAAGAAGCGAAGCTTCATAATTTATCGGATTTTGATTCTTTTCTTTTTCTAGATTTTAGTATACTTTACTTTCCTTTAAATATACTATCAGTGCCGTACTTGTTTGGTGTTCGTCTTGGAGGATTTTATACAATGTTGGGCTGTTACCCAAGTATTCTTTTCCGGTGTCGGTGGAATCTAGTGCAAGTTAGTAGTATATGTGGGCTAGATAACTGGGCGTTGAAAATAGTGCATTTTTGTGGGGGAGAATTTGCAAAGCTATAGCTGTGGGTAAGCTTTGTGTGTGCTAGTCGTAAGCGTCCTAAGATGACTTGATCTCCTCGAGAATTTCTGGAAGAGCTCTTCCATTTGTTGACCTCATCTTTTATTTGTCGTATATGTTGATGGCCGTGTACATACCATTCAGACTTCCAATGGTTTTTAACTGCCTTGACAAAGAGGTTATAATGATCTTTGTGGCATGTTGGTTCAGTGGGCAGTAAGTTATCTGCAACTGCTTATTTTGCAATTCTATCACCGTCTTCATTGCCTTTTATCCCTACATGGGGGCGGGGACCCTAGCATAGGGTTACGTTACCTAAAAGCGACGTTATCTTTCTTTGGATTTCAATGGTTAGGGGATGAGTTTTGTTACGTGATTTTATCATTGTCAGCGCACTGTTTGAGTCCGAAAATATTGTGGTTTTATTGGTACTTGTTTTGACGGACTTGAAACCCATGCAGATGGTAGTGATTTCTGCCGAGAGGACGGAAGCGCAATCCGGAAATCGGGCTGCTCGTAAGTGGTGCGGGAGAATTGCTGCACATGCCACGCCATCCGCTGACTTCGATCCATCGGTGAATATGGACTAACATGTTTGATGGGATTTTGGTGGTCCTGGAAAATGTTGGATAGCACTACGAGCGTCTTTGTCGATTTTGAAGATGGGAGGGTTATGTGACATATTACTGAAGATTGAATAATCCACGGGGAAGAGTGTAGATAGAGGAGAGTAGAAAATGAGCAAAAACAGTTTTTTATTTGAGGTTTAAGATGTGGGGTTTCCATGTAAGACTCTGATCCAATGTGAGACCTATAAATTTTATGTTACTTTGAAAGGTGATTGGGCGTCGTTCAAGTAGCAATGGGATATGCGGAATTTGTCTTTTTCTTGTAAAGGTTATGGTAGTTGTTTTTTCACTTGAAATTGTGAAGCGGTGTTGTACTGAGTAGTTCTCGATTTTGTTTATTGCTTCTTGTAGGCGATTTGATACTTCTGTTGCGCTGGTGCCTGGGAGACAAATTGCCAAGTTGTCCACATATAATGAACATTTAATGGTAGGTGGTATTTGGAGAGTCAAATTGTTAATTGCTATTATAAACAGGGTTGTGCTGAGCACACTTCCTTATGGTACTCCTTCGTGTTGGCTCAATGTGTAGACTGGGCTCCATGGAGATCTATTGTGAATTTTCTATTAAGGAAGTTTTTGATGAAGAGTGTGAGTGGAACTCTGATTCCTAGCTCGTGTATATTATTGAGTATATGACGTCGCTAAACCGTGTCATACGCCTTGGCAATGTCAAAAAAGACCGCTGTGGCAAACTTCCCTTTGCTTAATGCTCGGCCGACGTCGTGGTCATAGAGGGTTAAATGATCTTGTGTGGAGTGGTATTTTCTATAACCGTATTGGTTTGATGACAGAAGGTTGTTTGCTTCTAGATACCATTTCAATCTAGCATTGATCATTCTTTCTAATATTTTGCATAGTTATGGTTTCAAGGAAATTGGTCTATAATTCGCTGGGTTTGATAAATCTTTTTCAGGTTTTAAGAAGGGAAGGACTAGCGCTTGACGCCAATCATCTGGAAAGGAGCCATTAGTCCAGATGCGGTTGTAAATGTCCATCAGTAGCTTTAAGGCTTTTGGGTGGATTTAACTTATGATGAGGTTTGAGATTTCGTCATCTCCAGGGACTTTGTTTGGGCTTTCTTCTAATGATGCTTGTAATTCGTGCATGGAGAAGGATTGTTGTACGGAAGGATTCTATTGGTTAAGAAATCTAAATTTGTTAATTCTATTAGATTTCTCAGGGTTAAAAAGGTCTTGTTCCGAGATCCTTTAGAAATGGTACTGAGGGAATGCCCTATTATGTTAGTGCCTTGGGTTTGATTGTTGATGGTATTTCCGTTAATAGAAAGGATAGGGGGTGAATAGGGCTGCGGTGTCCTGACTTTTTTTTTATTTTTCACCAAATTTTTGCGATAGTGGTATTTTTGTTAATTTTAGATACATATTGTTTCAAGGAGGCTCGTTTAGCTTCTTTGAAGGCCCTTCGGGCGATGGCAGATGCTATTTTATAGTCCATGTAATTCCGTAACGTTTTAGTTCTTATGAAAATTCTGTGAGCTTTATCACGTTTTCTTTTATCGTCTTGTATCTGTTGGTTCCACCATGGCGGAGTGCGCCTGCTGGTGTTGTGGTTAGTCTTTGTGATGTGTTTGCGAGCTGCTTTCTGTAGTTCTGCTGTGAAGTAGAACATATTTGCCTCTGGATTTGGTTGTAGTTTGGCTTTCGTCAATGTGAAGGCGGTCCAATTTGCTATATAATAATTCGAGCGTTTCCTGGAAAGTGGGGCTCTTTGAGCAAGAAACTTAATCATTATTGAGTAGTGATCGCTTCCACATAGGTCTGAGTAAACGCTCCAATGAGTTTCTATGGGGAAATTAAGGGAGGTTAGGCTTAAGTCTATGGTAGACAATGTGTTGGTTTGTTGGTGATTATGTGTTGGGGTATTTGTATTTACGATGTTTATGTATTGGCGCTCCATTAGGTCTTTTATGATGCGTCCTCGAGTATTTGTTTTCGTATCATTCCAGTAGTGGCGTCTGGCGTTGAAGTCGCCAAGGATGAGAAATGGCTCTGATAGTTGCTGGAAGAGGTCTTCGAGGTCCTGTCAGTTTAGGGGCAGGTTAGCGGAGAAGTATATAGAACAAAGAGGTATGAGCTTAGACAATGTAGCCGAACGGCTATGGCATTTAAGGGCGTGTTTAAATGGTATTGCGTGTGTCGGATATTTCGTCGCGTGTAGATTGCGTTGCCTTTGGTCGAGTTAGTTGTAATGAAATGACAATCATATTTTTCATTCAGATGCTGCTGCGGGTTTGAGTGCATAGTCTCGTTGAGACAAATGCACACTGGGTCTTTTTCTGTGATTATTTTTTGTAATGATTCAAAGTTGGCCCGAAGGCCACGAATATTACATTACAGGATTTGAGTTTGTTTGTCATATTCTTCTGTCTGTAGATCTATTTAGGAGGCTTGTAGGCTCCGTATTGGGTGGGGCTACCGGACTTTGTATAGAGTTTGTATGTAGTTTGTTTCGACGTGCCTGGTATTATCGGGTTCTGTATGTTTTTGTCCGTATTGCTAGTTTTCTTAGTGAGAAGTTTCTTATATTTTACCTGTGGGCGATGCAGCTTTGGTTTTGTGTTGCGCTGGGTGCTTAATAGAGGTATTTATTTTTGGCTATCGGGCGAGTGTTCGTTGTGAACACTGTATTGATAGTAAGGCTGTATGTCTGGAGGCATTCTTATTGGTATCAAGTTCCTTGTTTATTGCCAATTCTTCTATATTTGTAGTTGAATATTTGGACCTTGGTGGAGAGGTTAGTAATCTAGGTGGTGATATTTGGGAAAAGAAAGCGTCCTTTTTGGGCTTTGTACTTCTATTTTGTGTTGGTGTGCTTGAGCCAAACGATGCTGTTTTCTCGGGTTGAGATGCCGGGCAATGGGAGTCTGGTGTCAGGGGTTGTGGGTTTATGAGTTTGTTGTGGAGGGGTAAGAGTAGCTCGCTATCGTACCATATAGTTTCTGTGCTTGATGAGCTGTTTATTCGGGTTGCTTTAACTTCTGGGCTTTTAGCTGGTGAGGATGACGAAGTGGCAGATTTAGGAGATTCTTGGTGGCTTCTTTTTTGTGCTTGCGCTTTAGGTAGGTCTGTTTCAGGGTGCTTAGGGGTTGGTGGTTCAGTTTGGACGTGTTGGTGTTTTAATTTGGGGCTTTATAGGGATGATTTGAAGGCTGTTTTCCTTGGATATTGAGGTTTCTTGAGGTCTGTTAGGTCCAATGTTGGTTGGAGCTTTGGTGGTGAAAGCAACGGTAGCATAATTGGAGTACTCGACGTTCTTCCTTCCTCGGCCATGTCTTTTAAGACTTGGTGCCTTCAGATGCCAAAACGGACAGTTCGAATCCGTACCTCCTGATCGAAGTTGCAGTGCCGGTATGTTCGCTTGAATGCGTGGTGGTTATCTCCACAGTTAATGCATCTTTCCTTTACTTTGCATTGTTCACCGTTGTGTCCTTTTTCGTTGTATTTGAAGCATAATTGTGGATCATTTTTACAATATTTGGCCAGGTGACCAAACATCAGGCACGATCGACATTGAATTGGAGTGGACAGTTATTCCTGTATTCGGATTGTTGTTCCTGCGAATCTGATTAGTTCTGGAATGGTTTGCTGTTTGAATGTTATTTTGGCGATTTTCAGCGGAGTTGATTGAACGTGTGGGCGATTTTCTCTCGAAGATGGACACAATCTATTTGATGGCCGTCTTCTTCAAACAGCCTTTGTATCCCTTGGCATATGAAGGCCTCCGTACCTTTGGGTCCAAGCATAAATCTGTTGAATAGAACCGTACCTACTCTCAGGTTGTGATTATTTTTGTCCGTTGGTTTTATTTGACTATCACCTAAGGCGCTGATGGCCAGTAGTTTTTTTATATTTTTTCTGACTTGGCTTTAACTGTTACCTCTGTTCGGTCAGGATTGATTGAGAATTCTGGCTTTGACTCTTCTGTAACGACTTGTAGTTGTTCTCGCAGTTCGAGTGCACAGAATGGTTCATTTCTTGTGGTTTTGAGCGATATATATCTGGACCAACAAGCCGGTCCGAATATTATTCTGAGGTCGTTATTTTTTGCTTTTTGCTGTTGTTTTTTTTGTGGGTTTTTTGTTTGTTCATTTTGTAGAGTTGGTGAGTCAATAATAGTATCCATATCCAATAAGTGAAATTCAACACCCCTGCCCGTGGCTGCTCACACTGACCCCAACAAGGGACTGGCACTACTGGGCCCCTTTTACATTCCCCCAGCCGCTACCACTCGATGGCGTGCTATACGCCTTCACCGCTCCCCCTTGGGAACCCCGGGCCAAACCCACACATAGCATGGTAGTGTGATCAGAATAGCGGATCAAGCTTAGTGACAGATTTCTGAGCGCTTAGGGTCACCACGCCTAACATCTTTACGTCAGAGTATTCGGTTGTGCAATAAAAATGAGCACTGGGTCGTGATCGGGGAGGTCCATGGGCAGGAGAGGAAGGGGCCAACAAAACGGTACAGAAAAGGTGGCCGTAAAACGACGACGGAAAAGCAGGGGCGTGGTGAGGGAGAAGTGGTACAGGAGACGGAGATTAGGAGTTAGCGAAGAAGGAAGATGGGCTAAGCTGGTGTCGGACGGGGCGCTTAGACCCATCACCACGGCGGCTAGGGAGGTAAATCGCCGCGCCCCTTACCGGGAGCCTTACTCGATCCTGTGCGCTAAACTTGCCGACCTGTGGTCAGCCCGAGGATGTGGACTCGATCCTGTACGCTAAACTTACCGACCTGTAGAAAATCGGCTAAATCTGATTATGGGCGATTTTAATTGCCGTGGAGTTGACTAAGGGGATAGATCATGCGACGAGGAAGGGAGACGACTCATCGCCTTCGCTGACAATAACCTTTTGACACAGTGCGTCGAAGAGCCGACAAGTGGTGAGAACTTGTTGGACTTGGTGTTCATCACAGAAGATGACATGGTCTCTGAACTGAGCGTGGGTGAATGTCTGGGCGGTAGCGATCATCGAACCCTATTATTCACTATACGCGCTCCGTGCGACAGTACCTCTATATAAACCAATTTCCCGCCAGCGGATAGGCCCTCTAAGAGATTACGTTGGCGCGTTGCAAGAGTCGAATCTGGCTATAGCTAATGTGTTGAACAACTACTTCATCTCTGTGTTTAAAAGGGAGGAAGATGGTCCCACTTCGAGGCCGGGGATCTATCTCAATGAATGGGAGAACCTAAGAGAGATAATATTAGACGATGAGGAAGTGGAGGCTAGAATTAAGAATCTTAAATCGTACAAGTCTCCAGATCCAGATGGCTTTCCCTCTAGAGTCCTTCGTAAAGTGAGCGGTGAGGTTGCTCCGCAACTTACTGCGATCTTTACCGAATCGTTAGAAACCGGGGAGGACTGGAGGACGGCGAATGTGACCCCCATATTTAAGAAAGGAGAACGTGGGTAACTACCGGCCTATAAGTTTGACCTCCATTGTGGTCAAAATGTTAGAGAACTTGATAGCAGAAAAAGTATCCAATCACCTATAAACAAAGAACTTGATTCTGGATTGCCAACAGGGGTTTCGCAGAAAGTGATCATGTCTCACAAATCTACTAGAATCCTTTCACGACATTTTGGGTCAGTACGATCGTAGTCAGGCTATGTACCTCTTATACCTGGACTTTCAAAAGGCCTTCGATAAGGTGCCACGCCTCAGGTTAATGTGCAAAATCCGCGCAGTTGGCATTGCAGGTAGGGTAACCATCTGGATTGAGAACTGGTTGTCAGGCAGGCGACACAGAGTGAGAATAAGCGGGGTAGCCTCGAGATGGGCCCCCGTGAGTAGTGGGGTACCCCAGGCTTCTGTGCTCGATCCTCTATTGTTCATCATCTATATAAATGATTTAGATGATGGGTTGCTTTGCTCGATATCCAAGTTCGCGGACGATACAAAGTTAGGTAGGAACGTCAGCTCACACGAAGGAGTGAAAAATCTACAAAGTAGCCTTTAGAGGTTAGGTGAGTGGTTCAAGACTTGGTAGATGCCATTTAACCTTGACAAGTGCAAGGTGATGCACATTGGCTATGCCATTCCTCGAGAAGACTATTACTTGTTAGCTAGAGTTCTGTAGGTCAGACCTGGAAAAGGACTTGGGTGTGCAAATCAGCAGCAACCTACAGTTTTCCAGGCAGTGTACCGATGTAGAAACAAGGTCTGCTGACCACAAAGTCGCGTGCTCTCACTTATTTTAATTTATGACCTTACGACCTTCAAAACTTTCAATAATTTACGGACTAGCCTTGGGAGGACATTGGCGATTCTATGATTCGGAAGAGAAGGGTTTCAAATTTCCTTCGAACCTAGGATAAAATAGAATAGCCTTGCTGTGCCAGGCCTAACCTAGTCTAGCTTAGTATAATATAGCTAGCCTAGTATAACCTATCCTATCTTAGCTTTGTATAGCCTAGCCTATAGTATTCTAGTATAGCATAGCATAGCTTAATAGACCTTAGCCTAACCTAGCATATTATAGTTTAGCCTAGCCTAGTATATCCTTGCATATCGTAGCATTCACTAGTGTAGCCTAGCTTACTATAGCCAAGCCTAGCGTCTCCTAGAGTAGGCTAGCCTAGTATAGCCAAGCTAGAATAGGCTATTATAGTCTAGCCAATATATCCTTGCATACTATAGCCTAGCATACTATAGGCTAGCTTGGTGTAGCCTATCCTAGTATAACTACACCTAACATAATAGAACCAAGCGTATCATATTATAGCCTAGCCTAGTATATCCTACACTAGTATAGCATACCATACCCTAAACTAGAATAACCCAGAATAGCCTATCGTAGCCTAACATAGTATTACCTAGCATAGCAGAGCATAGCCCTCCCTAGCCTATTATACTTTAGCCTACACTAGTATAGCATAGTATAGCCCTGTCTAGCCTAGTATTGCTTAAAAATAGCTTAGGCTAGCTTAGTATAACCTAGCCTAGCATTAACTATCCTAGACAAGTATAGCCAATACTATCCTATTATAACCAGATCAAGCATAGCTTAGTATTGTCTAGCCTAACATACTATGTGTTATCCTAGCATAGCATTTTATAGCCTAAATTAGCATAGTAAATCTTACCCTTGTACATTATATCTTAGCATGCCTTAGCATAGTATAGCCTAGCCTATAATAGCCTAGCATAATATAGCCTATTCTAGGCTTGCCTAGCAGAGTATAGCATATTATAGCCTAGTCTAATCTAGCAGATTATCGGCCGAATAGTTATGATGTTATGGCCAAAACAACTTATTACCGGGCTAACCTTGGGAATACTTTGGCAATTATATCATTCGAAAGAGAATGTAAAACAAAATCAGGGTTTCAAATTTCGCTAGCATCGGCCGAATAGTTATGATGTTATTGCCAAAACAAAATAATTCCCGGGGTAACCGTGAGAGGACTTTGGCAATTATAGCGTTCGAAAGAGAATGTAAAACAACATCAGATTTTCAAATTTCGTTAGAATCGGCCGAATAGTTATGATGTTATACAAAAACAAATTAAAAGCAAAACGAGGACCGACCGACATAGTGAGATGTCGTTTGACGCACGATCAAAAAGGCACAAGGACTATAAGGTTACATAAAGAGGTAATATCGCTTCTTTAATAAGGAGATTGTCCTCAAATTGTACAACTCTCTAGTCAGACATCACCTGGAATACGCCGTTCAATTCTCCTTCCTACATTGCGTAAGGAAATAGATAGACTGGAACGTGTCCAGGCTAGGGCCACCAGGCTAATTCCCTCACTTAGGCACAAAGGCTATCAGCGTCGGCTTCAAGAATTGGGGCTTTTCTCTTTGGAGACCCGCCGATTACGAGGCCCGCTCATAGAAACCTGCAAAATTTTAAGGGGTGTCAAAAACGTGGACTACAGAAGGATGTTCACGTTGAACACAAATTCCACCCGTAACCATGGTTACAGGCTGGATTTGCCTCCATGCCAGACTAATATTTGCAGGAAATACTTCTCGTATAAGATCTTCGGAACGATTTTCCGGTCGAGGTAGTGAATAGTTAGTCTGTAGAACAATTCAAATCTAGACTGGATAATGTATGAATATGTATAGAACGTAGATTATAGAAAGAAGTAAAATAAGTTTCGGGTATACTATTAAAATTTCCTGATCGTGATCCTAATTAGGGTTTTTTTTTACGTTCTCTGCCCGCAGGAGCAGGTGGGAGGAGAAAGCCTGTGCAATGCTATCTCTTATGCTATAAGTTAGGGCCTTCTCAAAATAGTACCTCCAAGGTATAGACAACAATGTCCTTTGATGTGCAACTTTTCTTTGTGACTCCTTGCAACACACACACACAAAAACTCTCTCTCTCTGATAAGGTACCACACCGCCGCCTTCTCCGGAAAGTGCGAGCGCTGGGCATAGACGAAAAAGTAGCCGGCTGGATCGAGAACTAGCTAAGTGGAAGACGGCAACGGGTAGTGGTGAATGGACAGGCTTCTGAGTGGGTGCCCGTTACTAGCGGGGTGCCTCAAGGTTCTGTCCTGGGAGGACCACTACTATTCATCATCTACTTCAACGACATGGACGGTGACAAGGGTGCCAAGATTTCCAAATTTGCCGACGGCACCAAGCTTGGTATGAACGTTGCAAAGGATGGAAATACTGCCCGCCTGCAGGAAGATCTTGGGAAGATTGGGGAGTGGTCGGGCACGTGGCAAATGCCTTTTAACGTGAACAAATGCGAAGTAATGCATATCGGCCACAGAAACCCCCAATCTCAGTATATCATTAAGGGCACTGCTCTTGAATCTTGTGACAATGAGAAGGACTTGGGTGTAACTATTACTAGCGACCTCAAGTTCTCGAAACAGTGCATCGAGGATGTTAGGCTACATAAAGCGCCAGTTTGGATACCGTAACAAGGAGATAGTACTTTGTCTGTACAACTCCCTCGTTCGGCCGCACCTGGAGTATGCCGTACAATTTTGGAGTCCTTCGTTTCGAAAGGATATCGCAAGGTTGGAACGAGTACAAGCCAGGGCAACCAAACTGATTCCCTCTATCCGACATAAAAGTTATCAAGATAGACTAAGGGAATTAGATCTGTTCTCGCTGGAAACCCGTAGACTGCGTGGTCAGCTCATCGAAGTTTTCAAAATACTTCGAGGGTTCGACAATGTTGACTACCGGGATATTTTCACACTAAGTGAGAACAGAACTCGCAATCACGGCTTTAAACTTGAACTGAAGCGTTACAACCGCAATCTGTGTGGAATTTTTTTCACTTACAGTATCTGCGGTAAGTGGAACGCACTTCCAGTGGAAGTTGTCAAGAGTGAATCTATTGACCAGTTCAAGTCAAGACTAGACAAAGTCTTGAAAAGTGGCCGTTTAGGGACGCAAAACAATTGAGCAGCCATGTGCCTGCTCGATTTCTATTCCAAAGGTACCCTCTTTGAAGGGACCGTAAGGTCTTCTAGGGTACTTCCTTTCCGTGTTACTCCTTGTTCCTTGTTACTCTCCAATACTCTTTGAGCCGTTCTACTGTTCGGGTGTTCGTAGTATTGCTCCCGCTATTTGATATATAAAGGGATTCCAATATTTCATTTTTTATATTGAAAAGTGTTTTTCTAATATAATTATTTTTTTATTTAATTGCGTTTCTTAGGAATGTAAATCATTTCTAAAGTTATTTCCTTCAATTATTAATAAAGAATCGTTAACCGTGTAAATTCTTGGTTTTCGTCTATTTCTCGCATTCTCGCGGTCATTTAGAGTCTAAATTCTGTAGTCAAAATGGAGAAGAGTTTGAACGTCTTGTAATCCATACTGAGGTGAGATGGTTGTCAAAGGGGAATTGTTTTTATCGTTTTATTGCACTTTGAGATTCTATTCTCTTACTTCTGGCCAACACCCATCTTGGAGAACAACTGCTTGCAACTAAATGTGATGTATTTTACTTATCAGATATATTTGAAAACAATCACTTTACTTAATAAACAGCTCCAAGGAAAAAATTCTGATCTCATATCCAGTAAAGGTGCAATTACTGCTTTCCTGAAAAAGCTACAGTTGTACAAGATTAATAGCAGACGTCGTGCATTTGACAGTTTTCTTGTTGGCCTCAATTAGCAGCGATCTGCACGATGATGATCTTGCGTTCTATGGTGATTATTTGGAAAATTTACACAAAGATATGCAAGCTCGTTTTAGTGACTTACTCATGATGGATATACCAACTTGGGTGACATTTCCTTTCGAAGTTAATGTTGCCGATGTAGACATTTCTTTACAGGAAACCCTCATTAAATTACAAAGTGATGAAACATTTCAGGCAAAATTTAAAGATGGGAAGCATGATATATGGAAAACAAATGAAGCTGCTAAAAAGTATCCACTACTCTGGGATAAAGCACAACTCTACGTCATTGCTTTTCCATCATCTTACCTTGTTGAATTAGGATTTAGTCGTGTTTCTCACTTATTGTCAAAAGCTCGTAATAGACTCGACATTGTGCAAAGGGGTGATCTTCGACTATCATTGACATCGATGGAGCCGAATATAAATAAAACTCGTCTAGCAACATCAGTCACAAGGAGCTCATTGAATATATCTACATTTTTTATTTAATTACTCACTTATCTTTTTAAAGGTATATTATTAATAATTATTTACTAATGTGCATAAATGCTCCATAGAATTTAACTATTAAATAATTTATTTGTATTAGCAACATCGGTCACAGGGATCTCATCGAATAAATCTACATTTTTTTTAAGTTACTCATTTATCTTTTTAAATTATATTATGAATTATTTACTAATGTACATAAATCCTCCATAAAATTTAACTATTAAATAATTTATTTGTATTAGTTTAAACTTAAAGTTTTCCTTCAAAATAAGTATAATTATTTACTATTTTTTTACCTATTGATACAATTCCTTTGCTTTTTATTAGTGAAAATTTTGGGGGCTTTGGGGCCACCAAGTCTTTTTTTAAAGGAAAAGGGTCCATGGGTAAAAAAAAGGTTGAGAACCACTGATTTAGACATATCTTCCAGCCGCCATATTTACCTGAAAAGAAAAACTGTAAGTAATACATTTACATTTCTTTTTTTTAATTCAACTTTCCCCCTCTTTTTTTGATTGTCTCAAAGGGTATTTAATTTGTCAAGATTTATCTTGAGTTTGCAAGAATTTGGCATAATATTGTTCTGTTTTTGTGTTGTTTTTCGACTGTGTGTGGGTGTGATTACTTGCTTTTACTCTTATCTCTGACTTCTGGGGGTCTTAAACTAATCAGAGAACAGGACTTAATCTCGCCGGCACCAGTTTGTCTGCATACGATAAATTCGATTAGCCCCATATTGTTTGAGGCACATAAATCTCGAATTAAAATTGCCAGGAGCAGAGATGTAAAAAAGCCTTCTGCTCCAAGCGTACCAGATAAGCTCTTAAAAAAAAACAAAAATAAAAAAACTCCAAGTGTAAGTCAGTAAAGTTGTGTACAGACTCTTCAGAACAATGCTACCGAAGAATTATAGCGTCAACTGTTTGTTTATTTTGTATTATGCAAAGATAGCAATGATTTTTTACTTGTCAGAAATAAACATCCATCTAGACCTAAATTTACTGAACTAACTGAAATAAAGACGCAAAATAGATCTTTAGCTTTGTCGAAGCAGAAGACAACACATACTTAATTAGAGACTCTATAATAATAAATCAAATTGAGTACTTTTGTGCGAAACACTTTAGAAAGCGAAAATTTATCTATTAGCCCAGCGCAGTAATCAAGATATTGAGTGAAGAGATAGACAATTTAAACTTAAAAGATAAAACTTCTCTTTTAATTCTTCATGTTGGAACAAATTATGTTTTTGTGGAAAAAAACCTTTCTGGAACAGAAAAATTGATCTCTGACTACACCGAAATGGTTGCGAAAATCAAATAAAAAACGTATCATGGAATAATGGTCGGCATATTACCAAGATTAAATGCGAAAAATTAAACCATGAGTAGGGCAATTGGAATAAACCAATGCCTGCGAAGGATATGTGAACGGGAGAATGTTGATTTCGTCGACTTTTAGATGAGCTTCATGAGCAACAAAGAATGTTTCGCTCATGACGGAACCCATCTTGGCACAAAGGGTAAAGAGAAATATGGGGATATGATTAACTTGACTTTATATAATACTCTCGAAAAGAAGCGCTCCGATAATACTTCACTACGGAACTCAGGAAAAGATTCAATCCCCGAAGTACAAGTAAACAGGTAAAACATTTAGAAGCTGTTTTGCTTAATGCCAGGTCTATTAGGGATAAATTAGTAAAACGGAGAGCGTTTGAAGCACTAGAATCATACGATATAATAGGCATTACAGAGGGCTGGATTCATTGCCACTCAAGAGATTTCAGTGGTGAATTTCACTTTAAAGGGTATAAAATGTTCCATAAGACAGAGTAGGAACGGAGGGTGGAGGCGTCATTTTATATGTAAGAGATAATCTCTATCCAACGGACTGTAATGCATGCTCCTACTTAAACTCTTAGGAGTCAAGCTAAATTTTGAAAGAAGTCTGTATGTATGTTTAGCATACAGAAACCCCCATCAAACAGGAGACTTAGATCAAAGATTCTATGACTGTTTAACAAATGAGATAAACAACAAATTATCTTGAATTAATGGCGATTTCAACTGCGGGTGAGTTGACTGGTCTACGAAAACCTCTGATGAGAAAGGGTACAGATTCATTCATTTTATTGACGATAACTTACTAACCCAGCGGGTGAAAGAAACCACAAGAGGTTAAAATATCTTAGATATAGTTTTAACTAGCGACGATGATTTGATTTCAAATCTGAGCGTATTTTAATATCAACGCACAATGGATCAAAAGAAAATTAAGCATAACTAAGCTAAACTTCAAAATAGCGAATCCTGAGAGGTTAAAAGAGAGCTTGTGTAATTACAAACTAAGTTGTGGCCATATTAATGTATAGGGCCGCTCATTATAAGGTCAGCGTAAGTAGGCCTTGTTTGGATTGCAAGGCGATCCTATAAGGGTTTAGTAAAGTGGCTTGCTTACAGGTTTTTCAACGTACGGTCCGAGGGGTATTAACCGATCAAGGTTTGTAAGTAAAAGGCACCTTTGTGAAAGAATTAAACACTTGTATTTTTATACCACTTTGAAATGTTTACACTTACGGTAAAGATTTAATGGTTGGAGTCTAGCCTGTGATTGGCTGAAATTCTCCACTTCGTATCGTGATTTGGGGGTCTCTCCCCTGCGAGGGTATCACAGAGACTCCGTTTGCTTAAAGCTACCTGATGACCTTATCAAATTTTACATTAAGGTGAAACATCTTTTTTCACCGATTATGTTCCCCATTCCAGAGAGATTTAATTACTCTGTTTGCCCATCTGCTCTCACACTCGGGTGCGATAGCCTTAAATTGTGGTTGGGTTTCAATCCAGACGTTCTAATCAGATTCCACTGGTTCACAAACTGTGAACCATTCCATCTTTGATACTTCGACCTGGCAAAATGCGTATTTGTCCTTCTCTTCCTTTCTCTCTCTTTTTCTCTCTCTCTTTCTTTAGGTGTGTGTGCAGTGATTGTACACTACACACGTCCCCTCTTAGTCCATGGAACGCGTACGATACGAAAATATTACATCCTATGAGAGAAAGTTACTACTTATATATATATATATATATATATATATATATATATATATATATATATATATATATATATATATATATATATATATATATATATAAATATTTATATATATATATATATATATATATATATATATATATATATATAAATATTTATATATATACATATATATATATATATATATATATATATATATATATATATATATATATATATATATATCCATAACTCTATAATTTAACTTGGTAAATTTATGAAATTTTTGAAAATGTTTTTTTTACTTAGTTTAGATGTCATTTGGTCTGTTTTTAAAAATCAAAGGATTGAAATAGTTAAAAAGGTTATGAAAGGGTGTTGAAAAGTGTGTTTTAAAAAACTAACTACAAATAGTTAAAACAAATAGTCTATAAAGGGGATTAAAAAAGCGGTTAGGATTAACAAATACGGCCATAGGCCACACACACCGAAGGGGTGCCTGTGAAACCTAGCCCATCCCGTAGGGAGGGGTAATGCAGTTACGGCTTGTATATATATATATATATATATATATATATATATATATATATATATATATATATATATATATATATATACACAATTGGTATCTAATCTCAAAGCTAACATGTTTATTACAACAATATATATCTGTCATTATACAATGATAGCAATTAACAATTTCACATGTACATATATACAATTTGCAAAGTTCAATATTATTTGTACATTGGGTTTATTGCAAATGAAACCCGTCTCTCTGATCGTGATTTCACAATTTTGCTCGAAGATTCCTTCGCTTCCGATGAAGTGTTACATGGTCCGGATTTTGTGTTCCTTTCTTCTATCACCTTTTCTTCCTTATGTGTTTCGCGGCCGAGACTTGCTCATAACAAACCCGTGACCTTGTTCGACGCTGGGTGGCGGAAGGCCTGTCCTCGTTGGTTGAGGGGCAATTTTTCTGGTTTAACCTGCCAATGGAGACAGTGTCCCTCCTGCCGTTCGAGAACTCTAGTTTGAAGACCTTGGGCCGCGTTCGACCAATAGAAAGTGGTCTGCATAGGGCGCCTCTAAAGGCTTTCAAACGCAATCTATTCTCACCCACAAATGTGACACGTCTTGCAAAGATTGTGGTATGAAAGGTTTTGGCACAGAGTGAAGGTTGCCCTCTGATACTTGTCCGAAATCGATCTGAGTCATCGTTGATACTAGTTTCTTAATGAATTTGCATTCTATTTTTGACGAAGATGAGGAGAGACAAAAGGTTGCAGGTATAATAAGGTAGTGGCGGTCACTGCAATAAAGGGGGGAAATCCCGAATTGTTAGGCAAGGCACGAATGCCCAGCAGGATTATTGGCAGTGCCACTAAGCAACCTTGTTGACGGGCCATTATTGAGGCCTTCAAGGTCCTATATGCCCTTTCCACCATCCCATTTGTGGAGAGTCTGTACGATGTTGTGCGAAGGCGGTGAAAACCAACGAGGGCTGATAATTCTCTGAAAAGTTCAGATTCGAACTGAGCACTTCTGTCAGTTATCACGTAGAGTGGAACCCAAAATCTTGATATCCACCCGTCTATGAAGGCCAAAGCAATAGTTGCGGCACTTATGTCCGGGATTGGTATCGCTTTGAACCACCTTGACGCACGGTCGATGCAAGAGAGCACATGACGGCAGTGCGAAGGGTAGGATTGGCCGGGAGGCGTACATGGGAGAAGAGGTCCTACAATGTCCACATCTACCGTCCAAACCTTAAGGAGGAGATGTTGATGGGAAGCACTGGAGACTTCGTGTAATGCATGATTTTTGATGACTGGCCATCCAGGCACTTTCTGGTCCAGGAGCGTATGTCCTTGTCCATGTTTGGTCAGAAGTAACGGGCTCTTATTAAACGAAGTGAAGCTCGTATTCCCGGGGGTGACAAGTTATGTAATTGCCCATAAATTACCCTTCTGCATGCCATTGGCACAAATGGTCGTGGCTATCTTGATCTTTCCTCACACCACAGCTGTACTTCCTCCGAGAAAGCGAATGGCTTCTAGATTCGTTTCAGCTCTTCTGTTTCATTTGTTTTCGTCTGTGCTATTGCCAAAGATTGGAAGCCAAACGAGCAATCTGGACCGCATTGACTTCCCTTGGCAGGCAGTCCGTTACTACATTGTCCTATTCGCGTATGTAGGAAATATCGCTCTCACAATCCAAGATGCGGGTCTGATGGTGTTGCTGTCGATCTGTCTTCGCGCTCAATGGCTAGTGGCCTATGGTCGGTGCACAGGGTTACGTGGTGCCCTTCAACCATATGCTTGAAGTGTATCACAGCAAGGTACGCCGCTAGTAGCTCACTGTCGTACGTGGAGTACGCTTGCTGTGACTGGTTTAGTTTCTTCGAGAAGAACACAATTGGTCGCGGAGAACCTTCAACCATTTGGTGCAGAGCAGCACCTGCTGCGTATTGAGAACAATCCGTCACCAGCTGGAATGGAGAGTCATTAGCCAGGGGGTGACGATGTGTAACGGACTCCACTAAGGCAACTTTGGTCTTCTCGAAGCATTTCGCTCCTCTTTGCTCCAAATTAATTCGCGAGCCTTTGGTTGCAGGTGCAAAAGCTCGGTCAATTAGACATTATTTTGCAATAGTATCCCATCATGCCCAAATATCAGCGAAATCCCTTCGAGTCTTTCGGCACTGGCATCTCTTCTATTTCTTTATTTTTTTGTGAATGGCGGCCTAATTCCCTCCTCTGATAAATGGTGCCCAAGGAATCAAATTTCTTCCCTTGCGAAGTCGCATTTTTTTCAGAGAAATCCTTAGGCCATTTTCGTGCAGGATTTTGGGTACTTCTTCCAGATGCTTCAGGTGTTCTTCTAGGTTTCCGAAATTATAGGGTGGCTTATTATGGGGTCGGCGTAAGTAGGCCTTGTTTTGATTGCAAGGCGATCCTATAAGGGTTTGGTATAGTGGCTTGCTTACAGGTTTCTTGACGTACGGTACGAGGGGTATTAACCAATCAAGTTTTAAGTAAAAGGCTCCTTTGTGAAGCAATTAAACACTTGTATTTTTATACCACTTTGAAATGTTTACACTTGCGGTAAAGATTTAATTTGCGCAAAGGAATATGCTAAATCAAGTTATAATGATAAGAGCAAGAATAATGGAGATTCGCAGAGCGGTGAATTAAGAGACGAATAATTAATCGATGAATAACTAAATGAATTAATCAATAATGTGTCAATAATCCTCATTTGAATGAAATGTTCTTTTATTTATACCAGGCAGCATTTTTGGGGCGACATGGAGCCCCGCATTCCTTGGCTCGCTGAGGCGGTGCTTAGCTACCTATCGGTCCGGCGTAGCCTGTGATTGGCTGAAATTCTCCACTTCGTATCGTGATTTGGGTGTCTCTCCTCTGCGAGGGTATCACAGAGACACTGTTTGCTTAAAGCTACCTGATGACCTTATCAAATTTTACATTAAGGTGAGATGTCTTTTGCCGCCGATTCTGTTCACAATTACAGACAGCTTAAATTACTCTGTTTGCCCATCTGCTCTCACATTCGGGTGCGATAGCTTTAAATTGTGGTCGGGTTTCAATCCAGACGTTCCAATCAGATTCTGCTGGTTCACAAACTTTCTCCAAACGAACGACCTTATTTTATTGCTCCTACCATTGCATCTTTGATACTTTGACCTGGCAAAATGTGTATTTGTCCTTTTCTCCCTCTCTCTCTCACTCTTTCTTTCTTTCTTTTTTTGTGTTTGTGCAGTGATTATACACTACAAATGAAATCTGGATTAATTTTAAAAAAAATCTGATCAACAAACAGTTACAATTCATTCGATCAAAATTTTCGGAAATTGGTAGTGTCAAACAACTAAAATGGTTAACAAAAGAAATTAAGAAAATTATTAGAGACATACCTCATTAACTACTTAAATATAAAAACTCGGACAGCATCAAATAATAATATACCCATTGAAAATAAAAGTTAAAAGTGAAATTAAAAGATCCAAGTGAAATGAAAGATTAGAGTGGCCTTAAACTGTAAGTCAAACCTCAAAGAATTCTTCGCACTAGTAAACAGTAGGAAACCAATCAAAAATAGTATAGAACCCATCAAAGATAAGAAAACGTTTTGCAATTAAATGATGTAAAAAATAGCCAATTTTTTAAACGAATACTTTGCATCGGTATTCACCAAAGACGAATCTAACGTTATTGTAACACTTAACAGCAAATATTTTGGCAATAATCCTCTAAAATAAACAGTGTTCAGTTAATGAAGTTAAGAGACTCAGCGACAAAATGAATAAATTTAAATCGCCCGGTCCGAACATGATCTTCTCAAGGTCATAAAAGTTAAAGATTCCATAGCCGAACATATAACAAAAAATTTTAATTTTTCCATTGAAAGAGAATGTGTTCCAGAATATTGGAAATTGGCTAACATAACGCCAATATTTAAAAAAAGATGCGAAGAGTCAGCCAGTAATTACCCAACTATAAGTTTAACATTGGTAGTAGCACAAATGCTTGAGCGTCTTATTGCAGAAAAAATAGTTGAACATATTGAAGAGAATGCATTATTACGTGACTCTCAACATAGTTTCAGAAAACAAAGATCGTGTCTAAAGAATCGTGTATAAACTCAATTTATGATACAGAAAGTTCAGCTGACATTTTGTATTTAAATTTTCAGAAGGCCTTTGATAAAGTATCACACGCAAAGTTAATGACAAAAATCAGAACATTAGGAATTATCGAAAAAGTTGCAAATTGGATCGAAAACTGGCTCACAAATCGTAGGCAGAGAGTAATAATCAATGGTCAAGCATCTGATTGGACATCTATTAGTAGTGGAGTTCCACAGGGGTCAGTGTTGGGACCTTGACTCTTCTTTATATATGTAAACGATATTAACGCTAGATTGGTATCAGAGATTTCAAAATTTGCTGATGAATGTAAATTGAGTAAAGGTATAATTAGTGACATGACATCAAAGAATTTCAGGAAGATATTGATCAAGTTGTAAGGTGGGATTTGCCTTTAAACGTGAAAAAATTGCAAAGTAAAATAGTGAAAGGAAGTCAGTTTGCTCATAGTGTAGGCTTTAGGGAAGGCGTGGTGATATGAGGCGGATGGTATTGTTTTTAGATTCCATGTAAAGGAGAGTGTTAGACGTCTGAGGGGGAAGAGTGTCAATGACTGGCACTAAAGAACTATGGGTAACATTTGCGGTAGAATTTGTGGGTGAATAAAAATATGCTGCTTTGATATTGCAGATATTTTTAATAGCTTTGGTCAAAAAATTGACCTTCTGCTATCACAAATCCGCAAACTCATTTCATAACATCCGCAATCGCAATTCCGCAATTTTTAAGATTTATTTTAAATCAGAAACGCAAATCCGCAATCTCAATTTTTTTTTTTGCCTAAAGCTCCGGTAGTCGTATGAGTGTATGATGGTAGAGTCCCTCGCCCGTTGTTGGCGCAGACGATTTTAATAGTGTCGCCCGTGATGAGAGGCTCATGTCGTAGACCTATTCCCAGATGCCACAGGCTGGAAGTTGAGAAATACGAGTATTGGGGTCTGGATATTAAAGAAAAAAATCTGAAAAATAAATAAGACAAAAGAGAGTGAAAAAACTAGAAAAAACTAGTAATTCTATCAATTTATTACCTTATGAATAATTAAACACTAGATAGAGTTTATACGTTATAGTATACTAAACTAATAACTTAAATTTAACAAGCTATGACCCGTACAAGTCATTTATTATTCTTCTGACAATGGGTTTACTGGCTTTAGCAAATCCATATTGCCCTTCATAAACACCAACCGTTCAAAGTTTTCCGATGTCAGGCTGGTCTTCTTAGGTTTAAAAATATCAGATCCCTGGGAAAACAGTCTTTTCACGACTGCAGAGCTAGGAATTGCAGTGTTGTATTTTAAAAATACATCAACCCAGGCGGAGCGACGGAGGTTTGGGAACATACCCATGTCTAGACTGGTAGTCTTTTGGGATTCAGAGTACCAACGCTCATACTCTTTCACCAGCTTGTTGGAGAGGTGAGTATGTATGGCTGCTCGACCCAACGACTTTCATCTGCAGCTCCTTGAAGAAGTCATCCTCTTCACCCTTCTCCTCTGCACTGCTGCTATCGCTGGCCTCGGTTTCGATAGCAATAGCACGCTCCTTAACTTCTTCCATTAGCCTTGGCTTTACTATATCAGCCTTGCTAGGATTAAGGAAGCGGACTACAGGAAACTTGAAAGAGGGGTGGATGGCAGTCGCCATGAGCAAGTCAACTTCACTGAGAAGGGAAGAGAACCTGCCTTTGAAACCCTTGGGTCTCTTCTCCTCATTGAACGGCCTGTCAATGAGGTAGTTTAGCAAGGGCGTGGCGTACTTCAAATATTTGGTCTTTATGTTCTCTAACCTTGACCTGAGAACATATAGGAGGGGAAGCAGGACTCCCATGTAGGCTTCTTTCTTCGACTGTAGTTTGTTCAAACTAGTCACCACGGACTTCATCACACAGAGATATTCCGCGATGAGCTCTTTATCTGTTTGGTTGAAACTTGGTATGTTGTTGTCCAAGCAGATTATATTAATTCGGGCCAGCTTTGTGTTAAGGATACCATCTAGTACTTCCATAGAATTATAGTGAGAATTCCAACGTGTGATATTGGGCGTCTTCAGCTTCCTGCCCACCTCTCTCCTGATGGTGGCTGCAGTGGTCGGCTTCTTATTTTGCTTGTGCCAAAAAGCTATAGTTTTGGATCTTACCTTCGAAAAGCAGGAACGGGTACCCGATGAACAGAAGGGGATTTTCTCCACATCAACTGTGGCCAACAAATTCAGCGTATCGGCGGCATATCTATGGTGGCAGGGAAGTAAGACGTCCCATTCAGGACTGTGTCAAGCATGCTCTTACATTAGCTGTCCCAGATTAACCAGCGAACCTCCTGCCTTTTTTCAGTGTCATCGGGGTCGTCCTCGTCCATGGCTATGGGGTCGCCCACGTTAAAGTTCTTCTGAACGGCGGCATCTCCAGATATTTGACCCAACCATTAGCCGCCGTTCAGAAGGAATTTAACGTGGGCGACCCCATGGCCATGGACGAGGACGACCCCGATGACACTGAAGAAAGGCAGGAGGTTCGCCGGTTAATCTGGGACAGCTAATGTAAGAGCATGCTTGACACAGTCCTGAATGGGACGTCTTACTTCCCTGCCACCATAGATATGCCGCCGATACGCTGAATTTGTTGGCCACAGTTGATGTGGAGAAAATCCCCTTCTGTTCATCGGATACCCGTTCCTGCTTTTCAAAGGTAAGAGCCAAAACTATAGCTTTTTGGCACAAGCAAAATAAGAAGCCGACTACTGCAGCCACCATCAGGAGAAAGGTGGGCAGGAAGCTGAAGACGCCCAATATCACACGTTGGAATTCTCACTATAATTCTATGGAAGTACTAGATGGTATCCTTAACAAAAGCTGGCCCGAATTAATATAATCTGCTTGGACAACAACATATCGGCCGCGCTTTGATTCCCCCACCTAATGGCAGCAACAAGGTCGTTGCTACTGTCTGGGTGCATCTGTTGATAGAAGTAGTTTAATAATAGAGTAGTGATATTAAAAAAATACTGAAAAATAGTGTTAATGCTAATGCCCAGTTTCCGTTAGGTAGTGTCATGTGTATGCAAGAATATGCAGGAATATTAAAGACAATAATTATAAATAATGATATTGATACTAACAATGATATCAACAATGAAAATCAAGTTATGTTTACAATACCCAGAAAACCAGGTAATGGCTTCGCCACTCCCCCCATACTGCGGGAGCTTGCGCTTCGCAACTAAGATTAAAATTTAAAATCTAAAAAAAAAGGTACCATGGTTAAATTTTTTTAAATTTTCTGAAGTTCGCCAATTATAATAATTTTAAAAAGGAATTCTAAACTAAATTTTCCCCTTTCAAAATATCACGTTGCTAAAATATAGTGTTATATAAGATAGAAGATATATAAAATAGATTTTCTGAACTTCAGCATTTGTAATTCTTTGAGTATAAAAAAAATTCACAAAATTTCGGTACTTATATTTATTTCTGAACTTCCTTTTGTTTTTGATATTATAAAAGAATTATTAGAAATAACTTTGATAAAAAAACATAAGTCAAACCAAACTAAGATAAAATTATTATTCAAATACTAAAAAAATCGCCTTCTTAAATTATAGAGTTAGTGATGATGATGATGATGATACTTACAACAATAATAATATCAGTTATCATGATTGGTATTATTGATTAATAACAGTATTACCCTGTGTGTGCGTTATTTTCCTGAAAACGATTGGAATATGATTCAAGTTTGAAACGTGCACACTCATCAGACACACACACACACACAGATATACAACCTGATATTTGACCCAACCATTAGCTTGAAGCTCGCCTCGGATAGGGTAATTCTGGCAAGCGCGAGCCTGGCTCGCGTGAGATAAGACCATAGGTAAATTATAACAAAAATTATTATTTGTCACTTGGGAGAGAGTTACATAGAGTTACATAGATACACAGATCACACGGGCCTTACGGCCCAGACTAAGGTGATCTGGCCTTAAATCTACTGCCACTTACACATAGAATAGTAGAAGTAAAGGATAGAAAAGTTTTAGGCTCTCCCCACCCTCCACTCCCTCCGGCAAAAGCCGTACATGAAATAATTTGGGAAAAGTACCTTGCAGGTGTAAGAAGACAGTACCTGAAGGAAATTTGCATTGAATAGTAATTAAATGAAATGAATATGAAAACCACTTACATAAACCTGAAAGAGTTATATTTTTGTAATATTATTTTATTTTGTAGCTTATGCTAAACAATTCCAATATTTGTTAAGTGTTTGTCTAATCTCATTTTAAATGAATCTATAGTTCTGCTGTCCACTACTGCGTTTGGCAAATTATTCCAATCATTAATAATCGAGTAAGTGAAGAAGTTTTTTATTACATCCATAGTGGCTCTTTTACCCTGAAGTTTTGAATCATGTCCACGGGTGGGACACTCCCCTGTCAGTGTGAACAAGTTATTGGCATTAACGTTGTTAAATCCTTTAAGTATTTTGAAGCACTCTATAAGCTGCCCCCTTAGTCTTCGTTTTCTGACGGAAAATAGATTGAGTTTTTTTAGCCTCTCGTGGTAAGGTTTGTTACGTACTGACGGGATAAGTTTTGTCGCTCTGTGTTGTACAGCTTCTAATTTATCTATGTCTTTTATTAAGTAAGGGGCCCAGAACTGTACAGCGTATTCGAGATGGGGCCTGACAATACTTTTATATAGTGGCATAATTATCTCCTCGCTTTTATAAGTAAAGTTTCTTTTTATAAATCCTAGTGCTGTGTTAGCTTTGTTTGCAGCAGCTGCGCATTGGTTTGATGTTTTTAAGTTTTCTGTAATTATTACTCCTAAATCTTTAACCTGCGGGGTTGTGTTTATTAAGCCGCCTTGCATTGTATAGGTGTATTTTTTGTTTTTTGTTCCGCACTGAAGGATTTGGCATTTGTCGATATTAAATGGCATTTGCCATTTCTCAGACCATTCGGTAATTTTATTTATATCAGCCTGCAGGCTAGCCCTGTCATCTTCGCATAGTACTGAGTTACCTATTTTCGTGTCATCTGCAAATTTAGATATGATATTATTTATTCCAACGTCTATGTCATTGATGTATATAGTAAATAAAATAGGCCCCAGGACTGATCCCTGGGGAACACCGCTGGTAACAGATACCCAGTCCGATTCCACGCCATTTATTATCACTCTCTGCTTCCTGTTTTTTAACCAGCTACTAATCCATCCGTATATATTACCGTTAATTCCTAGCGTACGCACTTTGTTCATGAGTTTCTGATGTGGAATTTTGTCAAATGCCTTTTTGAAATCTAGGTAAATTATATCTAATGATTTAGTATCGTTATATAGGTTGAAAAGGTTATGGTAAAAGTCAATTAGGTTTGTTAAGCACGATCTCTTAGACCTAAAACCATGCTGGCTATCACGTATAAGGTTATTGTTTTCGAGGAACTCTACTAGCTTGTCTCTAATGATCGTTTCGAGCAACTTTCCAACTATTGAGGTTAAGCTAATGGGTCTGTAATTACTGGCCTGGTTTTTACATCCCTTCTTAAAGATAGGTGTGACGTTAGCTTTCCTCCAATCATCAGGGACGACCCCATGCTCGAGAGATTTGTTAAAAATCAGAGCAAGTGACTCTGCTAACTCATTATGGACATGTTTTAAGATTCTAGGGTAAAATTTATCAGGACCAGGAGTCTTGTACGAGTTCATTTTCTTTAATTTATCAATTACTAGTTGCGGATTTACTTCCAGGCTCCTTAGTGATGGGTGTCTGACCTGTATAGACTCGTTGTTATCGTTATTAGTATATCCTAAGGTGAAGACTGAACTAAAAAACTCGTTTAAGATATTAGCCATACCCATATCATCTGAAATAATTTCACCCAACTGGTTTTTCAAGGGGCCAATCCCGCTTCTCATTTGCCTATTTCTATTGATATAAGTATAGAAGTGTTTGGGATTAGTGGTGCTTGCTTTTGCTATCTCGATTTCGTATTGACGTTTCTTTGATCTTATGAGTGTTTTAACCTTTCTTCTGCTAGTGTTATATTGTTGGTTAACTTGATAGCTTCTATTGTGTTTTAATAATGTGTGGAGACGGTTCCTATCTCTAATTGCTCGTTTGATGTCATTATTAAACCACGGCGGATTGCCTCTATTCGCGTTACTATTCCTTGTCTTAAGAGGAACATGGTTTTCTTGGGCTATAAAAAATAGTTCTTTAAATTTATTCCAAAGTTGATTTACATCTTCTATTTCTATCAGCTGCTCGTGAATATTTCCCAGGGCTTCTCTGAGGCCCTCTAAGTTAGCTTTACTGTAGTCTGGTACTTTTGAATAGTTATTGGTAGTTGAATACCTGGCATTTAGATCAAAGCGGATTAGTTTATGGTCACATGTACCTATATGTTCCGCTACGGCCAGAGTTGATAATAAATTTTCCTGGGATGCAATAACTAGGTCTAGTATATTATTTCCTCTGGTTGGCTCCCTTACGCATTGGTGTAAATAATTAGTATCGATAAAATTTGTCATTAATTTTTCTTGTTGGCTAGTCCCTATATTCAAGTCCCAGCAGATATTAGGTAAATTAAAATCTCCCAGTAATAGCGTTTGTTCCTCCTGTAATGTTTCTTGCAAGATTCTATATATTTCCAGGTCCTCATTAACGGTAGTATTTGGGCGACGGTAAACAGTGCTTATGTTTATTTTAAAATCTCGTAAATGTAGTTTAACACAGATCAGCTCCACTTCATTATTTGTAAGTTCTACCTCCGTTACTTTTAATTCTGATCTTATATATAGTCCCACTCCTCCTCCAAGCCTTCCATTGGCCCTGTTTTTGTAAAATAATCTATAGCCTTCTAGCATGTATTCACATAATAAGTCTTTTATGCCAATTTGTAGATGGGTCTCAGTTAAGGCTATGATGTCAACCTCTTCCTTTGCTATTAGACATTTAAGTTCTGTAATATGTTTTCTAAGGCTACGTGCATTAAAAGTTATTATTTTGATTGTACTGATTTCTTTTGAAGGTGAGCGGGTGAGACTATTCATTAGTTTCCCTGTCTGTGGGTGGGGGTGGGGGTCAGGGCCGGGGGGGATCGGGGAGGGGAGGCAGCTGCTTGAGCGTAGCCACGGGGATTAAAGGGATTTGCAACAGGGCGAGGAGTGACATGGAAATTAAATGGGTTGTCGGTAGGGCGAGGAGTTACATGGAAATTAAATGGGTTTGGAGGTGTGGCTTGGGAGGGCGTATTGGTCATCTGGGTTGGGTTAGCTAGGTTTGAGGGGGTCCCTACCCTGTGCCTTCGGTCAGGTGAGGCAGGGGAAACCCGTTCTGTGGCAGGTGTGGGAGGGCAGAGAGAGAGAGAGAGAGAGAGAGAGAGAGAGAGAGAGAGAGAGAGAGAGAGAGAGAGAGAGAGAGAGAGAGAGAGAGAGAGAGAGAGAGTTACATAGAGTTACATAGATACACAGATCACACGGGCCTTACGGCCCAGACTAAGGTGATCTGGCCTTAAATCTACTGCCACTTACACATAGAATAGTAGAGAGAGAGAGAGAGAGAGAGAGAGAGAGAGAGAGAGAGAGAGAAAAAAAAGAGAGAGAGAAGGGGGAGTAACAAGGAAAGAAATTACCCTAGAAGACCTTACGGTCCATTAAATGAGGGTACCTTTTGACTAGCAGTCGAGCGGGCACATCTCTGCTCAAATGCTTACGTCCTTAAACGGCTATTTTCCAAGACTTTGTCTAGTCTTGACCTGAACTGGTCAACAGATTCACTGTTGACAACTTCCACTGGAAGTACGTTCCAACTACCGCAGATAGTGTAGGTGATAAATTTTCCACACAGATCGCGGTTGAAACGCTTCAGTTCAATTTTAAAGCCGTGATTTCTTGGTCTGCTCTCAACAAGTGTGAAAATATCCCTGTGGTCAACATTGTCGAACCCTCGAAGTATTTTGAAAACTTCGATGAGCTGACCACGCAGTCTACGGGTTTCCAACGAGAACAGATCTAATTCCCTTAATCTATCTTCATAACTTTTATGTCGGATAGAGGGAATCAATTTGGTTGCCCTGGCATCTCGCGATGTCCTTTCGAAATGAAGGACTCCCAAATTGTACGGCCCACTCCAGGTGCGGTCGGACAAGGGATTTATAAAAACAGTACTATCTCCTTGTTCCGTTATCCAAACTGACGCTTTATGTAGGCTAGCATCCTTTAGGCCCTTTTCTCCGCCTCAATGCACTGTTTCGAGAACTTAAGGTCAATAGTGATTGTTAGACCCAAGTCCTTCTCAGTGTCGGTGGATTTAATAGCAGTACCCTTAAGGAAATACTGAGATTGAGGTTTTCGGTGGCAGATATGCATCACTTTGCATTTGTTTACGGTAAAAGGCATTTGCCACGTGTCCGATCGCTCCCCAATCTTCCCAAGATCTTCCTGCAGGCGGGCAGTATTTCCATCCCTTGCAACGTTCATACCAAGCTTGGTATCTTCGGCAAATTTGAAAATCTTGGCAACCATGTCACCGTCCATGTCGTTGACGTAGATGATGAATAGTAGTGGTCCCAGGACAGAACCTTGAGGCACTTCGCTAGTAACGGGCACCCACTCAGAAGCCTGTCCATTCAACACCACCCGTTGCCGTTTGCCACTTAGCCAGTTCTCTATCCAACTTGCTACCTTTCAGTCTATGCCCAGCGCACGCATTTTCCGGAGGCGGCGGCGTTGTGGTACCTTATCGAAGGCTTTTTGAAAGTTTAAGTAGAAACATCAACCACCTTATCCCGGTCGTGCTCACGGAAAACAAAGTGGAAGAATTCCACAAGATTCGTTAGGCATGATCGTTGCCTTCGGAATCCGTGCTCGGAATTCCTCAATCGCAAGGTGGACTCTAAATAAGACGTCATTTTGTCCACCATGATGCTTTCCAGGAGTTTCCCGTTTATTGAGGCTAAGCTAATAGGTCAGTAGTTCGACGGCTGGCTAGGCTCTCCTTTCTCTAAGATAGGAGTCACCTCTGCTTCACGCCAGTCTCTAGGAACGCATCCGGTCCGGATTGACATGTTAAAGATTATGCTTAGATGTCGTGACACTTCATCGCGCACTTCTTTCAACACCTTAGGTAGAAACCCGTCCGGAAAAGGGGACTTATTCGTCTTTAGATCAGTGATCTTTTTTTTCTATTTCTCCTTGGGTGAAGTCCCTTTCCTCCAGCTTTTCACCAAAGTAAGAATCCATGGGCTGGGGGGATGGAACCACACTCTTCAGTAAACACTGAAGAGTAATTTAATGCCCCCTCCTCATTCACTAAAGGGCTAATCGTGCGATGGATTGGTTTACGGCTGTTTACATAACCAAAAAACTCCTTGGGATTCTTCTTGCAAAGTCTTGCCACTCGGAGCTCCTCGGCACGCTTTGCCGCCCTTATGCTGGACTTCACTCTCCCAGCTATCTTACGGTACTTGTCAAAGTCACCAGAAATCTTTGACTGCCGGTACACCGTTCTCTTCTCCATCAGCATCTGACCAATTTCTCGATTAAACCACTTTGGTTGAATGGAAGACCGACGAATGCTTTTCAAAGGGATGAATCGTGATTGAAGACTAATGAACGTAGTTTTGAATCTATTCCACGAATCTTCAACATCCTCGCACGAACACCTGGAAAGTGTGCTCATCTAAAATCAAGTTTCCTCGATTTACCAGTCGTAGACTCTACCTTGGGGACCTCACTCTGGTCCGGACTCTCATTTGGGTATGCTTTCCCCCCAAGTAATAATCTGTGAGCTGGTAGAATGGAACGACACTCTTCAGTAAACATTGAAGAGAAGTAATAGTTCAGGAGGTTAGCATTTTCTCCATCTGAGTGCTTTAATGCCCCCTCCTCATTCATTAAATGGCCAATCTTGCGATGAATTGGTTTACGGCTGTTTACATAACCAAAAAACTCCTTGGGAGCTTCTTTGCAAAGTCTCACCACTTGGAGCTCCTCGGCACGCTTTGCCGCCCTTATGTTGGACTTCACTCTCCTAGTTACCCTACGGCATTCGTCAAAATCACCAGAAATCTTTGACTGCCGGTACACCGTTCTCTTCTCCATCAGCAGTAGACCAATTTCTCGATTGAACCACTTTGGTTGAACGGAAGAGCTACGAAGGCTTTTCAAAGGGATGAATAGTGATTGAAGACTCATGAACGTAGTTTTGAAAATATTCCACGAATCTTCAACATCCTCAGACGAACACCTGCAAAGTCTGTTCTTGTCAAATCAGGTTTCCTCGATTTACCAGTCGCAGACTCTACTTTGGGGACCTCACTCTGGGCCGGACACTCCTTTGGGTTCGCTCTACAACATCCTGTATCATGTTACAGAGTACAGCTTTTCCTTTAAAGGAAAGATGCACTCCATCCCTTTTGATAGAGATCGTTTCTACCATTAAAAATGCGGTAACAGTCCACAAAAAATTCCCCCTCCACCGTACACAAATCTGTCAGGCGTTGGTTTAAGGAGATGTTCCTCGAGTGAGCTATCTGGGTTGGAACTCTTTTTGGGAACATCCCGACCACAACGCATCTGAGGGTTTTCAACCTACAGTCGTCCACGGCTCCCATGGCCGAGGGTATAATCTTTCCTTCAGGACCTACCTTACCTCCTCTGAGGTAGAGGCCGTTGGCACTTACCATCAGGGCAACGACTGAGTTCTCAGAAATCTGAGATTTCTCCGCCTCTATCCTGATTTGGTGGTTTTCCGGTCCTGGCAGGCAGCTTACCTTCATACTGGTGCGAAGGCGGGCCGCTAACAGTGGTTGTAGACCCCGTGCTTGAAAGTCGCCAATAAGGTTGACTCTCCCACATTCGACTGCAGAGGAAAGAGTTTTTCCTTTTGGAACCGACTTGTTCGTTTCTTCTTTAATCTCAATATTTTTCTTCTTTTTCTTCTTCTTCTTGCTTTTTTCCCATCTTCCGCTTGTTTCATTTCTGTTTCTGATTTCTCTTCTTCTGTTTCTACTTTCTCTTCTTTTTCTTTCCTTTCTTCCTCTTTCTCTTCTTCTTTTTTGGCCCGTTGAGCCAGTTCCGCAGCAGTTGACTCCAGCTCTGGGACGTTGGAAGGCTGGCGTGGCACTGCCGATGCAGTGCTCGCTTCTTGGGCGAGGGTCTCGCCGGCGGATCAATCCACCTCGGTGGGAGATACATAGTGAGCCGAATCGACCTCTATTCTTGAGGACAACTCGGCGATCTTGTCCTCGAGATGGCGAAGCTGATGCGCATATTCAGACTCTAGGTTCTGCAACTTCATCTCCAGCGCGCTAGATTTTTGCTCAGATGATCTATATAGATCCTTGGGCTCTTGTACTTCTCCTTTAAGGACACAGTCAGTGCAGATACTTGCCGGGGGGGGAGGGGCATTTAGAGTAACACCCCTCCGGGAAGTCCACTAACCACTTGCCTGTTTTGCACACCGAACATATATATTTAAGAGCAGCAGGTCTTTTCTTTCCAGTCATGCTGAACACTTTATATCTCTAAATACTTTGCGACCACTAAATATAAAAGAAGGCGATTGGCGAGTTCGCCTCACGTGAGTCGCTCCCGCCTATCCATCGGAGATGTTTCGGATCCTTCAGAAGTCACGCTCCTTTTACTGTTGTTCGTCCGACCGAGTTGTTCAAGCCCGGCGTGCCGTGGCTTCCAACCAAGCATCACTGACAGCCTCCGAAAGGGGGTATTGATTTCACACCAGATGAACAGCTAAACATGCCCTGTACTAAACTCCTACTAGTTCCCTTCAGGGCGGCCAGGATCTCGGCGTAGCGTTCAATGGATATCCCGCCGCAACAAGAGACTCGACCCAAGACTTTGTTGGTTTGACAACCAACCTGGAAACAAGGCGCGTTACCTCGGACAGTTGCTACCAGAGGCACCTCTCAACGGTCACTGGGACTGGTCAGTAATTACGCGCCAGGGAAGGGGTTAACGGGGAACTTACCCTCATCCAATTCATCGCGCTCCAGCGTCTAGGACCCCTCTACTCCTAGTCTCTCGCAATAGTGAGCGCCGATTGGCGTTATTTTCAGAGGTTCCAAAGCCTCTCTTCTGAGGCATGAGGTAGCTGCCAGGTCCTTAAATTTAGATAGATGAAGGATAAAGCTGAAAGGATAGTAGTAGTTTTTTAATTAGTCGAAGGGATAGATAAAACGGTAACATAATACAGGATAAAAGAGTATAAGATGGACGCATTTTGTCTGAAACCTCATTCTCGACCAATTCGACATGGGTAACCCTATCAGGGTGTCGTAGAATTGCTCATAGTCCGGCCCAATAATTATTCTAGTCCTTAATCTAGACACACTGCTTTTGTTTAAGTCGATGGTATTGGGACCCTATGACTCAATCTACGATCATTATATATATATATATATATATATATATATATATATATATATATATATATATATATATATATATATATATATATATATATATATATGCTTTAATTCCTACTGAACGTGCGAAGGCTGGTTAGAGGCGAGTTGTGCCACAGCCAGGATTCTCACTATACAAGTCCCACTTGTTACTGGGAGTGAGGTTTGTGATTGTTAAATTCTAAGAGTGCATAAAACAGGTTGAATAAATTAGCTGAAGGGATTCTTAATTAAAGTCTTGCCAAGGGTACGTCAAAAGGAGGAGCCACCAAATAAACACACGTACAAAAATAAACTTTACTTTACGCGAAAATAATAATTAGTAGCAATATTTAAACGGGCATTTAGGTAAATAAGGATTAAATATTAAATATGGGTTAGTCTGGGTTTACAGCAATTATAAATAATAATTTCAGGGAATGAATCACTTGAATCTCCTTAAAAAAAGAGGGGAAGATAACACTGACGTTAAGTGCCTAGATTTATAATGACTCAATGGGAGTATCAATCACTGTTAATTAAATAGGTAATTTAAGAATAGAGGGACACTGGGTTTACAGATTACCATTAATTGTGATGGATTGGAGAGACGACTACTCAGGTCCAGATGGGTTGGTTCGGGTGGCGTTTACACGAGTTCTCGGGGAGAGGGGGGGTAAGACGACGGGTTCAGGGCTTCTGACTGCAGTTCAGGTTAGCTCAGTCCTAACTGGATGTGACACTAACAAATAGTTACTTCCAGTAACTATTTGGATGTTCCTTTTTCTTTCTCAAGTTACGTTGAGCAACAGAGCGTATTCTTCTAGTCACAGACCGTGCGGAGCGGGATTTGCCTCAGGAACTCTTTGAGACAGCAACCAGGTTAACTCAGCGGGTGCGCCTTGGCAGTCGATACGTTACGGCAACGACTCTCGCTCAACGTGAGGGTTACGCGAGTAGGTCTGGAACACCTCTGCTGAGCGATGAATGGCGTTGTCATTTATACCACAGACTTTGTGAAATCGAGAGAGAGATTCCCTATACGACAATTCGCTTATCGCAGCGCCTTCTGGACAATCCCCATGGTATCATAAAGAAGGTAAATATAATTTAGGCTTCTCTGTGAGATAGGCCTTCTTTCGTCAGACTTCCTGTCGCCTGTTGGGGGGGGAGGGTGGCGCGGATAACGACTTAGGTGAGGGGGAAGGCGGAGGAGAGCGGTAGAATGTCGGGGGATGGGGGGATGGGGGAGGGGAGAAGAGACGAAGGTCAACTCAAACGACAAATCTCTTTCGTTCCCACGATCGCCTGGCGGCATGCGAGTATGTACGTCCCATACCCTCACACAGGGGTACTATAAAGGTACCCCTCGACGACATTGCGCGAAAAATCTATGGTACACGCAAGCTCTTTCTCCACGACAAGGGGGTGTCTCTCTCTCTCGCCCGCTTAAGGACAATCCACTTATATATGATGTTAACTATCACATTCTAACGTTAGTGTATCAAGCTTTTTTTTACATGCTGTTTTTCAACTATTTCAACTCTACGGTACACATTTATCTACATGTGTACCCTTTGTATATATATTTTTCTACTGGACACACTTATCTACATGTGTATCATTTGGCCTTTCTTTACATGCCTCTTCTAATTACTTCAATTCTACGGTTCTCACTTATCTACACGTGTACCCTTGACATGCAGGTTTAGCTATCCCTCAAATACACGAACACGCTCCTTCGAACAAGGAAGGAGGGGATTTATAGGACAGTACTCTCTTCTCCTGCAGGCTTTGCCTGCTAGTGATGAAAATAATATACTTATAGGACAGGCAGAAAAAGAAAATGGGAATTCACATCTACTCGATGCAGGGCGTCGCTGGCATCTTTTTATTGATCATTTCATCTTATTCCTTAGCTCCTTATGATATATGACGTTTTAATCTGTGCTCCTACTACGTTATATTTACACTATTGAAGTACTCATCAAGTCGGTTTTCGAATATATTAACTGACGTGCTTTCTACTACACGGTTTGTCAGCGTATTCAACGTTTGCGTGATTTTAAACGTGAAGTAATTTTAAACTATAGTAGAGTTAAATCACTTTTTCACTAATTTTAAAGCATTTTTGCGTGTGTTGGCCCTTTCTTCCACCTCGAACAATAGTCTGTAATCAATATTAGTAAATCCTTTTAAGATTTTGAATACCTCGATCAATTGTCTACGTAATCGTCTACTTTCAAGTGATAGTAGATTTCATGAGTGGAGTCTATTTTCGTACGGTTTGTTTCAGATTCCAGGAACTAGTTTCGTAGCCCGACGTTGCACTCTTTCTAACTATGCTATATCCTTGTTTAGGGAGGGACACCAAAATTGAACCACATATTTGAGGTCTGGGCGCACGAGCGATTTGTATAGTGGCAGGATTATATCTTTCGATTTGAAATTAAAATTCCGAGCAATATATCCTAGCGTTCGGTTTGCCTTTTTACAAGCTTTTGCGCATTGTTTCGATACTTTAAGGTCACCTGAGATTAAAATCTCCAGGTCTTTTTCTAAGGTAACGGATTAGAGAATTTGGCCTTCCATATGTTATTCTACTTTTAATTTATGACATCCTAAATGCATGACCTCGCATTTAACTATGTTGAAGCCCATTTGCCATTTATCCGCCCATTCGACAATTTCATTATGGTCCCTTTGCATTTGCTCTACATCGGGTCTCCAAAGGGCTCAGCTTCCTAGCTTTGTGTCACCTGCCAATTTAGAGATCCTACTAAACATTCCATTATCCAAGTTATTTATGTAAACAATAAATAATAATGGGCCCAGGACTGAAGCCTGTGGTACCCCTCTGGTGACTGGGGCCCACTCTGAGAGAGAGAGAGAGAGAGAGAGAGAGTATAACAAGGAAAAGAGGTACCTTAGTAGACCTTACGATCCATTCAAATAGGGTACCTTTAAGTGAACACTTGAGCAGGCGCAGTCCTGTAAAATGTCAGATTGACGCTCTAAAAGAGCACTCACGCCACGCTTCAAGTCTCCAAATGGCTATTTTCCAAGACTTTGTCTAGTCTCGACTTGAACTGTTCAACAGAGTTGATGTTGAAAACATCCACATGAAGTGCGTTCCAATGGCCGCAGATGCTATATGTGAAAGACTTATCACACAGTTCACGCTGGTAACGCTTCAGTTCAAGTTTGTAGCCGTGATTTTTTGTTCAGCTCTGGCTAAGATGGAAAATATCCATGTAGTCTACGATGTGGAAGCCTCGAAGTATTTTGAACACTTCGATAAGCTGACCATACAGTCTCCAGGTCTCCAGCGAGAACAAGTCTAATTCCCGTAATCTATGTCCGTAACTCTTGTGTCTGATAGAGGGAATTAGTTTGGTTGCTCTAGCTTGCACACGTTCTAATCTTGCGTTATCCTTTCGAAGCGAAGGCCTCCAAAATTGTACGGCATACTCAAGGTGCGGTCGGACAAGGGTTTCATAAAAACAGTACTATCTCCTTGTTCCGATATCTAAACTGTCGCTTTATATAACCTAACATCCTTTGAGCTTTCTTCTCTGCCAAAATACACTGTCTCGAGAACTTGAGATCACTAGTTATAGTTACACCCAAGTCCTTCTCAGTGTCGGTGGATTCAAGAGCAGGACCCTTGAGGATATACTGAGATTGAGGTTTTCGGTGGCAGATATGCATCACTTTACACTTGTTCACGTTAAAAGGCATTTGCCATGTATCCGACCACTCCCCAATCTACCGAAGATCATCTTGAAGGAGGGCAGTATTTCCTTCCTTTGCGAGTTCATACCAAGCTCGGTATCATCGGCAAATTTGGAAATCTTGGCAACCATGTCACCGTCGATGTCGTTGACGTAGATGATGAATAGTAGTAGTCCCAGGACATAACATTGAGGAACACCACTAGTAACGGGCACCCACTCAGAAGCCTGTCCATTTAACACCATGCATTGCCGTCTGAGACTTAACTAGTTCTCTATCCAACTTGTTACATTTCAGTCTATGCCCAGCGCATGCACTTTCCGGAGGCGGCGGCTGTGTGGTACCTTATCGAATACTTTTTGAAAGTCTAAGTAGATAACATCTACCGAAGTGGAAGAATTCCACAAGGTTCGTTAGGCATGATCGGCGCCTTCGGAAACCGGTAAATATAGAGAGGAAAAGAGGAGACTACCAGGAGCACTGAGGCGCTTCGAGCAAAAATGGAGATGGGTGCGAACGAGTTGCACTCCGCGAGACAGGAGACACCCCCAAACCTGACAGATGTAAGGTAGTACAAACACTCTATGGAGAAATGAAAGTCGCCCTGATAGAACTAATTGATAATAACAACAGATACATCGCCATATGCCCGCACGAACGTGCCGCGGAAAGACTAGTATCGGACGAAGGGATCGAAATACTCAGACGAACAGGGCTTAACCTAGTAATGCCTCCACAAATAGTAGCGAACAAGACTGTGATCTGCAAGAAGGTGGATATATGGGTAGGATACCACAGAGCCGAGGAACTCAAAGATGAAATAGAAAATAACAACTAAAATATAAAGGTTCATCAAATAATAAAATTCGGGCAAAATACACATGTGTTCAAAGTGATATGCACCAACAGCGAAATGGCTAACAAAATCGCCACAAACGGGATTCTCGCCTTCAATATGAGGATCTCCGCCTACCTAATGGAAATAGATAAATACACAAATGTACAAATGTGCTACAATTGTTATGCACTGGAAAGCCACACCACAAAATTTATACAAATAATGATAAAAAATGCTCCAAATGCGCAGGTGAACATGGATGAAGGGAATGTAAATCATCCACTAAAAAGTGCCTAAATTGCGATGGAAATCATCGCCCAAAGGCAATGAGCTGCCCCCAAAGAAAAGAAATTATAATAAGGAAAGAAAGAGAAAAAATCAGGAAAGACCTAGGAAACTAAATGCCAGTCCGCAGGAATGGCTAAAGTAACAATAAATGAACTCAAGGAAGCCAAGACTAACATCACTATACCCCAGGAACTAGAATAAGATCTCCTGGTATGCGCACTTAGCGAATATAGGAAAACCAGGCACTTTTGCATCCACATTAAATCAACTATTAGTGAAGAATAGAATCAAGGAAATGTGCTTCCTCGAAAATCCTGCATCACGTGAAATACTGAGAATGGATATTTTAAAAAATAATGTAAACACTATGCAAATGGATTTAACTCCTAAATAAAATGGAAATAATAAAAATATCTAAAACAACAACGACGAAAACCAAGAAAAAGACGATAGAGTAAACGAGACGGAAGTAGCACATCAACCATCCGTCATAAACGTAAACAAGAAAGAAGGCATGGTATGCGAAGCAAAAGATCTCAGATTGATGATCTATGCTAACGCATCTATGCCCCTACCTCTTAAAATGAAAAAAACAGAAATAATCCGTGCCTCACGGAAGAGAAGTGCAAAAGGGCATATAAAGAAGACGAAGATGAAAAAACAGTCGTAAATACTTAATGGAAGGAGGAATCAGAATTTACCCAGGTGACGTAGTGACCCTTTCAAATGGTACCTTCGAAAAACTTCTAAACGGAAAATTTACCTCGGAAGGTGAAAATATGGAAGAAACAAACACCGGAAGAAGAAATACAGGGCAAAGTCCCCAATAAAAAAAACATCAAATAATATTCTGATATTGATCCATTGAGCGAATCCTACTTAATCATACGAAAAAATGGGAAGCGATAAATATAGAAAACTAACTGTTCTACAAATAAACACAAACAGATGCATCGATAAAAGTACATCGATTGGTTACGACATCAGGAATATCGATCCAGATATAGTACTCATCTCGGCACACGGAATTAATGATAAAAGAATAAAATTATACAGAGTGACCCCCCCAAAAAACGCGCCTGCACACACTTTTTGTGATATATCCTTCATTCATTGACTAATTACCCTTACTTTGCAAGACATGCCAGAAGCAACACTTGTGAACCCAACTAGATCTCAATGGGGGCTCCAGCAAAGAATATACTGCGTCAAACATTACTACAAGTCAGGCTCGTTCAAGAAAGTGCAGGACACTTTCGTGCTTCAATTCGAATGTGAAAAAGCCCACTCTAAGAGCAGAATTTAGGACTGGGTTGACCACTTCGAGAACTATGGGACAGTGGAGACCCTCAATGCAGCCAGTCACAACCATCCAAGCCTTTCGGGAAATCCCAAGAAGCGTACAACTAGGCTGGTCGAGAGCGCGAGAGAGTCAGTTTAGCCGAGTTCAAAACGCTCTGTGCGCAAACGAAGTCATTCCCTCGGTATATCACATGAGACTTGCATGAGAGTGCTAGTAATGGATGTATAGGCCTACCCATACATAATACAGAGGAAGCAGACGCTTACAGACTCAGACAAGGTGCACAGAAAGGCTATGGCAGTCAAGATACTGGAGAAGATTCAGTAGACCCCAACTTTCCTTAACCTCCTTTAGACCTCAGATGAAGCTCACATCCATCTTGAAGGAAAGGTAAACTCAAAGACAAATGTCTTCTGGGGGACCTCCATAACAAATGAGGTAGCCACCAAGCCCCTACACTCCCCTAAGTGCAGGGTGTGGACTGCAATCTCAGCAAGAGGCATAATCGGACCTTTCTTCTTCGAGGAATCTGGCGTACACTGAGAGTCACCAAGGAGCGATATGTTGAGGTCCTCAAAACCTTTAAAGAGGAGATGCAGACCCTGCTCAAACCTGTCCCGAGATTGGCTGAAAGAGAACTTTGGTGGCCATGTGATCAGTCACAAGACTGATTTTGAGTGAACACCTCACAGCCCAAACTCGAAGACAAATGTCTTCTGGGGGACCTCCATAACAAATGAGGTAGCCACCAAGCCCCTACACTCCCCTAAGTGCAGGGTGTAGACTGCAATCTCAGCGAGAGGCATAATCGTACCTTTCTTCTTTGAGGAATCTGGCGTACACTGAGAGTCACCAAGGAGCGATATGTTGAGGTCATTAAAACCTTTAAGGAGGAGATGCAGACCCTGCTCAAACCTGTCCCGAGATTGGCTGAAAGAGAACTTTGGTGGCCATGTGATCAGTCACAAGACTGATTTTGAGTGAACACCTCACAGCCCAGACCTTAGCCCCCTAGATTTCTTTCTCTTGGGCTACCTTAAAGACAGAGTGTACGCAGGGAGACCCAGGACCACCAAGGAATTCAAGGAAACCATCAGGGAGAAGATCAGAGCCATTAGTCAGTCGGTTTGTAAGGACATCATGGATAACTTTGTGCTGCGCCTCAAAAAATACATTGAGCCAAAGGGAAGTCATCAGGAACACGTGCTCTAGATTAAAGAAGAAAAGTCCAAAGGCTCTCATGATTGCATATGAAGTTTTTAAACACAATAAACTAGTTATTGTGTACACATGGTGCACACAATATATGTGCATGCTGTGGTGCACGCAATATGTGCACACACAAACCCATGAGGTAATAATGTGTACACTCAGCCAATGTAAATAAATTTATGTGTGTGAAAAGAAACAAAAAGAAACTCAAATGAAACATTGTAATATGTAACAGGATATTTTAGAACCATTCCCATTTTGATTTCCCGAGAAGACCAAAGTCGCGGCGAAGAACTAAACTGGGAATGAGACTAATTATTTTGTGGTTACGGTTTGGAAAAATAAACATCAAGAGAAAAGAAAAGTGAACCTTAAAATGGGCTAGCTCGATCGTAAAGACACTCAGTGAGCATCAAATTACAATTACAATATTATATTTTTATTTTTGTTAAGGAAGACAAAAAAAAAGCGCTTGATCAAATTTCACGGTTTCAGTAAATTTTCTCACGAGAGAAAAGGTTTTCAAAAGTATTGTATATATATATATATATATATATATATATATATATATGTATATATATATATATATATATATATATATATATATATATATATATATATATATATATATATATATATATATATACAGTGGCGGCAACAAAAAAAGTGACATGTGACAATTCGGGGAAAATGAAACAGAAAAATGTAACTTACATATTTTATTATGAATATTTCATGAAAGTTAATACTTGGTCATGTTGCCCTTGCACTTGATGACCATTCTGAGTCGATTGGGCATTGATTCAGCGAGGTTTGCGAAGTAGGTGGGGTCGATCGTAACCCAGATCTTCTTCAGTGATTCTATCAGGTCCTTGATGCTGCCGGATGCTGTCTCTTGAACTTTGGATTTCATCAGATTCCAAGCATTCTCAATAGGATTTAGGTCCGGGGAATTACCAAGCCACTCCAAAACACTAATATTATTATCATTGAAGAACCTTTTTACTAATTGGGACCTGTGAGCAGGGGCACCATCATGCATGAAAAATTCACACCGATAAATTTCCCAAAATGGCAGCATGTGCTGCTTCAAAACTTCGAGATAGTTAGTCCCCCTCATGGTTACATTCTTGGGAAGGAAGTACAGACCTCCTCTGCCCTTGTTTCCACTAAAGGCACCCCACACCATCACACTATCAGGGTGCTTCACAGTTTTCACGGTATATTTTGAGTCATACCGAGACACATTGCTGGGACGACGCACGATCTTTGACTCTCCTCTGACCAGCCTAAAGGTGCTCTCATCACTAAACATCACCTTCTTCCAATGGGCAGCTGTCCAATGTTTATAGGTCTTGCAAAAATTGAGCCTTTTCATCTTCATAGCCTTGGTAAGAAGTGGCTTCTTGGCAGCGCGGCGAGCCGATAGGCCTAAGTCCTTCTGTAAGCGATGACGGATGGTCCTGAGGGCGACGTTCTGGAGAAGGTCTGGGTGTTTTTTCTTGATTGAAGTGGAGGTTACAGAAGGGTCTGACATCACTTCACGCCTTAGGATATTATCAGTCCTTGGAGATGTCTTCCTAGCTGCACCAGTGCCCTCCTTCCTCTTTGGTATGGTACCTGGTGGCAATAACTCAGCTGCCCGTTTTAGGCGATAAATCGTATTTCTTGAGGTTCCTAAATCTGCTGCTACATCAATAAAAGACTTTCCCTGCTCTAATAGGGTCAAGGCACGGCTTTTCTCTGTCATAGAAAGCTTTTTCCGCCCCATTGTATCCACTTGCACAGAAGTTATAGCACGTCAAAGGAAGGCACGAATGCAGGAAATCAGCACGCTGGAGCGTTGTACACCAAAACCTCACTGTACGAGCTCAAACGAGACAGTGAGTTCCAATAAAGCGCAGTTCTGTTGTCTTAGCTCAGGAGAGTCATCCACTCGTGGCATAAGCCCCGCCCCTTTTCATTGGCTAGTTGGCAAGTAAAATCGTGAAAGCGATTTTATGTATCGATTTCTATTGCCAATATTCAATGTCACTTTTTTTGTTGCCGCCACTGTATATACATATATATATATATATGTATGTTTGTACCAGGGGCCAAATATAAAACGCGCAAATCGAGGAGAGAGAGGATCATTCTGGAGAAATCATTTCGATAATTCATTCGAGAGATTCGAGGAGCAGTTACACATATCGCTCTCGGGTCATACCAATAAAGTCATTTACTCCGCATTAGGAGATAGCATTTACGCAACCGATTTTAAATCGAGACGAGTCTTATTCATTCATCGTACCAAAGCACGATTATTAAGAGAGTTGTAGTTAAACATCATCAAAGATAAGCTCGTAAAATCGATAATCAATCTAATCAATCTCCTCCTCCATTTGCTACTCAAAGCCACTAAATAAATAGAACTGCAGTCATCTTCTTTTCTTCACCATTTTGCTCGAAGGCAAAATCATATCAGAATTTCTGCTCATCGCCCAGCCAAAAATATTCATCATTAACTTTTGGAGTCAGATAATAATTTCTCCTAGCGTTATCGTATCACCCGAATCCGGTTTAACGATCAACGTTTCGCAACAATCTTATGGGGAACGCAATAGCAAAGAGGGTCACAAAAGGAGGTCGAATATAAATATATCTGGTGACCAACGAAGCAATCCTTTCATCTTTCAAGGCCCCCTCCCCCCCATAAATTCCCGCAGAAAATTAAGAAATGAGGCCTATCTAAAGTTGGGTCCCGTTTTTTGGGGGGGTCACCCTGTATAACTACAATGTATAAATAAAAAGTCCGTCAGGAGAAAGACATGGCGGCGTGGCTATGGCGATTAATAGATACATAGAATACAAAGAAATACAACTAATAGATGAAGCATACTTAGCCGTGAAAATAGATCTTTAAATTACCCCTTTAATTATATCAACAGGGTTCCACCTCCCAAGGGAAAAGTTTTGCCTGTACATAACTTCATTAGGATTTTCGGCCTGGGTCACCCTACCATATTCATGGGAGAACTAAATTCAAGATGTCAAATAAATGGATATCGATCAACGAACACCACAGGCAGAAATCTGGAAATGATGTTGGACAGAAATATATTAGTCCGAGTGGGACCAGATCACCCCACCTATATTGCAGTGAACAGCGCAACCAAACTAGACGTAGTACTCGTATTAAGCAGTCGTAACTTCACGTGGAATTTTCATATGGTACTGGTAACAATTGCATGCAGTTACCATATAGGAACACTGCTGCAATTAAACCAAAATCAGATAAAGGTATCTGCAACTAAAAGGAAAGTATACCATAAGGCAAACTCGAGAATGTATAAAGAAGAACTTGTTACATATAGCTCTGGTAGTCGCAGAATAGAAACACGTCTGGAAGTCGAGTAATCGAATATTAAAGCAATATGAGTGGACTACCGAGATGAAGAGCAAAAACAAACAAATTAAGAGCGTATATGATTTAATTTGGAGGGAAGGAACAAACCGAGAAAGATATAGAAAAATGAATGAATTAAAAATAGAATTAAAATACTTGATAGAAGAACAACAAGAAAAAAGATGGGATGAAATAATTAGACAGATAGATATAAATAAAACTACAAAGGAAAATTGAAGAGCAATAAACACGATAAGAGGAACAAAACCAACAACCAAAATTAAAATTAAAGATTAAAACGGAATATTAAAACAAGAAGAACGGGAAATAGAACCAAAATTCCGAAGTCACTGGGAAAAAGTTTTCTCAATCTCGCCGGAAGAAAACGAGGATTTTTGCTGGAGAACTGAACAAATGTTTCATGAATACCTAAGAAGAAGCGGTAGATCCAGGTAGGGATAAACGAGTGGGTCCAGGGGCAATAATGCCAACAGACGAAATAAAAAACGTAATATGTACATTTAAAAAAAAAGCGCCAGGATCATTAGGCCTAACAAAATTGAACTATAGTAATGACCAGAATAATATCATTGAAAAAGATCTTCAATGCAAGTTTAAACACCGGTTACTTCCCAGATGCATTAAAAACTGCACAAATTCCCAAACCAGGCAAACCTACAAATCTCCTGAATAGCTACAGACCTATTTATTTGTTGGACTTTACCGGGAAAATATTCGAAAAAATAATGACAAGAAGACTGACAGAATATATAGAAGAAAATCAGCTATATGACAATTTCCAGTTCGGATTCAGAAAAAAAAAACAGGGATACTACAATGGCCCTCGCATTAATAACAAAAAATAACAGGGGCCAAAGCGATCAAAAAATTTATGGACTTGGTGCTAAGAGACGTAGAGAAAGCTCTTGATAAAGTCTGGATAGAAGCTAACAATCCAAAATCTTTAATCTTCAAATGAATAACAATTTGCAGAGACTACTATGCGATTATATCACGGAAAGAAGAACAAAGATTGTGACAAATGAATATGAGGGGCAAGAATTCGAAATCAATGCCGTATTGCCACAAGGAAGATGTCTCTCACTAACTTTCTAGTCTATATACACTGCAGTCATGCCTCCTCCTTTAAGATCTGAAACAGTGAACATCCAGTTCGCGGATGATATCAGTCAATATATTATATGCACGAATCAAAATGTAAGAAGCCATGCGCGATTAACGGCAACGGAAATTAGCAACATTAACAGATTTGAAAAACAATGGAAAATACGGATAAACACACAAAAGTTCCCCGTAATACCAATTGGTAGACAAAAAAGAGCCGATATTATACATGAAGGGAAACTGTACAACTGTGGGGGTCGAACCAAGTAAACATTCGTATGAAAAATTTAAACGGTTCACACAAACCTTTGGGGAACGTTTCTCATTTTACGCTTGACTTTACCTCCTTTGCCGTGAATACACATTCAGTATCGTGTGCTGGATCCAAGCTCTGATTGAGTGCATTGGACATTAGACATAACAAGTTAGGAAGTATAGATTAGTAGAGGAAAGTAAGAGAGTATAGTGGTGAAAGGGTTTTTACAAGGATAGTAAAGGTAAGTTTGAAGTGGGTATATTTCCATGGTGGAATGGTATCTCCAGCAAAAATAGGTAGTAAAGTAAAAATAAAGCGCGCAAGAACAGGGATGTATTGATCCCTGGTCAAAGGGTAGCTCTGGCAATTTTAATCTTGTGTTGCGTTGTTTTAGGTGTCAAAATTGGTTGGCATTCAAGCCTTTGTAGTAACTAGTAAAACTCGCTAATACGGCAAGTCAAATTTCAGTGAAAAGTTGTCGTAAATTGGTTTGTCATAATCGGTAAAAGTGTTACATGTTTGGATTGATGTTACCGTTCAGGTAAGGTCTTGTTCAATTTTTGGCTAGCTTTTAATACTACGCTCGCAATGTAGCGTAGATATTATGGCGATGAGTGTTCTATTCTCGGTCAACTTTTGCTCCTTGTGGGGAGGACGGAGGAGTCTTCCCCTTGTCGGATCTCTTCTTACGGAAATCTGCGTCCGTGAGAACAACGTTAGTGTCGGTTGAGAATTGGAAAAGGTCGCAAAAGAGAGCCTGCTTTACCAGATCTTCAGGTATGTCAGCCTCGTAATGCCATTTGTATTGTCCGGTCCTAAAGCCATCGACAATATCTTCTGAACCTGCGTCGTCAGGAAACTGGTGCCCTTCGGAGCATATACTTTGAGGTTTATCATCCTCGAGTAGTACATGTACCTGGGAGCCCGATTCTTTGAAGACGAGAACCTACTCGGTCGACGTGACTGCGAGGCCTTTTTGGGGCGGGGTGAATGCTCCACCTCTTGGGCCTCACATATGCAACATATGCAATTGATTTTTCGTTTTCAATTTGCAGGTACTTAGGTGCAGTGGCAACACTGCTCTCTGCCACCGTTACCTTGGCAACTTTCGCGTAGTTGGTGTTAGTTTTTTTCCATCCTCTTTTCTGCCTTTGCCCTTTGCTTTTTGTATGTGTTCCTTCTTTATTGGTTAGGCCATTGCCATGGTTCTGTATGGGCGGCCACAATTGAGGCATTTCGAGAACGAACTTTTACATTCGCGCCAGAAATGGTCTTGGCCGGCGCACACATAACAAACTGTGAGTGTAGTGTTAGGGCAAGTGGTGGTGGTGTGTTCGTTGTACCTGTAGCACTTGAAGCACATATGCGGGTGAACGAACTCCTCACGATCAATCTGATCGGGGCATATGCGGACATTAAAGAGGAGAAGGCTGTTTTCCTTTTCCTTAATCGCCATTGTGGTCTCCGGAAAGACAACTTTAAAAACGTGAGTGTAGTCTTTAAATTTGATTATTTCGGCTACTTTTGCCCACTTATGTTTCCGATGAATCTCGTCCGTGATTTAGTCTATTCAGTGGCCTCCAACCCAGGGGTCGAGGCAAGGGAAGATCACACTTCTATGTGTGCCTATTTGTGGTGGTGTCTGGGGGTGTGAGATTAATTTTCCGAAGGAAGTCTGAGGCACGCGGTGAGGAGAGGGCTTCGATGTCAGCCTCCCTCGAACAGATAGCCACGTAGCCATTTGACGAATAAATTAGCCATATGAGCGCAATATATAACTTGCCTTAAATTCTCTCGAAGACCTTGCTCCTGTCCGTTTTTTGCCGGCCTGGGAATGTCCTCAGGGCAATAAGCCGCGTTTCCCGCCATTACACCCAAGGGTGTAATTTGAGACGGAATCTGGGGGGACTCGAGTCTGTAGGTGTGTTAACTTGGCGTGTATGTAGTTTTAGGGATCCGTTATGAAAAATAAGGAAAAGTGGTATAGAAAAAGTGGAAAAGAATGTTCAATGAACAAAATGCAACTTTACTTTCAGGCAGCGCAGAGGAGTCTTTCTTCCTTTCCCTCAACTAGCCTCCATCAAGGCAAGTAAAGGCGAAAATAGCCACTTTCGAACGTGTCACAGCTGGTGGAATATCCGGTCACGCACAACAAAACGGCATTCAATCAACCTCATTCGAATGAAATCCAGTCCAAATTTCAAAGAATTTGACTTTACCGTTCAACGAGTATGTAAGAGAACAATCCAAGCGACAAGCGCAGTCTGATTGAGTGATGATGATGTTCAAAGTTTTTAGTAGTAGATATGTAGTAGTAGAGATAGTTTGGTGAAAACACAACGTTGATATTTTGCCCTGGTGATTGGGGCATCTTTTGCATTTTTTTTCCTTCTTTTGAATCTTTATGCTTTGACAATTCTTGCTTTTTGCTAAACTCTTTATATATATATATATATATATATATATATATATATATATATATATATTCTTTTATATTATTATTATTTTTTTAAACTTCATGTATACACACACACACACACACACACATATATATATATATATATATATATATATATATATATATATATATATATATATATATATATATATATATATATATATATATATATATATATATATGGTGCGGTTAAGGTAATGGCAAAATTAGACAACTGCTCTGCTTCAGGTCCAGCAGGTGATCCTATCCTCCTTGAACTGGAAGACAACACTTAGGGATGGGTCATCCCTAAGTGTTGTCTTCCAGTTCAAGGAGGATAGGATCACCTGCTGGACCTGAAGCAGAGCAGTTGTCTAATTTTGCCATTACCTTAACCGCACCAATTTGTCTTGGATATTTTTCCATATATATATATATATATATATATATATATATATATATATATATATATATATATATTAAGCTTTCATACAAATTTTAACATATATTTGATCTAACTTTAAGCTTTTATACAAGTTTTTACAAAATTTTTCGAACTTATATACTTTCATACAAATTTTAACATATATTTGATCTAACTTTGAACTTTCATACAGGGTTTATATAATATTTCTAACTTTTATACTTTCATACAAATTTCGGCATATATATTTATTCTAACTTTAAACTTTCATGAAAATTTTTACATATTCTCTCTAACTTTTATACATTCATACAAATTCCTATATACTCAATCTGTTTATTTTTAATTCAAAATATACATTTACGTATCAGTTTTATTTACTTTCTATAAACATATTTTAAATAATTATATATTTTTGAGGCGTTCAAGCCTTTATATTCTAGTTGTGGCTAAATTAATACATTTTAAGTACCTATTGAGAAACTTTTTCAACATAAGTAATTTATAATTTAGGACAGATTAAGGATTTAGGTCATAGGTTGGAGTTTTTAAGTGCTTTTGTCATAATTACGGTGTTTCTATATGAACTTTGGGTCAAACAATACATAAAAGGATAGTCTATGTAAACCGATCTGTCAGTTCCTCAGCAGTAGTTTGCCTGCCACTTGGGAAGTTAGTCCATCGTGTGATTTTTCGTTTTAGTCTTGTCATGTCAATGTCTAAGTCCAGGTCCAGACTTGGTAGTATTTCAGTTTCTACTTTGTCCCATTTCTTCTTTGCTCGTGATTGTACTAAAGTGTTGATTGGTTCTAGTCCCGCTCTTCTGTAGTGTTCTCTGTGATTTGCATTCCCGTCTTCTTGTGTGATTAATAATCAAGGATGCTTTATTCTGTACCATCTGCATAGATCTCAGTGTCTTGATCCATGAGGTTTGGGTGATTATCACTGGGTATATAAGCTTTGGTCTAACGTAGCAAAGGTAGAGTTTCCTTAAGTTACTCCTGCTCAGTTTGCGGAAACGGAACAGTTTCACCATTTCCACCAGTGCTAAGTTGATCCGGTTTACAACGTGATGCTTATATTCCCGAACGGTAAGTTGAAGCCCGAGCACTGTGCCCTCTTGAGAGTAGCGGTGGTTTCGATCGCCAACATAAATGTCGTCATATATCATGCGGTTCATGGGGATAATAACGAACTTTTGGACGTTCGTCTTTATCTTCCATTTACGCTCGTACGAGTCTATGTTTTAGATCTCCGCCGCCGTCTCTGCAGCTTGCACTAGGTCGTTGTTGTAAGTGCTCGGTACAATCTGCGTGATGTCATCTACGTATTGCAGATACATCGCGTCATCCTTGATTGGTGATGGAAGGTCGGTGGTGAAGATGCTATACAGTAGAGGGCTGAGCCAGCTACCTTGAGGCACACCAGCCTCAAGGCTAAATTCCGGTCCCTTGTGGCCCTCAATCTGTATCTGCGCTCTTATTTTCATCACATAATCGCAGAGAATATTTTCAATGACTGGGTTTAGCCGAAGGCTTACGATCTTGAATTGCAGACCCTTCAGCCAAACCTTGTCAAAGGCCTTCGGTGCGCTTCTGATGACTACGTCTACGTACTTTCCCTCCGCCCTTGATTTTGCTAGCTTTTCTGCTAGAAGTGCGAGCGTGGTGTTGGTTCCTCTTCCTCTGCGGAATTCTTGCTCCTGATAGTTAAGCGCATCGTTCTCGGCTAGTTGGTTATGTAGCCTATCGTCTATGATCTTTTCAAAAATCTTGCCTATGAATTCCAGGAGGGAGATTGGCCTATAGTTTAGGATCTAGTCGGGAGGTCTGTCCTCTTTTGGGATGAATAAAACCTTTGCAAGTTTAAACGCATCAGGGAAGTAGCCGGTGTTCATGGCTGCGTTCATTACGTTCAGCATTCCCCGAAGCACTTGCGGTGGAGCGTTGGTTATATTCGCTTTTGTTATTCCCAACCAACCTGAAGCTTTTTGTTTGAAGGTTTTGAAGGCATCAGCGAGTTACTGCATTGTTATTGCCCTTTCGTGACCAATCATCTCCCTTTCTTCGGAGACGTGCGGCTAATGGTAGGTCCGCTCAATAACATCATTCAGCTCGTTGATGATTTCACCCTCAAACTTTAAGTCCAAGTCTTCGTTGTCCTCTGGTGTTATTGAAAAGACTTCTCTCCAGTGCTCCTTGAACTGTAATTCGAGTTCTATCGGTTTCTCGATGTATGATTCGTCTTCCTTGATTAGTGTTTTTTCCTTTGTGTTTGTACCCTTGAGTCTCTTTATCTGTCTCCAGAATTTATTAGGATTGTCTTCGTCCTCCATGTTGTCAGTTAACTGTTCCCATATCTCCATCTGTTTTTCCCTGATTATTCGAGTTAGCTCAGCTTTGAGGCGGCGCATCCCGGCCACTAATTTTCTGCCCGTTCCCATGCGCCTCAACCGATCATAGAGTTCCCTATGTTCCCTTGCTATATTTCTCATCTCGTTTGTCAATCTTGGCTGGTGGAGCGTTCTACATATATGATGTCCGTGGGACGCTTTCCCTATCTGCCCTGATGATCGAGTTGGTGTGCTTTTTTTAGAGGGGAGAAAAGGTACGACTCACGGTTACTCCTCTCCTCTGTCTCCTCCCACGATTGGGGGGGGGGGGCACAGAAGAGGTGGAGCCCCGCGGCCGACTTGCTCCTGGAGAAACTCCCCACACTTCTGACTTTCAGTTTAAGTGAACCGATAGTGAAGTGCTTAATGGGAAGTCCGGAACAAGCTTTAGAAGAGGGTTTATAGTGGGAGATAGATGAAAAGTTTTGAGTTAACAGAGGATAGATTGGTGAGGAGACAGATTGAGCAACCTCGGTAATCAAAGGTAGGAAGGATAGAATACTCTTGCCCGAGGGACAAGGCGGACCTGCTGATTAACTTGATTTCGAACCACCGTGAGTTGGTGTGCATGGATTTCAGCCGTGTTTATATGCAAACGGTTTGAATGTTATTAAATTTTTAAATCTATCGTGGTGCTGATTGGACAATTATTGCAGTGCTTATGTCTAAAAGCTGATTGGTCAATTTGTTAACCACTTCCACTGCATAAGATGTCAAAGGCAAGGAATAATGATATGCAGCGAGTACAAAATAAAGCCATTATGATAATAACCAACAAGAGGAGAAGAGGGAGAAGAAATATGAGAGAACTACATTTAGAGGCCAACATATTTCCAATAAATGTGGCTCAAAGAAAGAGGGCTAATGATATATAGGAAAAAATTAATAACTTCAACTGAGACTCTGCAGAAAAATTCTCTATAGATGAAAAACAACGCACTCAACTTCAATTCCAAAGCTCAAGATATCAGCTAAGGAGAGAATTAGAACCCATATTTACGTGATAAAATCAGAAAGATTAGCTTAAGGAACAAAATAAAGAATACGAAACAAAAATAAGCAATAATATTAATTACGAATATCAACTATGACAAAATACCAAACATAATATAGTAAACCCAGTAAACCCTCAAATTGCAAATCAAAGGGTTAACAAAAAATTGAGAAAAACTCGATGAAATTTAACCAACTAAGAAAACACCAATTTTACAGCCAACTACGACAACCGAAAGTACAAAACTTGATATGAAATAATGGAATATGACTAAACAGCATAACATCCCAGGGTTAACAAAAAATTGAGAAAAACTTGATGAAAGTTAACCAACTAAGAAAACGCCAATTTTACAACCAACTACGACAAACGAATTAAAACGACCGAAAGTGAAAAACCAGATATGAAATAATGGAATATGACTAAACATGCAAAATATGCAAGCAGAAAAAAAAATTAGGTAAAGTATATTAACACAGAATCCAAAGCATTTTAGAATGCAGCTAAAGGCATGAATGCCAAACAATAGTAATTACAAACACATTATACAACATAAACGATAGGCGCAAGAGATTAGTCGGAACTCCCGATAACTAAACACTGTAATAGCGTAGTCTTTGAGAGTGAAAGGGAATGCAAGAATAAGAATAAATGCAATATGGAGGTTCAAAATCCCCATTAAACAGTAGGTCCCCCTCGCCCACAAGGCGTGGGTATTCCTTTTCACCTTCAACTACCGAGGCTGTACACTCTGACTCCTCACTAAAACTCTCTCTTTTATCTTCACGTTTCCATCTTCTACTATAAACCCTCTTCTAAAGCTTGCTCCGGACTTCCAACTACGCACTTCACCATCGGTTCACTTGAGCTGAACTCGGCCGCAGGGCCTCCTCCTCTTCTGTTTTCCCCAGGCGTGGGTGAGGAACAGAGGGGAGGAGGACCCGTGGGCCGTACTCCCCCCACCAAAAATATATTTTGTACAAATCTCATAATTATATATGTGAGGGAATCCCCACATGGAAGATCTTTAGCAGAAAGAAACTCCCATGTGCAGCAGAAGGCCCGGCAAAGCCTAAAGTGGTACGCCTCTTCCACAAGCGGTAGCCTCAAGTCGAGTCCCCCACGATTCACCTTTATGAGGGCTAAAATAGCTCTGCAAGAAGATTCGAGGCCCTTCTAGAGTAGAGCTGTTTCCCGTTAACCCCCAACTCCGGGGAAAGCCTCGAACATAAATAACGCTCGACTCCCCGGAAGACACACAGTGTTGAGAAGTCTCGCCCAGAAACCAGAAGATTTCCCATTGTTCCAAGTCAAGTGCTATCAACAAAGCAAAATGACAGCTGGACTACTTTGTGTATTTGGAATCAGCCCCAGCCTGGGGGTAATTCCACTGAACGATCGCCCCGAGTGATTTTCCCCGACTTCTTTTATCAACTCCTGTCGAAGCCCTCCTCATTTCGGGTAGCCGAAATACTCTTCCCTAGACCGGAAGTTACCACCCCCCCTTGCTTTTGGAGAACCGTCATCAAACCATCCTCCCACTCTAAAGTCTGAGCGGCCTCACCTCACGTGCAGAAGACACCCGTAAGCCAACCCCCTACCCCCTTCAGTAACCCAATTGAGTTAATCTTTCCCCCTTCGTTTTTTGCTGTGATTTTTGCCCGTTAATTCTCTGAGGTAATTTTACCCTTCAATTCTCTTATTATTTTTTTGTGTAAATAAAATTGTATTTTTTGTACATGTCTCTTTAAATAACCTTTAACTTTGCCATTGTCCATAATTTACCTGACCTCGTTGCACTCTCTCGCTACTCAGTGCGTCTAAACGCGTGGTTTTCCGTCCCTTTTGTCGGTTCGCTTTCAAGTTATTGGTTCTCTTCCATAGATATAATATGGTATTGATATAATGTAATGTAATACCACGACATATATATATATATATATATATATATATATATATATATAAATATATATACATATATATATATATATATATATATATATATATATATATATATATATATATATTAATATACATATTATATAATTCTGGTGTTAAGTGTATTGGGGTTTTTACGAACCCGTGTCATTTTAATTTGACATTAGAAGTTCCGTTGTTATTCACGTACATCCCTTTTATTTTAATTTTTGTATTGTACGGGCAAAAGGTAAGTTCAAGTTATTTGAAGAGCAGTGGAACGTAATCTATTTAGATTTTTTGTTTGACCCCAAGTGATTAATTTTTTTATGGTGTTCGAATTTTGGAGACTCTCCTTCCTTGTTATTTATCCCAAAGAGTTAAGGTCTTTGGTGTCCTAATTTCGGTAGGACCATTTTAATTTTTTTCCTGCTTAGAAACAGCAGAGGTAGGTTGCTGTATCAATTTCTTTTTGTGATCAATGCCTTCACGAATATTCAAGTATTCATTTCGCGTAGGTAGTGTCTTAGCTCGTTCTCGTATCAGTGTTCCCTCAGTTAATTGCGTAAAAATGTCATCCTTCGAAAAATTCAAGAGTCAGGGTGAAATGTTAGGTCTTTCGTGCAAAGACCTGATAAATTATATACAGGACAAAGAGAGGAACGAACCGCCAGAGCGAAGGGAAGAGGAACTAAGAAAGCTAGAGGAGAACAAACTGAAGATGGAGATGGAGGAGAACAAACTGAAGATAGAGAACAAACTGAAGATGGAGATGGAGAAGAACAAAATGGAGAAGAACAAAATGGAGATGGAAGAACGTGAACAAATTAGGCAGCATGAGCTGGAAATGAGCCGAAATCAAATGGATTCTCAGTCCATCGGCTCCCGGGATGAAATTCCCCAAACTCCTTCAGTCCACCTTCCCGCTTTTAATGATGGAGAGGACTTTGGGTCATTTTTGGCCCATTTTGAGAGAATCTTTCAGATCAATATATGGGATCTATAAAATGATGGCGTCGCTCGCTTAATTCCCCTCCTAAATGCCAAATTAAGGGATATCTTCGTATCCCTTCACCCAGAAGCAACTTTGGACTATTTCACGTTAAAGTCCAAATTGTTAGCCGCTGTTCATATGAATTACCAATTCTACGCTCCCGATTCCGCCATGAAAGATTTCGCCCTGGACAAACATTTCAACAACACGGGTACATCCTCCAAAGAAACCTTCAGTGTTGGCTGGATGCGTTTGATGATTTCACAGGTCAACGAGTCCCTTCTGGACTTCTTCCTTATGGATCAGCTTTTAACTGCCGTGGCTCCCGAAATTCACGCCTTCATTAAGGATAAACGTTGTGCCACTTTCAAGGAGTGCTTGGAAGAGGCCGATGTTTACGCGGGTAATCACAATTTATACCCTAAGGATGTTCAAAAGGCTCCCCAATCACCCCCCAAAACTAAATTTTATGGACCTAAGGCCCCTCCTAAATTGGCGCCAAGATTCACCAAGGTTCCTTGTCCCTCGAAGCCAAGAAACTTCTATCCATCTGAACACCGAGACGTTAAGCCTTTCCTTTCTTCGCCCCCGGTTGTGCCGTACCAAAAGAACCCGATCATCTGCTACAATTGCGGAGTTCCCGGCCATTACCGCACGAACTGTCCTCAAAACTCCCGATTCGCAAACTCGCAGTCCCACCAAGTTCACCAAATCTGGGCCGCCCCTGATCCTTCTTCGTTGCCTCAGGAGAACCCCGAACCTCCCTCGCCTGCTAAAGTTCCGGACCATCAGGTGAACTTCCTCTTTAATGAGAACAACCCTGGTGGATTGAAATTCGAGAACGGAACCGTGAACGGGTGCCGATTATCCACCCTCGTCCGTGACACCAGGTGCACCTGTATCGTAGTGTCTGAGGACCTACTCCCCCCTGTTAGCCCCGACCATAAGAAATTTGCGGTGGTCCACGACTACCTCGGCCGGGCTCGTTGTAACATCGATTGCGACTATATGTCCGGTTGGGTCGAAGTGGTAGCGGCCCCAATCAAGTTCTGCTCCGTTTTGATCGGCCCCGTAATCCACGACCACTCCGTGGCCCAGCCCTTGATTACCCGTACACAGACAGCCCTGGAATCCCATGCACCCATTCCCCTGGAAACCCCTATCGACCCAGAGTTCCAAGCTTTCCGGAGCGATAAGTTTGCCCGCGCCCAGAAGGAGTGTGCCACTCTCCTCCCCCTTTGGGAGAAAACTAAAACCATCGAGCGTGAGTCCACTCAAGGTAACAAACGAGTGTCGTATCTCGTGAAGAAAGATTTATTGTATCGTGCCTGGTCGGAAGTCACCGACCAAGAAAGACATGTCTTGTGTGTTCCCAATGAATACGTCCTACAACTATTGAAGCTCTCCCATGACAGTTTATTCTCCGGCCACTTTAGTCATAAAAAGACCGCGCAACGAGTCTTCAAGTATTTCATTTGGCTAGGTGCAGCCAGAGATATCGCTGAATATTGTTGGTCATGTGATATCTGCCAAAAGACGTCCGCAAGAGGGTGGGTTAAGCCATTTCCCCTTCAGAGAGGCCCCATCATCACCGAGCACTTCTCCCGAGTGGCTATCGACCTGATTGGCCCTATTCACCCCCATTCAAGCGAAGAACATCGCTATGTCCTCACCTTGGTAGACTTCGCTACCCATTTCCCAGAAGCAGTCCCCCTCAAGAAGATTGATAGTATCACGTGCGCCGAAGCACTGATCTCCATATTCTCGCGTGTGGGAATTCCCAAGGAGGTACTGTCAGATCGAGGAAGACAGTTTACTTCCGAACTCATGGAATATGTAGGCAAGCTTCTGATGGTAAAACCTTTGTTTACCACCCCTTACAATCCGGCTGGGAACGGTATGTGCGGGAAATTAAACGGGACCCTCAAATCAGTCCTCAAAAGGCTCTGCATTGACCAGCCCCGAGAATGGCACCGATTCTTGCCGGTTGCCCTTTTCGCGTGCAGAAAGATCCCTCATAGAACCCTTGGATTCGCCCCTTTCAAGCTTTTGTACGGACGAAACGTGCCCCGGCCCCTCAGAATCCTGAACGAACTCTTTACTAATCCCCAACTGGACGAGGAAATACAGACCTCTTACTCTTATCTCCTGGATTTGAGAAAGAGGTTAGAAGAGTGTACTGATCTGGCCTATAAGAACGCGGACGTGAATTTAGAGAGGTATAAGACCTACTTTGACCTTAAGAAACGAGAAAGAAAATTCAAGCCTGCCGCGGAGGTGCTGTTACTACTTCCCACGGAAAGCAACAAACTCCTTAGCCAGTGGAACGGGCCCTACCCAGTCCTCGAGGCTAGAGGGCCCGTGGATTACCTAATCCGTACTCCGGCGGGAGCGAAGGTTTTCCACGTGAATATGTTAAAAAGGTACCACCAGCGCCCAGGTACCCACAACTGGGTAGCCCCAGACGAGAAATCCCCGTTGGAAGCAGCATATCCCGCTGGCCCCCTCAACGTCGTCCAAGTAGTTTGTATTGAGTCAGACAATGAATATCCCCTTCTGTCACTACCCAAATTTCCAAATCCCTCTGAGGCGATCGCACTCGACGTCTTCCCCTGGCTAGCTCCCTACTTCAAGAATCAGCTGCAGCAGTTGCTGAGCGGTTTCGAAGATGCCATTTCTAACACCCCTGGCTGCTCTAATCAATTTGAGCACGAAATTGTCCTCATTACCCGAGAAGCCGTCCGCTCCAAGCCATATCCCCTCCCCATCCACCTTAGGAAAGTTTCAACGAAGAGGTAGATAATCTGGTAGCGTTAGATATAATAGAACCATCGGCGTCCGATTATTGCTCCCCCATTGTTATGGTTCGCAAACCGGACCACACTTTCCTTTTGTGTGTCGATTTTCGCAAGCTAAATTCGGTAACGGTGTTCGACGCAGAACCCATTTCCCTCATAGATGAAAACCTCCATTTTTTTTTAAGAAATGAACTACATTTCCGAATTAGACCTCTGTAAGGCGTACTACCAAATTCCCCTTCGTCCAAACACCCGCAAGTATACCTCTTTTCCCACATATAAGGGCCTTATGCAGTTCAAACGACTTCCCTTTGGGCTAGTCACTGCATGCAGCAATTATAAAAGAATGATGCGAAGAATCGGGGACGGGCTGCCCCACGTCTATTTTTATTTTGACAACCTGTATGTCGCGACCGCTACGTGGGACCAGCACCAGATCACTCTCCGCGCCCTACTCAACAGGCTTTGTGAGCACGGGCTCACCCTTGGGCCTACTACGATTAAGTATCCGGGATTCAAGATCGGTAAAAATCAGATGAGCCCCCAGAAAGAAAAAGTCCGAGCCATCGCTGAGATGCCCCTCCCCCGGACTAAGAAACAGTTGAGGTCATTTCTAGGATCTGTCTCATTTTACCGTCACTTCATTCCAAAATTCGCGTCAATCGCTGCACAAATAACTGCTCTGGTTAAAAGAAAAATCCCCAGATCCCCTCTCGTGGGACCCCGAAACCTCCGCCAGGTTCCATCAGCTAAAGAACCAGCTAACGTGCGCTCCCATTCTGAGGCTTCCGAACCCGAATAAGCCTTTAGGCATTAGGACCGATGCCAGTGACGAAGGAATTGGATGTGTCCTCCTTCAATATGCTGATAACGGAGACAGCCTCCCGGTGGCTTACGCTAGTAGAAAGCTTTTACCACGCGAGCGAAATTATTCAGTAACAGAACGGGAGGCCTTGGCAATAGTATGGGGGGTTATCAAGTTCAGTATGTACTTAATAGGAAAGCCTTTTGTAGTGGAAACAGACCACCACTCCTTGTCGTTTATGAGAAATACGAAAAGTCAGAATGGGCGCATCATGAGGTGGTTGCTGATATTCCAACAATATCAGTTTGAAATAGTGTACGCCCGCGGCAGTGACAACTGTGTTGCAGACAATTTGAGTCTTAACCCGGTGGCAGAAGAAGCCGACGAGCCATTAAATTAAAATGACTGTAAATAGGGTAGTCCTCTTATAACCTAGAGGTTAAATGCTTGGCAAAAGTTTTCCGATATTATAATCCCTTATGTATATATATTATCTCATTAATGTTCCTAATTATGATTTTTTGGGGGTCCACTAAATTGTTAAGTTATTTTTGTCCCATATTTATGCCTCCATTTAATTGTATCCTTTTTTTGTGGTTTCACTGAAATGTTGCTAATGTTCTCCTGTGATTTCTCTTTTGTTTAAAATTTTATTAGTTAAATTCTCTATAATCGACCTGTTTAAGGCTTATACCCGTAAATTCCCCGCTGAGCTCAGATTTACGTTTTTTTGTGTGTATGCCTGTCGTAGCAGGTCAGAATTTCCCTACACCTTTGATAATTCTAGTTTGACGGGTTGGGATGATCCTTTCCTACGCAACTGCTAGGTAAAGCATCATTCTTCGGTTGGGAGATGTGTGAGGAAATCCCTACGTGGAAGATCTTTAGCAGAAGGCCCGGCTAGGCCTAAACTGGTAAGCCTACCCCCCCCTCCCCTTCTACAAGCGGTAGCCTCGAGTCGAGTCACCCACGATTCACCTTTATGCGGGCTAAAATAGCTCTGCAAGAAGATTCTATGCCCTCTGAGAATAGAGCTATTTCCCGCTAACTCCTAACTCCGGACAGAGCTTCGGACATAAATAACGCTCGACTCCTCGGAAGACACACAGTGTTGAGAAGTCTCGCCCAGAAACCAGAAGATTACCCATGGTTCCAAGTCAAGTGCTAGCAACAAAGCAAAGTGACAACTGGACTATTTTGTGTATTTGGAATTAGCCCCAGCCAGGAGGTAATTCCACTGAACGATCGCCCCGAGTGATTTTCCCCGACTTCTTTTATCAACTCCTGTCGAAGCCCTCCTCATTTCGGGTAGCCGAAATACTCTTCCCTAGACCGGAAGTTACCACCCCCCCTTGCTTTTGGAGAACCGTCATCACTCCATCCTCCCACTCTAAAGTCTGAGCGGCCTCACCTCACGTGCAGAAGACACCCGTAAGCCAACCCCCTACCCCCTTCAGTAACCCAATTGAGTTAATCTTCCTCCCTTCATTTATTGATGTGATTTTTGCCCGTTAATTCTCTGAGGTAATTTTACCCTTCAATTTCATTATTATTAAGTTTGTGTAAATAAAATTGTATTTTTGACCATGTCTCTTTAAATAACCTTGAAATTGCCATTGTCTATAATTTACCTGACCTCGTTGCACTCTCTCGCTAATCAGCCCGTCAAAACGCGTGGTTTTCCGTCCCTTTTGTCGGTTCGCTTTCAAGTAATTGGTCCTCTCCCAGAGATATAATATGGTATTGATATAATGTAATGTCATACCACGACAATATACATATATACATAAACATATCTTAAAGAACTCTGAGGTTCTTAGGAACGAACATATATTCAGAAATAGTGGTACAAATGATCCTTCGTACATGTTACTCGTCGACCGGAACTAGTATAAACACTCGCTTCACTACCATTCTCTTTGGTATCTGGATAGGATTCCACGTTACTGATATCATCTTCACTATTCTCCATTAATTCTCTTTCATCCTGTTGCTGTGCATCTAAGATTACAGGTCTATTAACTATTGATTGTCTATTAAATGTTCGCGAACCATTTTCACCTCTTTTTTTAACAATATTTGGCAATTTTGCCCGTTTTACCCTGTCTATTGACACATTATCTTGACGGCCATTAGGAAATTCTAACCTATACACTTTGTCGTCGCGTTCGACAACACGGAACGAGCCTGCATAAGGCGCTTCTAGTGGTCTTCGAACGCGATCAACACGGACCCACACCTGCGTGGCGTCACGTAATTCCTTGGGTACGAATGTATTTGGTACCAAGTGCAGATGGCCATTAAAGGTTTGCTTAAAGTGAATTTTTAACATGGTCTTTGCCAATTCCGTGATTCATTTGGAGTTGGCTTTTGATGATGAGAACGAGACTAAAGGTATTAGTCAAAGAAGGGTTGTCCCTGTGAACGCAGTAAACGGTGAAACCCGGAATCATTAGGCAGGGATTACATGCCCGGAAGAACGACTGGTAGAGCCATCAACCATCCTTGCCGACGAGCCATTATAGCGCTCTTCAAAGTTCTACCTGACCTTTTCGCGATCCCATTTTTAGTAGGTCAGTACACCTTGGTTAGCAAGTGATGAAAACCAACGAGGACTAAAAATTATTTGAAAAGTTCGGATTCAAATTGAGATCCAAACGTCCAAGAAAGCTAAAGCGACCGTTGCCTATCTGATGTCTGGAATCGGTAGCGCTTCAATCCACCTTGTCGCTCTGTCTATGCTAGACAGCAGGTACCGGTTATCAGACGGATATGATTGCCCAGGCATTGTGCACGGCGGTATTGGACTAAAAATGTCGATGTACACCGTTTCAAATCTGGAAGTAGCCTTTCTAATGGGCAAGAGTGGGGACTTGGTGTGGCGATTAACTTTAGCTGCTTTACAGGAGAGGCATTCACGAGGCCATGAATGTATGTTTCTGTTCATATTAAGCCAGAAATATTATGAAATTAATTGAAAATCGCCGTTTTACAGGGTAAGGGAACAAACGATTGTGGGTATTTTGATTTTATTTCACACCAAAATTGGGTATCCCATGGAAGGGGAATGCCTTTAATTCAGATTGGAACAATTTCACCTCTTTATCATGCTCCTGTGCCGCTGCTAAAGAGCGGAGGTCAAACGAGTCTATTTGGACTGAATTGACGTTCCGAAGTAGGCGGTCAGCAACCACATTGTCCTCACCACGTACGTACGCTATGTCAGGAACATATTCCAAAATCCATCCAGTTGCGTTGTTGCTTGTCCTTTTTTACACGCAGTGGCGAGGAGAAACCAGAGACTAAGGGCTTGTGGTCGGTACATAAGATCAATTGTTGACCTTCGATCATGTGCTTGAAATGAAGCACAGCAAGATACGCAGTCAGGAGTTCCCTGTCATAAGTAGAATATGCTTGATGTGTTTTTCTCAACTTGCTGGAGAAGAATGACACTGGCTGGGGAGACCCATCCACCATCTGATGAAGTGCAGCAACAACTGCAAGTTGAGAGCTGTCCATCACCAATTGGTATAGTGTCATTTGGTAACGCGTATAATAACTTGAAGGAGTTTGCTAGGGCCTCTTTGGTAGCATTAGACGCTTCCCGAGCAGTGTCATTCCAGACAAGCTTTCGAGCTTTAGGTTGAAGTCGTGCGAGTTCAGCAAAATTAGGCATCATCCGTCGGTAATAGCCTAACATGCCCAAATATCGAAGAAGTCTATCACATTTCGTCAATAAGGGCATCTCGCTAATCTCCGAGACCTTCCTCGCTGGAGGGCATATCCCTTCAGTTGAGACGTGGTGGCCTAAGAAATCAATCTCTTCCGTCATAAATTCATACTTCTCCATTAAAATTCCTTGGTTGTTCTCTGCCAATATCCGTAACTACGAACATCAATCTAAACGAACGTCGCAAACTAGGGATGATTATATCTAATTGGACTTCACAATGTATTTTTATCTTTCCTCCATTAGCAGTGGCGATGTTAACCTCATAAGCTTGCACTAGATTAAATGGAATTATGGACACGCTTTATTAGAAATTCACTTCTCTTCTCATTAAGTTTGGCAGCGACAGTGAATAGAGTCGGCACGCCGGTCGTCGCATTTACTGCGGCCTGCTGTTCTCGTTTTCCGAGGGGCTGGGGAAGATGGTCTAGATGATTGGTGCATCTGAATATGTTCATTACGCTTTGGCCATCTGCACCACAGTTTAGAATACTTAGCATTTTAACCAAAGTATAGGTGTAAACGACACACCACAGGTGTTTGGTTATGAGGGAAGGGTCATAATTCTAACGGTAGCCCTTTTGTATTATTATTTTGGTACGGCCCAAATTCGAACGATTACCACCAGGGTACGCACCAATGAGCACTGAACGTGCATTATTCGTATACTGCACATTATTCACTGGTTTACTTGCCTATCATTGACACTTAGAGAACTCATAGCGGGAAATGCCGATATGAGTTCAATCGGTTTACAGTTATATACATTAAAGCACTGTGCCCTGTTAAATGGCATTAACTCATCAGTCAGTTTTCCTAATTAGGCAAGAGTCAAGTACTTCTGCGTGGCGATGATGGGCGCGATGTTTGGAGGTAAGGACTGGATGAATTTGTGTCTCACAAGGTCTTCACCTTTTCTATTATTATTATTATTTTTATTATTATTATCATCTGGGGAACAGTGCTGTTCTTGCAACTTTATGTTGTCTAAGTTGAGGAATGTCGACATTATTGTTGAAATTTGGGAGTATTTTTTTCTTCACTTTATCTCATGTCTTTCTCCCTAGCCTCTAGATCTCCATATTAATTGTCTGGAGTCCCACTCTTTCGTGTAGGACTCTCTGCCTAATACGGTCGATCCTTCTTCCGCCAGTAATAAGCAGTGTGGCTTTATTCTGTACCCTCTGCATCGTCCTGAGAGAGGTACAGTTTGCCATCTGCGTAATTACTCCTGGGTGCACCAGGATGGAGCGTACCGAGGCAGTGTAGAGTTTGTTTTTGTTCAGCCCGTTGAGGCTTCAGAATCTGTAAAGTTTCTTCAGCTCTCTTTTGGTTAGGGAGAGACTGTTGTTAATGTGTGTCTTATATCCAGTTTTAGTGAGTCGTAAGCACAGGACTTTTCCCTCGTTAGAGTACGGGTAGTGTTCATCTTCTACGAGGATGTCGTTTAATTTACGGCGGTTCATTGGAATTACTTGGAATTTCTAGTGGTTCGTCTTAATTTTCCACCTTTTTTCAAATCTGTTGATATTTTCGATCTTGGCACCTGTTCCTCTTGCTTGAACTCCAGCGTTCCTGATGGGACTTGGGACGATTTGTGTGATTTCATCTGCGAATTACTTATGCATCGTATCGTCCCGCATTGGAGCTGGGAGGTATATTGAGTACACTTGGTAGAACAACGGACTCAGACAGCTGCCTTGTAGACCGACTGCCTCGAGTTCGAATTCGGGTCCTGTGTAGCCCTCGATAGAAATTTGGGCTCTCCTTTCCATGATATAGTCACAGAGGACCATTTCCACGATTGAGTTTAGCCGAAGGTTCAAGATCTTAAGTTGTAGATCCCTCAGCCAAACCTTATCGAAGGCCTTTTTTACATCTCGTAGTAGTACCACGTCTACGTATTTCTGCTCGGCTTTGCTGCTCGCGAGTTTTTCCGTTAGGAGGGCGAGGGTGGTTTCCGTTCTTCGTCTCCTACGAAACCCGTGCTGCTGAGGGTTATGAGCTCCTTGCTCGGCTAAGTGGTCTTGAAGCCGATCAGCCAAGAACTTCTCGTAGAACTTCGCCGCAAACTCAATCAGTTAGATTGGCCTATAATTGACCAGTTGATCAGGGGGTTTACCTCCCTTTGGTATAAAAATTATTTTGGCAATCTTTAAGCCGTGTGATTCCCTGAATAATCTGCTGTGGGGCATTTACTAAGTTTCATCTAGCAATGCCCGTCCAGGCTGGCGTCCTTTGTTAAAAAATCTTTACAGGTGTAATGGGGCGGCCTGGAGCGCCATCCCCCTGCCTTCGTCTACTTAGTGATGTAGATGCGTTCGATGTATAATCTGATTCAGATCTTCTAAGAGTTGGCCTTCGAATTCTTGATCGAACTCTTCATTATCTTCTGGAGTGATGCCTAAGACATTTGTCCTCCGCTAACCTTAGCGTTGAATATGAGCATTCCATATTTTTGGCGTTCTCGGCCATCATTGTCTGGCGAAGACTACTTTGAAAACATGTGAGTAGTTACTTTTCTCTCTTCTATTTTTGAATTTAATCACTTCGACTTGGCCCAGGTTTGTCTAAGTTGAATTTCTTCCTTTATATCTTCTTTGGTGTGCTGCAAGATCCATGGGTCGAGACGTCGACATACCACGCTCCTGTTGGTCAGGATCTTTGGTGGTATGGCGGGATGCAGTTCGATTTTCCGGAGGACCTCTATTGCCTCTTCTTTAGTGATGGCATTAATGTCTCTCTCATTTTTGCAAATAGGGATATATCCTGAGGTAACATCAAGCAGTCTATCAATCGCTATACTCAGTTTTCCGTACACTATATTGCAAACCTTTTCCCTGGTGGGCTTGGGTTGTCCATCTATAGCACGCATCGGGATTCTGATATTGTTTTTTGGGGCCATCTCTTCGAGAGAATGGCCCCTCGGGGCAGTGGTCTTCTTAATATCTCTATTCGCTGGATTAAGTCGTCTTGCTTCTGAGTTAAAGTTCGTACTCCCTCTCTTCAAACCCGCAACTATGCGTCGATTAACGTGAACTGCAAAAGGGATAGGATAAGATGACTATGGGTGAACCGGGGAGGAGGGGGGCTGTCAAGGTGTGAATGTATGGCGGACGTTTAGTTGGTTTGCGCTGAATCAATCATCACTAACTGGCGGTGCCGCTCCTCGAGGTTTTGGGTATCAGAACTGCAGCCGACATACAAAGAGGCGGGTGTTGCTTCCCACTATGGTCCTTGCTGGGCTTCCGGGGTAGGGGGGTGGGCTCGCCCCTCCCTGGAAATTGCAGTCCTGCCCCTTATCCGAGTGCCTCAGATGCAGAGTTCCACCAGGGTACGCGCTAATGAGCACTGAACGTGCATTAATCGTATACTGCACATTATTCACTGGTTTACTTACCTATCATTAACACTTAGAGAACTCATATCAGGAAATGCCGATATGAGTTCAATCGGTTCACTGTTATATACATTAAAGCACTGTGCCCTGTTAAATGGCATTAATTCGTCAGCCAGTTTCCCTAATTAGGCGAGAGTCAAGTACTTCTGCGTGGCGATGATGGGCGCGATGTTTGGAGGTAAGGACTGGATGAATTTGTGTCTAACAAGGTCTTCACCTTTTCTATTATTATTATTATTATTATTATTATTATTATTATTATTATTATCTGGGGAACAGTGCTGTTCTTGCAACTTTATGTTGTCTAAGTTGAGGAATGTCGACATTATTGTTGAGTATTTTTTTCTTCACTTTATCTCATGTCTTTCTCCCTAGCCTCTAGATCTCCATATTAATTGTCTGGAGTCCCACTCTTTCGTGTAGGACTCTCTGCCTAATACGGTCGATCCTTCTTCCGCCAGTAATAAGCAGTGTGGCTTTATTCTGTACCCTCTGCATCGTCCTGAGAGAGATACAGTTTGCCATCTGCGTAATTACTCCTGGGTGCACCAGGATGGAGCGTACCGAGGCAGTGTAGAGTTTGTTTTTGTTCAGCCCGTTGAGGCTTCAGAATCTGTAAAGTTTCTTCAGCTCTCTTTTGGTTAGGGAGAGTCTGTTGTTAATGTGTGTCTTATATCCAGTTTTGGTGAGTCGTAAGCACAGGACTTTTCCCTCGTTAGAGTACGGGTAGTGTTCATCTTCTACGAGGATGTCGTTTAATTTACGGCGGTTCATTGGAATTACTTGGAATTTCTGGTGGTTCGTCTTAATTTTCCACCTTTTTTCAAATCTGTTGATATTTTCGATCTTGGCAGCTGTTTCTCTTGCTTGAACTCCAGCGTTCCTGATGGGACTTGGGACGATTTGTGTGATTTCATCTGCGAATTACTTATGCATCGTATCGTCGCGCATTGAAGCAGGGAGGTCTATTGAGTACACTTGGTAGAACAACGGACTCAGACAGCTGCCTTGTAGACCGCCTGCCTCGAGTTCGAATTCGGGTCCTGTGTAGCCCTCGATCGAAATTTGGGCTCTCCTTTCCATGATATAGTCACAGAGGACCATTTCCACGATTGAGTTTAGCCGAAGGTTCAAGATCTTAAGTTGTAGATCCCTCAGCCAAACCTTATCGAAGGCCTTTTTTTACATCTCGTAGTAGTACCACGTCTACGTATTTCTGCTCGGCTTTGCTGCTCGCGAGTTTTTCCGTTAGGAGGGCGAGGGTGGTTTCCGTTCCTCGTCTCCTACGAAACCCGTGCTGCTGAGGGTTATCAGCTCCTTGCTCGGCTAAGTGGTCTTGAAGCCGATCAGCCAAGAACTTCTCGTAGAACTTCGCCGCAAACTCAATCAGTTAGATTGGCCTATAATTGACCAGTTGATCAGGGGGTTTACCTCCCTTAGGTATAAAAATTATTTTGGCAATCTTTAAGCCGTGTGATTCCCTGAATAATCTGCTGTGGGGCATTTACTAAGTTTCATCTATCAATGCCCGTCCAGGCTGGCGTCCTTTGTTAAAAAATCTTTACAGGTGTAATGGGGCGGCCTGGAGCGCCATCCCCCTGCCTTCGTCTACTTAGTGATGTAGATGCGTTCGATGTATGATCTGATTCAGATCTTCTAAGAGTTGGCCTTCAAATTCTTGGTCGAACTCTTCATTATTTTCTGGAGTGATGCCTAAGACATTTGTCCTCCGCTAACCTTAGCGTTGAATATGAGCATTTCATATTTTTGGTGTTCTCGGCCATCATTGCGCGGCAAAGACTACTTTGAAAACATGTGAGTAGTCACTTTTTTCTCTTCTAATTTTGAATTTAATCACTTCGACTTGGCCCAGGTTTGTCTAAGTTGAATTTCTTCCTTTATATCTTCTTTGGTGTGCTGCAAGATCCATGGGTCGAGACGTCGACATACCACGCTCCTGTTGGTCAGGATCTTTGGTGGTATGGCGGGATGCAGTTCGATTTTCCGGAGGACCTCTATTGCCTCTTCTTTAGTGATGGCATTAATGTCTCTCTCATTTTTGCAAATAGGGATATATCCTGAGGTAACATCCAGCAGTCTATTCATCGCTATACTCAGTTTTCCGTACACTATATTGCAAACCTTTTCCCTGGTGGGCTTGGGTTGTCCATCTATAGCACGCATCGGGATTCTGGTATTGTTTTTTGGGGCCATCTCTTCGAGAGAATGGCCCCTCGGGGCAGTGGTCTTCTTAATATCTCTATACGCTGGATTAAGTCGTCTTGCTTCTGAGTTAAAGTTCGTGCTCCCTCTCTTCAAACCCGCAACTATGCGTCGATGAACGTGAACTACCAAATGGAGAGGATAAGATGACTATGGGTGAACCGGTGGGGAGGGGAGCTCTCAAGGTGTAAATGTATGGCGGACGTTTAGTTGGTTTGCGCGGAATCAACCATCACTAACTTGCGGTGCCGTTCCTGAGGTTTTTGGTATCAAAACTGCAGCCGACATACAAAGAGGCAGGTGTTGCTTCCCTATATGGTCCTTGCTGGGTTCCTGGGGTAGGGGAGGGGCTCGCCCCTCCCTGGAAATTGCAGTCCTGCCCCTTATCCGAGTCCCTCAGATGCAGAGTTCCACAATGGGTTAGTCCTCAAATCTGCTTTCCTTGGCAAACCCAATTATGTCTATCACAGAAAACAACATAGTTGCGACGAGGCTAGGGCACTCCAGTTCATTCTCTTTTTAAAAATTCCTGAGGGAAAGTGAAAAAAACTTCCTCGTTTTTCGTCTAGCTTACCCTTTCCTGTGCCTCGGAGGTCTTCAAAATGGGTGTGACCACGAAAACAGAGAAGCCGGGAAACGGAAGAGCGTAGGGAGTCCTACACTAGGGGACTCCCTCAAAGTTCTTCTGTTCAATGTGAGGTCAATCAGGGATAAGTTTCTTGAGCTCCGTGGCCTCGTAGTAACATAGGAACCTGAGATGGTGGCCATAACGGAGTCGTGGATAAAAACCTCAAGCCTGAGATTTTGAAGGTGAATTCACGATTCCCGGTTACCAGCTCTTCCTGAAAGATAGGCCAGACAGAGAGGGTGGCGGTGTGATGTTGTATGTCAAGAAAATATTCAACTCGACGGATTGCAACATCATATCCGACAATGAACTACTAGGTGTTGACCTAGAGATAGGTCCTGCCAAATACAGGACCCTGGTGCTTTATAGACCTCCTGCCCAACTCGTTGAAAAGGACAGAGATCTGTACCAGCTACTAGGAGAACTTGTCGAAGATAGAGTGTGTATCGTCATGGGTGATTTCAACACACAAGCTGACTGGGAAACCAGAGAATCCTGTGGCGAGAACGCACTACTCCTGGAGTTCACGAACAACAAGTTCCTGACTCAATGGGTGAGAGAGCCAACGAGAGGAGACAATACCCTCGACTTGGTTTTCACCTCTGAGGATGACATCGTTGAGGACCTCTCTGTTGGCGAAGAGGTCGGTGGCAGTGACCAGCGACTAATTAGATTTGTAGTCAAAGTCCCCAAGGCAGAGCCTACCACTAGTAAATCAAGAAAACTGGATTTGAAAAGAGCAGACTTTGCAGGTCTACGCGCGGGACTGACTGACGCGAGGCTAGAAGAGTGCGATGCTGTTGAAGACTTTTGGAACAGTTGAAAACCACATTCATGAGTCTTCAATCGCGTTTTATCCCTCTGAAATGCCCCCGTCGGTCCTCTGTTCAACCAAAGTGGTTTAATCGAGAAATCGGGCAACTGCTTAGGGAGAAGAGAAATGTGTACTGGCAATCGAAGATCTCGGGTGACGTGACGAATATCGGAGGCTAGCCAGGAGAGTGAAGTCCAGCATAAGGGCGGCTAAGCGGTCTAAGGAACTCCGAGTGGCGAGACTCTGTAAAGAGAATCCCAGGAGTTTTTTGGATATGTGAACAGCCGTAAACCAATCCATCGAACAATTGGCCCTTTGAGAAATGAGTAGGAGGCATTAAAGCATTCAGATGCAGAAAATGCTAACCTCCTCAACGACTACTTCTCTTCAGTGTTTACTGAAGAGTGTGGTCCCATTCCCCAGCCGACGGATTTCTACTCGGGGGAAAAGCTGGAGGCAATGGACTTCACCGAAAGAGAAATAAAGAAAAAGATCGCTGACCTGAAGACGAATAAGTCCCCTGGACCGGACGGGTTTCTACCTAAAGTGTTGAAGGAAGTGTGCGATGAAGAATCACGACATCTGTGCGCTATCTTTAACATGTCAATCCGGACCAAATGCGTTCCTAGAGACTGGCGTGAGGCGGAGGTGACTCCGATCTTCAAAAAAGGAGACCGTAACCAACCGTCGAACTACCGACCTATCAGTCTAACTTCGATAGTCGGTAAACTCATGGAGTTATCATGGTGGGCAAAGTGACGTCGTATTTAGAGTCAAGCTGCTACTGAGGAGTTCCCAGCACGGTTTCCGAAGGCAACGGTCATGCCTGACGAACCTTGTGGAATTCTTCCACTTCGTTTTCAGTGAGCACGATCGGGACAAGCCGGTGGATGTGGTCTACCTAGACTTTCAGAAAGCCTTTGATAAGGTACCACACCGCCGCCTTCTCCGGAAAGTGTGAGCGCTTGGCATCGACGGAAAGATAGCCGGCTGGGTCGAGAACTGGCTAAGTGGCAGACGGCTACGGGTGGTGGTGAATGGACAGGCTTCTGAGTGGGTGCCCGTTACTAGCAGGGCGCCTCAAGGTTCTGTCCTGGGACCACTACTATTCATCATCTACGTCAACGACATAGACGGTGACATGGTTGCCAAGATTTCCAAATTTGCCGACGATACCAAGCTTGGTATGAACGTTGCAAAGGATGGAAATACTGCCTGCCTGCAGGAAGATCTTGGGAAGATTGGGGAGTGATCGGACACGTGGCAAATGCCTTTTAACGTGGGAAAATGCAAAGTGATGCATATCGGCCACAGAAACCCCCAATCTCAGTATATCCTTAAGGGCACTGCTCTTGAATCGAGTGACACTGAGAAGGACTTGGGTGTAACAATCACTAGTAACCTCAAGTTCTCGAAACAGTGCATTGAGGCGGAGAAAAAGGCCCAAAGGATGCTAGGCTATATTAAGCTCCAGTTTGGTTATCGGATCAAGGAGATTGTACTGTGCCTGTACAACTTACTTGTCCGACCGCGCCTGAAGTATGCCGTACAATTTTGGAGTCCTTCATTTTGTAATGACATCGCGAGATTGGAACGCGTACAAGCCAGGGCAACCAAGCTGATTCCCTCTATCCGACATAAAAGTTATGAGGATAGAATAAGGGAATTAGATCTGTTCTCGCTGGAAACCCGTAGTCTGCGTGGTCAGCTCATCGAAGTCTTCAAAATACTTCGAGGGTTCGACAATGTTGACTACCGGGATATTTTCACACTGAGTTAGAACAGAACGCGCAATCACGGCTTCAAACTTGAACTGAAGCGTTTCAACCGCAATCTGTGTGGAAATTTTTTCAACTACAGTATCTGCGGTAAGTGGAACGCACTTCCAGTGGAAGTTGTCAAGAGTGAATCTGTTGACCAGTTCAAGTCAAGACTAGATAAAGCCTTGAAAAGCGGCCGTTCAGGGACGCAAAACAATTGACCAGCCATGTGCCTGTTCGATTGCTAGTGCAAAGGTACCCTCTTTGAATGGACCGTAAGGTCTCCTAGGGTACTTACTTTCCTTGTTACTCCTTGTTACTCCTCCTTTATCGGGTCGAGATGACTTGCGAGTTAGCGTTGTTTCTTCAATGATATATAGCAGTCTGTCACTCTGGACTTTGGACAAAATTACTTGATGAAAAGATACACATATATATGAGTACCCTTGCACCCATATATACATGTATATATTAGTAGTAGGCAGTAGGGAAAGAGACAGATAGACAGACATGAAAGGATTATATGGAGTTAAAACATCTCTGGTGACAGGGTATCGCAGGCGTTTTTCCTGAGTTAAGTGTTCTTCTCATTGTCTGGTATCTTTTTTTCAAGCTTTGTGTACTCTATTTGTTTTGTCTTTCCTGTTCTTTGATCTTGTTAGTGTTATGGCTGTTTTTTGCATGTTGTAGATGCTTGTTGGCATTTAAGCCTTTATATTAGTTTATTGCGTTTCTCTCGTGTATTATTTTCGTTTGTATTTTCCATGTTCTTCTAATTGTTAGTTTCTTTGTTCTGTTGGTTAGCTTTTTGTTTATCGTTTGTTTTTTTGTTGTTGTCTCGAGCGTGTTGTTTAGGTGTAGATTGGGTCCTTTTGTCTTTCAGTTTGCTCTTTACTGCTAGAAAAGCTTTTCGTCCCTTTGTATCTCTCTTCTAGCGGAATGTCAAAGTGTCTTTGTCTGATTTCTTGTGTCGTACATCTTGTGACTTTTTTCCAGATTTTTCGAGCTCTTGTCTGAAGCTTGATATTTATTGGGGAAATTTGGACCTCTTGGTCTAGGTCTCTCTGCCTCCTTTTTTCTCTCCTTCTCACGTTGGTAATTCAGAGTACTGCCTTGTTCTGTACTCTTTGCACAGACAGTATTTGCTTTTTGAGACTTGTGTTGATAGTTATAGGTGGGCCCAACAGCTTTGATATGATGAGAGCGTTATAGATCTTCCTTTTGTTGGCCGTGTTCCGTTTTCTGAACCTGTAGAGCTTGGAGAGCTCGGCCTTCGCTCAGCTTGCGGTTCGATATACGTGGGAACCGTACCTACTTTTACCTATCTTTAGCCCGTGCACCGTCCCTTTCCTACCGTAGGGAATGCGGGCGTCATCCAGTTCTATGTGACCCAGTTTCCTGCGGAAAAGTACTATTACTTTGAATTTCTTGGTGTTTGTGGAGATTTCTTATCTCCTTTCGTATCTAGTGAAGTGTTTGATTCATCAGTTGTGATTTGTGCTATGAGTTCTGCGTTTTTGAAGGGAGCAATATCAATCTGGGAGATGTCGTCCGCAAACTGTATGTACAGCGAGTCCTCCCTGACAGGATCTGGGAGGTCAAGGGTGTAAATGCTATACAGTAGGGTACTTAGGAACCCTCCTTGGGGCACATCTGCATTCAGTTCGAAGTTCGGTCCTGTGTATTTTTTCATCTGTAGGGTATCTTCCCTGTCTGTTATATAGTCACAAACTACTTCTCTTGTATGTTTAGTCCTAGTCTTAGTATCTTGTACTGTAGTCTGGTCTTCCACACCTTGTCGAATGCCTTTTTGACGTATCTGAGCACCAGGTCCGAGTACCTTTTTTGGCTAGCAATCTTTGCAAGCTTTTCCGTTATGGTTGCCAGCAGAGTATAAAGTCCCTCTCCCTCTCCTTAATCCATGTTGGTGTTGATTTTGGAGGTTGTTGTTCTCCATAAATTTGTGGATTCTACTTTAAGCATGGTTTCGAAGAGCTTGCCTGCGCTGCACCTCGACGAGGGAAATGGGCACGCATTCATTATGTTGACTAGTCCCTCCATGATGCTTTTGGGGGCGTTTGTGAAGTTGAGCTCAGTTAATTCCGTTTTACCTGAAGCTCCCTGCCTGAAGGTATTTAACGTCATTGTGATTTCTTCCTTTGTTATTTTTATTCCGTAGTCCGTCATTTTTCTGTCGGCAGATACATTTATGAAGTGGTATGTTATGTTCTGTTGAGTTCCTGTCGTAGTCGGTCGTGTATGTAATCTTAAAGCTCAAGATCAAAGTTATCGTTTTCTTCTGGGGTGATGGTAAATATGCTCCTCCAGTCTCTGAACTCTTCTTCCATTTCTGCAACGTCGTTCAACTTTGTCCCATCGTCTTTCTTTAGGTATATGTCTTTGTCTGGTTGGTGGTTTGACTTTTAATCATTTTACGGTGTTCCAAAATGTTCGGGCATCATGTCTCGTCGAGCTTGGTTATAAGGTCATTCAATAGTGGTGTCTTCTGTTCTGTTATATATGCCGTAATTTTCGTCTTTAGTGTTCTTAGGCGTCTGCTTTTTGTTCTGTCTCTACCTCTCATTCTAATTTTTTCGTGTACTCTTTTGTATTCGTCTGTAAGGTCATATAATTATTGGGTTCATCTTTGTACCAGTAGCGTTTTAAAGGCTGTTCTGGGCACTGTTGCGAGGTTCGCTTTCAGCATTTTATCGGTTAATCTTGCCAGTTCCTGATCGATCTCCTCCAGAGTCGCTTCTTCCAGCGGTTGAGGCCTGTACTTGCTAAGATAGTTACGATATTCTTCCCAGTTTTTCTGGAGAAGCATTTTCTTTTCCTAACGGGTACCTGTATCGGATATTTTGATTATAATGGTGACATAGTGACTTGGTATCAGAGTGCCGGGTTGTATATAGTAATTATAATGAAAATGCGGGCTGGTTAGGGTTATATCTAGTTTGGTTGCGCAGGTCTCGTTGATGTAAGTTGAGAAGTCGGCCCCAGCGCGGACTACAATGTCCCTGTCGATAAAATTGCTCAGATTCTTCCCTTTCTTGTTGGGGCGTGTGGTATATCCTGAGTCCTGATATATGGCGTTGGGATCCCACCTCCCCTAAATAAGACTGTCCTACCGTGTGCTCAAAGTTGGAAAAAGCTGTGCATCAAGAGGTAGTCTGGTCTTGTTGGTTGTTAGCCGGTGGACATTACCAGGGGTCACGGGGTAGTTTGGACCTCGATGGCCAGATATGATTCGGCTAGAGTTGGTTTGCTGTTGGAGTCGATTTGTTATTTTCAACTATTGGCTGAGAGGTCTCTTTAGTTGATCATTGTTGGACGGAAGTCTGGTAGTTGTCTTCTACTGGGGGGTCGGGGACTGTCTCCATTCCCACAAGATTGCTTGGGAAGGCCACCTCTTCCATGCCGTTCTTTGTAGCATCTGGTTAAGTTCTTTTCGGAAAGTTTCCGGGTTGGTAAGATTCGCGATGTGCGCATATTAAATGCAGCACATAATATTTGTAGACTGTTCGCTCTCTACCTTTAGGTATGTCCGTTGGGGTGCGCTTTCATTAATCGCTGCCTTTGTGACCTTGGCGTAAGTTCTGTTGGACTTTGTTAGCAGCTGTTGGACTTTTCTTTTGTTGCTCTACCTTTTCAATTGCTTCATTTTTGACTGGGAATAACCTTGCAATGACCCCTTTTTATCCGTTACAGTTGACACACCTGCGTGTGCTGCTCCTGCAGTCCTGCCATACGTGGCCAGATTGACCACATATCGAACAAAGGTCCTTAGTTTGCGGGCAAGTTTTGTAGTGTTCTGATTGTATTTATAACACTTGCAGCATGTTTCCACCTATGTGAACTCCTCCCTCTTGATTTGGCCCGGAGACAAACTGAAATGGAAGAGCAGGAGGCGAAGTTCTTTTGCCTTTTGGTCCATGACCGTGTCCTGGAAGATGATCTTAAATACATGTGTGTATTCTTTAAACTTTATCACTTCCGATACTTTCGCCCATTTATGATTTCGCTTGATCTGCTCTTTGATTCCGTTGCATGGGTAGTGATCGACCCAAGAGTCCAGCCTTCTACATGCGCTTGGATTGGGGGGGGGGGGGGGTCAAGTTAATTTTGTTGAATATCTGGGTCGCTTTGGATGAGACTAGAAATTCCACGTCCGCTTCTTTTCGGCATATTGCCGTGTACACGAACGGTGTATCAATAAGCATGACGAGCGCGACATCCAAATCTCCAAAGACTTTTGCAATGACCTCCCCCTGGTCAGGTTTTGACCTTCGGGTAGGGTCATCAGAATAATACGAAGCTTGTCACCCGTCATGTTGTCATTGTAAGTACTATGTCTTTACCTATTTGGTGAATATGGAGTTATAGTGGGAGAAGAGAAATGAAGGAGAAAAACAGAATTTATCCAATTCAACTTTATCTTATTTGATGGGCTTTCGTTCCTTTTTTTGTTACTTGCTGTAATCTTTTACTTTTTTTGCACAGACCCTGGCACTTTGTTTGCTTTTTTTATTTGTTACTTCACTTTGACATCGGAGATCACAATTGAAGAGAACTTATTTATGATTGAGTGTGGTAACGCGAAAAAGGATGAGTTTTCCACACTTCGCTTTTCTTTGCCGCCTTTGCAGATAACAGAATACGCGAGAAATAAATAAATTCAACAATCAACGATGATCTAAGAGAGGAAATTGTGTATGAAGTAGAAGTAAAGAGAGGAAAATGGGCTTATAGAGTGAGAGGGTTTGTTCCAGGTTGCCTGGTAACCTCAGTCTTTTTGCCTCTTTTATTCATTATGTCTCTACATTGATTCTCAGAAATTGAGTCAAGCTTTTAAGCCTTTTTATTCGATGAAAATTTTTTTTTGTGAATTCAACGAGTTTGCAACTGCCTAGTTTTTGTTGTTGGTGTCGCATTTGATATATGGATTTGAGATTTGATATTACTACTTTGAATCTTTTCAAATTTGGCTCTATACGGATTTTTTTTGTCCACTGCAGATCTTTTTATTTTTAATCTTTCGTCCACTTCAGATCTTTTTACTATAATTATTTTTAACTTAAACTTATTAATTAATTGTCCACTACGGATCTTTTTATGATTGCTTATGTATTATTTTCTGTATTTTTCCTCATTGTTATCTATAAATCGGGTAAATTGCCTGCCGCGTCTGCAGCTGGATACTTTTATAAGGTTTGTTTGAAACGTAGATTCGGTAATTCTTCATCTTTGACTTTTATTTGTCGGGTAGGTATTGGTCAATCTGTTGTCAAATATCATTTGCGCGTTTGTGCAGTCATATTTATTGGTTCGATGACTATAATTTCGTGAAGTATAGTCGATGGGATCCAGTTTTGATGTGTAACGTTAGTCATAAATCTTGTGGCCTTATTTTGTACCGCTTGAGCTTTCCTCATCATTGTCTCACCAGAGACACGAAAGGGGAATAGCGGGATACAGCAGAAATGGTCTCAATAGTAACATATATAGTTTCCTTTTGTTTCCCGGTGATAGCATTCGGAAAGGAAACAGTGATTCTAGCGTCCTCTTGGCCGCATTAAATTTTTCTTTAAAGTGCGCAACATATCCAGATGATGTTAATTTGAAGCCAAGTACTCTGTCGTTTCTGGAGTATGGGTAGAATTCGCATTGTATTTGAACATCTGAAGTTTTACGTCACCCAATCGGGATCATTCTAAACTTGTTGATGTTTGTTTTAATTTTGTTCTCTCTCTCGTATCTATTGATGTTCTTAATTTCTCCTCTTGTCCTATTTGCTATATCTTTAGGGTTGCGATAGTTCCTGGTGACAACCTGTGTTATGTCTTCTGCCAGTTGTATATATTGTGCTGATTCTTGAGTAGGGTGGGGCAGGTCGCCCGTGTAAATTGCATACAGGGTAGGACTGAGGTATCTTCCTTGTGGCACTCCTGTTTCCAGTTTGAATGGCTCTCCTTCATTATCGTGATTTTTAAGATTTCTTGGCGGCCATCCAGGTAGATGCAAAGTATAGGTGCTAGAGTTTGTTCCATTCTGAGATCTTTGATTTTTAATTTAAGTGCCGGAAGCCATACCTTGTCAAACGATGAGAACACATCACCAAGCACCAGGTCTACGTTGTGCTCTTTGGCCTTGGCAATAGCAATTCGTTCAGTAATCAATGCGAGTGCTGTTTCAGTGCCAAGTTTTCTTCTGAACCAATGTTGTTGATTATTATATAGATCTGTGACGTCCAGGTAGTTTTTCAATCTGTTATTTAGGAGTTTTTCCAGGAGTTTTCCCAAGAAGTTCAAGAGTGAAATAGGCCTATAGCTGCCTATACCCATTTTAGGTTTTCCTGGTTAAAGCAAGAATATTATTTTGGCCTTTTTGAATTTGGTTGGGAAATAACCGTCATCAAGGCAGGCATTAATTATCTCCAATATGGGCTCGTTTATGTTTCTGGGAGAATTTATTAGATGTTTCATTGTGATGCCGGTTATTCCTGGAGCTTTTTGTTCAAAGCCCTTTGTAGACTGGGCTTTAAGGGCATCCTCATATTCCTCATGGATGAAAGGCCCCCCCCCCCTCCTCTGTTGCGAAACGAGTACCGTCAACGCTATAGTGTGGGCTGAGCTCCTCGCCTAGTTCCCTAATCCTTTCGAGAACGGTTCCCTCATGTCTTTCATCGAAGTTCCTGTTTTCTTCCTCATTTCTTCTGAAACGGTTTTTCCAATACTATCTGAAGTAATGTTCAATATCTCCATCCTCTGAGATTTCATTACCCTTAACTTTGATTGTTATTCTATTTTTAGGGGGCGAGGGGAGCTCTCAGTCTTTTCAATTGGCTTCAAAATTTCTTGGAGTTCCGTTCTGCATCAACTTTAGCTATGATGTTATTCCACTTTTCTCCCAACTTCTCCCTGATGATTTGCTTGATTTCAATTCTTGTATCTCTTTGCTCTCTGCAATGATGTGTAGCGTTAGCTTAAGTATTTATCTGGTTGATGAGGGCCTCCATTTGGTGCATTTTGTTTAATATCTATCTGTATGTTAATACGATACTCCTTGTATGCGGCTTAGTTTGCTTTTGCCAGACATCTGCGTCTTGGGATTTTTACCTGTATTGGAGATGTGGAGACGGTAGTTATCATGCTAATATGATCGGACGGGATATATGGACCTGAAGTTGACACTTGATTGAGAGAGAAGTTGGGGTTCGTCAGTAGTATATCGGGTGTAGTTGAAGACCTTCCTGCCTGAAATGTAGCAAAATCGGCGCCTTCTCTTTGTACGATATCCCTGCTAATTAATAATAGGCTTAGCGAAGTTCCAGCACCGTTGAATGCGGTGGTGTATCCAATTTCTCTGCATCGTGTGTTTAGATCTTCTATTAAAATGGTTGATGCCTCTTTTCTAAACAGTCGGATAAAGTTAGTGATTAAGCAGATTTTACTGACAAGTTTTATGTTTAATTTATTTACTCACACAATGTTAACAAAATGACGAATCAGCTCTTAAGACAAATTTTACGTTTTAAACATAAGCGCTACAAAAATTGACCAATCAGCGTCAATATAGCTTTTAAGGAACAATTTACGTTTAAACACTTACCAACATAAGCGTCACTGAAAGTCGTTTGTCACTTGTAATGTTCTCTTACATACTCGTTGAACGGTAAAGTCAAATTCTTTGAAATTTGAACGGATTTCATTCAAATGAGGTTGATTGAATACCGTTTTGTTGTGCGTAATCGGATATTCCACCAGCAGTAATACGTTCGGAAGTGGCTGTTTTCTCCTTGATTGCCTTGATAGAGGGTAGTTGAGGGAAAGCAAGAAGGATTCTTCTGCGCTACCTGAAGGTAAAGTTGACTTTGTTCATTGGAAATTTTCCACCTTCTCCACACCACTCTTCCTTATTTTCATAACGGATCCCTAAAACTACATACACACCCAGTTACGCACACCTACAGACTCGGGTCCGCCCAGATTTCCTCTCAAATTACACCCTTGGGTGTAATCGCGGAGAGATAAGGGAGACGCGGCGTATTGCCCTGAGGACCTTGCCAGGGCGGCAAAAAACGGATAGAAGCAAGGTCTTCGAGAGAATTTATGGCGAGCTAAATATTGCGCTCATACGGCTACGCGGCTAAATGTTCGAGGGAGGCTGACATAGAAGCTCTCTCCTCTCCACGTGCCTCAGACACCCTTCGGAGAAATTGATCTCGGAACCCAGACACCACCACACATACTCACACATAGAAGTGTAATCTGCCGACCCCTCGACCCCTGGGTTGGAGGCCACTCGATAAACCAAATCACGGACGAGATTCTTCGGAATCATCAGTGGACAAAAGTAGCCGAAATAATCAAATTTAAAGATTAAACCCACGTTTTTAAAGTTGTCTTTACAGAGACCACAATGGCGATTAAGGCAAAAAAAACGGCCTTCTCCTCTTTAATGTCTGCATCTGCCCCAATCAGATTGAGCGTAAGGAGTAAGTTGACCTGCAAATGTGCTTCAAGTACAATGACCACACCACCGCTACTTGCCCCAACGCTACACTCACAGTTTGTTCTGTGTGCACCAACCAAGACGATTCCTGGCGCGAATGTAAAAGTTCGTTCCAGAAATGCCTCAATTGTGGTGGCACACACAAAATCTTGGCAATTACCTGTCCAATAAAGAAGGAACACATACAAAAAGCAAAGGACAAAGGCAGAAAAGAGGAGGAAAGAAAGGCTAACGCCAACTACGCGAAAGTTGCTAAGGAAACGGTCACAGAGAGTAGTGTTGCCTCTGCATCTACGTACCTGTAAATTCAGAACGAAAAATCAACAAAAATAATGTGTTGCATATAATATGCACATATTGCTAACCTGGCCAAACCTGGCACTTTTGCGAAGGAAATAAACACCATGCTCGTGAATAACTGCATGGAAAAAATGTAGTTCCCGGAAAACCCTCTCTCAAACGAGGTTATTGGAGTGAACCTCAAGCCGCAGACCGAGAAGAGCGGCCAAAAAGCTCCGGACACGAGTAATGCATCTTCACTGGATGCCAGGAAGAAGGGCACAAAACTCACACACACCCTCAACTACCCAACAAATGCACAAGTCGAGCAGAAGGAAGCTGCTGCCATGAGGCCTAAGAAGGCCTCATAGCGGAGCATTCGCCCCGCCCCTAAAAGGCCTCGCAGTCACGTCGACCGAGTAGGTCCTCGTCTTCAAAGAATCGGTCTCCTAGGTACATGTACTACTCGAGAATAATAAACCTCAGAGTATATTCTGCCGAAGGGAACCAGTTTCCTGATGAAGCAGGCCCAAAAGATATTGTCGATGGACTTAGGGCCGGACAATACAAATGGGACTACGAGGCTGACTTTCCTGAAGATTTGGTAAAGGCTCTCTTCCGCGACCTTGTCCAATTCTCAACCGACGCTTACGTTGTTCTCATGGAAGCAGAGTTCCGTAAGAAGAAATCCGGCAAGGAGAAGACTCCTCCGTCCTCCCCCAAGGAGCAAAAGTCGACCGAGATTAGAACACTCCTCGCCATAACATCTACGCTACATTGTGAGCGTAGTATCCAAAGCTAGCTAAATATTGAAAAATACCTTACCTGAACGGTAACATCCTTTACTATCCTTGTCAAAACCCTTTCACCACTATACTCTCTTACTTTTTCTCTACTAATCTATACTTCCTGACTTGTTATGTCCAATTTCCGATATTTTCCTTCAGTCATCCTTATTAACACCATAAAGTCTTTCAAACAAAGGGCACCTGGCTAGTCTGGGTTCACAAAGAACAACCTAGTAAATGCCCGACGGCAAATTATTCAGGGCATGTTGAACACTATGAACGCATCCCTGAATACAGGCTATTTCCTAGACGGGTATAAGATGGCAAAAATCATCTTCATTCCGAAAGAAAACAAGTCCCCAGATCGAGTAACTAACTATCGCCCAATCTCTCTCCTCAAAATACCCGGTAAGATCTTTGAGAAGATTATAGCTGGCAGGCTACAAACTCAACTCGACGATCTAGGAGCGCACAACCCGCAACAAAATGGGCTTCGTCCAAAAAGGGGCACAGAAACGGCCCTGTCGCTTCTTACAGAAAAGATCGCATATTACCGAGCAAAGGGTCACTATGCAGACATCGTGCTAAGGGATTTATAGAAGGCTCCCAATAAGGTTTGGCTGGAAGTACTCCAATACAAGATCCTACGCCTCCAACTAGACCCACTCCTGAAAAAAATCCTTTGTGACTTCACCATGGACAGAAGGGCGCGTATCATGATCGACGAACACAAAGGACCAGACTTCGAACTCAAAGCGGGCGTTCCCCAGGGGAGCTTCCTGAGCCCTCTGCTTTACCTAGTCTTCACCATCCACCTCTCTGCTCCGATACACAGGAACACGATGTATCTGTAGTCCACAGATGACGTCACGCAGATCCTCCCCAGTCGGGCGAGGAAAGCAAGGGCACAGGCGATTAGCACTATAGCATATATCTCTAACATCAACCAATATGAGAGAAGATGGAAAATTTGGACCAAAAGGGACAAGTTTAAGATCCTTCCACTCAGCCACCAGTCGATGTGGCCCATCGTAATAGATGGGAAGAGATACGGCTACTCCGCTGAAGGCACTGTCCTATGCCTAAAAATCTCAGAACACGGATACTCGAGACTCTACAAGGAGAGGCTGGATATGGCGAAGAGAAATGTCCAAGCTATATAGGTTTAGAAACCTTTCCTCGACTAACATAAAAAAATATATCTGATGTTTATCAAGCGGCCAGCAAGACCTCTATGAGGAGGCTCAGGCGAGTGCAAAATTATCCATCCCTATGCATCAACAAAACCAGACGGAGCGAGAATCTTCAGTAAAGGGACCTGCCCAGCAGAAAGCGTCTGGAGCCCATTAATGTCGCAACGCAGAAATTGGCCAATAAGCTCTGGTTAACATTGGCCAATGATATCATTCCAGAACTAAGAAGAAGAGGTGGGAACAAATATATCTGCCAGATTGCGTGAGAAAGTCGCCCGAAATTGACATTTCCTAAGGACTAATGTCTGCACCGAGGAAAAAACCAGCACTATACACATAAACACAATAGAGTAATGACACAACAAATGTAAGACACCATTTCTAATCATAACCAACGGAAAAAACAAAAAAAAACAACCAGGACAAAACACGAGGTAAAACACTAAATCACAACACTAATAAAGGCTCGAAAGCTCAAGAATACACGAAGACTAAATAAACAAAACAAAAGAGACAAATGCATGAAAGAATACAAAGAAAAACAAACACAAAAAGCAAACAAGTTAACAATAACATAGAATAAAACAAATAAAAGGAAAAATCAGAAATTAAAAGTAAACTAATGCTTGCGATGCCTATTAAACTAGGGCAAATCCTTCCTCCCCCTTTCATCATCTAAATTCTTATACTAATTATATTACCTTCCACTATTGAGTATATCATCTTTTTCTAATTGACTGCTCAGACTTGATTGAATAAACAACGCTAACTCAGAAGAGGGTTGCTACTCGATGAAGGAGGTAAAGGAAAGGGAAAGCGATTTTAATTTTTTTTCACTTTTCCTACGGGGAATTTAAAAAGAGAAAAATACATTTAGAACTGTGAATAGGCGACACATATCTGCCTAAACCACCATACTACCCCCTCTGAGGGGCAGCCAAGCGGGCTTTAACTGGATTACCATTCATTGTTCTATATACAACTGTGTCGTTCTCTGTGATAGACATGATTGGGGACGTCAAGGAAAGCAAGTTTGAGGAATAGTCCATTGTGGAACTCGGCGTCTGAGGCACCTGGACAAGGGGAAGGACTACAACTTCTGGGGGGTAAGAAGTGGGGGCCCGCCCCACTTTTCCACCCTTGGAGCCCATCCAGGACCATAGAAGAAAGCAACATCCGTCTCTATGTATACCGGCTGCAGCACTGATACACAAGCCCTCGAGGGTGCCCTCCCCCCTGGTTACTGATGATTGATTCCACGCTAACCAACAAAAAATCAGTTATATGTACAATCACACCTAGTGGGGGCCACCCTCGGGTTCACCCATTATCATCATCTCCCCATCCGGTAATCTATGTTCAACAACGCGGCGCTGCTACGAGAAGGGGGTTAATGACTGACTCAACCCATTTAACGAGAAATCACAGCCCCAAAGAAGAAGATTCAAGATATTCAACCTTCGTCTAACCACCTGCAGAAAAAGAGAAGAGGCAAAAATCAGAAAGCCCCGTGGGGCCTCACTGTGTGCAAAGGGCCCAATAGAATACACACAATAATTCCCCCGCGGGTGATCAATGGGCAGAACAAGCCCAATAGGGATAAGGTATTTGAGCTAATCTTTGTAAAACTCAACATTGCTCTTGTAAGGCTTCTAGACGTTCCATCTGGGTACGTCGCGATCCGCGAACTGGAAAGGACGTAGAGGCTATTACGAAAGAAGAAGCTCTGGAAATCCTAAGAACCATTGGACTACAGCATGTGATACCTCCACAAATATAAGCTAATCGCAGTGTCGTTTGCAGAAGATTCGATCCTTGGATCGGACAACATAATAGGAAAGAAATAAAAGAAGAAATCGAGCTTAGACAAAAATCGGCTAAAGTCGCAGATATCCTCAAATTTAAAAAAAGGCGCGACAACATCGACTATACCTATGTATCTAAGGTTGTGTTCGCAGAAACATCGATGGCCCAAAAGGCGATAGAACAAGGTTGCTTATGTTTAACGCCAGTGTGAGTCGAGACCAGAATAAAACGAAAGGAATTCTTTCCAGTCCATTTTTGCTTTAGCTGCTACAAAATGGAGCAGCGCGTCACCAAAGACTGTAAAGAAGCTGAAGAAAGGTGCTCCAAGTGAAGCGAGAAGGAACACCGCTGGAATACTGCCGCAACAAATACGAGAGATGCACCAACTGCTGTTAAGGCCACAGATCAATGGCTATGGCATGACCGGTGAAAAAGGAAATAATAAAACAAAGTAAAACGACAAGAAACAAGAAGAGGTACGTAGATCAAACATTACTTACGCACAGGTAGCTAAAGCCGCGTACAATGAAACCAAAACCAAAACGAACAAAATATATTTGAAGATAGAGTACGAAGAGTCTACAAAAATCCTAACGTACATCCTCTATGCTCGCGTTAGGAATCTAACCCAACCTGGTTGCTTAACAAAAGAACTCAACCAAATGCTGGCCAAAAACGGAGTGAGCCAAATGTGGCTCCCGGGCAACCTTCTATCAGGAGACGTCCTCTATCTATAAATGGTTCATAATAGTGCAAATGCGATGGACATCAACAAGGAAGAAATAGAGAACGAAACCAAGGAACCTAAAGCTGCTGCCGCAAAACCCACACAGGCTCATCTAAATAGAAAATTCTCTAAGAGAAGCGAAACGGTGGAACCGGCATCAATGGAATCCACTGATTCCTCGGACTCTCCCGACTCACAAGCCCTTAAAAACAAAAAAGCAAAGAAGGAAAGAAAACCAAAAAACACTCGACGCGGATAGGATTAATCTCATCGTTTATGCGTCAGAGAAATTCCCCTTCCTTGAAAATATGGACGAAACGAAAATTCAAAACGGAGTAAATAAGAAAATATAAAAATGGAAGTACGACGCATACATCGAGGTTGAAGTGGTTGAGGAGACCCTAATACGCTATAACGTTACTCTGTACGCGGCCCTATATGAGCAGGTTTCCAACACAGAATTTAAAAAGAATAGGAACGGAAGAAAAAGAAACGTCACTGAGAAACAGCAGTAGAGAAAGATCAGCATGGAGAACGTGAGCAATACATTAAGTATTCTGACAGTCAGATTAATGGATGGAAGGGAAAGGCAACGGCATATGGAAACCTATTCCGTGTGCTTGCCCCCGTCATAATGATGATAACGGGGGACGGTATTGACACCATAAGGGGTCAAATCAAAATCCCAGGATACAGAGTGCTCATGAAGAATCACTCAGAGGAAAGGTTCGATGGAGCTGCAATATCTCTTAGAGGGAACCTCACGTTCAAACGCCTCCCAGAATTGGATAAATCCTTTGTGGCGATACAACTTCCCACATTGGTGGGGAACCTCACGATAGCTGCAGCCTATCAAAGCCCTCACCGAGCCTATCTACCCGTCACAAACTTCTGCACACTTTTCTGGCACCGGAGAATGGCATTCTTAGGGGGTGACCTCAATGCCCGAAGCCGAATGGCAGACTATGGTAGAACCAACGAAAAAGGCCGAAACCTGGAAATGATAATGGACACGAAAAACATTCAGAGGATAGGGCCAATTTTGCCTACCTACATCACTAGCAGATAAGCCACAAAACCTGACATTATCATAGCAGGCAGAGGCTTCCCCTTCAACTTACTATAGTAAGGCGTTACCAACAACCCCCAGCGACCACATTGGGTTATTAACCACAATTTAACTCACGCCGATCCAGCTGCCAGTCACACCACGTAAGAACTACGCCGCCACTGACTGGGACCGTCACAAGACTCTTCTCCAACAATACGCCCCGGCTGACATGAACGAGTCTATATTAGAGGAGGTCGACGAAGAACTAGAAATAGTAACGACTTCTATCATCGAAGCTGACCGCGAGTGCGTTCCAAAAAAATGGTACAAAACGCTACCTCAGTCCAGATGGACAGAGGATATGAAGAGGATCGCACATGTGCATAGAGAAGTGTACGAGGAGATCAGACAGGAAGGTCCAAGCCGGGAAAGAAGCACGCTAGTAAGCCGGCTAAACTCCGAACAAAAGGAAGCAATAAACATCCAACAGGGTAGACAGTAAGCTGAGCTCTGCCAAATTCTGCCACCAAATCAGGAAACTGAAAAGTTTGCAAAGAAAGAAAATGGCTTGGATCAAAGAGGACGGGAAATATATAGAGGATCCGGCGGTTCAGGAGGGAAAAATTAGAGCATACTTAGGGAAAGTTTTCTCTATCACCGAAGAAGACAACGAAGAGTTCGCCAGGAGTTCGAGGCAGTCTGATTGACGATCTGAATCACATAATACACCACACGCATCCACACCACCACGAGAGATGGTTGACCATGGTCGTCTGATAGATAACAACAGAGGACGTCATGGCCCCTGTGAAATCCTTCAAACAAAAGGCACAAGGCTGTACAGTCATCACCCAAAACAACCTGGAAAATGCCCCTAAGCAGATCATTCAGGGAATCACTAACATCTTTAAGGCTTTTCTGAACACGGGCAACTTTCCCAACGGTCGAAACATAGCCAAAATCATCTTTATATCCAAGGCTGGTAAGCCCCCAGATCAACTGGTAAATTACAAGCCAATCTCTATTTTCGAGTTCGTGGGTAAAATCTACGAAAATATCCTAGCAAACTGGCTTCAAGACCAACTAGCCGAACTGGAAGCTCATAACCCCCAGTAGCACGGGTTCCAAAAGGGGTGAAGAACGGAAACTGCCCTCGCTCTCCTAACGAAGAAAATTTCCCACTGCAAAGTCGAGGGGAAATACGTAGCTATGGTTCTACACGATGTACAGAAGGCCTTCGATAAGGTCTGGCTGAGGGGTCTCCAATTTAAGATCATGAACCTCCAGCTGAACCCACTCCTGGAAAGGGTCCTCTGTGACTATATCATAAAAAGAAAAGCCCAAATCTCCATCGAGGACTTTTCAGGACCCGAATTCGAACTTAAGGCGGGAGTTCCACAAGGCAGCTGCCTGAGTCCGTTGTTCTACGTCGTGTACAGAATACACCTCCCTGCTCCGGTGCAGGACGACACGATGTATCTGCAATTTGCAGATGACATCATATAAATCGTCTCTAGCTCCTATAGGAACGCTGGAGTTCAAGCAATGGATAAAGCTGTCAAAATAAAGAACATTAACAGATATGAAAGGATGTGGAAAATTAAAACCAACCGCCAAAAATTCCTAAAAATCCCAATGAACTGCCGGAAAATAGCTGAGGTCATTGTGAACGACGACCTATATTCGTACTCGGAAGAGGGTAACGTCGTGAGTTTACGGTTCACCAAGTCTGAGTACAAAACCCACATCAACATCAGAGTCTTCCTAGCCAAAAGGCAACTTCGGAAACTATAAAGGTTCCTGAACCTTAACGCTTCAAACAAGAAGAAGCTATACGCCTTGGTACGCTCCGTCCTGTTGTACCCGGCTAGGGATAAAGACTTGGGATAAGATAAAGCAAACTATTATACCCACACTCGACAACCTCAACTTAGCAATCCCACAGCAGAAGCGACACAAAGTTGCAAGGACAGCAATATTCCCAAGCGGAAGAAACTGCGCTGTAGAGGCAATAAACCCGATTTCTAAATAACCAAGATCGAGAAATACGACCATAAGACCGAATAAAACCAAGAAAGGACAACCAATATAGACTTAAACCAAAAAACGAAAACAGAACAAAGAAGAGATATAACGAATAAGACCACATAAAATAAATAAATAAAAGGACAAACAATAAAAAAGAGGCGAAATCCCATAAAAGGTGTGAAGAAAAGAGAAATAAATCAAAATAAAACTAAACAAAACCGGTGAAGAGCCCATCAATGAAAAAACAACAACGATAAAACCTATTTAAAATCAAATAAAAATACATAAAAGAGATGAAGAAGCAATCAAAAGAAAACGAAATAAAAGTATAAACTAATTTAAAAATCAAATAAATTAACAAAAGAGGCGAAGTGCTCACAAAAAGAAAGAGAAATAAAATAATAATAGACGAAAATGAAAAGAAAAGACGCAAAAATGCCCACAAAAATCAAATTAGGTTAAATAAAGTTAGCGAAAGATAAACTTAAATGGCTAGAAAACTACAACGGAGGAAAAAATATAATTAAATAAATATATACATATATTTAAAAGGAAGATTCAGAACGGCTCTGTAGGTCATTAATGGCCACAGTGGCAACACTGGAGGCAAACAAGGTAACAAAAGAGGAAAAATATGGCAGTAAAACGAAGGCAACCAGGGTAATTAAAACCGAAAAACTTCTTCACCCCTATCACACCTACTACACATTTCACCACTTAGCTCATCAATAAATAATTCCTTATTGACGGCCAAACATTCGACTACAACGCATTGCTGTACCCAACGGAGAGAGCACTTTTTGATTTTGCTTAGGAAATGTCGTTGAGTCCCGCTGACAGAAAACAGCCTATTCTGGAAGTCTTTTGGTGAATCTCACTTCGCCCTTAAGAAAAAGAGAGATACTTTTTTTATCACTAATTAATTTTTTGATGAGGGCTTAAGCACCTCACTGCTCACGTCCATCGTCCTCTGTAGGAAGCTGCCTCGGATGTCTGCCATTCATTAATTTCGTCTTAACTATGCCGCCACTCGGACTGACATAATTAAGGGCTTATGTGAAAACTGGTTTGAGGACTAGCCCACATCGGAAGCCCTGGTCAGAAATTTTCTCGAAACTGGGACATAACTGCGAGTCCCGGACGGAGGAAAGATCATCATCGCCCGGGGAACCCAGCCGGTATCATAGAGGGAAGTAACACCCCTATCTATGTAGTTGGATGTAGTTATGACATAAGTACCCGAGGGGGAAGGGGCAAAACTGAAGTTGGGACCCTTATCCTTAAGAGGCAAACTAAGGGGGTTCGGGGATGGCTTTTCCGATCCTTAAAATCCGAAGACGTGGTGAGAAGGGTTAAAGCGCGCCAAACTATCTCCACGAACAACACTGAGTGACGACTAGCTCTTCCTTGTCTCTTCGACAATCACTCAATTCTTCACTGGACGAGAATGTAGTCGATTCCCTCTCAACTAATGAAGACGTTCCGGCGAACGTACTTGACGGCTGCTTCGGACACAATCTGCATGTGAACTATGAAATGTCAAATATATACTCCGATATCATCTAGACGGAGAGAGAGATTCATCGCCCTCAAACTTCCTTAATAGCCTTGGGTCGCGATAAGGGCCCATAGTGAGAAGTCGCGATGCCCCTTAATGTCTTTCCTTTGTTCTAATTTCCGAAGTATATAGGGCAGACGAATTTAGAGCGGTTAACGGTGAACTGGGGACATTCTTTCTCTCTCTCATTCTTCCACAGCTACCAACAATGGTATCCCCACCCCAAATGAACTTCATAAATGACTTAAGTGCAAAAATTCTGATTTGCATCAAACATGCAAACGTGGCTAACGCGCTAAAGCCTGGGTGTTATAACCATGTTCTAAACGCTCTACTGAAGGCGAAGCACCTGACTACGGTCATTATACACGTGAACCCTGAATGCTCAAAAGTATTCAAGGATTCAATCGTCAGGAGCAACGCGAATACCAAGTGTTGACTGGAAGAATCAATTGAAGCACCCTAATCGAAGGAGTCTGAGGAGGAAGGAGAAGAAGAAGACAAGGAAGAAAAATAACAAGACGACGATGAAACTACCTCTTCGGACAGTGACGAGGGCCCATGCACTCGTACATGAGTGACGAAGAGCAAGTCAAAAACTCCTAGTCCTCCACCGAAGAGTAAAACGCCCGGGCACACTAAGACTGCCCTACAGGCCAAGAAGAAGAAAAATAATAACAGCAAACCTAGGGAATTACGTCTCATCATGGAAATGAATGCACTGAGAATTTTGGGAATCAACACCAACAGCTGGACGACAAAAAGGACTCTTTACGGAAACGTATTTAAAGAAATTGATGCAAATGTCATCTTGATTTCAGAACATGGGAACGGCACTCGTAAATCTGAAATAAAAATTTGGAATTACGGTGTTAGTCACTGTTGAGGTATACCTGTGTAGACTAGATCGGCGCTCAGAGTCGTACACAAGCACAGGCAAACAGCTGACTATAGGCCGCCTGAGATAGTTCGGCGATTAATAAAGAGTGTGAATTATGGATGACTGGGTTTAGATCAATGGTTTGCCAAGTTGCAGTTCAAAGGATATATAAAGACAATACCCCTAAAATATAATTTTAATATATATATAATAAATGTGCTAAATTTATATATATATATATATATATATATATATATATATATATATATATATATATATATATATATATATATATACACATATATATATATATATATATATATATATATATATATATATATATATATATATATATATATATATATATATATATATATATATATATATATCTATACAAAAGGGGTAACAAATTACTTAATGTAGTTAAATGAATTAAGTGAAGATTAACGAGGTAATCTGGAGATGACCATACACGATCGCTTTACCTTAAAGCGCGGGCGAATTGGTTGGGGGTGGAAGACAACGGCGCAGGTCTTGAAGAAGATACTTCGGCGAGTCTTGCCGAGGAGGACTCGAACACGCGGTTTTTATTACTTCGTGATGAATAATGAGATTTTTTTCTGATCCAGAGAGACGTAATCTCAACTCGAGACGATTCTGCAGATCAGCAGAGACTCTCAGTCTTGAAAGAACGGGAATCTTGAAGGGGTGGTGAAGATAAGAGGGCCGCACGTCTCTCCGGGAAGAAGTGGGCCCGATAGCTTTCCTTTGAGCAAGGACCAAAGCTTAACGAAGTTAGATCTGCTGACGTGTTCTTCAACGACGTACGGCGATGGATCACGGGGGTTCACAGGATAGATGGTGAGCTTCGGGTTTAATTCCCGGGTGGCTTATCCAATAGACGCCTCAGGGCCTTACGGTCCTTAGGGGATTCTTGGCGCCAGTCTAATCAAACACAATTCATGATAACGCGTCGTTCCTGACGATGAAACTTGCTTCGCGATATAGGAGGAGGGTTAATGTAGCCACGCACGGCGTTATCGCAGGAGAGGGGAGAACGATTGGCGTCTGAAAGCAAACACAGCTGGGATGGGTGATTAAGCGAGTGACCGATTCTTCATCGACTTCTAAAATTCTCATGCTGGCTCACGGGGTCTTGAAAGAATAGAGGGGTATTTCCAGGGATCTTCCTCTTACGGTGGTCCTTCGAGGGCATTCCCTCACAGTCATAAATCACTTACAAGGGCGGTACGACGGCGCAGCTATTGCCATAAAAAATGGATCAATTACAAGCAGATCGGAAATCTCGAAGAATCCTATCTCGCGATTGAGGTTGAACTCGACAATGGAAAGCTTGTCATCGCAGCCGGGTACCAGCCGCAGAGGAGAGGATACTTACCGATCCAATCTCTCGCTGTCCTCTTTGGCAGAAGAGCCCCCACTATATTAATATGAGATCTGAACGCCAGATGTTGGGAATCCAGCAACAGGACCTTCAATAGAATTGGAAGGTGCCTAGATACTATGCTGGACAGAAACATGGTCCAACGGATAGGCCCGGACTTCCCCACCTTTCTCCGAGGAAGAAGTGCCACAAAACCAGACATATGTCTGGCCAATCGTCAACTGCCTTTCAATTACTACATGGAACTACTATAGTTACCATGTAGTTACCATATAGGGATCCTACTCACCATTAACAAGACCCCTTTACAAGTCCCAGCTGAAGTTAGAAAAGACTAAAGAAGAGCAGACTGGGCACGGTACGCGCACCTTCTCGAGGCCTACCATCCGCTCAACCTGGATAAGGCAATTCTCGAGGAGGTCGACGAAGCCCTCGACGACCTAAATCTCATTAACGTGGACTGGGCATGTGTCCCGAAAACCTAGTATAAACCATCTCAACCTACAGTTGGACCGGATACATGAAAAACTATATCGTGAATTGAGACTAATGTATGAAATCAACATCATAAATGCATCGATTGCTTCAATACAGCGAAGTAAAGAGATCAAAGAACAGTTCAACCAGTTTATCCTCGAACAACAGTGGAGACGTTGCGAAGATGCAATGGAGAGCCTCGATCATGATGCATCTTCCAAAGATTTTTGGAATAAAGTCACGCGTCTCAAAGAATCAACTGAGGAAAAGAAGAAAATAGAAATCTTAAAAGAAGACGGAACCATTAAAACAGAAGAAAGAAGAATAGAAAAAATATTCTGACGTTTGGGGAAAAATCTTCAGTTTATCCGAAGAAGAAAACGAAGATTTTGATATAGAGTTCGAGAACAACATTGTTGACGAGCTTAACACGCAGATACATAGGAAGCATCAACCTCAGACATGCAATCATCTGTCTAGATGATGTTGAGGCCCTCCAAAACAGTCTTCAAAAGATATACTCCTGGATCGCAGAAAACAACATGCAATTTAACGATGGAAAATTCGAGCTCGTGAGGTGTGGCCACAACAACGAGCTGAAATACATCTACCAGCCAGCACACCGAGGGAGGACTACAAATTGACCCTAAGAACTCTGTAAAATGTCTGGGGGTCCACCTTAGCGATGAGGCCACCTCCTACCACCACATTACAACCACAGTCAAAAGAGCTAACCAAATGGCAGGGTGGATCCTTCGAACTTTTAAATCTCGCGACAAGGACCCCATGCTTACTCTATGGAAGACACTTGTAAAGCCGACCCTTGACTACTGTAGTCAACTTTTGTCCCAACACAAGAGGGGCGGTCCAGAGGGCATTCACAAGAAAAATAGTGGGGATGCAGGAGTATAGTTATTGGAAGAGACTGGCATCAATGGGCCTATACTCCCAGGAGCGGAGAAAGGAAAGTTACCGGGTTATTTACGTGTGGAAAGTCCTGGAAAACCTGGTACTAGACCCAACAGGCTCTGCACTGTACCCAGTAACAAACATCTACACTGGTCAGAAATGTGTGCGTAAAGCCTTCCCATCCCAGGCATCGAGAAGAATCAAGACCCTGATTGCCAACCGTCTGGGCCATAGTGGACTCAGATCATTTAATGCCCTCCCCAAAGAAGTGAGGGACATAACCTCCTGCTCAGTGGACGAGTTCAAAAGGAAACTGGACACATATCTTAAGATGCTCCCTGATGAACCCCCAGTTCGTGGCTATACAGCCAACTGCCGGGCATCGACAAATTCAGTCCCGGACCAAACGGATCTACTGAGGATCTAGTTGCAGGCTGGGTGCAGCAGTTGACTACCACGACTGTGAAGAGGATCTTCTAGACCATCTAAATAAACTAAGTAAGTAAACCACCAAGTTGATAGACAACAAGACAGAGACGCCAAGCTCACCGAAGAGGAAACTACTCAGTGTGCTCCACTCATTCCACCAGAAAGCCCCACGACAATTCGGGCTTACGAAGCTAAACTTAGAAAAGGCACCAACCAACGTCATCGAGGGAATGAGAATAATTTTCAACGCGTGTCTAAATACGGGATACTTTCCCGATGCTTATAAAACGGCCAAGATGATCTCCTTGCCAAATCATGGAAAGGACCAAACGTTGAGAGAGAGCTACCGGACAATTTCACTTCTAGAATTTAGCGGAAAGCTCTTCGAGAAGATACTCAACAGAAGACTGGTGTCACAAATGGAGGGTAACTTCCTCTAGAACCCATTCTAATACGGGTTTAGAAAAAAAACGAAGTACGGAGATGGCGCTAAATGTCATCACAGAAAAGGTTGGCCAAGTTAAAGTGTGGAAACGGAGTATGGAGTTTTAGATCCTACGGCTGGTCCTAAGTGAAAACTTAGAAAGAATTCTATGTGACTATGTTATGGATAGAGCGGCGTATGTCAGTTTATAGTGCACAGATGAACTGAAGTTTCCGCTTAATGTTGGTCTCCCTCAGGGGGGTGTCTGTTCCCCACTCTTTACTCGATATACACCGCAGATATTCCAGCCAATGTATACCTCTCTTCCTTCAACATTTAATACGCCGATAATTTTAACCATATAATCAATTGTCTATGGAAGAATGCGCCTTGACAAGCTAGTATGACAACGGCACAAATCGAAAGATTGAACAACTACGAGGCACAATGGAAGATCTGAACGAACCAAGAGAAATTCAAATCAGTCCCCATTGCCAGGAGACTACATACAGATGGCAGGGTGGGGGATAGACGCTATCCCTACACCACAGAGTGAAATGTACTCGGAATGAAAATTACTTCATCCAGAAGCACGTCGAAGATAGAATTTCTAAAGCCTCTGTCGCAGTCAGGACTCTGTATGCATATGTTTAGAAATTTACGTGAAAGCAACAATAAAAAAAATCTACAACGCTCATGTTAGATCTAAGTTGCTATTCCCAGCTTCTGCCCTCTCTTGTGTCTCAAAAACGGAAAAGAGGAGACTACAAACAGTGCAAAATAAATGCTTGTAACTATTTACGAGTACAGGTAGGGGGGAAAGAAGACGCCAAGAAGAGCTACACAGGGAGGCGGGGATAACACCCACTAACAAAATCATAGGAGAACGGACTCGGAAAATGTAAGAACTGGTTAATCCGGAGCTGGATAAACATATCATTCAAATGATTAACCAGAACAGAAGGGCTTTATGTCGCGCCAGATTTCCAAGCTCTGCTAACCTAGTGGCTGGCGGGGACGTTCTACTCATGAGGAGAATGTAAAAACCATGAAAAATGTGACAACAAACCGATGAAGAAAACAAACTCGATTCAAGAAAAATCACCGATTTTGACCAACGAACAACAAACAAGATTTTAGCAAACCAAATGTGACGCGAATACAGAAGATAAAAAGAAACAAAAAACACTTAAATACACACAAAACAAGTTAAATAAAGTACAATAATCACTAAGCACATATTTAAAGTAACATATTACAAAACAACAGTAAAGGCACATTACATACCCAAAAAACATTAAATAATTTTTAAGACAAATGGCTTGAACGCTATAAAACAAAAACCTTAACGAAAACAACAAAGAAAACACATGGCAATAACATCTAGGAAAATGATAGGCCTGACCACCAGGCGCCTAGCATCTCTTTGCACCCTACTTCGCTTCCTTCTCTTTCACCACTTGTCTATTTTGAGCTATCTATCCACACACCCTTTTTTTGTCCACTACACACACCTAACCACTTACATCAATTCGAAATTCGCAATTTTTTCCTTATTGACGGACTGAATTTGGTTGATCTTTTCGAAAGGAGAGCTGTGAGTGCTCTTAAGGAAAATTTTACTTTTCATTAACGTTAACTTCATGATATGAAGAAATATATGCGCCCTCTGGACCGATTCTTCCTGTTTCCAGTGGGCGGGGTGCTTACCCTAAAAGTCTAATTCATCCTTAATTTCCGTCTTATTCCAAGCTTTAACTTCCACTTATTTCACCGAATAAAAGCGACATAACACGACCACCGCTGCACCCAGAGCCACTTAAAGTGGGGGATAGTGAACCCTAGAAGGAAGCCCCAATACGGTGCGCGAAGAAGAGGGGTCTTTAAGAATACGAGCCCGAAATTCAGTGCAGGCGCCTCTTAGCTTAGGCCTACTTAGGTAGGGTCGTCGTGAAGCGCTAAAATAAGTAGGTAAATAGGGAACCATAGGCTTTTTGGCGATGGGAACGTTTTCACTGTCCTTTTTTACAGATTTAGAGAAGAAGGAAGAAAACAAACATAGGCTTCGGAGGAAGGATCGAAGATAAGAGCGCCTATCCGCTCGACTAGAAAAAGGATAGTGGACCATCTCCCAATAGGGAAAGGAGGCATATAGAATGCCTACGAGTACCTCTACGGACTATTTACCAGGAGACCAAGGCTGAAAAAGGAAAACTCTGCGCGGCATTATTTGCACTGCTAAAAGTAGCCCTCGACAAAATTATTGATGTCCCAAATGGCTACGTGGTAATTGCAAGAAAGGAAAAAGATGTAGAAGAATTAGTATTCTAGGAAGGAGTTGAAATTCTAAAAGGAATAGGACTAGCGCTTAAATCCAGCCCCAGATAAGTGAAAACAGAATTATCATCTGCAGAAAAGTCGACGTCTAGGTGGGTTCCCATGTGAAAGAAGAAATGAAAGGAGAAATAGAAAAAAAATCATGAAGAAATAAAAATAAATGAAATAATTGAACTTGGTCACCCCATACATGTTTTAAAAATTGTGTGTGCAACAACCGAGATGGCAACAAAGATCTACTAACGAGCACTGCTCATGTTTAACATGAGAATTCCACCAGAGAACATGGACCGCGAGCAACATATTAATATTTAAATATGCTTCTGCTGCTACAAAATGGAGGAAAATTTGATACGTGACTGCACCGAGAGAGATACAATATGTTCTGAGTGTAAACAGAAGAACCACGAATGGATACAGTGCAAGGAAAGTAGTAAGAAATGCGTTAACTGACATGGGGCACATAGGACTCTGGCAATGGCATGCACCGAAGAAAGGAGATAATGGAACGAAAGGAAAGAGAAGCGAGAAACGAAGAAGAAACCTAAAGAAATGCACATAAGCAGGAGTGGCTAAACCAAGTGTGAAACAAATGCAGGAAGCACAGACCCATCTAAGTGTACCACAAGGGGCATCAACTGAAGTGCTCTCATGCATACTCTATACCCATGTATTGAATATTGGGAAAAAGAGCACCTTCGCTACGACACTAAATACAATGATAGGAAAAAGTTGAATGGAGAAGATGTGGTTCACTGAGAACTCCCCTCATCTGAAACCCTTAAAATCTACGTCGCTTCAACGTCAGCATCAACGTGCAACGAGGAACATACTACTGAAGAAAACACAAATTCAAACATGTCAGTGTGAATCAGTGAATGGGAAAAAGTATTACGCATGGAAGCACATGAAATAAAACTTAAAGTCTACATCGATGAATGCTCTCCCCTCCTGACAGGCAAAAACAGGAAGAAATCATTAAGGCTATTAAAGAAGGAAAATGCAAATAAGCATTCAAAGGAAAGATAGGAGAATAAGACGAGGTTTAAAGGCAACGTGACAGAACCCAACAAGAGATTAACACGCCAGAAGTCCAAAGAACTCTAAACGACCAAAGTTAGTAAATATTGGAACCAGAAAAGAAAAGAAATCTCAGCATTCTGCAAATCAACACTCAATGATGGATCGGTAAAACATCGACATTAAAAATAACTCCAGAGAGACCGATACAGACATAATATTCATATCAGAACACAAAGTGAATCCAGAAGAAAAACAATGAAATTGTTCAATTGCACCGTTATAAATGCGAATCCTTCAGGTAACCATCATGATGTGGTGGCCATAGCAATAAAAAGAGGGCTGAAGTTCAAAGAAGTTCATAATTTGGATGAGGCATTCTTAGCCGTGAAAATTGAAACGGAATTAATGCCAATAATAGTAGCCACGGGATATAAAACACCAAGGAAAATTTACCTACCCCTGGACAACCTTGGCACAGGTTTCTCAACCATCTTTATGGGAGACCTCAATCCAGGTGCAGGGCAAATGGATACCGCTCCAAGAATAACAGAGGAGCCAACTTAGAAATGATGTTGGAGAGTAAAATTTTCTTGAGAATAGGACCAGACTTTCCAACATATGTCACAGGTAATAAAACTACAAAACCAGACGTCGTGCTAGGTAGCTTCAATAGGCCATTCAACATCCGCATGCAACCAGTTACCTTTGTATGTAGCGACCAGGTTGGAACACTTTTGCTCATGAATCAATAGCCATACAGGTACCAGTACCGGCGAGGAAGGATTATAGGAGAGCAAACTGGGCAGGCAAAACACAAGATCTTAGTAACTTCGTTCCAAAGGATCTCACTGACGTCAACCTGGAAGATATTGATGAGGAGAACTCAAGATTAACAAGAACGATCATCGAGGCGGAGGAAAGATATATGCCGAAGACAAGATACCGTACTCTTCTATATCATCTGTCGACAGAGGAAATGAAGAGGGAAAATAGGCAACTAAGAGGATTACTAGACCAAATAATACTCCACGGACCAAATACAGAACGATACGAAGAAATTAGAAGACGGAAAGAACTGAGGAATCTCATAGGAAAACATCAAGGCCACATATGGGATAGCCTAATAGAGAAAATTGGCGAAGAAAGAAGACCAAAAGAGAACTCGAGACTAATGAATAGACTAAAAGGCAGACCCTCGAGAGAAAAGATAAGAATCAAGAATAAGCAGGGAGAAAATATCCAAGAAGAGAGGAACATGGAAGAACATTTTCGTAATCACTGGAAGTCAGTGTTCTCCATAACACCAGAGGAGGACGAAGACTTCAAACTAGAGATAGACGAAATGGTCTACACATCCTTGCGAGAAAACATAAATAAGATTACTTCAGCACAATGTTTATAGCAAGGAAAGGAGGAAGTTCTAGGTAAAGGGGCATACATAACAACAAAAGAGATTGAAGGCGTAATACAATAATTCATGCAGAAAACACCAGGCTCCCAGGAATAACCAGAGTTAATCTTACCACGGCACCGAACATAATCATTAGAACATTAAATAGTATTAAAAACGCATGCCTAAACACCAGTTACTTCTCTAATGGCTATAAACGAGCCAAATAATTTTCGTCCCAAAGCCAGGAAAACCACCAAGCTGCCTCAGCAGTTACAGACCAATATCGCTATTGAACTTCATGGGCAAAGTTTTCGAGAAAATCCTTAACAGAAGACTAAAAGAATATCTTTATAATGATTACTTATTTGGATTTAGAAGAGTCTAAGTCAGAGGAATGCAATATAAGATCTTAAATCTCTAGATGAACAACAGTCTTGAGAGAATTCTCTGTGATTATGTCACAGACAGAAGAGCAAGCATCTGTGGAGATCAATGGCTATTCAGCACCATAATTTGAATTTGAAGCTGGACTCCCGCTGGAGGCTGTCTCAGCCACACACTGTATTGAATCTACACAGCAGACCTGCCACCACCAATAATCCCAATCTTCCGGAACAAAACGGCAGGAATTTTAGTCGAAGATCAGAACTACGGATATCATAGTGTAGGCAAAGTGATAGGACTCAAAAAAACAACAAGAGGCTACAAACAACATATAACAGAGAGGAAGAACAAAGCGATTCCGATGTTTAACCTACTGTACCATCTAAGAGGTTTAGGCATGAAAAATAAAAGAAAAATCTATCTTGCACTTGGAAAGGAGGTACTAGTATACCCGCCCATCCGTATCAACGGTGAATCAAGGACCAAAAATTGGAACTCCAGAGGCTACAAAATAAAGCTCTCTACCTAATTACCAACACCTATAGGAGAGATATGAGGAGACTACAAGACCTGCACCAAGAAGCAGGATTAGAAACGCTCAAGATCAACATCAGGAACAGAACGGAGAAAATATGGAGGCAGCTAGACGAACTATCTCCGATATTTGCAGAGCACACAAACACCAGAGCTGGACTCCCCTTTAACACTCGATTTCCCAGTGGCAGAAGGGAGCTGAGAATTGAAGAGGTACCCATGTTTACTTAAGTAGAAAATTCAAAAAGAGAGAAAGAACAAACATAATGATATAGATATTTGCCTAACTATATACGAACCAAACCAACAAACTAAACAACCAATACACCGGATTGATACCCTAATAAGACGACCGAATCTAAATAACTAAAATAGAAAAGAACAACCGATTAAGTAGACAACACAGATCAAAAGTGTAAACAGAAATAAAACGAACAAAGTGAACTAAAGTGTAATAAGTGAACTATAGTATTAAAAAGTTTAATAATAATGATAGTGAAGTGAAGTTAACTGTAAAACAAGCGAACAGGGTGAAACTAAAGTGAAATAGTGAAATAAGTGATAATACAAGAGTAGAAAAAAGAAAAAAAGAACCTAAAAGGAGTACAATAAAGAAGACCCATGAAAGTAACAGACAGGAGACCAAACTACAGAAGTGAAACCTAGCGAAGAAAGTAAAAACAACAAAAAAGTAACTTAACAATACATAAACCACGCTCAGAGCTAAGATTACTCAAAATGACATGAATGCTACAATAAACACACGAATTAAAGATGAAGAGAATAAGAAAACCGAGATTAGGCGGTCCTCCCGCTGCTGTATGAGAAACATAAGTGCTAAAAGTGTGAGAAAGAAAGTAAGAATGATGAGTGAATGCCGGACGATGGTTCGGAATCCACGTTAATCAGCAGGTCTTCCTTGCCCTTTGGCATGGATATTTCCCCTTTCCACCTCTGACTACCGAAGTTGCTCAATCTGCCTAATCACTATTCTATCCTCTTTTAACTCAAAATTTTCCGTCTCCCACTATAAACACTCTTCTAATTCTTGTTCCGGACTCTCCATTAAGCACTTCCCTATCGGTTCACTTGAACTGAGAGTCAGAAGTGTGGGAAGCTTCTCCAGGAGCAAGTCGACCGCGGGCCTCCTCCTCTTCTGCTCCTCACCCCCGATCGTGGGAGGGGAACGGAGGGGAGGAGGACCCGTGAATCGTACGTGAAATCTTTTTCACATTTCCCAACGGGGAATTAAAAAGAGAATTATACATTTGGAGCATGTGAATGGGCGACACATCAAAATTTTCATTATTTATTATTCGACTGCTCGGAACTCTTCGACGACGTACGTTGGCTTTTTATATTCAGCTACCTGGTAAAGGAGGGAACGGTTTCGGTGGGTCAAAAAAAGACCTGCGCTTTGTACAGGCCCGTGATCACCGCCAACTAAAAATAACTCTAACGGTGAATTTTTATTGACACTTAAGAAAGAGATAAAATTACAATTTTTATTCGTACAGAAAGAGATGATGCAATTTTATTTGTTAAGAAAGAGAAAATACTACAATTTTTTTCTTTAAGAAAGAAATAATATTCCAATTTTATTTCGTTAAGAAAGAGATAATACTACAATTTTATCCTAAGAGACAATAATTAAATAAGGGTTTAGTACCTCATTGCTCCCGTCACAAGACTTATTGATTTGCCTTTTCATGGAAAGTTATTTATAGTTTACTGTGAACCGATTTTAGAATTTTATAAGACTTAAAAATGCTCATCTTTGAGGTACTTTAGAATCAGGTGTGATTCTATAATGTGAGTACAGCACCACAAATTAACCAAACAAAGACCGTCCTCTCCTTCCTGTACAGGTTCAACTACCTCAAAGAGAAGAGCAAAGCAAATCTCTACTTAGCACTAGTAAGCCTAATAATGACATACCTGATCATAATCAAAACACCAAGAAGAGAACGAATACTATCAAACGTTCTGCATCAAAGGTCAAGACTCAAACTAATAAACCTATTCATCTAAGAACGTGGCCCCCACTATATGTCACAAAATAGAAGAGAACTTCCCAAACGAAGTTCTGGACAAAACAAACTGACAGAAAGAAAAAATAGAACAATAAAATTCAAGAAAAAATTCCATAGCAGTAGACAAAAAGTTCAAAATGAAACTGAACGACTATATAACTAAAAATATCAAGAAATGATGAGAAAGAAATATACAAACAAGAAAAAATAACGTAAAAGCATATGAGTGCACCCACATTTTATTTACCAAAAAAACAAAGAAAACCAGAAACTTCAAAGATCGAAAAAGATAAAAAATCTGAGAATAAAGTTTCGAATGCTGAAATAAACACCATGAAATCTTACGAAAAACATACTAAGAAACAAAACATAAAGAGAACAAAGACTCCTATGCTCAAATAAAGACATAAGTATGTATAAGTAAAATAAAATGCAAAACGAAAGCGTTAACCGGCAACCAAGCACAAATCGCCATCATTCTCATTCAAATCATGTATCATAATCATCTCCTCTATCGTCTATATCATTAAAAATACTCATCCCTCACTTACACAATGATTTCTACCAATCCTATTTCTCTCTCCCATTCAGTATCCTGATCCCTAAACCATTACGCTGTTGGACTTTCCGCAATGCTTACTTCTCTGAATAAGGACCATAGCTTCGGTCCTAAAGCTATAAAATAAACTCTCGAAGCTCAGCCGTGCATATTTTTACCTTCGATATATATATATATATATATATATATATATATATATATATATATATATATATATATATATATATATATATATATATATTTATATATATATATATATATATATATAGAGAGAGAGAGAGAGATTTATGTACACAAAAATTGCACACACTCATATGCTTTTTCTTTCCCACACTCAGGTTCCTGACTAGCGACCATCTGAGCTTTATTTGTTCAGTTATCTTCTCTTATATCAAAAACTCTGCAAAACCATCATTCAACCATTTATTTATTTTGCCAACTTGTAACACTGGCTTCCAGCTTTGTTTGATACATGATCTCTGCTCTCTATCTAACTCTCTCGCTCTCTCTCTTGATCAAACATTTACTTCAAATAAAGCTCTTTCACCCAAGGCCCCATTGGTCACGCCCAGATTCTATACACAGATACACATTATTAGCACAGTCCGTCACTTCGGCTTGATCTTTTTGAATTCATCCACCCACCTCGGCGGATATGATTCACCAAGCTCTAGCCCTTCATCATTAAATATCAAATTCAAAAATTATTATTTGTATCAAGTTGTTTATAAAATTCCAAATACGAATTTATTTGGTGGAGACCCCCAAGAACGAACTCAAATCATATAGCAGAGAAGAAATATTTGTTCCAATTTGAAACTGGTGCTTCCGACCACAATCAATCAAACAATAAACTACTTCTCTTGCTACAAGTATCAACCAACTTACCCCTCTCGCTGCAAGTGGTTACACCCTGAGTGACATCTCATCATCTTACGAAGCCACCAAATTTCTTGAGTCATCATCGAATTCCCTCAACGAAGTACAACCACGGAGCCAACCAACCTTTCATCAAGGAGCCACATTCATCTCATCGAAGCACCAATTCTATTCAACGGGACGCTCCCACTCACTCACATCACTCTTCAGTAAGTGCCGCAAATTCAACAATTTCAACTTATAGCCGCAGATATAGTCGCGAAACCTCTCTTTAGGCGACGCTTCTCATCTAAGGAACTGATTAGAAGGTAAACTTCTAAGTGCATGGCTATGCAACGCGTATGGTCTTTATTTCGTTCACTCAAGGTTTGCAAGTTTCTCGAATATTTCGTTCATTATATGATTTAAGTGGGTTAACTAATTATTTTTCAAATTCACTGTATTTACGTATACTCTGTCATTGTATCATTATTACAAAATGTGTGCACTTAATCGAATCATCTTTGTTCGCCTATGTTCATAATGAATTGATACACGCGCGTTCAAGGGACCTACAGCTGGACAAAAATGACCATTTGATCATCGAATTTGAAAGGTATCGTTTGTATATTTAATTGTTATCATATATAAAGGTCTTAATAATTATTACGCTCACTGTACAAATTTGACAGAAATATTATGTATAAATTTTTTTACCTTAATACTGTTTGATATATCGGATTAACATTTAGTTCACAAGAACTAATGTCATTTGTACTCGTGTATTATTTTAATTAAAGAATTGGTATTATCATGTAAATATCTACTTAATTATTAAGCACTCTGTAAAAATTTGACAGAAATATTCTGTATAAATATTTTTAAGCATCATTTTGATTTAATAATATTGAAAGCATTGAACTATTATTTAGTCTACAAAAACTAATGTCATTTTGTTCTCATGTAATATTTTAACCAGCGTATTATCTTACCCTTTACTTTTATTTAATTTACCAGGCCAATGAATCTTCATTATTGTATTTTTACCTAAGTGATTAATTCCGATTGAATTATATCATTGTTTTTGAAGTTGGGAGAAAATGCGATTGCATTATTGTAATAATATTTAAAAGGAAGTTCTTTGCCATGACTTATAATGAAAGAGAAACTATTATTAAAACAGGTAGGCCTACGCCAACACTAGATCTGTCATCCAAAACAGTGTTGTACTCGCAAATACAATGTAGGCCAATATGATAGAACATCTTGCTAGCTGGTTGTGCATACTTACAGAAGCTTTTTTTAAATTTAAATAAAGTTAAAAAATAACTAAAAAAAATAACTTTGAAAAAATTTAACACAAATGAATTGAGTAGCTTACAATTTTATAGTTACTTTTTTTTAATGAACAACATATTTACTTCAATTTACATATTTATTTTGGTAAAATTTGAAATGCTTCCTCATCTTCAAAAGCCACCGCACGCCACTGATATATATATATATATATATATATATATATATATATATATATATATATATATATATATATATATATATATATATAGAGAGAGAGAGAGAGAGAGAGAGAGATAGACAGATAAATAGATAGATAGGTAGAAAGATATATCGGCTGATCCTCTCCCGTAAGTTCGAATTTTTCAACTAGTCATATCTCAGTAACCAATTGATTTATTTTGACAATATTCTTATTTACTGTACAACAATACCTAGCCTCACAAGGGTTCAAAACTATACCATATATACTTTTCTCACTGGATGAGTACGGTTAAAGTTTTCGGGCCTAATCTACTAGTCTAGTCTCACCAGTCTTACTCTTACTTTTAAAGCGTAGGCCTACATATCTTGTCTATTTTTCAATTACTTACTAAGATAAATTACGTTGTCAGAAGAAAGCCTTGTTCTAATTAAAGCTCTCTACTTTGACAATGTTTAGAATAGTGGAAGATTATTACGAGAGCTCCTAAGTAGAGGTTGGGTGAGGCGTACACTTTAAAAACCTCTACAGAAGATTCAAATACTGGAACTACTACCATGAAACTGGAAAAGGATAGGTCTAAAACAGCTACAGTCCTTATTTATACCAACGGACAATTGCAAAAATTCTGAATATTAGTAATAGTTTTGTGCGACCTATTTGATTGAAATCGCGGAATCTACATAAAGCTGTAAAAAGAATTCCCGCTTCAAGAAAAAAATAATATGAACGGTAAAAGGAAAGCAATTTACATATCTTTCTTGGGTAATTTTTCATTTAATGGTGTTAAGAATAGAGTGTCTACAGATGAGAAGGATTTTACATTGGGAATTCCACGAAACCGTCAGAATGACGTTGTCTCTGGTTGCGGTAAAAATGCGATATTTAAGTGAATAGGTTGTATTATGAGAGATGTGAATTTCCTTTTGGGGAGAGGGGAGTAACTCGATATATTTAGATAAAAGGTGCCAAAATGAAGTGTAGATTGATATTCATTCAATTATTTTCGAAACACAATGTAATATTATATAATGCTTAGACAAGAACGAAAGAAACTTACATGGTAAATGATGATGTAACGAATATTCAAATGGATCACCTTTAGTTTTAAAAACACGACGAAGTCTAGGTATGACCTGAGTGCAAGTAGCAGTAAGGATTTCAGCTGATATTTTCTCTCAGCATTTTTCTAAGTTTGCACTTCAGAACTTAGACTTTAGTAAAGATTCTGTACAAGCCTCCTGCTTATCCATCAACTACACTCCATAGTCAATGGGGATCAAATCTACTAAACCAAGATGCTGGCGTATAACTTCTACCTTGCCAGAATTGCAACTAATCATATATTGGTGAGTCTGGTCACTCCAAAAAGAGAATAAAAGAACATCAAGCTGATATAAGGAGATGTGAAATTTCTTCAAGTCTATTTGCGCACATGCAAAATTACGACCATAGGGATTGATTTTAACCACAGATGTCCTGCACGACATCTGTGATCAATCTTTACAGAACTGTATACATTTATTATTTTGCTATATTATTACTTTTATTGCAGTTAGGATATACGTAGTAGTTCAATGTTTCCGCTTTAATTTTATAAATCTACTTAATCCATAGCACACAAAAATCAAAATATACTATTAAACAGAAAAGCGATTCAATTTTGATTGCAAACTGTAAAGTTTTGTCTATTGCTTCTCATATATATGCATCTTTTATCAGTTATTGGCGGCTTCCAAGAAATGCTTTTTATTTTCTCCAAATCCCCCACTCGCTCTAGTTTCACTGTCATTTCAAAGCCCACTTTAAGCTTTTTAATTTGCAAAGCCTTTTATTCTGTTTATATAATTTATATAAGAAAGGCATTTTCCTGTCGACTTTCCTCCCATTCATAAAGTGAAGTAGTCTTCGGAGAATTTACTTCTTGGTCTGCCGTAATTCATATAAGATTCTCTTTCACTTTTGTATAGGGATATAGTAAGTTCAAAAAGAGTTTTCAAGCGTCCTCGTAGATATTCTTTTTAATAAAAGAGTGTATAAAAACACTTAACTAAATTCAAATCTTCTCCACTGGTGTTTGTTTATAAGGGAAATTTTAGGTTTAATCCCATATTAAAAGGGAATTAGCATTTGCATATTGAGCTGAATACTTAAGAATAATGGGGTAGCTAAACATTCTTTTGCACCTTTTATAGAAAAATAATTCTGTCAAAACATAAAACACTAGAAGTAATAAAAAATAAACAGGCACTCATATATTAAACATCCTATCTAACTAGCTTCTAAGTTAACTTGCTTTCATCAGCGAAATACTATGGTATGGTTATAAGTTTAAAAGAGTAACACGCTATGCTAATTCTTGGTGCCTGAAATAATTTGCTATTTGGGAAAATCCTGTTTCTTCCACACTTATTGACCTCTCCTAACTTCATACCTTTCTTTCGGGGACGAAGCGTTACGTTTTAATGTTTTAAGAAAATAAATGCCATCTACATAAACTGTCGAATGCAAACTTTATTTGCAATATCCACCCAGTTTAAGTCAAGATAGGCGCAAGAAACCATTGATCACGATTTTCTTGCCTTTGTACTTAAATGCGGCAGTGAATACAATATGGTTTAGGAAACAATATTCTGATATTAACAAGCTCCATTCTACCATTTCATATCAGGCCATCTGCAATATTCATTCTAGTAAGGCAAAGCCTTCGTGATCAAAATTTATATCGAGACATTAAATCAGGTTTTGATAGGGCCAATACTTCAAGACTAACCACAAAGAATATATTGGTTTAGCTTTAGGATAACAAAATATAACATAATGTACTTACGTATCGATGAGTTAGAATATCATTGAGATTTTACTTTCTACATCAAAACAAATTATAATTAGAGAAAAAGATCCTACTACCAGCGTTACTCCATGAATTGGTGCAGATGATGAGGCAAGAGTGACTAAAACATCAACTTGTGTTATAAATAAGTTATTTGAATCAATTCATCAACTAATTAAAGCACCTATATTCATCGAAAGGTAGCCATCCTTGCATTTACAATGAATTCAGCTAATGTTTTTCATAAAATTAATCAACTCCTGCAAATCAAGCGGACCTTCCGAGAAGGGTGGGAACGAAAAATGAGTTATTACTCTCTGTAGAGAGATGATTCCTAATCATGTAAATGGTATCAATGGGTAAATATTTTCCGGAATTAATGGAAAGAACTTTAATCACTTACTTGAGAAGTACGACTTCAAAATCCCAGTCTATGAGATCTATTTTGCTCACATTCAAAGCACACTAGCAAGAAGGGCGAAATTTGCAGAAAGTTTGTAAGAGGATATATGCAAATAACGTGGTGTAGGTAGAAGTAATGAAAATGTATGTTAGAAATATAACTTTAGATCCGCCTGCACGAATTAGAGCATGGATAGCAAAATGAGGACGTTGCGGCCGGAAGGACACCATCCGCCGATACCATCCGCATCAATGTTGCCCATGTTACTCCTGCATCCACTTGCGCGTGCCTAAAAGGATATATAAGGAAAAGGAAGGCGGGGAACAGTTAAAACAGAAAAGGGTGGCAACAAAGTAGGCAGGTTAAATCTTCTAACAAAACTAAAGGGAAAAGATGTCCATCTGCCCCCACTCAGGGATTATTTGACGGAAGCTGATCGCAAAATAGCTTCTGAATTTGGCCTTCTACCTAGAAAAAAGGCGAGAAAAAGCTAGTGAAGCCAGAATGAATAAAGTCTAGGGTAGTTTATATCTGGTTTGAGACTACTCCGAGTATTAAGGCCTGGACGGCGTGCCAGTCTTCCTGGTCCAGCTGTCACAGTGTACAGGGTGGCCCATAAGTCCCAGGACACTCCACCTACAACTTTGTGTGTAAATATGTGATTAACGGAAAACCTTGCGAAGATCGATAATGAGTCGATATAAGACACAAAGAAACGTAATTGGATTACTCCGGGACTATTTCTCAGGTCATATGCTCGGACGCCAGTGCCCAAGGAGCGGAAGAGACACTGCGACTTTATATGCATTTTATTACCAAGAGTTTTAATCATTAGCTGCCTGAGTTGCTTGGAACTGGTGCTCTCGATGATTGTGTGTGTGTGTGTGTGTGTGTGTGTGTGTGTGTGTGTGAGAGAGAGAGAGAGAGAGAGAGAGAGAGAGAGAGAGAGAGAGAGAGAGGGCATAGCGACAGTGGCATAAGACATCGCAGACACAGTGAAGGAGAGAGAGAGACAGAATTTTGTGTCTTGTGGCCGGAGATGAAGTGATGAGTTTGCCTTGAGTCACGTGGCTCTTAAATGACACTCATCATAGATACTGAGCTAAGCAAGGAAGGAGTCAAATTAAAAAAATGCAAAATTTATACAATTATGTATAAATGTACTGAAATGAAAATTTTCTTGAATGTGTCAATAAGGGTGCACAGGAAAATTTTAAAAAGTTTTTGAGACTAAAATATTAATTTTTTTTAACATACTCAGTGAGTCAATTCTTTGAATGATGGTAAAGAGGAAGCGTGTGGTTATGGCTAATTTTCTGGCTGATTCGAGTGCTGTTTTTTACCAGTTTTTTTATGGTTCAGGGGAATCTCTGTGAAGGGATGTTTGTGTGACTGTGTTTTTGAATTTATGCCAGTGTGGCTCGTGTGTCAATTCAGCAAGTGTTATTCTTCTCCTGAAAACAAACAAACTTTCTTAATATAGGAAAGTGTCTGATCCTCAATGACCGTTGAGGGCTTCGTAAACTATCGAAAATAGCAGTTTGGTTAGAACAGAGAAAATCCTCGCCATCTTATGGTTTCTAACGGTAATAGTTGAAAAGAAATTTGGGCAAACTTGCAGAATGAAAAATATTTTTTCCGTATTTTTTTTACCTGATATGTGCAAAAAATCTCATACCAAACTTTGAGGAGAGTTTCCATCTCGCGAACACATGGAAAAAACTCTATAGTCTTTAGAGACGTGCTTTTTTTGTTTGCAAGAAATTGGGTGCGTTTGTGTCCTGCCTGTGTCGGTTGTTAATGGGCCTTACAATGTTAACAGCATCTGTAGTATGCTTACACTAGAGCTTGAAAAGCAATACAAATTCTCGTAGGCATTTACAGCTCGTTAGAGTGGGAAAATTTTCTATTCTCTCTACTTTGTCAGCAAGCGCTGAAATGGCCTCTGGTTAAAAGATCCCATATCAATTCAAGTTTTTATCCCCAATAGGTATTTAAACAATAGTTTTAAACAATAATCATGTAAACCCTCTAAAAATCCCTTTAGTTCTGAAAGGTGTGTCACGTGGCCAGATGAAAATATCATAATGTGACCAATTAAAGCTTAAATAAAGTAAAGGTCACCTAAAATGTTGCTTAAGAAAGGCATAAATGTTTGAGATGACGATCCCAGACCAAGTGGCATTAAAATCAACTCATAAAAGCCTAAGAATGTGCAGTCTAAGAATATTCAGTTCTTCCACAGGTATTTTATGAAAACGCCTTTATAAGATGAAGCTTGAAGATTTTTCAACCTGAAATATTTGCTGTAAATTTAGAAAGAAAGGAACAAGGTAATAATACCTCCTATATTCTTTTTCGCAAATTCTTCTTTGGTGGCCCTAGCTTTGCAAGCGACAGGTAAGGCAGACAGAAAAGTAAAAGTGGTCCAGTGGTTTTTTTTATACAGTCTGTTTGTTTAACTGACTGGCCGAACACTCGGGGAAAGGTTAATTGAGAAAAAAATTGAATTAGTTTTGTCTATGGGGCATGCATAATGGGGTGATTAGATCAGCAGAAAGATTGAATGTGGAACTTAGTGAGTCAAGTCTCTGAACAGGCGCAGTCAGGTTAAAATGCTGGGTATAGAAAGGAGTGAGTGAATATAAGGCATCCTAATACTGGGTCTTTGTGAGGGCGTCTTTTCAAATCAACAATGAGTGAGAAATGTTGCCGAAAATCAGCAACTAAGTTAAAGTCTTCTCCATTTGAAATTGAAAAATAGCCAAGGAAGAGTCGGAACGAGATATAATAAGAATGAAAAGTTTTTGTGATAGACAGGAATTGGCTGACCCGATGCATTCTGAAGAAAGTCTTTTCCTTGTTCTCTCTCGACGCCGAGATGATGGAGACTTTCGAACTGCTTTCAATTAGATAATCTGATTTGTCGGGGGAAAGTTATTTCAAATAAAATTTATCTTTAAATAATTATAATAATAAATGAAACATACCAAAAAATCAATCAAACTAATGTTTTATGAAGAGCGCTGAAAAAAGCCCCCCAAACTTTAGTGCAAATAAATATAATAATACCAAAGCAAAAGGGGAATAACAAGAGAAGCATTATACTATAACACATTACATAATATAATATTACTTCTAAGAATATATATAATTCATAGATATAAATTAACATATAATATTACATAATATATTAAATTAATCAAAATGACCCAGGATCAATCAAAATAAATGAATAAGTGTAATATGCTAAACAGCAATCCATCTTAAGCTAGGCACTGAAAATTCCCATGCACACAGTCATCACATATACACCTATATTAGCAACCTTGTAACATTTAATTTGTAAAGATGCAAGGATGAGTAGAATCTAGGCGGAAGAATATTTGTCATTTGAAGTTGATAAACAAATTTATAAAAGACGATACATCATTTAAATAGATCCATCCTGCTTAGAGAGAACAGCTGCCATAATTGAAAGATGAGAAGTAAAAAATTAGAGATAGTAGAAATAAAGGTGAAAATGGCAGTTTTCTAAAGGAAAAGAGGACATCAGGGCCTAATTTGACAAGCCTATCACGCTTTGATGCTTGAATGCTGTTTCTCTACTCGATCGAAACACTTTACTCCTAGCGGATATTGACTTGGTCTATTCTTCATAGAATTGCAAATAATAAAACACATTAATTCGAATACACAAATTCGTTTTGATCTCACTAATATTCTTTAGTCGTTAGCATACTATTAATAGTAAGAGATAATTTGCATTATTCATAAAACTAAAAGTTTTCAATTTCAACGAGTGCACTATAAATTTGGATACCTTTTTGAAAGCTTTTAGCAAGGTCAGAACTGAAATCTACGTTAGAAAGCTTGGTTAAGCCTTGATGCAGTCTCTTATTGGAAGTCTTAAAGGTAAACTAACGTATTTCCGTTTGTCCGAGCATCAAGTCGCTTTTACCTTTTGAAACTTTCCTACGCCTCACTCATCATAATACTATCTAGCAGCCTTTGAAGTTATTATATGAAAATAGAGCTTTTTTTCAACGATTAAAGGGCATATTAACAGGCTACACAAAGAATTTTTGAACACTTAACACTATTTGGCTTTTCCCTTAGCTGTTTTAAGCCTACTAATTCAGATTAGAATTAATGGGTTTCAAAATCTAAATTCTGGTTGAGATATATTAGAAAAGTTTCCTCTAGTATTACCCGAATTGGTTCTATTTGCTTCATGTCTGAGAAGGTACTCAGCTCACCAAGTAGTTTGATTTTAAATTAATCTCCCAATTTCTTCCTCCTTTTCTACAGGCAGGCATGAAAATTGTCATAAGTGGCCATGAATTTGAATCATTTTATGAATTTATGTTGTCAAAAAAACCGTAGTTTAGTAATTTACACGAGATACGACGGCATGTTTAACTTAATTTTACAGAGTTTATATCTAAGTCTTGGTAATGTTCTCAGCCATAAATGATTACCGTCTGGAAAAGTATTGTGTAAGAATGCCCAAGATGTTTTCATCTCCTTTTCCATCTCCTTCCCTCTCTTAACTTTAGTCAGCTAAAATAATCCTCACAGCTATATGTGGATGCTACCCAAGCCTAATTTTTTTTTTATACGTTTATCCATCTAAATCTGAATCTTTATTGCAATATTGAACCTTGTAAACGAAGGTACTCTGCAAAAAGATATTGTTCGAACGGCTCTAACACTTTCGTCACAAGCCCAGATTAACCAATTCACGATATAGTTGATGTTTTGCCCAAATCCTTAAATGACACCGCTATTCAATTGACAGTTAAAGAAAATCATATTCCTAGGTTTTTCCTATTTGTCGGTGTAACGTAATACCACAGTATTTACCAGTAATCCGTAATCTTACAAAAGTCCAGATTTGACCGGTAATGGCGTTCTGTGCCTGTTCTAAACTTGCTATATTACAATCTAAACAAACGAATATAGGTCATAATAAATGCAAAACAATTGAATGGGGCCATTTTATAATCTTAGGTTGTCTACTTTGGCAATGTCTCTATAGGAGTGCATGCGCGTGCCACTGATTGACGTAGTAAGGCCTAAGTTCCAATATTAAGACGCTCGTGCATTGTTGATGAACTCTTGGCTGAAGAAAAGGTGTGTGGGTCAGGAGAGGTTCGAGATGACCAGGCTTCATCCTCGGCTCCACGGAGCTGCCGAGACACCTGTCTGTTGGTGCTCGCCTATAGGCACTCCCTATCCTGGTTTGTGATCAAGGTATTCTTCCTCTAGTCTTTGCCGTTGGAGTGTTATAAAAAATCGCATTGGACATGTGTTATTTAGGCAGGCGTATGCATGTTTGTGTGCTAAAAACAAACATGGTTTACATAGGGCACTTGAATCTATTAAATGTACGATGTATCTCGTAACGCACATGCCACCAGTAGCCCTTTGGTGTATGTATGGTTTGAGGTTATTTAAGATAAGGCAATGGAAGTAGTTTGATGGCTGTAGTCTGTTACTAAAGTTAAGGCAAAATAATATAAGTATTACAACACAAGTCTTATTTCACTTAGATTTATTTCCTTAGCTTCAAAACCTTACATTGAATTAACTTTAAAACCTAAAGATAAATCTACAATCTACAATTTAGTAAGTAAGTCATTAATATTTCTTAACACTCTCATCAGTTACCATAAAATAGGAAAAGAAATTATGATAAAGTTACAATGTTCACCGAAAATACCTATCACTAATCACTAGATACCCATTAAACCAAAATCAGAGAACAAGACATAGAAAAGAGAAAGAGAGAAATAGAGAAAAAGGGGAAGGGAGAGAGAAAGAGAAAGGAAAGAAAAAAAAGGTGAAAGAAGGTGGAGAGGGAGCTTCTCCTCCTCCCCCTTCCTCTTCTCATTTTCTTCCTTTTCGAGAGAGAGAAAGAGAGAGAGAGAGAGAGAAAGAGAGAGAGAGAGAGAGAGAGAGAGAGAGAGAGGGAGAGAGAGAAAGAGAAAGAGAAAGAGAGTTACAAGGAGTTACAAGGAAAGAAAGTACCCTAGAAGACCTTAAGGTCCATTCAAAGAAGGTACCTTTGGACTAGCAATCGAGCAGGCACATGGCTGCTCAATTGTTTTGCGTCCCTAAACGGCCACTTTTCAAGACTTTGTCTAGTCTTGACTTGAACTGGTCAACAGATTCACTGTTGACAACTTCAACTGGAAGTGCGTTCCACTTACCGCAGATACTGTAGGTGAAAAAGTTTCCACGCAGATTGCGGTTGTAACGCTTCATTTCAAGTTGGAAGCCGTGATTGCGCGTTCTGTTCTCACTCAGTGTGAAAATATCCCGGTAGTCAACATTGTCGAACCCTCGAAGTATTTTGAAAATTTCGATGAGCTGACCACGCAGTCTACGGGTTTCCAGAGAGTACAGATCTAATTCCCTTAGTCTATCCTCATAACTTTTATGTCGGATAGAGGGAATCAGCTTGGTTGCCCTGGCTTGTACGCGTTCCAATCTCACGATGTCCTTACGAAATAAAGGACTTCAAAATTGTACGGCATACTCCAGGTGCGGTCGGACAAGTGAGTTGTACAAACACAGTACAATCTCCTTGTTCCGATATCCAAACTAGTGCTTTATATAACCTTGCATCCTTTGGGCCTTTTTCTCTGCCTCAATGCACTGTTTCGAAAACTTGAGGTCACTAGTGATTGTTACACCCGAGTCCTTCTCAGTGTCACTCGATTCAAGAGCAGTGCCCTTAAGGATATACTGAGATTGGGGGTTTCTGTGGCCGATATGCATCACTTTGCATTTCCCCACGTTAAAGGGCATTTGCCACGTGTCCGATCACTCCCCCAATCTTCCCAAGATCTTCCTGCAGGTGGGCAGTATTTTCATCCTTTGCAACGTTCATACCAAGCTTGGTATCGTCGGCAAATTTGGAAATCTTGACAAACATGTCACCGTACATGTCGTTGACGTAGATGATGAATAGTAGTGGTCCCAGGACATAACCTTGAGGCACCCCGCTAGTAAAGGGCACCAACTCAGAAGCCTGTCCATTCACCACCACCCGTTGCGATCTGCCACTTAGCCAGTTCTCGATCCAACCGGCTACTTTTCCGTCTATGCCCAACGCTCGCACTTTCCGGAGAAGGCGGTGGTGTGGTACCTTATCAAAGGCTTTCTGAAAGTCTAAGTACACCTTATCCACCGCCTTGTCCCGATCGTGCTCACTGAACACGAAGTGGAAGAATTCCACATGGTTCGTCAGACATGACCGTTGACTTCGGAAGCAGTGCTGGGAACTCCTCAGTAGCAGGTTTGACTCTAAATACAACGTCATTTTGTACACCATCATGCTTTCCATGAGTTCACAGACTATCGAAGTTAGACTGATAGGTCGGTAGTTTGACGGTTGGCTGGGGTCTCCTTTCTTGAAGATAGGAGTCACCTCCGCTTCACGCCAGCCTCCAGGAACGCATTCCGTCCTGATTGACATGTTAAAGATTGCGCTCAGGTGTCGTGACACTTGATCGCGCACTTCTTTTAACACTTTAGGTAGAAACCCATCAGGACCAGGTGACTTATTCATCATTGTGGTCACTGATCTTCTTTTTTATTTCCCCTTCGGTAGGGTCCATATCCTCCAGCTTTTCCCCCGAGTAGGAATCCATCGGCTGCCGAATGGGACCACACTCTTCAGTAAACACTGAAGAGAAGTAGTCATTGAGGAGGTTAGCATTTTATGCATCTAAGTGCTTTAATGTCCCCTCCTCATTTCTCAAAGGGCCAATCGTTCGACGGATTGGTTTACGGCTGTTCACATATCTAAAAAACTCCTTGGGATTCTCTTTACAGAGTCTCGCCACTCGGAGTTCCTCAGACCGCTTAGCCGCCCTTATGCTGGACTTCACTCTCCTGGCTAGCCTCCGGTATTCGTCAAAGTCACCCGAGATCTTCGATTGCCGGTACACAGTTCTCTTCTTCCTAAGCAGTTAGCCGATTTCTCGATTAAACCACTTTGGTTTGCAGAGGACCGACGGGGACATTTCAGAGGGATGAAACGCGATTGAAGACTCATGAATGTGGTTTTGAAACTGTTTCACGAGTCTTCAACCAAATTGCACACTTTTAGCCTCGCGTCAGTCAGTCTAGCACAAGGACTTGCAAAGTCTGCTCTTCTAAAATCGAGTTTCCTTTATTTACTAGTTGCAGGCTCTACCTTGGCGACTTTGAATACAAATTTAATTAGTCGGTGGTCACTGCCACCGAGCTCTTCGCCAACAAAGAGGTCTTCAACGATGTCATCCTCAAAGGCTAAAACCAAGTCGAGGATATTGTTTCCTCTCGTTGGCTCTCTCACCCATTGAGTGAGAAACTCGTTGTTCGCAAACTCCAGGAGTTGTGCGTTCTCGCCACAGGGTTCTCTGGTTTCCCAGTCAACTTGTGTGTTGAAATCACCCATGACGATACACACTCTGTCTTCGATAAGTTCTCCTAGTAGCTGGTACAGATTTCTGTCCTTTTAAACAAGTTGGACAGGAGGTCTATAAAGCACCAGGGCCCTGTATTTGGCAGGACTTATCTCTAGGTCGACACCTAGTAGTTCATGGTTAGATACGATGTTGAAATCCGTCGAGTTGAGAGTATCCTTGACATACAACATCACACCGCCACCCTCCCTGTCTGGCATATCTTTCAGGAAGAGCTGGTAACCGGGAATCGTGAATTCACCTTCAAAATCTCGGCTTGAGGTTTTTATCCACGACTCCGTTATGGCCACCATCTCAGGTTCCTCTGTTACTACGAGGCCACGGAGCTCAAGAAACTTATTCCTGATTGACCTTGCATTGAACATAAGAACTTTGAGGTAGTCCTCTAGTGTAGTACTCCCTACGCTCTTCCGTTTCCGGGTTCTCTGTTTCCGTGGTCACACCCTTTTTGACGACCTCCGAGAAGTTTGTTCCAGGAGTTACACGGGCCTGCTGGCGCACGTCCGCTTTCGCTCTGTTTCGAACGCTCCTTTGGGTGCGTTCCACGACATCTTGAATTAGGTTGGCGAGAAAGGCATTCCCTTTAAAGGAGAGATGTACCCCGTCCCTTTGGTAGAGGTCGTCTCTACCGATAAAGGTACGATTCGGGTCCACGAAGAAGACTCCTTCTGCCGTGCAGAGATCCGACCAACCTTCTGTTCACTGCGACGTTTCTTTCGTGAGCGGTTCGGGATGGACCTCTTCTTGGAAGCATCCCAACCACCACACGTTTGCGGGTTTTAAGCCCTATGTCATCCACGGCTCCGATTCCTGTTTGGATAGTCTAACCACTGAGGCCAACCTTACCCCCTCTGAGGTATAGGTCATTGCCGCTCACCATCAGAGCAACAACTGAATTCTCAGAAATCTGAGCTTTCTCTGCCTCTACTCTGATGTTGTGGTTACCCCGTCCTGACAGGCAGCTTACCTCCACGCTACTGCAAAGGTGGGCCGCTAGCAGCGGCTGCAGATCCCGTGTTTTCGAGTCACCAATGAGGGTGACCTTTGGACACATGTTCTCTGAAGACGGGGTCTTCCCTTGTGGAAGAGGCCTCCCCTTTTCCTCTTTACTCTTCCCATTCTTATCTTTCTTTTTCCTCTTGTTTATCTGTTTTTCTTCTATTTTTGGTTCTACTTTTGTTTTAACTTTATTCTTTTTTTTTAGTTTCTTCATTTTTCTTTTTTTCTTTTTCTCCTTTTCTCTCACCTAAGCTAGCTTAGCCTCAGATGATGCCGGAATGTCCGCTTCATTACCAGGGCATTCCGACACGTCAGTGGGCGGCGCCTTTTCTAGGCATCGAAACTGAGCTACGTTAAGGGCTTCGAGCTTCTCCAACTTTCCCTCAAGGACCTTAGCTCTCTCCTCTGAGGCTCTATAAAGGTATTTTAATTTTTCCACCTCTCGCGTCAATATGCAAGTAGTGCAGATACTTTCAGGGCTGAATTTTGAGTAGCAGCCCTCTGGAAAGTCAACGCATCACTTTTCGAACTGGCATGTTGCACAGTTGTGTTTTAGACGAGCGGGTCTTTTTTTGCCTGTCATTTCGAGCGCTTTCTCTCTCTCTGAAAACTGGTGACCAATCAATGATAAAAAAGGGGGGTTGGTGTTTTCTCCCCGAGTGAGTCGCTCCCGCCTATCGATCGGAGAGGTTTCGGATCTTTCAGAAGGCACGCTCCATGTCCTGCTGTTCGTCCGACCGAGTCGTCAAACCTCGGCGTGCCGTGGCTCCCAACCAAACAGCACTGACGGTCTCCGAAGGGGCCATCGATTTGTCACCAGGTGAAAAAAACGAAGCACGCCCCTTACTAAACTCCTATTAGTTCCCTTCACAACGAGCAGAATCTCGGAGTCGCTTTCAATAGATAGCCCACCCCACCAAGGAACCCGACCCAAGGCTTTTTATTGGCATGGCAACCAACCTGGGAACAAAGGGTCGTCACCTCGGACCGATGCTACCATAAGCACCCGTCAACGGGCACTGGGAACGGTCAATAATTACGTGCCAGGGGAGGGGTTAACGGGGCACTACCCTCATCCCATTCATCGTACCCCAACGCCTAGGACACCTCTAGTCCTAGTCTCTCGCAACCAGTGAGCGTCGATTGGCGTTGTTTATAGAGGTTCCAAAGCCTCTCTTCTGACGCATGAGGTAGCTGCCAGGTCCTTATATGTAGATCAAGGAAGAAATGGAAAGAGGGACATGATAGGAGTAGGCTTTTTTTATAAGTGGGGGATAGGATAAAAGTAAAAAAGGAGAGGGATAGAGTAGAAAAAGGAAGCAATGACCTACTTAGTCTGGAACCTTGTTTCCGACCAAATTGACAAGGAAAGTCCTACCAGGGGTACCTAGAAGAGGTACCCCGCCGACATAGCTCGAAAAGTCCAAGGTCCACACAAGCTCTCTTCCCGCGACAAGGGGGCGTGACCTCTCCCTCTACTTTCGTTATGAAGAGAGAGAGAGAGAGAGAGAGAGAGAGAGAGAGAGAGAGAGAGAGAGAGAGAGAGAGAGAGAGAGAGAGAGAGAGAGAGAGAGAGAGAGAGAGAGAAAGAGAGAGAGGGAGAGAGAGAGAAAAGAGAGAGAGAGAGAGAGAGAGAGAGAGAGAGAGAGAGAGAGAGAGAGAGAGAGAGAGAGAGAGAGAGAGGTTACAAGGAGTTACAAGGAAAGAAGGTACCCTAGGAGACCTTACGGTCCATTCAAAGAGGGTACCTTGGGGACTAGCAATCGAGCGGGCACATGGCTGCTCAATTTTTTGCGTCCCTAAACGGCCACTTTTCAAGACTTTGTCTAGTCTTGACTTGAACTGGAACTGGTCAACAGATTCACTGTTGACAACTTCCACTGGAAGTGCGTTCCACTTACCGCAGATACTGTAGGTGAAAAAGTTTCCACACAGATTGCGGTTGTAACGCTTCAGTTCAAGTTTGAAGCCGTGATTGCGCGTTCTGTTCTCACTCAGTGTGAAAATATCCCGGTAGTCAACATTGTCGAACCCTCGAAGTATTTTGAAAACTTCGATGAGCTGACCACGCAGTCTACGGGTTTCCAACGAGAACAGATCTAATTCCCTTAGTCTATCCTCATAACTTTTATGTCGGATAGAGGAAATCAGTTTGGTTGCCCTGGCTTGTACGCGTTCCAACCTTGCGATGTCCTTTCGAAACGAAGGACTCCAAAATTGTACGGCATACTCCAGGTGCGGCCGAACTAGGGAGTTGTACAGACAAAGTACTATCTCCCTGTTACGGTATCCAAACTGGCGCTTTATGTAGCCTAACAGAGAGAGAGAGAGAGAGAGAGAGAGAAAGAGAGAGTTACAAGTTACAAGTACAAGTAAAGAGAGTACCCTAGGAGACCTTACGGTCCATTCAAAGAGGGTACTTTTTAACTAGCAATGAGCGGGCACATGGCTGCTCAATTGTTTTGCGTCCCTAAACGGCCACTTTTCAAGACTTTGTCTAGTCTTGACTTGAACTGGTCAACAGACTAAATGTTGACAACTTTCACTGGAAGTGCGTTCCACTTACCGCAGATACTGTAGGTGAAAAAATTTCCACACAGATTGCGGTTGTAACGCTTCAGTTCAAGTTTGAAGCCGTGATTGCGCGTTCTGTTCTCACTTAGTGTGAAAATATCCCGTTAGTCAACATTGTCGAACCCTTGAAGTATTTTGAAAACTTCAATGAGCTAACCACGGAGTCTACGGGTTTCCAGCGAGAACAGATTTACTTCCCTTAGTCTATCCTCATAACTTTTATGTCGGATAAAGGGAATCAGCTTGGTTGCCCTTGCTTGTACGCGTTCCAATCTCGCGATGTCCTTACGAAATAAAGGACTTTAAATTTGTACAGCATACTCCAGGTGCGGTCGGACAAGTGAGTTGTACAAACACAGTACAATCTCCTTGTTCCGATATCCAAACTAGTGCTTTATATAACCTTGCATCCTTTGGGCCTTTTTCTCTGCCTCAATGCACTGTTTCGAAAACTTGAGGTCGCTAGTGATAGTTACACCCAAGTCCTTCTCAGTGTCACTCGATTCAAGAGCAGTGCCCTTAAGGATATACTGAGATTGGGGGTTTCTGTGGCCGATATAAATTACTTTGCATTTCCCCACGTTAAAAGGCATTTGCCACGTGTCGGACCACTCCCCAATCTTCCCAAGATCCTCCTGCAGGTGGGCAGTATTTCCATCCTTTGCAACGTTTATACCAAGCTTGGTATCGTCGGCAAATTTGGAAATCTTGGCAACCATGTCACCGTCCATGTCGTTAACGTAGATGATGAATAGTAGTGGGGCCAGGGCAGACCCTTGAGGCACTTCGCTAGTAACGGGCACCCAGTAAGAAGCCTGTCCATTTACCACTACCCGTGTTCTCACTTAGTGTGAAAATATCCCGTTAGTCAACATTGTCGAACCCTTGAAGTATTTTAAAAACTTCAATAAGCTAACCACGCAGTCTACGGGTTTCCAGCGAGAACAGATTTACTTCCCTTAGTCTATCCTCATAACTTTTATGTCGGATAAAGGAAATCAGCTTAGGTGCCCTGGCTTGTACGCGTTCCAATCTCGCGATGTCCTTACGAAATAAAGGACTTCAAATTTGTACGGCATACTCCAGGTGCGGTCGGACAAGTGAGTTGTACAAACACAGTACAATCTCCTTGTCCCCCGATATCCAAACTAGTGCTTTATATAACCTTGCATCCTTTGGGCCTTTTTCCCCGCCTCAATGCACTGTTTCGAAAACTTGAGGTCGCTAGTTATAGTTACACCCAAGTCCTTCTCAGTGTCACTCGATTCAAGAGCAGTGCCCTTAAGGATATACTGAGATTGGGGGTTTCTGTGGCCGATATAAATTACTTTGCATTTCCCCACGTTAAAAGGCATTTGCCACGTGTCCGACCACTCCCCAATCTTCCCAAGATCCTCCTGCAGGTGGGCAGTATTTTCATCCTTTGCAACGTTCATACCAAGCTTGGTATCGTCGGCAAATTTGGAAGTCTTGGCAACCATGTCACCGTCCATGTCGTTAACGTAGATGATGAATAGTAGTGGTCCCAGGGCAGAACCTTGAGGCACTTCGCTAGTAACGGGCACCCACTTAGAAGCCTGTCCATTTACCACTACCCGTGGCCGTCTGCCCCTTAGCCAGTTCTCGATCCAGCCGGCTACTTTTCCGTCTATGCCCAGCGCTCACACTTTCCGGAGAAGGCGGCGGTGTGGTACCTTATCAAAGGCTTTCTGAAAGTCTAAGTACACCACATCCACTGCCTTGTCCCGATAGTGCTCACTGAACACGAAGTGGAAGAATTCCACAAGGTTCTTTAGGCATGACCGTAGCCTTCGGAAGCCTTGCTGGGAACTCCTCAGTAGCAGGTTTGACTCTAAATATGACGTTATTTTGTTCACCATCATGCTTTCCATGAGTTTACTGACTATCAAAGTCAGACTGATAGGTCGGTAGTTTGACGGTTAGCTAGGGTCTCCTTTCTTGAAGATCGGAGTCAACTCCGCCTCACGCCAGTCTCTAGGAACGCATCCGGTCGGGATTGACATGTTAAAGATAGCGCACAGATGTCGTGATACTTTATCGCACACTTCCTTCAACACCTTGGATAGAAACCCGTCCAGTCCAGGGGACTTATTCGTCTTTAGGTCAGCGATCTTTTACTTTATTTCTCCTTTGGTGAAGTCCATTGCCTCCAGCTTTTACCCCGAGTAGGAATTCTTCGGCTGCGGAATGGGACCACACTCTTCAGTAAACACTTAAGAGAAGTAGTCGTTGAGGAGGTTAGCATTTTCTGCATCTGAATGCTTTAATGTCCCCTCCTCATTCCTCAAAGGGCCAATCGTTAGACGGATTGGTTTACGGCTGTTCACATATTCAAAAAACTCCTTGGGATTCTCTTTACAGAGTCTCGCCACTCGGAGTTCCTCAGACCGCTTAGCCGCCCTTATGCTGGACTTCACTCTCCTGGCTAACCTCCGGTATTCGTCAAAGTCACCCGAGATCTTCGATTGCCGGTACACATTTCTCTTCTCCCTAAGCAGTAAGCCTGATTTCTCGATTAAACCACTTTGGTTGAACAGAAGACCGACGGGGGCATTTAAGAGGGATGAAACGCGATTGAAGACTCATGAACGTGGTTTTGAAATTGTTCCAAGAGTCTTCAACAGCCTCGCACTCTTCTAGCCTTGCGTCAGTCAGTCCTGCGCGTAGACCTGCAAAGTCTGCTCTTCTCAAATGGAGTTTCCTTGATTTACTAGTTGCAGGCTCTGCCTTGGGGACTTTGACTACAAATCTAATTTGCCGGTGGTCACTACCACCGAGCTCTTCAAAAACAGAGAGGTCTTCAACGATGTCATCCTCAGAGGTGAAAACTAAGTCGAGGATATTGTCTCCTCTCGTTGGCTTTCTCACCCATTGAGTCAGGAACTCGTTGTTCGTGAACTCCAGGAGTAGTGCGTTCTCGCCACAGGGTTCTCTGGTTTTCCAGTCAACTTGTGTGTTGAAATCTACCGTGTCGATACACACTCTGGTTTCGACAAGTTATCCTAGTTGCTAGGACAGATCTCTGTCCTTTTCAACGAGTTGGGCAGGAGGTCTATAAAGCACCAGGTTCCTGTATTTGGCAGGACCTATCTCTAGGTCAACACCTAGTAGTTCATGGTCGGATACGATGTTGAAATCCGTCGAGTTGAGAGTATCCTTGACATACAACATCACACCGCTACCCTCTCTGTCTGGCCTATCTTTCTGGAAGAGCTGGTAACCTGGAATCGTGAATTCACCTTCAAAATCTCGGCTTGAGGTTTTAATCCACGTCTCCGTTATGTCTAGTTTGGTCATCGGAACCAGGAGATTGTACTGAGCCTGTACAACTTACTTGTCCGACCGCACCTGGAGTATGCCGTACAATTTTGGAGTCCTTCATGGCGAAAGGACATCGCGAGATTGGAACGCGTACAAGCCAGGGCAACCAAACTGATTCCCTCTATCTGACATAAAAGTTATGACGATGGACTAAGGGGATTAAATCTGTTCTCGCTGGAAACCCGTAGACTGCATGGTCAGCTCATCGAAGTCTTCAAAATACTTCGAGGGTTCGACAATGTTGACTACCGGGATATTTTCACACTGAGTGAGAACAGAACGCGCAATCACGGCTTCCAACTTGAACTGAAGCGTTACAACCGCAATCTGTTTGAAAACTTTTTCACCTACAGTATCTGCGGTAAGTGGAACGCACTTCCAGTGGAAGTTGTCAACAGTGAATCTGTTGACCAGTTCAAGTCAAGACTAGACAAAGTCTTGAAAAGTGGCCGTTTAGGGACGCAAAAAAATTGAGCAGCCATGTGCCCGCTTGATTGCTAGTCCAAAGGTACCCTCTTTGAATGGACCGTAAGGTCTCCTAGGGTACTTACTTTCCTTGTTACTCCTTGTTACTCTCGCAACCAGTGAGAATCGATTGGCGTTGTTTATAGAGGTTCCAAAGTCTCTCTTCTGACGCGTGAGGTAGCTGCCAGGTCCTTATATGTAGATAGAGAGAAAAAAGGGAAAGAATGACATGATAGGACTAGGCTTTTTTTTTCTTCTTTTTGTATAAGTGGGAGAGATAGGATGAAAGTAAAAAAAGGAGAATGATAGAGTAGAAAAAGGAAGGAATGACGCACTTAGTCTGGAATCTCGTTTTCGACCAAATCGACAAGGTAAGCCCTACCAGGGGTACCCAGAAGACGTACCCCCGCCGACATAGCTCGAAAAGTCAAAGGTACACACAAGCTCTCTTCCCACGACAAGGGGGCGTCACCTCTCCCTCTACTTTCTTTATGAGAGAGAGAGAGAGAGAGAGAGAGAGAGAGAGAGAGAGAGAGAGAGAGAGATTTCATACTATACACTCTTGGTTAAAAGTATAAATCACCCTATGGAATCATTCATATAATGTTATTAGTCATTTGTGATAAATGAATTCAATATACTTCCATAATATGTGTATATTTATTTTTAATTATTTAAATACCTAATTGGACCCATTTTTCTTAAATTACACCCATAATTCTCCATGGCACCGTTTGCCCAAAACTTTCGTACATTTTTAACGCTATCTCTCCCGAACAGATTGTAATCTTTAATACAGTTCTGTTTTATTTGCACTTGTGGTACTTCTAATTGTTTTTCCAAGTACCCCCCAAGAAGTGTTCTATTGAATTTAAATCTTTGCTTACTGAAAGTCACTCCATCGGAGTAATCACTATTTCTCTAAACCAATTTTAGGTGTGGCTGGATGTATGGTATGAGCATTGTCCTGCTGAAATATAACTTCATTTATGTTGTGGGATGCAATATGTGGATAGCTATCTCGGAAATTTGTAACAATATTGTGGTATAAGTTGTGGAGTTCATCCTGTACTGGCATAAAATGATTTCCCCTTGCCCTGATGAAAACAGGGCATGCTTCACATTTAGTAGCGCACAAGCAATGTGCAAGGCCTCTGCAATTATTTGTCTCACACAGATATCCCCAGAAAGGCTAAATATTTGAAAAATTGTTACAAAATATTAAAAGTTAAATAATTTTCTTCTAAGATATATTTAAATATAATTAAATAAATTACATATAAAAAATAAAATAGACTTTCTTACATACCTCATAATTACTTTAATCTGACCAAATAACTTTAGACCATTGTTCGTGAAGAATTTATGTGATATTTGGCCCACTGAAGACGGTTTTTTCCTATAGACCTCAGATATCCATCCATGGCTTCAGTCTTACCTTTCAAATGGCCTACTCCATAGCGCCTGTCCTTAATGTCCATTACCAACAAATCTATCAAAAGTTAAAAATATACAAGCTTAAATGAGAAACCTGATACAATCTGACTTTCACTTCAAATTTCTCTGTAACCATCACACTGCTTTTCAATTGGGTAGCGAGTACTCCTCCATATATGAGCTTTATCAATTTTACATACTTTTTCCGAAGCACCTTTCTCTTTCATACACCTAAAAACTTCATTCTTGCTTGTTCGATAAACACTATGTACAACCCCTTTTTTTTACCCCACGTTTCTCTATGATTTGCATTAAAGAATAAATCGCATTGATTGTTCTTCTTTCTCGACATGAATACCAAATAGTCATCCCTCACCCTTGTCAAGTCTCTTCTTAATATTTATTTTATTATTCTCTCATAAACATTCATAGGATGTGGCAGCAGTTTAATTCCCTGATAATTTCTGCAGTCTTGTATAGGCCTTCTCTTTTACCTTACAAATTGGGACTAGACTATTTTCCTAAGCATTCGTTAACCTCTCTTGATGGTATATTTAATTCATTAGATCACATAAGATATCTCTAAGCTTCGAATGGTATTGCATCTATCCCAACTGCCCTTCCTCTTTTAATTATGCTAAGAGCCTCCTTTACACCGTGTCTACTTATTCCCAACTGTTTCCTTCCCCTCTACTCTTCTCTAATTTTCTTCATTTAATAATTTATAAAAACAATCCACCATCTATTTCTTATATTCTCTTATTTTGTTGTTAGATTACCTTCTTCGTCCTTTATTTGTTTGATTTGGGTTGTTTTTTGTTCTTTTATGTCTGGGTTTAGCTTTTCTGAACATACTTTTTTGCCCCTTTGGGGCTTCCATTTTCTGATACAGTCCACTTAGTACCTCAGCCTTCGCCCTAGCTATTGCTCTTTTCAAAAGCTTATTTGCATATTTCCAGAGCTTCTTCTTTTAATCTGTTCTGCCCTTGCCATAAGCCTTTTGTTTTCCATTTTTCTTCTTTAATTTTAATATTGTATGCGCATTACACTCTCACGTCTCTTTTCCATTTGGCGAACTCTTTTATAACGACTCACTAAGCACCTCCTTCCCAATTTTCAAAATCACCATATTGTTCTCTTCCCACCGCTTATTAACTTTAATTTTCTAATTTTATCTCCCTCAAAACAGTTTCTTTAAATTTCATTCCATTTACACGCCATTCAATCTTCACCATTTCATCTTTGGGTCTTGTTTGGGCCTTCCTCTTTTTCCTCCCCATCAAGAGGTCAACTTGCCTACTCGCACTTTTACCCCTTATTACCTTACAATCATTGAATTCTTTTAGATCTTTTTTTAAAAGCAACTGTAAGTGAATCCTACTCTATAGCTCTTCCTCGACTCTTATATATTATATAAAGGGTGATTGAAATGTGACTGCCTATTTAAAATTTTTTTTAATTTATTTCTGAACTATAATATTACAAGAAGTGAATATGAGAAGAAAGTTTATAACATAGAGTTTTATTTAAAATTCGATATGAGCGCCAGCATTCTCCACAGTTTCTCAAGCCACCCGGGAACCGCATCAGATGATTTCACAAGGAACTCTACGGGGATGGAAGACATACCTTCTCGCATTCACCCTTCAAGTTTTTACAAAGTCGTTCGTTTGGTAGAGTTGACTTGTTGCTTTAACCAAAGTTTCCACTTCATCGCTTTTTCTCCGAAAATTGTCCTTTTCTTTGTATTCACAGGCTTTTGGGGGTGCATAGGCACTTACCACATTTAGTATTTCTTCTCCGAACTTAATCTAAAATCTAATTAATCTCTAACCCTTTATTTTAACATTCACCAGGTTTTCCATCATATCACTACTTAGGACTATTCCAACTCTACTCATACACCTTACATCGACTGCGCTATCCACTAATCTAAATCCAGCTCTAAGTTATCTTGCTTTGTTCCCTCACCATTTTATTTTCTGCGCACACACTAGCTTTATTTTTCTCCTTACTATCATATCATGCGCATCCCCTATAATCCTTCCCGTCAGTCTGCTCAATTTTAAAGGGACACTCTTTACAGTTTGACTGGCTTTTCAAACTGCGTCGTCCTCTTTCACGCGGTAGCCCTCGCATATTTCCACCAGGCTTTGCCCCCTCCCCCTCCTTGAGCGTATGCCCTAGCTGTCTTAATGCTCTTCTCTTCGTTTACCCCTCATGATTTTTTTGGCATGGGAGGTTTTATGGCGGAATGCCTTTCCTGACGCCAGCCCTAACCAATTTTTCTGGCTTGAGACCGGCACTGAGATGTAGTTGACTTCATCCTTCAGCGGCTGGGTTAAGACTAACAGTTGAACAAGTATTTCTTATTAACAAGAAAAGTGAATGGAATAAAACAAGAATTTAATAGAAGCTTTATCACAAACTATTTGGGGAAAGGGAATTAGACTTCCATGCTCACTCTGACAATAAATTTGGACTTACAGCTCGGGTCAAAAATACGTAAAAAAATGAAATCTTATGCTAGCTTTGTCAGAATCCTTAAACATAATTGAGTAAAAATAATTTACTAAAGTCAAAACTGAAACTATATAAAGATAACCAAAACAATTGAACACATATACGACAGTGATATACTGTTGAAATTTTGGAAGAGACTGTACACACTACTTACTGTATTGGTATTTTGAAAATGTTCGATCAACGAGATGCTGACCTTGTTCGACATAATTGGAAGCCATTAACGAATGGAGAGACGGACTTGAATATTCGACACTATGCCTACCTCTAACTACTTTTTCCTTACCCCATTTTAAGTCTACTTAGATATGCTTACATGCAAGAGCCATATCTGAATCTTAAGACTTTCTCTGGGCAGCCGAGAGTGCGAGAAGTATAAGTTGGACCTGTATGAGTGGCGGGCGTAAAACCTGGGAGCAAAGATTCCTAAGACTAGGCTGTAAGCAAGGCCAATAATACGCTAGTAGCAGAATAAGACAGTGCTTCCTTAAGCTGCATCTTAGCCTCTCTAAGATTTTCCAATTTTCATCTCTCATTATAAAGGCTTTATATTATGTAAATTTCATATTTTCTGTTGTGCGGATAGGTTAAAGTTAGGATAATTTGTCGCCAGGAAGTAAATATGAAGACTAAAGGTCAAAATTGTCAAGATAGACTCTTCTACAATGGTCCCTATTGTGCGCAGAATCCCTCGAAGCAATAAGTTTTTAGGAATCTTTTGTGAATGGAAAGCTAGAGGTAATTCTAGTAAAACTGTTATGCTATCAGTTACATATAAATATGTGGCCGCGAAAGATACGAAAGTCATCCCATCTGAGTTATAATGCCCCCTTTAAAAGTATAGTATACAACCAAAAACCTCTTCCTACATCGAGAACAAAAGTAATCTATCTATTGTAGAAAACTAGGTATATGGATAGAAGAGCATTCAGCCAAAGATATGATCGAGGAAATATAGAGTTCAGCCATTGCCCCAAATTAAGAGAAAAATAAAATTTAAATACAAATAGAAGAACAGGGAATATATCTACAGAATATAAATTAAATTCAAAGAAACAGTTATGGAAAGAAGAAGTAAAGAGAATTAGGCGTTTGGCCTTCAATTATAGGATCCTTCTAAAACAGATACAAAGCGAAGAATTCAAAGCGTATTAACGTGCTTACACTGTTTTGTACTACATAGCCACGTTCTCAGAGACTGCCAAAGGAAAGACATTAAAGTTTACTCTAAATGAACTGCCAAAATCCATTCTTGGAGTGAATGCAACAGTAACAACAAGAGAAGCATTAACTACGACGAGCCACACCGAAGATTAGCAATAGCATGCCCCGCAAAATACGAAGTGATTCTGCAAAAGAGACAGAAGGGCGAGGAAAAATCGCAAGGGCAACTGCCGATAATGCTAGACCCTACCCTAGATATTAGAGATAAAACAGAAAAAGTCCCTTAACAAAATAGATGGATCCCAGACAATCCGCCCTCAGCAGATATTGTAAATGGCCACTTAACCCTATCGATGGAAACTAAGACAAGTCATCCAAAAGGGTGATTAAAACACGAGTCAAATCGGAAGTCGCACGAAAAAAACACAGAAGAAAAGGTGAAGACGTAGAATTTCAGGGGTGATAGAGAAAGCGAGCAATATGCCTCAAGGAACTCGATTGCTTTATCATGTATATCAGAACACCAGACGATAGAATTTGAAAATGAAGAGCCGTACAAAGAAGGGGCATAAATTTGCGAATATCAAAGCCAAAACATCGATAATTCACCGAACGCAATCTCTATGCGCTACTATAATGCAGAAGACAAATAGGATACAAATGATATTATAATATTCCGGTCGAATAAAAAGATTTACAGCGGTTATTACAGTCCGGTACTATAAAAATAACCAAAGAAATCTGCATCGCACTTTCCAACAAGACAGAAGTAAATCGAAAAATGAGAGAAAACAGAACAAAAGAAGTAGAATTAAGAGAACAACAACAATAAAAACAAAATGTCAATTCTTCCTCGTCATCTCAATTTTGTGTCATAAACTGGCATTATGGCATGCCAAAAGACACGCATTATACCACGTGCTAGTCAAACTTATCAATACGGAATTAACTATAAATAAATCATAAAACAGATTTTTATGCACTAGATTTGTTCTAAAAAATCAATATGATTGTTCATATCACAGAAAAGTGTATTCTACACTATTTACACCATTAAAACTGAATATGTACTGAATTTACACTATGATTTTTTAAGCACTATTACTGGTTTCCGGAACACTATCATTATTATTTATTTTGAAACATTGTGCAAAACAAAGGGCGTGAGTGGCGCTGTGTTTTTAGGTAGAGACTGGAAAAACCTTTGCTGGGTTAGGTCTTCCTCTACGCCCACTTGTAGCAGTTCATCGTAGCTCTTGGAGGTAGCATAAAGTAGTGGGGTGAATAGAAATGAGCTCGCGAATTATTCTTGCCTCCGAGCCTCACAGAACCCGATAATCTTCGTTCCTAGGAGAGTCGCTCTGTGAGATGATCGTTGGTGTAAGTCAATCTTCCATCTCAGGTGGCAAGGCAGTAAAAATCCATTATTTTGGACCATAGCATAATGGCTGGTTCGTTGAAGATGGGATGTTTGATGGTGATGGAATTCGCCAGGTCTTTCTGGTGTGTAAATTGAGCAACTTGTTGCTCTCATGTCGAATCCATTTCCTTCTACTTCACCATTGTTCGATGAGCATCCCATAACTGGTAATTAGATCTTCTTCTGTAGATTATGTGCTCGTTATTCGGAGTGTACATGAGATTTCTTTTTATACTGGTACTCTCTCCATTCTGTGGCAAAGTCTTCTGATGTTACTTTCTTTTCAAATGTATTTCTCCTCTTAGATTTTGGGTCGTCCTCTTGAGGCACTTTCAATTTACCTTTTTACATATACGGCCCCTCCCACATGGACGTATTTAACAGATTACAAATGGAATTAATTTTTATACATTTGATATAATTTTAAATATTAAATTTATACACTATTCTTATATTATTTTTTACATTATTATTGAATACTATAATTTTTGTTATTATATATAAGCAATTTAATAAGATTTAACACATTAAAATATAAGGTGTTCTTTTCAGTTTAATTTATAGTAAATTGTTTTGTTTTTAATTACAGATATCTTACTCTTAACATAAACAAAACAAAGCCATTTTATTAATTCTTTTTCTGTATGATTAAAGTCACTTAATGGCTAAGTCTGAATATTTAATCAGCGAACACGATGGCGTATGGAGATATCCCTTTAATGTTTACCTTATTCTACCAATTTTCCCATTTTTATGCTCGAATCACAAATATATCTTTTCATTCATCGATTAAACCAGATTTATATTAAATATATAGAAAAATAGAATTTTAATTGTTAACTACAGACTTTTACAGCAATTTTTGCAATTATACAACCAAATTGATTATATTCCGGTCTTTTGTTTTTTTTTAAATGTCTAACTGCGCTGTTTCTTTATTTTTTTTAACGTTAGGAGATATTGAGATTATAATGTTGACGGTATTTACTATTATAAAATTAACTAATTACTTTTGAGGACCAAGCTGTAAATTCCAGAAAACAATGGTTCTTAGTTTCAGAGCTTTCGCTCCTAAGTAACCATATGAGTTTCTCTTCATTTCTTTATGGGGTCTGGTAATATTTTTTAGGCGATCGTTATTATTTTTGCAGTTTTATATTGATATTTGTAGTATAACATTACTTGCACAGATCCCACCAGCTTAGTAAAAACAAAAATCCCGAAACTGTCATTTGACCGATTTCCTTTCGTACTTTTTCAAAATGAGAAGTAATACTATTCAGATACAATGCTCTTTTTTAGAGCACTTATACATACGAATTTCCTTTCATCGAATGTTATTTTGGTTGGACGTGCGAACCCATTAAAAGATTTCATAAAAGTGCAAAGTACTCATTTTCGAGGTGTCTTTGAATGTCCTATTCCATATTAGGATGTGGTCTCTACAGATTTTCACGCAAACCTCGGTAGCGTTTACGCACTATGTTATCCTAAGTATTTTATCCATTTTAGCTCTCCAGTCACTACGGCTTCAAGAAATGTTCTGTTTCATTGTGTTTTAAGAGCATGTCGCAGATTGAATATCATTGTCGTAGAATGACTCCCGACGATATACCATATATCACTATTCGTTGAGGGAACTTCCTTAATTATCTTAAGAGTGCGTTTTTACTGTCTGGCGGCCAATATTATGTATCTTCAAAATGCTTAAGAAGTGGAACTGAGCTCAAGGATAATAATATTGCTATCATTAATAAAATAGAGTTTTATTAATAATAACTATAAACAAAACACAAAAACGGAAAATATTGACAAACAGAATGGAAAGGGTCGTGGAGACTCGGGCTAATCCAAGGATTTAAGGGATCAAAAAAAAGGTAAAACAAATATGGAGTTAAAGAGATGGGATGGTTCGATAAACCATTTAAAGCACAGGATAGAATTGACAAATAAGGGATCAATACTCAAAAGGTGACGCTTGGCTTACGTAACTTCATTAGGGTGCAGTGGAAGGTACTTGAAGGAATATTCGGTCCGCTGGCGAGTTCCAGCCGAAGGGGGGGGATGAAAGGATCCTGACGAGGCGTCTTGGAAAGGAGAACCGTTACTCGACGAACGGCTTGACGAACAATGGCTGTTATAGGTTGTTCTCTTCTGAACAAAGGGGGGGGATGAGAACCGTCTCTTGTCTACGGGCTCAAGAACAATGGCTGTTCTAATGTTGTTCTCCTTTGAACAACAGGGGGGGTGAGAACCGTTTCTTGGCGAAGGGCTCAAAACGAACAATGGCTGTTCTAATGTTGTTCTCCTTGAACAACAGGGGGGGATGAGAACCGTTTCTTGGCGAAGGGCTCAAAACGAACAATGGCTGTTCTAATGCTGTTCTCCTTGAACAACAGGGGGGGGGGGGGATGAGAACCGTTTCTTGGCGAAGGGCTCAAAACGAACAATGGCTGTTCTAATGCTGTTCTCCTTGAACAACAGGGGGGGGGGATGAGAACCGTTTCTTGGCGAAGGGCTCAAAACGAACAATGGCTGTTCTAATGCTGTTCTCCTTGAACAACAGGGGGGGGGGGGGATGCCTTGGGGACTTGGCGTCACTAAAGGCTCGAACCTTTGGCACTCAAGGAATATTGTCCTCCTTCTGGACAAGTGATGGTGAATCTCGAGGTCGAGGTCCCTTGGCGCACAAAGGGAGAGAGGGTCGTGGTGATGTTTCGCGACGAAAATCTGGATCTCCAATCTGATCTTAGTGGTAAAGTTTCCATATAAATAGCCAGGACATCTCCTTGGCGTGGGGGAGAATGGGGAGGAAGCTTCGAGGGAACGCACAGCCGAGCCGGGGAACAATGCCTTATCTGCCCATAAGCCTAACTCGATCTGGCGAGGTCGGCGTATGGGGGCGAACGGGGGGGACGATAACCTCCATGTTTAAACATTGGCGTCCGGTAGCTGTTGATAAGACTCCAAGCCTCGAATCGAAGATGCACGTGGGTAGCCTCATGGTTTTAAATAAAACGTGATAGAAGTTGAAATGAATGCAGCTCTGAACTCGTTCTATCACACCCCTCCATTCCAGGGGAAGTTGTCACTTCGAAAAAAAAAGAGAGAAGGGACAACGATAGAGCTCCTTTGTAGGGAACTCGTTTTCTTGTACCAACCGTATCTTCCTGCACCTAACTATTATTACCTCAATACATGATTATTTTGATCTTTAGATTACAGGGGAAAATAACCTTTAATACAACTTAATAAAAAAAAAAGGCATGGAACAATGAAATGATATAAACTTAGTACATACGGGACAAAATAATTTATACGTAAATTAATAAGAACAAATATATATACATCAAAAAATTAGACATTGAGCGTTACAAAATTCAGACATATACATTAATTAATTATATTACAAAAGAATCTTAAATTAAGTCGTACAAGACGGTATATACCTACATGGAGATACTAATCCTATGAATACAATTGTTCTACGCTATTCGGTAACGCATTCCTACTGAGTGCGTCAGCGACCTGGTTATCGGAACCTTTGATATAATTTATTTTAAATTGATACTCTTGCAAGAGTAAACTCCAGCGCATGATGCGGCCGTTTGAGTGTCTCAAATTCCTAATATAGGCTAACAGACGGTGGTCGGTTCCTATTTGAAATTCTTTACCTATCAAGTACATCTTGAATTTGTCTATGACCCAGATAATTGATAGAGCTTCCTTTTCTCTAGTGGCATATCTCTTTCCGCGTGGTAATAATTGACGACTAGCATATGCAACTGGATGACTCGTTCTGTCATCCACGTATTGAAGGAGTAAACCTCCAATGCCCTCGTTGATCACGTCGGTCTTAACCCCAAAGGATTTTTCCGGGTTGGGCAACTTAAAAATGGGGGCAGAAATGAACTTACTTTTGAGCTGATTAAAATGGGAAACAGCGACATCATTCCAACGTAAACGATCGGAGAAATTCTTTTCCTGAAGGGGGCATAGGGGGGCCGAAATTGCAGCGAAATTAGGAACAAATCGCTGATAGGGAGAAGCTGATCCTAGGATCGATCTTAATGGCTTCTTTGTAATCGGGAGGGGCATGTCGGCGATTGCCTTAATCTTGTTCTCGTGGGGACCTGACTTGCTTTGTCCTATTTTGAAACCCAAATATTTGATGGTTTCGTGGGCAAACTGGCATTTGCTGGGGCCAATGGTGAGGCCATTTTCACGCAGTTGCTCGAAAAGAGCTAATAGGGTGGATAAATGGTGATTCCATTTAATTAGTTCTTGGAGCTGACTCTTCTGACGTGGTGTCAGCTGCGCGTCCCTATCCAGGTCAGAGGGTTCCAAAGACTCGCCTGGTAGGGAAGGAGGAGGGTAATCGGCATCAGGTTGGATGCACACTGTCTGGATTACGTTAAGGGACTCCGCGGGGCAATCTTCTTCAAGCGCCGATGCTTCGTCCAGTTCTACGAAGGTATCTCCATGGGCGCGTTGGGGGTTCTTTTTTTCTTGGGGTCCAGGGACAGTCTCCGTGTCCTTGTCTTGGGCCTTATCACCTAAGGGTGTTAGTGATTCACACTCCTCTTTTGCCGTCCTAGAGTCCTGGTTAGGGGTCTCCGAGAAATCGGACGGTATCGGGGTTCTGATGGGGACGGGCTCCTGGGCTTCTTTCTTATCTCGGCCTTGAGGAAGGGCGGCCTGAAACACAGGGTCGAAACTTACTTGGGGGCTCTGTCCTATAAGTACGGAACAGAATTGTATGGGTGCTACAATGACTTCAGCCCAGCCATTATAATATTGACACTGCAGGCAACATCCAGCGATGGGGAATCGGTTCGCCCGCCCAAGTTGGTCATGTACCACCGCAAATCTTTCGTGGTTAGAGGCCACTGGGAGGAGTTCGTCGGACACGATGAAGCACGTACATCCTGTGTCCCTGACGAGAGTCAATACTCGACAGCTGTCCACGCTGCCCTCCTCATATTTCAAAGTTCCCGATGAACTTTTACCAAAAACAAAATTTACCTGGTGGCCTGACGGAGGGGGAGAAGTTTCTGCTTGGGTCTGCACCACCGGGGGAGCCGGGGTTGCATTAATCTGGTGAACTTGGTGGGCTGGTCCGCTTTTAAGCCTAGAATTTTGGGGGCAATTCCAGCTCATGTGGTTTTCTACACCACAGGTGAAGCATATGGTTGGTCGCTTCGGGAAGAGAGATGGAGGAGAAGTCTTAACGGGAGGTTTGGAGTCCCGTTGTTGGTTTTGGGGAAAGAAGTTTGGGGGTTTTACGGGGCTCGGAAACTTTGTCAGCTTTCCTGGGAAGGAGCGCGAATCCGTCCTTCTTTCTTCTCGTTGGATTTTTTTTTCTCGTTCTTCTCGTTGTATTTTTCCTTCTCGTTCTTCTCGTTGGATTACTCTTCCCCGTTCCTCTCTTTCTCTTTCTTTTTCTACCTTTTTTTTTTGAACTTCTGCTTTAATCCGAGCTAATTCAATCTGAAGCTCAGCTTGTCTTATCCGTTCCTCTCTTTCTCTTTCTTTTTCTCGTTCCTCTTGTCGGACTACTCTTTCTTTTTCTTCTCGTTGTATTTCTCTTTCTTCCTTTTTTCTTTGTTTTTCTCTTTCTTCCTCTTTTCTTTGCTCCTCTTGAATGTACTCAATTAGTTCTTTTCCGGAAAGTCCCAAGGATTCTCCTTGCGCTTTAAAGATTTCAAACTGAGTCATCTTTGCACTTGGGGGCGCACTAGTCAACCAACTCAAATTCCTTGCAACAAGAATTATGCCTCTATAGAATTAGCCTACCTAAATATGGGCACTGACCTATTCGTACTTGGTTTCTCGATCTGAATAACCACTGACTAAAATCACAAAAACACAAACAAATTATTATAACCGTTCCTTGAGCTACTCCAGCTTCTTAAGTTTAAAAAAAAAGAAAAAGGGGATAGCAATCGTTAAAACAAAAGGGAACTACTATATTCTATTATTATAACGAATAACACTATGCTTTACTCGAATGAGACCAGTGTTTGCAAAGATATAGGGTTAGACCTTACACACCTGATACCAAATTTAAATAGTATATATATATATGTCGTAGAATGACTCCCGACGATATACCATATATCACTATTCGTTGAGGGAACTTCCTTAATTATCGTTAGAGTGCGTTTTTACTGTCTGGCGGCCGATATTATGTATCTTCAAAATGCTTAAGAAGTGGAACTGAGCTCAAGGATAATAATATTGCTATCATTAATAAAATAGAGTTTTATTAATAATAACTATAAACAAAACACAAAAACGGAAAATATTGACAAACAGAATGGAAAGGGTCGTGGAGACTCGGGCTAATCCAAGGATTTAAGGGATCAAAAAAAAGGTAAAACAAATATGGAGTTAAAGAGATGGGATGGTTCGATAAACCATTTAAAGCACAGGATAGAATTGACAAATAAGGGATCAATACTCAAAAGGTGACGCTTGGCTTACGTAACTTCATTAGGGTGCAGTGGAAGGTACTTGAAGGAATATTCGGTCCGCTGGCGAGTTCCAGCCGAAGGGGGGGGATGAAAGGATCCTGACGAGGCGTCTTGGAAAGGAGAACCGTTACTCGACGAACGGCTTGACGAACAATGGCTGTTATAGGTTGTTCTCTTCTGAACAAAGGGGGGGGATGAGAACCGTCTCTTGTCTACGGGCTCAAGAACAATGGCTGTTCTAATGTTGTTCTCCTTTGAACAACAGGGGGGGTGAGAACCGTTTCTTGGCGAAGGGCTCAAAACGAACAATGGCTGTTCTAATGTTGTTCTCCTTGAACAACAGGGGGGGATGAGAACCGTTTCTTGGCGAAGGGCTCAAAACGAACAATGGCTGTTCTAATGCTGTTCTCCTTGAACAACAGGGGGGGGGGATGAGAACCGTTTCTTGGCGAAGGGCTCAAAACGAACAATGGCTGTTCTAATGCTGTTCTCCTTGAACAACAGGGGGGGGGGATGAGAACCGTTTCTTGGCGAAGGGCTCAAAACGAACAATGGCTGTTCTAATGCTGTTCTCCTTGAACAACAGGGGGGGGGGGATGCCTTGGGGACTTGGCGTCACTAAAGGCTCGAACCTTTGGCACTCAAGGAATATTGTCCTCCTTCTGGACAAGTGATGGTGAATCTCGAGGTCGAGGTCCCTTGGCGCACAAAGGGAGAGAGGGTCGTGGTGATGTTTCGCGACGAAAATCTGGATCTCCAATCTGATCTTAGTGGTAAAGTTTCCATATAAATAGCCAGGACATCTCCTTGGCGTGGGGGAGAATGGGGAGGAAGCTTCGAGGGAACGCACAGCCGAGCCGGGGAACAATGCCTTATCTGCCCATAAGCCTAACTCGATCTGGCGAGGTCGGCGTATGGGGGCGAACGGGGGGGACGATAACCTCCATGTTTAAACATTGGCGTCCGGTAGCTGTTGATAAGACTCCAAGCCTCGAATCGAAGATGCACGTGGGTAGCCTCATGGTTTTAAATAAAACGTGATAGAAGTTGAAATGAATGCAGCTCTGAACTCGTTCTATCACACCCCTCCATTCCAGGGGAAGTTGTCACTTCGAAAAAAAAAGAGAGAAGGGACAACGATAGAGCTCCTTTGTAGGGAACTCGTTTTCTTGTACCAACCGTATCTTCCTGCACCTAACTATTATTACCTCAATACATGATTATTTTGATCTTTAGATTACAGGGGAAAATAACCTTTAATACAACTTAATAAAAAAAAAAGGCATGGAACAATGAAATGATATAAACTTAGTACATACGGGACAAAATAATTTATACGTAAATTAATAAGAACAAATATATATACATCAAAAAAATTAGACATTGAGCGTTACAAAATTCAGACATATACATTAATTAATTATATTACAAAAGAATCTTAAATTAAGTCGTACAAGACGGTATATACCTACATGGAGATACTAATCCTATGAATACAATTGTTCTACGCTATTCGGTAACGCATTCCTACTGAGTGCGTCAGCGACCTGGTTATCGGAACCTTTGATATAATTTATTTTAAATTGATACTCTTGCAAGAGTAAACTCCAGCGCATGATGCGGCCGTTTGAGTGTCTCAAATTCCTAATATAGGCTAACAGACGGTGGTCGGTTCCTATTTGAAATTCTTTACCTATCAAGTACATCTTGAATTTGTCTATGACCCAGATAATTGATAGAGCTTCCTTTTCTCTAGTGGCATATCTCTTTCCGCGTGGTAATAATTGACGACTAGCATATGCAACTGGATGACTCGTTCTGTCATCCACGTATTGAAGGAGTAAACCTCCAATGCCCTCGTTGATCACGTCGGTCTTAACCCCAAAGGATTTTTCCGGGTTGGGCAACTTAAAAATGGGGGCAGAAATGAACTTACTTTTGAGCTGATTAAAATGGGAAACAGCGACATCATTCCAACGTAAACGATCGGAGAAATTCTTTTCCTGAAGGGGGCATAGGGGGGCCGAAATTGCAGCGAAATTAGGAACAAATCGCTGATAGGGAGAAGCTGATCCTAGGATCGATCTTAATGGCTTCTTTGTAATCGGGAGGGGCATGTCGGCGATTGCCTTAATCTTGTTCTCGTGGGGACCTGACTTGCTTTGTCCTATTTTGAAACCCAAATATTTGATGGTTTCGTGGGCAAACTGGCATTTGCTGGGGCCAATGGTGAGGCCATTTTCACGCAGTTGCTCGAAAAGAGCTAATAGGGTGGATAAATGGTGATTCCATTTAATTAGTTCTTGGAGCTGACTCTTCTGACGTGGTGTCAGCTGCGCGTCCCTATCCAGGTCAGAGGGTTCCAAAGACTCGCCTGGTAGGGAAGGAGGAGGGTAATCGGCATCAGGTTGGATGCACACTGTCTGGATTACGTTAAGGGACTCCGCGGGGCAATCTTCTTCAAGCGCCGATGCTTCGTCCAGTTCTACGAAGGTATCTCCATGGGCGCGTTGGGGGTTCTTTTTTTCTTGGGGTCCAGGGACAGTCTCCGTGTCCTTGTCTTGGGCCTTATCACCTAAGGGTGTTAGTGATTCACACTCCTCTTTTGCCGTCCTAGAGTCCTGGTTAGGGGTCTCCGAGAAATCGGACGGTATCGGGGTTCTGATGGGGACGGGCTCCTGGGCTTCTTTCTTATCTCGGCCTTGAGGAAGGGCGGCCTGAAACACAGGGTCGAAACTTACTTGGGGGCTCTGTCCTATAAGTACGGAACAGAATTGTATGGGTGCTACAATGACTTCAGCCCAGCCATTATAATATTGACACTGCAGGCAACATCCAGCGATGGGGAATCGGTTCGCCCGCCCAAGTTGGTCATGTACCACCGCAAATCTTTCGTGGTTAGAGGCCACTGGGAGGAGTTCGTCGGACACGATGAAGCACGTACATCCTGTGTCCCTGACGAGAGTCAATACTCGACAGCTGTCCACGCTGCCCTCCTCATATTTCAAAGTTCCCGATGAACTTTTACCAAAAACAAAATTTACCTGGTGGCCTGACGGAGGGGGAGAAGTTTCTGCTTGGGTCTGCACCACCGGGGGAGCCGGGGTTGCATTAATCTGGTGAACTTGGTGGGCTGGTCCGCTTTTAAGCCTAGAATTTTGGGGGCAATTCCAGCTCATGTGGTTTTCTACACCACAGGTGAAGCATATGGTTGGTCGCTTCGGGAAGAGAGATGGAGGAGAAGTCTTAACGGGAGGTTTGGAGTCCCGTTGTTGGTTTTGGGGAAAGAAGTTTGGGGGTTTTACGGGGCTCGGAAACTTTGTCAGCTTTCCTGGGAAGGAGCGCGAATCCGTCCTTCTTTCTTCTCGTTGGATTTTTTTTTCTCGTTCTTCTCGTTGTATTTTTCCTTCTCGTTCTTCTCGTTGGATTACTCTTCCCCGTTCCTCTCTTTCTCTTTCTTTTTCTACCTTTTTTTTTTGAACTTCTGCTTTAATCCGAGCTAATTCAATCTGAAGCTCAGCTTGTCTTATCCGTTCCTCTCTTTCTCTTTCTTTTTCTCGTTCCTCTTGTCGGACTACTCTTTCTTTTTCTTCTCGTTGTATTTCTCTTTCTTCCTTTTTTCTTTGTTTTTCTCTTTCTTCCTCTTTTCTTTGCTCCTCTTGAATGTACTCAATTAGTTCTTTTCCGGAAAGTCCCAAGGATTCTCCTTGCGCTTTAAAGATTTCAAACTGAGTCATCTTTGCACTTGGGGGCGCACTAGTCAACCAACTCAAATTCCTTGCAACAAGAATTATGCCTCTATAGAATTAGCCTACCTAAATATGGGCACTGACCTATTCGTACTTGGTTTCTCGATCTGAATAACCACTGACTAAAATCACAAAAACACAAACAAATTATTATAACCGTTCCTTGAGCTACTCCAGCTTCTTAAGTTTAAAAAAAAAGAAAAAGGGGATAGCAATCGTTAAAACAAAAGGGAACTACTATATTCTATTATTATAACGAATAACACTATGCTTTACTCGACTGAGACCAGTGTTTGCAAAGATATAGCGTTAGACCTTACACACCTGATACCAAATTTAAATAGTATATATATATATGTCGTAGAATGACTCCCGACGATATACCATATATCACTATTCGTTGAGGGAACTTCCTTAATTATCTTTAGAGTGCGTTTTTACTGTCTGGCGGCCGATATTATGTATCTTCAAAATGCTTAAGAAGTGGAACTGAGCTCAAGGATAATAATATTGCTATCATTAATAAAATAGAGTTTTATTAATAAAAACTATAAACAAAACACAAAAACGGAAAATATTGACAAACAGAATGGAAAGGGTCGTGGAGACTCGGGCTAATCCAAGGATTTAAGGGATCAAAAAAAAGGTAAAACAAATATGGAGTTAAAGAGATGGGATGGTTCGATAAACCATTTAAAGCACAGGATAGAATTGACAAATAAGGGATCAATACTCAAAAGGTGACGCTTGGCTTACGTAACTTCATTAGGGTGCAGTGGAAGGTACTTGAAGGAATATTCGGTCCGCTGGCGAGTTCCAGCCGAAGGGGGGGGATGAAAGGATCCTGACGAGGCGTCTTGGAAAGGAGAACCGTTACTCGACGAACGGCTTGACGAACAATGGCTGTTCTAGGTTGTTCTCTTCTGAACAAAGGGGGGGGGGATGAGAACCGTCTCTTGTCTACGGGCTCAAGAACAATGGCTGTTCTAATGTTGTTCTCCTTTGAACAACAGGGGGGGTGAGAACCGTTTCTTGGCGAAGGGCTCAAAACGAACAATGGCTGTTCTAATGTTGTTCTCCTTGAACAACAGGGGGGGATGAGAACCGTTTCTTGGCGAAGGGCTCAAAACGAACAATGGCTGTTCTAATGCTGTTCTCCTTGAACAACAGGGGGGGGGGGGATGAGAACCGTTTCTTGGCGAAGGGCTCAAAACGAACAATGGCTGTTCTAATGCTGTTCTCCTTGAACAACAGGGGGGGGGGGATGAGAACCGTTTCTTGGCGAAGGGCTCAAAACGAACAATGGCTGTTCTAATGCTGTTCTCCTTGAACAACAGGGGGGGATGTCTTGGGGACTTGGCGTCACTAAAGGCTCGAACCTTTGGCACTCAAGGAATATTGTCCTCCTTCTGGACAAGTGATGGTGAATCTCGAGGTCGAGGTCCCTTGGCGCACAAAGGGAGAGAGGGTCGTGGTGATGTTTCGCGACGAAAATCTGGATCTCCAATCTGATCTTAGTGGTAAAGTTTCCATATAAATAGCCAGGACATCTCCTTGGCGTGGGGGAGAATGGGGAGGAAGCTTCGAGGGAACGCACAGCCGAGCCGGGGAACAATGCCTTATCTGCCCATAAGCCTAACTCGATCTGGCGAGGTCGGCGTATGGGGGCGAACGGGGGGGACGATAACCTCCTTGTTTAAACATTGGCGTCCGGTAGCTGTTGATAAGACTCCAAGCCTCGAATCGAAGATGCACGTGGGTAGCCTCATGGTTTTAAATAAAATGTGATAGAAGTTGAAATGAATGCAGCTCTGAACTCGTTCTATCACAATCATTCCATTCAGTTTATTTTCGATCAAAAGTCATTCTCTTCGTCTATGTTAATTAAATATAAATTTGTCTTATCTCTTCGTTTAATTCTTCGACAGAAAGAAAGAGTGATTACACATCATGTATCTTGTCACGCAATTCAAGTTTGGAGGTGAAATGCGATTTATTATCTGCACTGGCTCTCTATTACGAATTGTAGGTAACCCTTCTTTTAATTAAGCCACAAGTTTTAACCTAAGGTTTAAAGTGAATGCTCAAATTCTAAAGGAATGGAGACGGAATTTCTGCACGCTATTTTGTTTGCTAAAATAAATTATAAAAAGGAAAGAAGAGATGGGGGCACAAGAATTAAAAAAACCTCTCAATAGTAGAAGAGGAGTTTAGAAGACCAACGAAGGAATTACCCGTAAATTATCAGTCACTTTCTCTCAACGACCATAATTTTCTAATTTTAAACAAAAACACATGTTTTACTTTCTGTAAGAAAAGTTAAATTAGACGGAAAATTAATATTTTAAGAATCCTCCAATAGTTGAAGAGACAGTGAAACACTAAAGAAGGAAATCGCAAAGAGCACAATCTTCTGATCCTAAATAAAAAAGTAAGGATAAGGAAAGCCAAAGGTTCATTTAGGATGACCGCGAGGGAGCAAAAGAAAGAAAGGCAAACAACAAGTAATCACCTGACCGATAGACTTCCCCAAATTCAAACCCAATTGCTCCTAAATGGGAAACGAACTTTCAGTTTAAGCTCTTTGCTTTCTGCTAGTATTTATCTGCCCCGAAGTATCGGGTTAGTCTTTTAAAAGGTTTAAATGCATTCTCCAAAGATGCTTTGGACGAGTTGAATCCCCAATTCTATCGTTAGTTAGAATGTAGTCGTAGAAAGGAATTTGACTTAATGAAGTTTTTAAATAAGGGAATCGAAGATATAAATAGAGGTTTGAACAGGCTTGAATGTTGGAGTATAGAGGGTGTTTAACAATAAGATTTGATAAAGGTATTTGATTTGAAAGACTGCACGTTTGCAGTTTAAAATGATTTAGAAGGATTTAGAAGTTCGTTACAAGAATAATTCACGAACTATTTGACGATATGGGAGACACCGAAAAAATAATGAATATAAACTCATCTTGACACCCCAAAATAAGGTCAAAAAAGTCAAATTGAAAAGTGAAATTAGGAAGCTAAGGAAGTAGATGAAACATAAGGCTTCTGGACAAGCGAGAGGAAAAAAAGCGCGTCTCCTTTGAAACTACTTTGCTCTCAGGGGAGGCCTACGGTGTACCCTGGAATTAAGAGTATGAGTGTTGACTGGAATGACTGGAATGAAATATCTGGAACTAGAACTGGATGAAAAAAGTGGTGAAAATGTGTAGTAGTTGTTGATAGTGTTGAAGGAGATTTATTATTGCCCTGGAGCAGAGGACATCACAGGCATGTTTCTCTTTTCTTGTTTTTGATGGTTTCCTCCATTTTGGTTGGATCAGCGTTAGCTGACCTTCCTGTAGTGTTTAACTACTCTTGCCTTTTTTTTTGTTTTAATCTTTCCTTTTATATATATATATATATATATATATATATATATATATATATATATATATATATATCTTAATAAATAATCTTTTTATATATAGATTTTTCCTCCGTCGTTGAGCTAGGCATTCAAGCCTTTCAAATTTACTTTTGCTAACTCGTAGCTTTGCTTTAATCATTTTTGGTTTTATTTAGTATTGTTTAGTTTTGCCTTTGGGGGCATTTCGCCCCATTTATTTATCTTGTTTCAATTGCATTCTTCATTTATTGTGATTGGTTGGGCACTACGCCTCTTTTTTGTTTAATTTTGATTTTGATTTCTCTTTACTTTTACTTGTTGGGCACTTCGCCTCTTTTTCTTAATTCTTATTAGGAGTTTTTGGGCACTTCGCCTCTTTTGTCTACTTTTTTGTCAATATTTAGCTCTTATGATTGGGCACTACGCCTCTTTCTTGTATTTGATGTATTTAGAAGAAAAACTGTGGTTTGGCACTTCGCCTCTTTTATTTTGTCTTAATCTTGGTTTGTTATTGGAGTCAGTATGAATAGTGATCTTGCGAACTGATTTTTTGCGTCCGGTTGTGTTTGTATAACTCGCTATCTGAACAGGGCTACTCGGTTTTCTTGAGAGCACATTTTTCCACTGGGAAATAGTTCTCTCCTTGTAGCCCGTCCAATAGCTTGCTGCGGTAATTCGAGGCCCGCATCTATTTGCGGGAGGATCTCGCGTTCGACTTTTTCCCAGGTCTTTCTCCCTGGCCTCTGGAGGACTAAATTCAGTGGCTCGAATCCTGATCTTGCATGCAGTTCCGTCTGCCGAATATAGTCTAATCTCCTCGCGCCGGTTATAAGCAGGGTAGCCTTGTTCTGGACTCTCTGCATGAGTTTGAGAGAGGATAAACTGGCTGCCTGCATAACCACCGTGGGGTACACCAGAACTGGTCGCACCAGAGTGTTGTACAGTTTCTTGATATTTTTTGAACTGAGATTTACGAACCTGTATAGTTTCCCAAGTTCTCTTTTGGCTAGGGAGACTCGGCTGTTGATGTGCGCCTTATACCCCGTTGAGGTGAAGCGCAGACCCAGGACTTTACCCTCGTTGCAGTACGGGTAAAGTTCTTCTCTGACGATGACGTCATCCCTTTTCCGGCGGTTCATTGGGAGGATTTGAAACTTTCGGCGGTTTGTTTTTTTATTTTCCACTTTCTTTCGAATCGGTTGATGTTCTCGATTTCGGTAGCTGTCTCCCTTTCTTGAACTCCAGCGTTCCTATAGTAACCGGGAATGATTTGAGTGATGTCGTCTGCAAACTGCAGATACATCACATCCTCCCCAACTGGAGCAGGTAAGTCCAACGTGTACACAAGGTACAGCAGCGGACTCAGACAGCTACCTTGTGGAACCCCCGCCTCTAGCTCAAATATGGGTCCTCTGTTGCCCTCGATCGAGATACGGGCTTTTCTCTCCATGATGTAGTCACAGAGGACCCTAAGAGGCCTAAGATCTTGAATTGTAGACTTCTTAGCCAAACCTTGTCGAAGGCCTTCTGTACATCGCGCAACACCACATCTACATACCTCCCATCAGCTTTTCAGCGGGCTAGTTTTTTGGTTAGGAGGGCAAGGGCTGTGTCAGTCTCCCGCCTCCTGCGAAACCCGTGTTGCTGAGGGTTGTGAGCTTCCAGCTCGGTCAGCTGATCTTGTAGCCTATTGGCTAGAAACTTCTCGTAGATTTTACCTACAAACTCCAGGAGGGATATTGGCCTGTAGTCCACCAGTTGATCTGGGTGTTTGTTCCCTTTAGGGATCAAAATGTTTTTAGCCATTTTTAGCGCCTTTGGGGAAGTAGCCCGTATTCAGGGAAGCGTTGAAGATGTTAGTGATTCCCTGAATGATCTGCCGGGGGCATGCACCAGGTTGTTCTTAGTGATGCCCGTCCAGCCTGGTGCCATTTGTTTAAAGGTTTTAAGACTTCCATGACCTCTACCGTTGTTATTGGTCAGCCATGGTCCACCATTTCCATCCCTTCGTCAACGTAGGCTTGTGGGTGCGTTCGATGTATGATCTGGTTGAGTTCCTCAACCAGATGGTCTTCGAATTCCTGGTCAAATTCCGCATCGTCCTCTGGTGTTATTGAGAAGATTTCCTTCCAGAACGTGCGGAATCTTTCCTCCAGGACCGCTTGATCCTTAAAGTAGTCATCGCCCTTCTTGATGCGGGTCTTTCCTCTACTTGGAAGTCCTTTTAGTTTTTTCACTAGGCGCCAGAATTTATCGGGGGCCATCTCGCTGTCCAACCTGGCTATTAGGCTGTTCCAGATCTCAGCCTGTTGTTGGTTAATAGCCAGCTTTAGCTCGTCGCGTGGCGACGGAGTAGCGAGCTTCTTTCCCGATTAGTACCCGCTCTTCTTATCTCCTCATACACCTCCCTGTGCTCCCTGGCGATCTCTTTCATTTCTTCGGTCCAACGAGGTTGTGGAAGAGTCTTGTACCCTGTCATGGGTACGCACTCACGATCAGCCTCGATGATGAGGGCTGTTATCCCCTCCAGCTCCCCGTCGATCTCCTCTAATGTGGCCTCGCTCAGGGTGGCTGGTTCGTAAACGCCTAGGATTTCTCCGTAGCGTTCCCAGTCGGCCGAGGCGTAGCTCTTGCGGAGAGGGACCGGAATCTGGATCGGAGCGAGTGAGATGGTAGTTAAGATCGCCATATGGTCGCTGGGCACTGCTGGTCCTGGCTCACTATAGTAATTGAACAGGAAGCCGCCACTTGTCATGATTATGTCGGGCTTGGTTGCTGCCCGAGAGGTGATATAGGTCGGAAATTTAGGTTCTATCCTCTGGATGTTTTTGCGTCTCATAATTATTTCCAAGTTATAGCCTCTGTTATTCGTATTACCATAGTCAGCCGTTCGGCATCTGGCGTTGAGGTCGCCCCCAAGGAATACCATTCTACCGTGACCGAACAAGGTGTAGAAGTTGTTGAGGGGCAGGTACGCTCTACGAGGGGGTTGATACGCCGCCGAGATCACGAGGTTGCCCACTAATGTAGGCATCTCAATCGCCATGAATGACTCGTCCAGTTCTGAAAGGTGCCTGAACGAGAGATTCTTTTTGATTGTAATTCCGGTGCCGTCAAACCTCTCCTGAGAATGGTTCTTAGCAACTACTCTTTAGCCCGGTATCTTCATTTGGTACGATGTTGTGTCGATACCGTGCTCCGAAATTAATATGATGTCGGGGTCTAGCACACGGAATATGTTTCTATACGCCGTTGCTTTTCCCTCCCATCCATTAACATTGAGTGTTGCTATCTTCAACCTGTTGTTCGGGTTTTCCATTCTCTTTTCTGGCTCCTAGTGTTTCTTGGTGAAGGGACGCTTTTTCCCATTCCTCTTCTTTTTAAATTCCGCTGTGGGTAATTATTCCAGTGTGTCCCTGTATAGGGTGATGTTGTTACTGTTGAGGGCCTCTTTGACTACCTCTTCGTCACACTGGGCATCATAATCCGACTTGTAGAATTTCTTTTTGATACCAACTAGGATCTTGTTGGTATCGTTGTCCTTTGAGAAGGGGAGTTGTTCGGATGCATAGATCCTGAGGTTCAACTCATCCGCGTCTAAAGTTTTCTTAGTCGCTCGCTTCTTCTTCCTACTCTTTCCAACGCTTGGTACGGCTTCTGTGTCTGAGGACTCCGTTGATTCAGAATCCTCAGAGCTCTCCTTTTCATTTCTGTTGTCGTTCTTCGTCCTGACAGTATCTTCCCTTTTCTTCCTGGCTTCAATTCTGCGATCCGGCCGTTGGGTTTCTCCTGTGTCTTTTCCTATCTTGCTTGACCGTTGGTTGATTCTCTTTAGGAACCATCGGTAGTTGGAGGACGTCTTCTGAAGGGGGGTCGTCCGGGAACCACATCTGGTTCAGGCCATTTTTTTCCAGCATCTGGTTCAGCTCCTTTGCGAAGCAACCTGGCTGGGTTAGATTCCTGACATGGGCATACAGGATGCATGTCAGGATTTTGGTCGACTCTTCATTTTGTAGTTTAAGGTAGGTCTTATTGATTGCCGCCACAGGTTGGGCTGCTTTAGCGACTTGGGCGTACGAGGTGTGCGCTTTCTTAGTCGCCTCTTCTCGACTTTTCCTTTGTTTATTTTTTATAATCTATTTTTTGGGGGGGACAGGCCATTGCCATAGTCCGGTGTCCCTGACCAAAGTTAATACATTTTTCATGAGGGCTCTGGCAGCTCTTCCAGTGGAATATCTTTGTTTTCTGTTTTAAAAATGTGTAACGTTTGTAAAAGTAACCCATATAACACCAAGAGGGGAGAAGGGAACCTCAAGCTCCCACGTGTCTAGGATAATTGTAATGTGACCCACTATCTGTGCTAAGGTTCAAGATTGGGCCAAGAAAAGATGGTCCGCAGAGGGATGCGACGACGTTCGTCGCAGGCTTAAAGCCAAAACGAGCATAAGAACTTACCTTCGCAGGTCAAGGTCCTGAACAACGTAACAGATATTATGAAAGGGCGTTAAGCATCATTGTTAAACAAAGTTTCAAAACAATGAAATAAAAACGGCAAACAGGCGAAAGGATACGAAATTAGACCCATTGACGGCGAATATTAAACAATTATTCATCCACCGAGAGTATCAGGAGACAAGGAGAGGTGAGGTAGCTGCAGGTAAAAAAAGTTCACTCTTTTAAGTATCTTTTTTAAATATTTTGATCAGATTAAAAATGTTTACATTCATACTGTTGACATTCGGATGTAATTAAATTAGTTAGGCAATAACTTTTTATTGCCTAATAATTCTCAACGTCGCACAAGATATTTATTCGAATTTCATTTATTTATCGAATGATATAAATATCTTCAATTTATGCCCTTTACTTTTTTATTGCCCGATTATTCTCGATGTCGCACTGGATATTTCTTCTCTTTTTATTTATTTATCGAATGATGCATATATCTTTAATTTACATTCCTTACTTAGGTGACTGACCTGTTGTAGAAATTTGTTTATATTAGGGTAGTAGATCCTTCTACTAAGAAACATTCGCAAAAATGAAATTAATACAAACCAAGGTTGGATTAAGACAAACTGAGAAAAATTTGCATTAAATAGCGAGACTTGGTGGAACGACCATTACAGTAAGTATTAGTAAGTAGGCTTGTAGGAGCGAGTTGTCTAAATTCTCGCACAGAATTACATCTTGTTCTTATAATAGTTGTACTATTCACTCTACTGTTACCAAGTTGGGAGTACATTAAAATAAATACATCTCCTCAATATATAGTTTTATACATTAGATTAGTTTTAAATATCTCATTAAATTTAAAATCCAGTATTTTCATATTCTATAACAGAATATGAACAATTAACTTGTGTTGCATCTTACGACATTCAGTATAGCTGTTGAGGCTCACTGCTCTATATCATCAAGCTAATACGGTATCCTCTAACCACACACTGAGTCATAATAGGGAAAAGATTATCTGTGTGATCCTCCCCCCCTCCCACATACACACAAATCCCAGTATATTTCACACGGCAAAAAAAGGAAAGAAAGGCGTGAAATATTGCCAAGCTCCGGTTTCAATTTTGACCATAAAAACGTTGGGTAATGGAGCAGCAGCTGGAGTTCCTTTCTAGGCACCGTCTATCTCTTTCTTATAATTGTTTGTTGTTGAATTATTATGAACACTATGGAATTCTGGAAAATAGGCCGGTTGATACCACAGCCAAACAATAAACCTGGCACACATCGATTAAATTATTATAATTTGGTAGCATATTCAAAGTTGTTTTATTTTAGTTTTAAAAAGCAGCGTTCATAGTACATAATTTAATGCTGTTCTCCTTGAACAACAGGGGGGGGGGGGATGAGAACCGTTTCTTGGCGAAGGGCTCAAAACGAACAATGGCTGTTCTAATGCTGTTCTCCTTGAACAACAGGGGGGGGGGATGAGAACCGTTTCTTGGCGAAGGGCTCAAAACGAACAATGGCTGTTCTAATGCTGTTCTCCTTGAACAACAGGGGGGGATGCCTTGGGGACTTGGCGTCACTAAAGGCTCGAACCTTTGGCACTCAAGGAATATTGTCCTCCTTCTGGACAAGTGATGGTGAATCTCGAGGTCGAGGTCCCTTGGCGCACAAAGGGAGAGAGGGTCGTGGTGATGTTTCGCGACGAAAATCTGGATCTCCAATCTGATCTTAGTGGTAAAGTTTCCATATAAATAGCCAGGACATCTCCTTGGCGTGGGGGAGAATGGGGAGGAAGCTTCGAGGGAACGCACAGCCGAGCCGGGGAACAATGCCTTATCTGCCCATAAGCCTAACTCGATCTGGCGAGGTCGGCGTATGGGGGCGAACGGGGGGGACGATAACCTCCTTGTTTAAACATTGGCGTCCGGTAGCTGTTGATAAGACTCCAAGCCTCGAATCGAAGATGCACGTGGGTAGCCTCATGGTTTTAAATAAAATGTGATAGAAGTTGAAATGAATGCAGCTCTGAACTCGTTCTATCACAATCATTCCATTCAGTTTATTTTCGATCAAAAGTCATTCTCTTCGTCTATGTTAATTAAATATAAATTTGTCTTATCTCTTCGTTTAATTCTTCGACAGAAAGAAAGAGTGATTACACATCATGTATCTTGTCACGCAATTCAAGTTTGGAGGTGAAATGCGATTTATTATCTGCACTGGCTCTCTATTACGAATTGTAGGTAACCCTTCTTTTAATTAAGCCACAAGTTTTAACCTAAGGTTTAAAGTGAATGCTCAAATTCTAAAGGAATGGAGACGGAATTTCTGCACGCTATTTTGTTTGATAAAATAAATTATAAAAAGGAAAGAAGAGATGGGGGCACAAGAATTAAAAAAACCTCTCAATAGTAGAAGAGGAGTTTAGAAGACCAACGAAGGAATTACCCGTAAATTATCAGTCACTTTCTCTCAACGACCATAATTTTCTAATTTTAAACAAAAACACATGTTTTACTTTCTGTAAGAAAAGTTAAATTAGACGGAAAATTAATATTTTAAGAATCCTCCAATAGTTGAAGAGACAGTGAAACACTAAAGAAGGAAATCGCAAAGAGCACAATCTTCTGATCCTAAATAAAAAAGTAAGGATAAGGAAAGCCAAAGGTTCATTTAGGATGACCGCGAGGGAGCAAAAGAAAGAAAGGCAAACAACAAGTAATCACCTGACCGATAGACTTCCCCAAATTCAAACCCAATTGCTCCTAAATGGGAAACGAACTTTCAGTTTAAGCTCTTTGCTTTCTGCTAGTATTTATCTGCCCCGAAGTATCGGGTTAGTCTTTTAAAAGGTTTAAATGCATTCTCCAAAGATGCTTTGGACGAGTTGAATCCCCAATTCTATCGTTAGTTAGAATGTAGTCGTAGAAAGGAATTTGACTTAATGAAGTTTTTAAATAAGGGAATCGAAGATATAAATAGAGGTTTGAACAGGCTTGAATGTTGGAGTATAGAGGGTGTTTAACAATAAGATTTGATAAAGGTATTTGATTTGAAAGACTGCACGTTTGCAGTTTAAAATGATTTAGAAGGATTTAGAAGTTCGTTACAAGAATAATTCACGAACTATTTGACGATATGGGAGACACCGAAAAAATAATGAATATAAACTCATCTTGACACCCCAAAATAAGGTCAAAAAAGTCAAATTGAAAAGTGAAATTAGGAAGCTAAGGAAGTAGATGAAACATAAGGCTTCTGGACAAGCGAGAGGAAAAAAAGCGCGTCTCCTTTGAAACTACTTTGCTCTCAGGGGAGGCCTACGGTGTACCCTGGAATTAAGAGTATGAGTGTTGACTGGAATGACTGGAATGAAATATCTGGAACTAGAACTGGATGAAAAAAGTGGTGAAAATGTGTAGTAGTTGTTGATAGTGTTGAAGGAGATTTATTATTGCCCTGGAGCAGAGGACATCACAGGCATGTTTCTCTTTTCTTGTTTTTGATGGTTTCCTCCATTTTGGTTGGATCAGCGTTAGCTGACCTTCCTGTAGTGTTTAACTACTCTTGCCTTTTTTTTTGTTTTAATCTTTCCTTTTATATATATATATATATATATATATATATATATATATATATATATATATATATATCTTAATAAATAATCTTTTTATATATAGATTTTTCCTCCGTCGTTGAGCTAGGCATTCAAGCCTTTTAAATTTACTTTTGCTAACTCGTAGCTTTGCTTTAATCATTTTTGGTTTTATTTAGTATTGTTTAGTTTTGCCTTTGGGGGCATTTCGCCCCATTTATTTATCTTGTTTCAATTGCATTCTTCATTTATTGTGATTGGTTGGGCACTACGCCTCTTTTTTGTTTAATTTTGATTTTGATTTCTCTTTACTTTTACTTGTTGGGCACTTCGCCTCTTTTTCTTAATTCTTATTAGGAGTTTTTGGGCACTTCGCCTCTTTTGTCTACTTTTTTGTCAATATTTAGCTCTTATGATTGGGCACTACGCCTCTTTCTTGTATTTGATGTATTTAGAAGAAAAACTGTGGTTTGGCACTTCGCCTCTTTTATTTTGTCTTAATCTTGGTTTGTTATTGGAGTCAGTATGAATAGTGATCTTGCGAACTGATTTTTTGCGTCCGGTTGTGTTTGTATAACTCGCTATCTGAACAGGGCTACTCGGTTTTCTTGAGAGCACATTTTTCCACTGGGAAATAGTTCTCTCCTTGTAGCCCGTCCAATAGCTTGCTGCGGTAATTCGAGGCCCGCATCTATTTGCGGGAGGATCTCGCGTTCGACTTTTTCCCAGGTCTTTCTCCCTGGCCTCTGGAGGACTAAATTCAGTGGCTCGAATCCTGATCTTGCATGCAGTTCCGTCTGCCGAATATAGTCTAATCTCCTCGCGCCGGTTATAAGCAGGGTAGCCTTGTTCTGGACTCTCTGCATGAGTTTGAGAGAGGATAAACTGGCTGCCTGCATAACCACCGTGGGGTACACCAGAACTGGTCGCACCAGAGTGTTGTACAGTTTCTTGATATTTTTTGAACTGAGATTTACGAACCTGTATAGTTTCCCAAGTTCTCTTTTGGCTAGGGAGACTCGGCTGTTGATGTGCGCCTTATACCCCGTTGAGGTGAAGCGCAGACCCAGGACTTTACCCTCGTTGCAGTACGGGTAAAGTTCTTCTCTGACGATGACGTCATCCCTTTTCCGGCGGTTCATTGGGAGGATTTGAAACTTTCGGCGGTTTGTTTTTTTATTTTCCACTTTCTTTCGAATCGGTTGATGTTCTCGATTTCGGTAGCTGTCTCCCTTTCTTGAACTCCAGCGTTCCTATAGTAACCGGGAATGATTTGAGTGATGTCGTCTGCAAACTGCAGATACATCACATCCTCCCCAACTGGAGCAGGTAAGTCCAACGTGTACACAAGGTACAGCAGCGGACTCAGACAGCTACCTTGTGGAACCCCCGCCTCTAGCTCAAATATGGGTCCTCTGTTGCCCTCGATCGAGATACGGGCTTTTCTCTCCATGATGTAGTCACAGAGGACCCTAAGAGGCCTAAGATCTTGAATTGTAGACTTCTTAGCCAAACCTTGTCGAAGGCCTTCTGTACATCGCGCAACACCACATCTACATACCTCCCATCAGCTTTTCAGCGGGCTAGTTTTTTGGTTAGGAGGGCAAGGGCTGTGTCAGTCTCCCGCCTCCTGCGAAACCCGTGTTGCTGAGGGTTGTGAGCTTCCAGCTCGGTCAGCTGATCTTGTAGCCTATTGGCTAGAAACTTCTCGTAGATTTTACCTACAAACTCCAGGAGGGATATTGGCCTGTAGTCCACCAGTTGATCTGGGTGTTTGTTCCCTTTAGGGATCAAAATGTTTTTAGCCATTTTTAGCGCCTTTGGGGAAGTAGCCCGTATTCAGGGAAGCGTTGAAGATGTTAGTGATTCCCTGAATGATCTGCCGGGGGCATGCACCAGGTTGTTCTTAGTGATGCCCGTCCAGCCTGGTGCCATTTGTTTAAAGGTTTTAAGACTTCCATGACCTCTACCGTTGTTATTGGTCAGCCATGGTCCACCATTTCCATCCCTTCGTCAACGTAGGCTTGTGGGTGCGTTCGATGTATGATCTGGTTGAGTTCCTCAACCAGATGGTCTTCGAATTCCTGGTCAAATTCCGCATCGTCCTCTGGTGTTATTGAGAAGATTTCCTTCCAGAACGTGCGGAATCTTTCCTCCAGGACCGCTTGATCCTTAAAGTAGTCATCGCCCTTCTTGATGCGGGTCTTTCCTCTACTTGGAAGTCCTTTTAGTTTTTTCACTAGGCGCCAGAATTTATCGGGGGCCATCTCGCTGTCCAACCTGGCTATTAGGCTGTTCCAGATCTCAGCCTGTTGTTGGTTAATAGCCAGCTTTAGCTCGTCGCGTGGCGACGGAGTAGCGAGCTTCTTTCCCGATTAGTACCCGCTCTTCTTATCTCCTCATACACCTCCCTGTGCTCCCTGGCGATCTCTTTCATTTCTTCGGTCCAACGAGGTTGTGGAAGAGTCTTGTACCCTGTCATGGGTACGCACTCACGATCAGCCTCGATGATGAGGGCTGTTATCCCCTCCAGCTCCCCGTCGATCTCCTCTAATGTGGCCTCGCTCAGGGTGGCTGGTTCGTAAACGCCTAGGATTTCTCCGTAGCGTTCCCAGTCGGCCGAGGCGTAGCTCTTGCGGAGAGGGACCGGAATCTGGATCGGAGCGAGTGAGATGGTAGTTAAGATCGCCATATGGTCGCTGGGCACTGCTGGTCCTGGCTCACTATAGTAATTGAACAGGAAGCCGCCACTTGTCATGATTATGTCGGGCTTGGTTGCTGCCCGAGAGGTGATATAGGTCGGAAATTTAGGTTCTATCCTCTGGATGTTTTTGCGTCTCATAATTATTTCCAAGTTATAGCCTCTGTTATTCGTATTACCATAGTCAGCCGTTCGGCATCTGGCGTTGAGGTCGCCCCCAAGGAATACCATTCTACCGTGACCGAACAAGGTGTAGAAGTTGTTGAGGGGCAGGTACGCTCTACGAGGGGGTTGATACGCCGCCGAGATCACGAGGTTGCCCACTAATGTAGGCATCTCAATCGCCATGAATGACTCGTCCAGTTCTGAAAGGTGCCTGAACGAGAGATTCTTTTTGATTGTAATTCCGGTGCCGTCAAACCTCTCCTGAGAATGGTTCTTAGCAACTACTCTTTAGCCCGGTATCTTCATTTGGTACGATGTTGTGTCGATACCGTGCTCCGAAATTAATATGATGTCGGGGTCTAGCACACGGAATATGTTTCTATACGCCGTTGCTTTTCTCTCCCATCCATTAACATTGAGTGTTGCTATCTTCAACCTGTTGTTCGGGTTTTCCATTCTCTTTTCTGGCTCCTAGTGTTTCTTGGTGAAGGGACGCTTTTTCCCATTCCTCTTCTTTTTAAATTCCGCTGTGGGTAATTATTCCAGTGTGTCCCTGTATAGGGTGATGTTGTTACTGTTGAGGGCCTCTTTGACTACCTCTTCGTCACACTGGGCATCATAATCCGACTTGTAGAATTTCTTTTTGATACCAACTAGGATCTTGTTGGTATCGTTGTCCTTTGAGAAGGGGAGTTGTTCGGATGCATAGATCCTGAGGTTCAACTCATCCGCGTCTAAAGTTTTCTTAGTCGCTCGCTTCTTCTTCCTACTCTTTCCAACGCTTGGTACGGCTTCTGTGTCTGAGGACTCCGTTGATTCAGAATCCTCAGAGCTCTCCTTTTCATTTCTGTTGTCGTTCTTCGTCCTGACAGTATCTTCCCTTTTCTTCCTGGCTTCAATTCTGCGATCCGGCCGTTGGGTTTCTCCTGTGTCTTTTCCTATCTTGCTTGACCGTTGGTTGATTCTCTTTAGGAACCATCGGTAGTTGGAGGACGTCTTCTGAAGGGGGGTCGTCCGGGAACCACATCTGGTTCAGGCCATTTTTTTCCAGCATCTGGTTCAGCTCCTTTGCGAAGCAACCTGGCTGGGTTAGATTCCTGACATGGGCATACAGGATGCATGTCAGGATTTTGGTCGACTCTTCATTTTGTAGTTTAAGGTAGGTCTTATTGATTGCCGCCACAGGTTGGGCTGCTTTAGCGACTTGGGCGTACGAGGTGTGCGCTTTCTTAGTCGCCTCTTCTCGACTTTTCCTTTGTTTATTTTTTATAATCTATTTTTTGGGGGGGACAGGCCATTGCCATAGTCCGGTGTCCCTGACCAAAGTTAATACATTTTTCATGAGGGCTCTGGCAGCTCTTCCAGTGGAATATCTTTGTTTTCTGTTTTAAAAATGTGTAACGTTTGTAAAAGTAACCCATATAACACCAAGAGGGGAGAAGGGAACCTCAAGCTCCCACGTGTCTAGGATAATTGTAATGTGACCCACTATCTGTGCTAAGGTTTAAGATTGGGCCAAGAAAAGATGGTCCGCAGAGGGATGCGACGACGTTCGTCGCAGGCTTAAAGCCAAAACGAGCATAAGAACTTACCTTCGCAGGTCAAGGTCCTGAACAACGTAACAGATATTATGAAAGGGCGTTAAGCATCATTGTTAAACAAAGTTTCAAAACAATGAAATAAAAACGGCAAACAGGCGAAAGGATACGAAATTAGACCCATTGACGGCGAATATTAAACAATTATTCATCCACCGAGAGTATCAGGAGACAAGGAGAGGTGAGGTAGCTGCAGGTAAAAAAAGTTCACTCTTTTAAGTATCTTTTTTAAATATTTTGATCAGATTAAAAATGTTTACATTCATACTGTTGACATTCGGATGTAATTAAATTAGTTAGGCAATAACTTTTTATTGCCTAATAATTCTCAACGTCGCACAAGATATTTATTCGAATTTCATTTATTTATCGAATGATATAAATATCTTCAATTTATGCCCTTTACTTTTTTATTGCCCGATTATTCTCGATGTCGCACTGGATATTTCTTCTCTTTTTATTTATTTATCGAATGATGCATATATCTTTAATTTACATTCCTTACTTAGGTGACTGACCTGTTGTAGAAATTTGTTTATATTAGGGTAGTAGATCCTTCTACTAAGAAACATTCGCAAAAATGAAATTAATACAAACCAAGGTTGGATTAAGACAAACTGAGAAAAATTTGCATTAAATAGCGAGACTTGGTGGAACGACCATTACAGTAAGTATTAGTAAGTAGGCTTGTAGGAGCGAGTTGTCTAAATTCTCGCACAGAATTACATCTTGTTCTTATAATAGTTGTACTATTCACTCTACTGTTACCAAGTTGGGAGTACATTAAAATAAATACATCTCCTCAATATATAGTTTTATACATTAGATTAGTTTTAAATATCTCATTAAATTTAAAATCCAGTATTTTCATATTCTATAACAGAATATGAACAATTAACTTGTGTTGCATCTTACGACATTCAGTATAGCTGTTGAGGCTCACTGCTCTATATCATCAAGCTAATACGGTATCCTCTAACCACACACTGAGTCATAATAGGGAAAAGATTATCTGTGTGATCCTCCCCCCCTCCCACATACACACAAATCCCAGTATATTTCACACGGCAAAAAAAGGAAAGAAAGGCGTGAAATATTGCCAAGCTCCGGTTTCAATTTTGACCATAAAAACGTTGGGTAATGGAGCAGCAGCTGGAGTTCCTTTCTAGGCACCGTCTATCTCTTTCTTATAATTGTTTGTTGTTGAATTATTATGAACACTATGGAATTCTGGAAAATAGGCCGGTTGATACCACAGCCAAACAATAAACCTGGCACACATCGATTAAATTATTATAATTTGGTAGCATATTCAAAGTTGTTTTATTTTAGTTTTAAAAAGCAGCGTTCATAGTAATTTAATAAGTTTCGCTTATTTTTATTCAAGATCGATCGATATGATAATATTTTGAACTTTTATGCAGAGGTACATTAGTTTCCTTTTCTTAATGGTAAGTAAATAATAATAATAAAAAGCTTCAGTTACCGATTGTTCGTTTTACGTCTTTGAATGAAAAACCGAACCAATGTATCAGTTGTTTTAACAGTCAATTGCGAAAATGTTGAACATGAAACAAATAAAAGGGGTAGAATTACTCTGGTGAACAAAAAAAATCTTTGTTAGTCGTCAAGTTTTTTTCAACTGATTTAGGACAATTTTTCTCTGTTGAATCCGAAAATGGCATTCGTTTCATCCTATCTGGTCAAATTTTTGTGCTGAGTTGATTTTTAAAAAGTGCGATCTTATAACTAAATAGATTACATTTTTGTGACATCTTAAGTTGATTTTTGTTAATATTTCTCATTCGAAATAGGTTTTTAAGATAAAAAACATAGTTTCTCTAACACAATTTATTAATTAAATATTAAAAAAATTGATTAGTGAATATTGAATAGTAGACATTGATAAAGGTAAGTAAGTACATGTAAATTGGATATTAGGTCATTATTGGCATGAACTTCTTCGAACTTCTAGAATTCTCACCGGTAGGGATATCCAACACTAATCAGCCATCATGGCGGCATCCCAGCGTCTCTGATACCTGGTCTCCATCTCTTTCATGTGCTGATGGAATATCTCCCCCTGTCATTGCTCATTGATCCCAGATTCTCAGGAAACCGATCCATATGTGAAATTAAGTAATTCATTTTGATGTTAATGTTGCATCCGAGGTTTCTGAAAGCACTCAGCATATTGGTGACAAGTTATGCGTAGTTTCTGGCCTTGTTATTGCTACAAAGTTCTGCACAACCAGAACAAAAGCCTCCCACGCTTCCAGTTCAACTTCTTTCATTGAGTTTTCAAACTCTGGATCTCTGATGAGTTGATCAATTTAATGACCGCCAAAGATGCCAGCTTTCAAATTCTTCATGGTTAATCTTTGAAAAGCGTGGGAAGAGTATCCTGTCTCTGTCCATCAGAGGGTTGTTTATGACGTTCTTAGCTCTGTAAGGCACAATTCCTTCCGTACACGTCTCTTTCTTCCTGTAGTACTGAGATTGGATCCTGCCTATCACATATGCACAGAAAGTATGGGCACTTTGTGTACCCGGTCTGTTGTCCTAGAAAAATGTTCGCCATTTTCAAATCAACACTAATCAACTACTCATACTGATCCAACATTTAACTTCATCGCTTTATACTTCCCATTCAGTGTAGTCGAGTGAGCGAGGAGGATAGAGGCAAACTGGCTGCTTTTGTGCAGCAGAACACATTTACTGATCGCTTGCTGCTGCAAATAAAGTCTCCAATCTTCAGGTTGATATTATGGCATTCTAAGTTTCTGTAAATGCTGCACAGTATCTGTACAGTACACCAAGTCCTTCTTTACAGAGAAGATAAACAATGGTACTCTTCATGTATATTGTGGCAGAAAGTGATGCAAGCACTCTCAGAGTGGAGTTTTTTGCCTTCAATCTGGATGCCAACAGTTTGGCAGAGGACTTTGACAAGCTGAGATCGTGAACGAGATTATTTAGCTCCGATGTGCGAAAATGATATGGAGCATCATTGTGAAAAAACACTTCTTCTTCTTCTTCATTTTCTTCAACACCAGATGAATCTTCGTTACGAATATCAGGAAGTTCCCTAAGAAAAGTACTAGAACTTCATCACGAGCTACAGGACGACGTGATGATTGAACATCAGAATACCTGAAGCTGGTTCAGTTCTTTCTGTTGATTCTATTAACATCACTAGCGTAGAAAGCGTATTGTTTGTAGGCTTCCTCCAAACCAGGGAAACACTAAACTCCGCTTGTCATTAGTACAACGATGAGGATGCTCGGTACATGTTGTACATAGTATGTGCGGCGCTTAAGCTTTATCTTGGTCACCAAGTTTTATACCAAAATAAGTTTGGTAACCACTCTTTATGAAACTTGTTACTGGATTCGTATTAGGAACAACGGTATATTAACCTCATATGTCGCAGAGGACATCTGGGTTACTTTTGCAAGAACTTCTGGCCTAATTCACTTACAAAAGAAATATTCAAAAAATGCCGCATAGAACTTTTCAGAGTTCGTTTATTTAAAGAAATAAGAAATATATTTTGCATCATATAAATAGAAAATATCCGTACATGTAAAATAAAGCGTAAAAAACATCATGTGCCGATAATTAAAAAATTTAACCTGATTGAACAAAACTAGTGTGGTTTTGTATTCATAGTACCAAAATTCTCCTAAGTCAGCCCTAAAACTTAGGAATAAAATTGGTGTTGGCCAGTGTAATCGGTTAATTTACTTTTGTAATTAAAAATTAGTTTGGCAAAGCGAATTTTAGCACCGAAATTGAACTTGCTAATTTAGTTTAGTTGAAGAATAAGAATAGATGTTTGAAGAGAGTTAAAGGATTTTTCTCCGTTGATGGTTGAATTAATTAATTTGAATTGTGTTTCGACTTTGAATTATAGGTTCATGTAAAACAGTATTCTTGTGAATAATGTCTTTGCAATTAATACATTACCATGTCTTGGTTTGAATCACAAGCACAAATTAAGGAAACAAGAAATTGACGGCCACAGATTCCTCTTGATATTTTTTGGTTGCCCGGGAACGAGATCAAATGTAAGGGGCTAAGCCGTAGCCCCAAGCCCTCCGAGATTAGGTATTGCAGGGCCACCCTAGTAGGAGGTTAGTTTTCTCACGCCAAGATGTGATGAAAACAGAGGCGTTTCCTGGAAAATTTAAGTAACTAAAGAGGGGTTGTGGTTGTTTTTCGATTAGCTGTTTAGGCGCAAAGATTTGCTATTAAATTAACAACTGGTTTGTGTAACAGGGTCTCATAGTCCTAGACGATAGGAACAAAGAAAAATCGGAGATTAAAGGGAACCACTTTAGCAGCTTCCTGCGTGGGAGAAGCTTAAAACCGACAAAGGTTTGTAGCATTTCACACGCTAACAATTGTAGAAGAATAAGGTCGAAGGCCGACCTCGTGCCTTTCTGTAACCTCGTGGTCTCGAGATCGCCACATGGAGCGTGAGAAGCGAGGGTGATCTATGGTGAGAATGCAGTACACGCTATTTTATTGCACTCCAGCTGCATTTACTTAGGGACACATTTTTTCTCGTCACGCACGTTCTTTCAGACAGCCTCCTGCCCTCCGACACAGATCAAAGCTCTTCAAACATTCTAAGTCAACTTTATCTCGGTTCCCCGAAGGAGTCGTTGCCTTCCCCGAAGATCTCGTAAGTCGTGAAGACTCTCGCCAGGCAATTCCAGCCATTGGCGAAGCGTCTATATAATAACCTGGCTCGGTTCAGAGAGTGGCACTGAAACCCTGTAGTACCATAGCACCGAATCACAGCAGCCCGGCAGCGCACTGTTTCACCTAATTCCGCGTACGAGCAAAGGACCCGCTCACCCGTCGCGATCGAAGACAGCTGCGATTTTGATTTAAAGACGAAGGCTAAATTTACATCCATGAACTCTGCCATACTCAATCGGCGAGTATCTGACAAGGAACTCCATCTCCGAAGGCCAAACTACGTGTGATCCCTCATCCGATGCGTGAGGTAACCCAGCTTCTCTATCATAGTCATCGTATCCCGATTGGCCCTTTCCTTCAATGAACACGTAAGAAGTTTCAATTGTTGACACCTGCAGATTATTCTATAATCTGGTCTACCCAAAACCGTCCCATCCTATATGTGAGCCTCGGATTAAAATCCCCTTTTTAATCACCGACCTGAACTGGACCACTAGTCCCATATTTATCCCTCCTGTGTCTCGTGCGGCCATTTAATTTCACATGTACGATCATTTCTTTTAAACTCTGTACCTGTATATGTTTAAATTTTATTTATTTGTTAGTAAAGGTATATTGTTTTTATCCTCTTTTTCTTGCAACGCTGAAAGAGTACCAGCTACCTTTTAATCTTTGGACAACTTGCACTCTGAATTATTTGTTTTGAAAGGACCTGGCAATTAAAAGGTAAATCATTCCCACTGAATTCTTAACTATTTCCCCTTCACGAACCGGTTAGGTCGACTCTCAAACAGACTTCGACCAAACCCCCCAAAATCACACACACACACACACACACACACACATATATATATATATATATATATATATATATATATATATATATATATATATGAAATGAATAACTCACAAAGTAGCACGTGAGATTCGCAATGAATGCAATGTCCCGCAGGAAAAATAAAAAGGTGCTTCCAAGGTGTTTTTAAGACTCCATCTATCGCAAACCTACAAATTCAACTCTTATATCCATTTTTACTCTGCGCATAGTCTCAAATCAAACGCTCCATTTTTACCTCTATGTTTTTACGGGCTTTACGAGTTGTTAGTCCTGAATATATGGATTCTGAATTCTTCAGTATCTTTGAAATTAGCCATAAACTATGTGACCCTTATCTGTTTTTTCTAAACTGTCTTTTTTCTGCAAAAAAGACTTTCTATAATACAGCTCCTGCTATCCCTTTTAATGTTAAAATCTTTTGGTTTTACCCTTCTCTGTTTGTTTCATTGACCTTCCCCGTCTTTTAAAAAACTTTAACATTTCAGTTGCTTTCAAATACGAGTCAACTATAAAAAACACTCTAGTTCACAATAATTGTAATACTATTCGGAGAGTCTATTCGGGTGAATGTTCTATTTGTCCAAGTAAATATTTTAGACAAACAGGAATCTAATTATCTGTCTGTATTTATCAGCAGAAATACAATGTTAGGAGGGCTGTAAATAATAGTGCGTTTTTTATGCATATGTCCAAAAATAACCACTTAATTAATTGGAATTCAACAAAATTTATTTTTCGCTCAAATGACTCAATTAAAAGAAACCTTGTTGAATGTTCATGTATAAGCCAATTTAATAACTTTAAAATTTCCCCCGTCCTTTTTAAAATTGATCTTATGAAAAAACTAATTCTTAAAGAAATTAGCTTTGACTTATGTTCCTAATTTTTTTTTGCAATTTTCATTTTTATGGGAACCCGATTTGTCAATTTAATTATTGCATTGATTTTTTATTAACATTATTTTATTACTCTTCCTCTCTACTTGTCCCTCTTCCCTTCGTTTCAATTTACTTCTCATGTCTCTCCTAATCTCCCTCTTTAGACTATCGCTTTATCCGTTAATCGTCTTAACCCTTTTGGCTCTATTCTTGACTCTTTCTTGCCTCTCGGATTTACCTTGCTACATGATATAGCTAAATCTTAATGACAATATACCCACCATCTCTCTCCTACTTCCTCATTGGTGATTTCTTGTGTTAGAGGCGGTTTTTTATCTTTTACTAGCTTATATATACCCTTATTATATTATTTTCTCGTGTAGTTATCCTTGAGAATGAACTGAATAAAGTACGAAAGTACTTGGAAGCACTTTTTCCAAGACAAAAATATTATTCCTTTTTTAATTTTTTTTAATGCGGTTTATTTAAATTCATCCTTAAATTTATTAATTATTTAGCTAAATTTTCGCAGACTGATTTTACCCTCAAAACAGCCTTTTCTTCGTTACTGGAACCTGGCAACGTCGGCCTATAGGGAAGTAATCGAATCCTCAGGCTTTTTCTCTCCTTTGAATAGTCTTTTAAGAAATTAATGATTCAGGTTTTAGGACTTTAACTCAAATGAATCCATCTTAGTTGGTTCGCTCTTTTGTTTTAAAGTAGATTTCTTTGAGGATCTCGAGATCAGAACTCGTGAATATTAGATAATCCCGGTATGAAAGTCATTCGGAAAAAATACTGAGGTACCAGACGAGATGAACAAAAATGTAAACAGATTAAGGGGCAAATTTGAAAACTCTAGACAAACATAGCTACCAAGAAATTACGATGATAGAAATAAATTATTTAAATAATGGTTACATTAATTTATAATATATAAAAAATACTTAAACCAAAGTAAATATTATATTTTCACTGGTTTCATACATCCTTGTTTTTAGCTGAAGGGAAAATATTGTAAGTTAGAGAAGATGAATTGTGAACAGTTAATGATAGTTATCATCATACTCTTTTCATGAAGAAGCAATAAGGAAAGAGGAGCACTTGGAATGTTGCGCCGTCTAAATGGTGGATAGGTCCAAGAGTTTACATTTTTATAAAAATGCAAATATAGTGACGTCAATTTTTGAAATTTTTCATCACCAGGAATAAAATCAGACGTTCAGTTTGCAAACAAATAATACTCAGTCGCAGGAGCAATAACATAAATGAATCTCACTTCTTCAATAGATATTTTATTGAGAGTAGGAAAACATCTCACAGTTAACCTGTGAGATCTTTCTTCCACTCATCGATTGCTCCAGTTTTTATGCTTCTTACCCCAAATTGACCTCTTTGTTCTATTATGGCTAAATCAAAGGGTTTTTTAGTCACTTGACTGAAAATTACAGCTTCTAAGCCTATTCTGACGATTGTGGCGAAGTGGGATGCTCAATCGTATCTATTTAATTGCTGATTTATTATTGGAGAATTAAGGCGACTGTTTTGAATAGATGTCACACTGATGAACTTATCCTGAGTCTTTGAGGTCTTTCAAGGCTTTCGTTTTCCCTGTCTTGGCTAGTATTTTATTTTTTTTGGTGTATTTTTTTATGACATTCCTTCCATGGGAAAGAGTATGCTGGTTTACCGTTCCAAAATGATCACAGAGGAAGATAATTTTGAAGTTTATTGAAGCATGCAGGCTTTCAAAATTGTGATGACGTTATGTAAAAATGAAAAATCAAAGGAATATAAAATTTGGTAAAATAATTTATTATACCATCACCAGTTGTTCCCCAATTACATAATTGCACCATTAAAATAAAAGCTTTCTTAGAGATTTTGATGATATTATCGCTCACTACAAGGCAGAAATAGGGATGGGAAGAGGTTCTCAAAATTCTTTTAAGTACTGAAAACCGTTTATCAGAACCAGTTCCAACCCAGAATAAATGCTCAGTTTTAGCAATTTGTGTCTGACCTTAAAGTTGAAAAAAATGTTAAATACAAACTATTTTATGTTTTTTCTAAAAAAAATAAAACAATCTTGTATATCTTATTTTTTTTCGTTAGTGTAATGTAAAATGAGTAATGATCTGTTATCTCGGTATAATAATTATTATATTGTCCTATAAAGGTATAAATTGTTTATCGTTTGCTCTTGTTTAAAAAAAATGTGGTTTTGAGCTGAAACTTTAAATAACATTTTGTTACATAATTATCATTATAAATATTATTTCGCTAAAATAATAACCAGTTATATATAATTCTACCCATGTTGCAAGTTATGCGACATCTTACGCTGGTGCAAAGTTTCTCACTTTCCCGAAATAGACATAAGGAGCGAAAATCCAGAATGTTCTCTATATTATTTTTATTGTATCCGGCTAATATTAAATGAAATTTATCCATTACACTATTTTTAGAACGGAATTTTCTGGAGGGTTTGAATAATAATAGATTTTTAGTCGCGTGAGACTTTATCTCACTATGTCGGTCGGTCGGTCCCTGTTTTGCTTTTTTTTTTGGTTTTGGTAATAACATTGTAACTATTCTGCCGATTCTAACAAAATCTGAAACCCTCTCTTTCGAATGATATAATTACCAAGTTCCTGCCAAGGTTAGGCCAGGAATTATTTTATTTTGGCCATAACATCATAACTATTCCGCTGATTCTAACGAAATTTGAAACCATGATGTTGTTTTACATTAAATTTCGACTGATATAATTGCCAAAGTCCTCCTAAGGTTAGCTAGGGAATTATTTGTCAATAACTTTTAGCGGGCCGAAAATCTATACTCTAACCCCAATCGATCCAACCCGCTTCCTACACTAATTCGAACGTGAGAAATCGAGGGAGAAATGAAACAGATTAGATATACAGTCCTTTATTTACAAAACAAAGTAAGGGTGGTAAATATATTTATATACAACACGCTAATAATATATATACAAAACAATTAATTTTATCTTATGAATACTACTAATCAAAATATATACAAGACACTCAATTAGACTATATATACAAAAGGAAGAGATGCAAAGTCAAACAACAACAAAAATCTGCCAGGGAAATAAAAACCATCGATAAATCAGCAAACAAAGAAGTCAACAACAAGAGGCCTAAAGCAAACAAGCGGACAAAAAGGAAGAAAGGCCTCACGTGTTACCCAGATGGGCATTGGCGTCTCAAGCGTTATATAAAAAAAAAACTGGCGCCTCCGAGCTCGGTACTATATAAGCGATCCTGTCGCGCTCCCGATGCTACAAATGACCTCCTGTTAAGTTAAGTTATTCCAATATATCGGTTACAATCCCTGCCACTCGTTACAAAAGGGAGTAATTATCTTGTATAAATTATAAGAGTGGCCTTTCGCAAACTAACAAATGGTAAATAGGTGGGTAAGAGAATTTTTTTTTATACAAAACATGAAATCAATTATATATATATATATATATATATATATATATATATATATATATATATATATATATATATATATATATATATATATATATATATATATATATACTAAAAATAAAACATTCCCATTCACACACATTCTTACAGAGGGAAAGAGAGGGTATTGGAAAAGGGGTAGGAGAATGGCCCTTCTCATACACTCACATTCGCTCCACCACAACATGATGACTATTTGGTCGATTGTAGCGAAACTTGAAACCTTTATGTTGTTTTACATTCTATTTCAAAGGATAAAATTGCCAAGGTCCTCCCAAGGTTAGTCGGGAAATTTTTGAAAGTTTTGAAGGTCGTAAGGTCATAAATCAGAATAAGTGAGAGCACGTGACTCTGGTCAGCAGACCTTGTTTTTTGTAGTTTGGTTATGACGTAGTTATATTTTATGTTTTTATCCAAGTTCATTCTAAGAGCTCCTTTAGAGTTTGAAAAACTAAATAATGAAGTTCCAAAAAATAAATATTATTATCAAATGTTTTGGAATTGTTTAAAACAAAAAGAATTACATATGGTGAAGTTCCTAAAATTTTTCAAAATTTAGGCATTTGTTTTCATATACTCGAAAGTTCTATCGAAGTTTTTTCTAAAATAGGCTTTCTAGTTTAATCTTTATCAGGAGGAAATAGTTACTAGCCTCTAAAAACGAGTGAAAATAGACCAAAAGTAAATTATTAGGAAATACATACTGGTATGTACTGGAAAGATTTAAAAAAAGTTTAGACCAAAAGGCCGTTGCCAAAGCCGGATAAGTCTGTAGGCCACAGACCGAAGGTCTGCCTGCAAGGAGCGAGCTCCTCCTGTAAGGAAGAGTAGGGGAAGCTGCTGCCCTTGTATTCTGTATTTATATTAATCGATTAATTGTAAATTCAATTAAAAATTAATGTTAGAGCAAATGTTTTCCTCAATAACACCCAATTTCAATGTTTCTGGAAGATTCTCGAACAAGAGTAATACATATTTAAAGCTACCACTTCCCTCTAACGTCGACTCGTTATAGTTAGAAAAAATTTATAACTCTTTTTATTTCTTGTGCATTTATGTGTGAGTAGTTTACCTATTAATTAAAATTCATAAGAAATTGAAGCCAAAAGAAATTATAATCAAATAGAAAAAACTGAATAAATTATTAGTAGATTTATTATTCTAGAAAAAATATATTAATGTTAAATAAATAAGGAGGCATGAAGTTATGGTTTTAAAATTTGTCCTAAGTTTTTCTTTTACCACTGTAGCTACTTATATTTAAAAAGATGACTGAAATAAATCCTTTAAAGAAATCTAGGGCCATTTGTAAAAGAAAAATTGTTCTTGTTCTTAATAAATTAAAAGAAATGGATACTGATAACAATTTGAGAACGAATTACTGTCTTAAACAATTCGAAGTTATAGAATCTTTAAAATTTGAAGTTAAGCAATTTTATGATAACATTTTGAAACAAATGACATGAATTGAAGTTGATTTAATGGATTCTGATAATTTGGCATGGAGTCTTGCCAACTCTACTAGATGAAGTCTCAAGCAGCAAGTTTAGCCTATGAGCATACATTTTAGGCCTTTGGTGAGTTTGGTGTGAAAGCAAGATGGGTGACACATCTTTGGCGAGCCTGGCACAGAGAAGGTAATCGACCAGTTACCATAGAAATGGATTGGAGCCCTCACTACGTAGTATCCAAGTATAACCATGGAAGAAAGCTAAAGAAACAGGTGACGCTCTATGGTTGCCGAAGTCCAGGTGGCTATGGCACTTCGGTTGGTAGGTCTGTCGATAAGTTTGAAACCAAGGTAGATTCTCATCTGGCATATCACCGAAATTTGAATAGCGAGTTGGAGGCTTTTGAGAGATTTAAAACGTGCAATGAAAAAATAGATTCAGAATGATTCATTAACTAGGAAAATGTTTATGGAAGACTTGAATAGGCCTGAAATAACTAATAGTAGGCTTCCACTATTAATGTGGAGAAATGGCTACATTAAGCATCCTGGAGGAGTATAGGTACATTAAAGCCCCCCTCCCTTATGAGGAGAAGCGTGGGAAAGGTAGCCGGCGAAAATGCTTACCATGTGTGATCTTCCCGCCGCTGTAGGCAGTTGGAACTAACATCTGTTTGAAGGCGACCACCTAAGGTCCTTAAACGACGCTCTAACGATCGAATTACCTACGAGACCCATAAACCCGTGGTTAGGGAAAAAAAGCGGTGCGAGTCAGAAGGCACGCCAAGTAGCGGTGCGGTTGCGAGCCTATAATTTGCGAGCTGACTTGGGCACCCCTGTGCCACCTCAGGAATTTTCGCACTCCCCAGATGCTAACTCACCATTCCACCCCCCCCCTTTGCCTCTGTGGCCTGGTCACTTCCCCGTTTAGATGGTGCGGCAATCCGCCTATAAATAAGCCCCGCAAAGAAAGAGTAGAGGATTATCAGAAGTCGATACGCCAGAGGAGGATTAGTTCGTGAACAACGATCCATCGGCCAGACAAGAAGATTATTAGTAGTCGATTCGCCAGAAGAAAGATTAGTTCGTGAAGATCGATCCTTCAGCCATACTAGACTATTTCCGTGAGAAACGATAGGATCACATTGAGAAAATCGATCTCCCCTTTCAGGGCCGTATTAACCTAAATAGTCAAGTTTTATATCGGTGCCATACCGAAGAAGCCTTTTCCGTCTGCAAAGAAGTCCGACTAAAGAAAAGTAAAGCCGCTCACACTCGAGTGAATCTCACATCTCAAGCACCGTAAGGATGAGAGGAGAAGAACCCAGCCCCAACGAGCTCCCGTTCTTTAATTACGGTGAAGAATCAGCCCCCGTCACAGGCGACAAGCAAGCCCTCCTTGTCGAAGCAACACTTCAAAGCGAAAGATAAGTCCTCCAGCGACATCCGGCAATCCTAATACCTATCTGTAAGTTAAAAATAACATTTATATCTCTATTGCGATAGTAGAAGTTTAGTACGTCCCAAGTTTTAAAAGAGAGTAGAAACCATTGTTCTTGAACCTAGGTCATATGTGTTTGTAGACGAGAGTACGTTAATTTAATGTTTTACGCTAATCAAATAGAGTCGCGATAAAAAAATACTAAGCGGCAATTGGTATGTTTACGGGAAGCCTATTTGTTTATGTTTTGTCATTGAAAGATCTTTGAGGCCAAATATAGAAATGTGTTTACTGTTGGTGTGTAATATTTAGGTTTTTAATTTAAAATACATGTTTATTTTGGTAGATTCTGGTGTTTCCTCTTATCCTTATGTGTTTTAAAAAAGCTCTTCCTTAAGAACTAAACCACTAAATTAGCACTCTTAGAGCAAAGCCTACTTCATCATAGAAGTAACTCACGCCCCTTAAAGCAGACAGATACTAAAAGGGTGTCAAAAAGTATAGTGATCAAAACCAAGGGTCATTCTACGACATATTATAGTGTGGAACATTCAGTGGAATTAAAGAGGATAAATAAGCTTTAAACACATTTCTGAACCAGTTCAATAAGGTAATGGATAATAAACCAGGAGCCTCCAAATCTGTTAAATTAGCATATGTAACTAATTAGCTAATTAGCGGTTCATGAATTGTAAATGAAAATTATGAGATAACATTAGAATTGCTTAAAAGGATTTTTTTAGATTTACCCATTATAGCTGATGAGACTTTCAAAAGGATTTTAATAAACAAATTGGAAATGATATGATTGAAATTTTTTTAATTTTATCGGTTAATGCCCGCCCTCGAATTTCGTGGGCGCTTTGTTATAAATATCTCTATTAGTAAACAAGGTCTGCTGACCAAAAAGTCGCAAGCTCTCACTTATTCTCATTTATGATCTTACGAAATTCAAAACATTATAATTCCTGGTCTAACCTTGGAAGGACGCTGTCAATTCTATCACTCGAAAGAGAATATAAAACAACATAAGAGTTTCAAATTTTGTTAGAGTCAGGCAAATAGTTATGAAGTTTGTGCCGAAAAATATAATTCCCAAGCTAAACTGGGGAGGACTTTGACATTTATATTATTCTAAAGAGAGTGAAAAACAATATAAGGGTTTCAAGTATTGTTAGAATCGAACGAATAGATATGATGTTATGGCCAAAACAAAATAATTCCCGGACTAATCTTGGGATGACCTTGTCAAGTATATCTTTCGAAAGAGAATGTAAAACGACATAAGGGTGTCAAATTTCGTTAGAATCAGCCAAATATCTATGATGTTGTTGCCAAATAATTCCCAAGTTAACCTTTGGAGGACTTTGGCAATTATATCACTCAAGAGAGAATGAAAACCACATAAGGTTTACAAGTTTCGTCAGCATCGGTCGAAAAGTTGTGATTTTATTGTCAAATCATTCACCGGCTAAATGTGGGAGGATTTTGACATTTATATCACTCGAAAAAAAATGTAAAACATCATAAGGGTTTCAAATTTAGCTAAAATCAGCCCAATGGCTATGATCTTATTGCCAAAACAAAATAATTCCCGGGCTAACCTTGAGATGACCTTGTTAATTATATCTTTCGAAAGAGAATGTAAGACAACATATGAGTTTCAAATTTAGTAACAATCGGCCGAATATTTATGAGGTTATTGCCAAAACAAGATACTTCCCTAGTTAACTTCGGTAGTACTTTGGCAATTATATAATTCGAAAAAGGATGTAAAACCACATAATGCTTTAAAATATCGTTAGAATCGATCGAAAAGTTATGATTTTATTGCCAAATCATTCCCTAGATTACCTTGGGAGGATTTTAGCAATTATATCACTCCAAAGAAAATGTAAAACTACATAAGGGTTTCAAGTTCGTTACAATCGGCTCAATAGTTATGATGTTATTGCCAAAACAAAAATATCACTCGGCTATCTTTGGGAAGACCTTGGCAATGGAATCATTAAAAGGCGAAGTTAAAACAACATAAGGGTTTCAAATTTCTTTAGAATCGACCGAATAATTATGATGTTATTGCTAAAATAACATAAATCTCGGGCTAACTTTGGGATGACTTTGCAAATTAGAGAGAATTCAAAACCACACAAGAGTTTCAAATATCGTTAGAATCAGTCGAATAGTTATAATGTTATTACCTAAACAACATAATTCCCTGGCTCAATTTGGGAGGACCTTGCCAATTATATCATTCAAAATCGCATGTAAAACGACATAAAAGGTTTCAAATATCGTTAGAATTGGTCAATTAGTTATGATTTTATTGCCAAAGAATTACCCAGCTAACCTTGGCAGCCTTTTGTAAATAATATCATTCGAAAGAGAATGTAAGACACATGGATTTCAAATTTCGTTCTAATCAGCCGAATATCTATGATGTTATTGCCAATTAATTCCCCGGCTAACATTTAGGACCTTGTTAATTATATCTCTAGAAAGTGATGGTAAATCAACATGAAGGTTTGTTTCGCTAGAATCTGCCCAATAGTTATGATGTTATTACCAAAACAAAATAATCCCGGGCTAAATTAGTGAGGACTTTGGCAATTAGATCATTCGAAAGCGAATGTAAAACAACAGAAGGATTTCAAATTTCGTTAGAATCGGCCGCATTGAATTCTATAGGCTATAAATATAAAACCAATGCTATAAATAACTTTTCAATGAAACTGGGCACATTATAAGTAAATTTGGAAAATATAAAACAGTAAAACAAAGTGTATCAAGAGTTAAAGCACTTGGCTTATCTGGAAGAAGTGCAGGTTAGAAGCATCGAGATGAATATTGTTATGGAAAGGATAATAAATTAAAATATTTATGTTTTCATTGCTCAACAAACTCTCATATTTCACCCTTGTGTCTAACTGCTCTCTCTTATAACAATACTAACAACTAAATGTGCATTAACCCTTGAGTTTAACCAAGTCAACTACAGTAAACAGGTAAGATGTTTAATTGATAATGGCAGCCAAAGATCATATCTATCAGCAAAAGTAGCAAAGAACATATGCTTCAATTTTGATAATTTAAATTCATTAAATCTTAATATAAAACATTTATAGTATCTGAAATCAAAAGTTTAAAACAAACCTTAATTGTAATAAGACTCACAAAAAGGATTTTTCAAATGATATTCATAGTAGATCAAAACTTAAATATTTCCTATAATGTGCCAGGACTAAATGAAGCTATCTAAAATATAAAGGATCAAGGATATCAATTGATTAATCTTTCTATCAGAATAAATATCATAATACTGAAATTGAATTAAATGCCCTTATTGGAAAAAGACATCATTCAATTATTTTTAAATATTTCTTACATGCATTTTATAAATGGTGTTTGCCTTACTATAAATGGTAAAGTTATGCCCATTGGAAATGTTAACCATTTTTGAAATAATAAACAAAAGGATGTCTTAATTGTCTAAAGTAAAAATTCAAGTATTAAGTCCTTTGTTAAGGATAAAAGTTCTGTTGGTTGATTAAAAAGTCGATTATCTCAGACAAAGGATATTAAAATTAATAGAAATTTATCTCACCATACTCAATCTTCCATTAATAAAACAATTGTCATTTTTTACTAGATCCCTTAAAAACTACTTTCAACCCATTAGAAAATTTCTTTAGCCTCAGAAGTGAATAATGGATTAGAAAATTTATTTAGTCTAGAATCTTTGGGAATAAAAACAATGGTAAGATATTTAACACAATTAACAAAGAACAAGTCTATAATTTTAATAGGGCTATTGAATTTCAAGATGGAGATTATGATGTAGAATTGCCATGGTATAAAAAAAAACCCTTTGCTGTCTTCAAACTTTAAGGAGCTCATTGAATGCTTAATGAAGTAATTGATAACTTAAGTAAAAGTGACCTTTTAGATAATTATAAAGAAGTTTCTCTAAAAAAACAAGCTGATAACATGATAGAAAAAGTAGATCTAAAATTTCAGTGATCAGAATAAAGTGTATCAGCATATCAGTGTACCATACATGCCTATGATAAAAATAGAGGAGCAAGTTCTTACAAAGATCAGACCTATTTTTAACTGTTCCTTAAGATAGAAAACACACTACCATTACTCAAAGAAGCTGCTTATCCAGGCATTGATTTGATGTCATCTCTGTTAAAATTCTGGCTTAATTTTAGGACTAACGACATAGTCATCATGGTAAGTGAGATAAGGCAAGCCTTCCTTATGAGTAGATTCAAAACTGATTATGACAAGAATAAGTTTACCTTTCTATGGAAAGAAAGTGGTGAATTAGTAGCCTATCTTTATAAGACATTAGTGTTGCGATATACCTCATCACCATTTATATTGCATCATGTCATGACGTACAAGTATCATAGGTCACAGTTTCCCAAAGAAAAATGCCCAGATATCCTGGCTAATAATTTTTCTGTTGATAATTTAATTATTACAGGCAACTCTTATGAGCAGATGTAAAGATTATATGACAAGTTTTATCAAAGAATGTTACTGGGAGGATTCTTATTGAGAAGTTAAACATCAATGTCATTTTAAAAGGCTATTAGGATATATATCTACTGCTAAGGACGTTACCCTTAACTTATTCTCAGTAGAATTTAAGCCAGAAGTTAACATCAAAAGAAATTTACTGTCAAAAATATCAAAACAAATTGATCCAATAAACTGTGTGTTACTCAAAACAGTTGAGGGTAAGTCACTTATGAGAAATAGGTGCCAAATGGGATTACAGCGGCAGAGTCAATTGCCAAATGGCATAAAAAAATGCATGGAATGAATTAAAGCAAAGTTTTGGAAATATCTCATAACTAGACTCTCCATGCCATGCACTAAACGAACAACCTACTTATGGTTTGCATTTATTCTGTGATAGTTCTTCAAAACGTTTTGGGTTTATAGCTTATAGTACTAAAATTGGAAAAACTCCATCCTATTTGCTCAGGCTAAAGTGGCCCCTACTAACAAGGCAATAGAATATATTATTTCTACTTTAGATTACTGGGAGTTATCCTTGCACTAAAAAGCCAGATCATAAAGTTAATTTTGAATTCAAAAATATAATGGGAGAGGCACAAGTAGTATTGAGTTGGCTTATAACTAGACAAACCAAAGTAAATTCTAAATTTCTTAGAAATATAATTGATGAATTGGATTGCTTGTTAAACAAGTTGAAGTTTCAGTTTAAGACTCAATTCACTTTTAATTAAGTTTCCTTTGAATAGAATCCAGCAGATTTGTTGACCAGAATCATACTTTACAATAAATTTATTTACCCAATGAAATTCTGGCTAGAGGGGCTAACCTGGTTGACACAAGGATGGTTTGTCTTTATGGCCTAAGTTAAACTAGCAAGCTGTCTGATGTTGACCTAAATGACATTTTGACTTTTAAGACTACATATGAAAGAACACCTACATTTTTTGGATATAAATACATATTCCTGCTACGATAAAACAATAAAAGTAACATCCTAACTGTTCAAATGGGTTTATTTGAAAACCGGAGGAGACCCCCATGTTAAAGCCCTCTCCTTTGGATCAAAGTAGATTGAATTCTTAAAAGATCATGACAATAAGAATAAGCAAATAAAAGATTCTAATGTTCCTACATTAGTGATGAGCTTAAATTTACTCATTGATGGAAGTAATATATTATGATGAAAAGGCAGAGTCTCCAAATGCATCTTGTTTAACTACAATGTCATAAACCCAATACTTCTTGGTAAATACCACCCATTCAGGTTTTGTGCTACTCCAAATACGAGCAGCCATTAAAAGTGCTATTTATGATTGCACCAATTGCCATAAATACAATGCAATTTGCTTCAAATACCGCGGATTAACTGACATGCCTCAACATCAGATGAACTTTATAGAACAATTTTATAACGTTGGAATTGACTACACAGGACATATTTAAATTAGGGAAAGAAATGGCAATAAAATGCCCCCCCCCCTAAAATTTATAATATATTTACTTGCTTGAACAATAGAGCAGTTTATTTTTAATTATTGCCTGATATGTCTATTCGAAATTTTATTCTATCATTCCAAAGATTTTTGTAATTGATATAGAATACCTTTATTTCTCTATAGTGATAGTGCAAGAGCATTTGTCAAAGGGGAGACAAATTAAATGAATCTCTCAAGTCTTTGGAATATATAACTCTAAACTCTTTAATAAAATTGCATGATAATATACATATCGTTAGAAGGGAGAACATATAATTTCACGATACCGAAATATGTCTTATTGACGCCATCGATGATATTTTGAATCGACGGAATTTTTCGTTAATTACGCTACACCGAGGTCCTACGGGATATGGATTGTTTTTAATGCAGTAATGATATAAAGAGCAAAGATCAACGTAATGAATTTACACGTCCCCTGTTGGTTATAGTATAATACAAATGGGTTAAATCTGCCACCGAAAGGTGCACTCCTCACATCTAATACACCATTCACTACATCGTCGAAGATTCTATTAACTATTTCAAGTCGTCCTGGAATTCTTTTGCATTATGGTTTCAAATTCACACTTCCAGAGAGTGATAACCTTGTAAATGAAACTGAGAATTCATTCACTCTCTATTGTCTGGCAGTAGCGGTACAATGACCCACGTCCACTAATGGAAACATCTTTTTTGAGAGTACATTCATTTGTCTGTCATACTTGCCAACAACAATGAAAAATAGATATGATGCATCCTTCTAATGGCGAAAACCCATTAGGGAAAAATATTTTCCCCCCCAACGGAAAGTCTACGCTTGCTATTTCTTGCATAGATTCCTCTGACGTGTTCTTCAAACATAATCCATCGTATAACCTTATAAGAAAAAGTTTGGTTTCTTTCTATCGATAAATGCGATCGAATTTCCTTACAAGAAGACATCCTTAACATCATGTAACATAGCGAGGCTATTTTAATGCAAGACTGCATGTGATCAATGTTAAATATTCCGATAAAAGAACACCTTAACTTCTCAAAACAAAAGGGAAAAATAGAGGTAGCACCTTTTGACTCCTGATTACTGCATCTCACTAGAGTGTGAGATTGGTCAGTTTGACTGGTCCTCACCCTCTTCCCAACTCTCATATGCTGGCTCTAAGTGTCACACCCTAGTAACCACTTCAGCAGGTGGGCTAAATCATGCGAGGGGAACCTATCTATGGCAGCAGGTAGATGAGAGGGGAAGAGCGAGTATAAACAGACTTATACCTCAGTTGTCTCCTCTACTTCGCCTCTCTTAATGGAGAGGGGAAACATGCTCAAGTTAGTAGAGCACTGCGCTTGGAAAGTCTTTGGCAAGTGCCCGAGTATACCCCGCTAAAATTTTGTTTTATGTCTGCTAGAAATAACCAATAACAACAGGCAGACGCAAAGCAAGGGGTCATTACGAGTTGCGTCCTTAAGTCAAGTCAAGCCAAATACGAATGTTGCAGTCTTCTTCCTGGAACTTTGCGAAAATAATGAATCAAAATATTTTTCCTCATTGTTCATTTTCTCATAGTCAATTTTTTTTTGTCCGGAATCGCATCGACATAGTTCAAGGTTTCATCGGAAAGTAAATAGCAAGAAATGACCTTATTTCTATTTCAGGGTTTCCCATATTTGAGGGCAGTTTTTGCAGCGATGAGGTAATGAATAAAAGTGTATCAGTGAAGATTATGTCTTAAACGCCCTTATCTTAAAGATTTTTCGATCCCCCTTCAATGGATTCGAAGCAAAGAGATTAGGATTAAAATATTGAAGTAACTCGTCATAGATGAATTGCCCATCGAATTTGACATTATGTGCCATTACATACGTTTTCACGTTTTCTATTAAGCCCCATTCTTTGTATCACCGTTTTGATAAATGGTTTGCAAAAGGAGTTCTCACACACTCTTTCAAAAATCCTTGTTCCTGGACCACAGTTCTTGCATTTATTCTGTTCTATCATAATTATCAAAGCAGAGTTTACAGATAATCTGCATAACTATTATATAAGCAAATAGTAAAAATTATAACACTTTTTATATGTTTAATTGACGTAATAAATGGGGATCCATTTCTTGAGCATCAAAATCTCCGGCATTGTTATTTAGCAGGTATATTCTGTTTCGTCAGCTTTATAATATGTATAACATTTAATATAGAACAACTTCTTACACTCCTCTCGTCTCATTTTATTTGAACCCTGAATGATTATACGACTACATCTACGACAAATCCAAATCTTCTTCAGAGTATGAAGTTCCCGTGTGTGTTAAAATATGAGTGCTTCTAGATTTAATTATTATACTCATTACACAAAATCTTCCGATTTATTTTTCCATTATCCTGCCAAAGACACTGACATACACTCGGTCATAATTCTTTAGATGGGCCATAACGTTGTCATGAAATCTATAGCAAGAAAACACATTCCATAGTTAAAAGGAAATATCTTCCTTTTAATATTCGTATCATTGATTTCCGAATCGGATAGTATTTCTTACTTTTAAGACCAATGGAGAGGAGTGGGGCTGATTTTTCATGGAGTACTAGAAATTCGCGTTCATCCCCTTGAGCTGCGAATAACAGGACCCTGTATCAATGCTAGCGTTCTACAAGATATAATCAATCTACTGTCATAGCATCTTCATACCATAGATTATACTTTTCTTGTAGCTCCTGAGGTTCTTGAATTATTAATGAAAGCCAGAAGTATTTTGAAGAAACATTTTCCTTCCTTTTTTCCGCGAGAACTGAGGAAACAAAATCGCATGCTATAGGGTTCATATATTCTCTATAGATTCTATAGCTATCAAATCGAACATTAAATAGTATTATTGCATGACTTGCAGGAATCCTATATATACGAACTATGGGATTGAAGATCCAAAATTCGATTGTTTGCCCATTATGAAATGCTCTCTCGAATGTCCCATGATATAATCGCAAATTGTCGATTCAGCAAATTAGACAAATAGAATGTATAAATAGATCTTCATATCGATAGGTTCGCAATTTTCAAACTTATATTTAAGTTCTAAAGACCGGATTCTTCTGGTTTCTCAACAATAACACGCTATAAATTGAACAGACACTTTCCGTAACTGTTTTCTCTTCAGGGTACAATTTCTAAAAGAGAATGATTTTCTCTTTGATGTAAGGGATGCTCTTGCGTATAAGGGTAATAAGTTATATCCGTTTTACTTACTGTACTTTTACCTCAAAAAAAGAATGGTATTGTTGCATGGAGTCTGTGTTTGAACATTCCCCCTACATTGAACATTCTACATCTTCATCGTCGGAGGTCAGTGTAATGACATCGTGGGTAATATTCAGAACATCGAGTATTCTTTGTTGATGAGCATCTTTATTATCAGCTTATTTAGGCACACCAGTTGGAGTAGAATTTACTCTGTGCGAAATTTCACCGATACCTTGGCTCGATGATGTATGGGATAGAGAGGAAGAGGTTAGGATGTTTTGTTAGATACGATTACGTTTTACAGTCGAATACTCAAACTTTAATAAGCTATGTGTCTTTTCCAGGTGAAGCAGATCACACAAAGAGAATATAAAATTAATATATTTAGCCTTTTAAAGATTATTAGAACAAAAGCTGATTATTTTAGAGTGATCTTTGAAAATGCCTACAAAAGATCTCGCTATAATAATAAACTATTCCTGAGATATGATAAGTTTTGTATGGTGTTTTGGGCAATACATAGGTTAAAACAAGATTATTTCTCCATGTATATTGACTCGTACACGACTACGGTTCATTTCTAAAAAAGATTAGAAAGGGCGAAGATCCACGGGCAAAATTCAGATGTTCTTTGTTTTCTTTTGAAGTTAAACGCTCTTGAAGAGGATTGAGGAACTCCAGCAGACTTCTCTAGCGGATTAAGAAATTCCTATTATTACCCTTACCTAACCTTATTGACTAGAACGTTATTGTTCATTTCTAAAAAAAAACTAAATAAAAAAATTGAAAGGGCAAAGATCCACCGGCAAAATTCACATTTTCTCCATTTTTTGTTAAAGTTAAACGTTAGCTTATACAAAAGGCTTCTTGAAATTTCTCTTTTTAGAGAAATGGATGGGTGCCTTGACGTATATGTAACGTTCTTGAAGAGGGTTGAGAAACTACATGAGACTTCTCTAGCGGAATAAGTAATTCTTATTATTACCTTAGCTAATCGCAATGAAACGGTTTGGGTATATCTTACTCTACTTGTCTATCTTATTTTTCCTTGAAATGTGCCACAACAAAACCACAAGGTACAAATGAGTTTTACTAGATTGATCTTGCTGTAATGCAGAAGTTTCAAAGTTTTAATTATGGTGTACGCTCTATCCTGTTTGTAATTGAAGTCTATTATAAATGTTTATGTTTAACTCCTTTAAAGAAAAAGACTGATCAGGTAGTCCCAAAAGCAATCCTATATATTATGGAAGAAAACGTTTGGGTGCCTGGTTTTATATGTTCTGATCATGATGGAGAGTTTAATAGAATGATGAAAAGCCTATTGAGCGAATATCATATCGGAGTATATCATGTTCACTCACTAAACAAAGCTAGTCTTATAGAGCGCATACAAAGAACAATAAAGAAAGACGTTTTAAGTAGTTTTCCTTTAATAATACCTGGAAATATATCAACGTGTTAGATGATTTTCAAACGCTTAAAATAAAAGAGGTTTCTTTATAAGATCGATGATTATTTTCGGAGCTGACGTTTCTAGAAATTTAAAAAAAAAGATACCAGGAAGGATAGAGTGAAGAATTATACAAGATATATTAAATTCAAATAGTATTAGACCTGTATTGCATTGAAGATTTAAATAAAGAAAATATTAAAGGGGATTTATGAAGAAGAACTACAGAAAATAAAGGTGATTCCCATAAGAAATATGTATTGGATTGGACAGTAGAAGTGAAAGGGCATGGGAAAAACAAGCTATGTTTATAAAATGTAGAGGATTCCCTAACTCGTTGAACTTCCACGCCAAGGCATATGATATCACTCCCCTACCTCCACTCATTTATGAAATTATACTGTATATAAAGGTAGAAAATGAGATAGAAATTATCATCTTAAGATTTATTATTTCAATCTGATAAAACGCAACACACAATGTCTAATAAATAGTTAATGATCACTTTTCGTTCAATACTCAATGTGAAAAGGAAAGAAAATCCATTATTTTATCTATCCGCAGAATTTTCCAGTGAAATTAAAAGATCTATCGGAGTGATATTCCAAAATTAAAGTATTGTATATCGTATAACATAGATTTTCCCTCTCTTCTATCTCATACATTTACGCAAAAGTATGCTTTATTATCTTCACACATACTCATACGTAGATGCTATTACACCGAACCTTTTTCTTCTTGTTTTGATGGACTGTCCGCAGATATAACAAAATGCATCTAGAGAATAATTGTACCATCTTGGTGCCATTTCTCTTTTGATGTGTTTACTATGGTAACTAGACCTGAAATTATAGCAGTTCTGTGGATCTCTCTATAAATAGTCCAGAAAGCTATATAAGCTTCTAGAGTGGCGTTCTGCCATGTTTTTGAAAATTATTGAAACTTTATAAAGTTTGACTAAGTTCAAGAAATTTCTCATTAAATATAGAAGGATTTGGAAAGTTTTCTTAAAATAAATATTATTGTACAACACTCCAATGCTTTTTTTTAAATAGAATTTTCAATTTTTTACCATGCTTTGAAAAGAATTAAGGCCTGCAGCCTTTTATATATTCTCATTTTTTCCGAAATTAATGATACCCTGCTATTTCCTTTCCATATGGGAAAACTGAGAAATTCAGTGCCATACCTACAAAAGCAAAGTTCTTTGCTCAAAATAGATTTTTGAATAGTTATACAATCTAACTTTTAAATGTGGTCTTTTCTTTTAAAATTTATTTAAATTAGAAAAAAGTGGACATTCTATCAAATCAACTCTTTATTTTGAATAAACAGAAAATCATTTAAAGAAAATTTATAAAATGTAAACAAAATGAATTCTTTTACTACACCTTAAGTGATTGTAATTTGTAGCATTTGATATTGAATTGAAAACGATAATAAATAAATAAATTAATGTAAAAGTTCTAAATTAGTGCTTTTCATCGGAGTAGCTTTATATTGAAACTACCTATATTCTTTTCTTTCGCTATTTTAAGTTTTTTTTTCATCTCCCACATACTCGTATATCTTTTCAATAGTTTTTTTTGCGCACTTCATTTGAAGACTCAAATTTTGCTATTCTATATTACTGTTCTCATTGGAGCAATATATTTTTTTAAAAAATCGAAAAAAGTTGATCTGCAAATTTTTATTTATTGACGTAATGCGAGTGCAAACATTTATCATAATGATCTTTAAGTGAATTTGGATTGATCAGATAACTAAAGAGTGTACCAATTTGCTTCAGTCAACAAGAAAATTCGATTCAACAAGCTTCTATGGAGCTGTGCAGAAATGGGATTTTCCTTTTCGTAGTCCGCAACATTTTTTACGAAGAATTTTCATCAACATCTTAACTTTTAATAACTTTGTCTCCTCACGGAAGAGAATCTTCAAAATATATTCAACGTGTTGCAGCCAGTTTCATAAACATCAACGACTAGGCTCCATTCATCTTCGAATACATTTTCGGTCGCTCGTATTAGTTTTAAAGTTTTAGCAAGGCAGTTCTCATGCTTCAAAATGTCCCTACTATTAAATCTTGTTTTGCAATCAAGAAAATGTTTATTTCATTTTCATCAAATTCTTCTCTAAAAAATGTTTGTCTTTCATATTTATAAATGCAATTTACGTAATATTTTGTAAACTTTTCTCACTTTTTTAATTATCATTTGTTAAAATTTTTTTTAAATTGCGGAAACTTTGTTATATTTTCTTCGATCAAAGGATCTAGATCTTAAGCCTCATCACTAACCATGCAAGAGCTTAAAGACACCATAAACAGTTTTAAACAGAAAGCACCAGGGGTCTCAGGACTCACTAAGAAAAACTATAAGGTAGCAACGGATAACATTTTAGAAGGTTTGAAGAATGTTCTCAATGCGTGCATGAATACGAGCTACGTTCCCAACAACCTGAAAGTGTCGAAAATGATTTTTATACCGAAACTTGGTATATCCCCAAGTTGGGTAGAAAATTACAGACCTATTTCGATACTGGATTTCATTGGGAAAGTATACGAAAAGATATTAAAGCACAGACTCGAACAACATCTGGATGAAAACAACCTTTACAACGAGTGCCAATTCGGTTTCCGGAAAAACAGGAGCACGAGTATGGCACTTTGTTTAATAATGGAAGAAATATCAAAGGTGAAAGGTGAGAAGATAAGCGCAGACATTGTCTGCAGAGACGAGTCCAAAGCCTTCGACAAAGTTTGGCAGCCCGGCATACAGTATAAGATACTTCAACTTTGATTAAATGAAAAACTTGAAAGATTATTGTGCAACTATGCTATAGATAGATACGCGTATATAGACACAGGCAATCATCAAGGAGAGCACTTTAAGCTGGAAGCCTGGGTTACCCAGGGCGGTTGCCGACAGCAGATATTCTCCCCCAGCTTCAGTAATGCAAGGGTGTATGAATATACAATTTTCGGTTGACATAACGCCAGTTGTTGTGTCACCCTACAGGAACGGCCAATTCCAAGCGAGAGCAACGGGAGAAGAAATTCGAAGTTAAACAAGTACGAACGTAGATGGGAATTTAGTACGAACCGTCATAAATTCCAAATTATACCAGTATTCAGGAGAAAGATAGTAGATATATACGTGAATAATGAAAGATATATACAGTAATGAATGTAAAATACTGAGTCTAACTATATCTAAAAGGGTTACAGGAAACACGTAACCGACAGAATACAAAAAGGAAAAATAGGACTGAAACTTCTGTATAAGTTAAAAATGCTCAGCCAACAAAACAAAAAGAAAATTTATAATTTAATAGTCTAACCGACGCTAATCTATTCGATGATTGCGATGTGTACATTGTCGAGAAATATTCTTGTAAAATTACAGAGGATTCGAAACAAGGCAATGTACCCTATAACTAATACGAGAAGGATAGAGAGAAGAATAATAGAAGAACTACATAGAGAAGCTAACTTCGAACCCCTTAACAAGATTATTATGAAAAAAGGCGAAAGCGGTCATTGATAAGATACGCGAAGAGATTGGAGAGGAACTTACAAATCAAATAGTAATAAGAGTCAGATTGAGACTTCACTGACTGTTCCCAAGCAGAATGAGGATGAGAGACGAAGAGGAGGTGGAAGATATATACAGATAGAAGGGAAGCTCAACACTTCGAAAACGAACCGAAATCAGCAATGACTAAACCACGAATATCACAACCGATAAAGAGAACATAACTAAGACACATAAAATGAAGGTAAATAATAACTTATAAAATACCGATCAAGGAAATTTAAAAGAACATGGGTAGTGTTCAGGAATCTAAAACATGCACACTAAGAAGAAAATAGCTAGCTAGGTAGCAACAAAAATATGCAAGAAAAACTAACAAATCTTACCAGAAACAGACTTACAAAATAATAACGGTTTGAACACCTTCATTAGATACTAGACGAAAACAACTGAATTCCCATCAACCTTGAACTCAGCTCCTTACTCTTTGACTATAATTCCAACTTATAACTACTTAACAGCCAGAGATTAGCTTGACCTCTAAGCAAACTTGAAACTTTCCAACTTCCTTCCATTCGTCACTAACACTTCAACACTGTCTTTTCAAACAGGCTCTAAATACAAACAAGGGGGTCGATACACACTGTGATATTAGCATCGCGTTTAGATGTAGGGTCATGACCAGCTAGGTCGCCTGTCTAATTTCCTACTAGTTTCTCGCTCTACTATCGCTGCCTCTCCATTTCCTCTCCCTGTCCTCCTGTCTCCACTTAAACCTTCAACTTGATGCTTTAGAGCACAGGGTTGAGGGTAACTGAAGAAGAAGAGGAGTCCGAGCTATCTCGCCCCTCCTCCTCTCCTCTGGCTCTGAAACGTAAACAGAGGAGAGAGGGAGGGGCGACGGAGCTCTGGATGCACAAGCCTTTCACTCTATCGCACCTTTTCCTCTATCTAATTATAGAATCTTCGTCTTCATCATCCGACTCCATTTCTTCGAGTACTTCGAAATTACTTTTGGTGTACTGAACATATGTGACGGTCATGTGAATGGGATAAGAAATGTTATGTTCTCAGGTACAATTTCTTCACCGAACTTTACCATTACGGATGCAACATCTATTTTACATCTAGTAATGATTTGATTTACATCTAATCAAAATCCATGTAATATTTTTTTGTAACTAACTCTACTGACTTTGTGATATCGAGTTATCGAGTGAAAATTTATACTCATGAACCTTAAACTTTTTAAAGAAGTGTATTCCTCTAGAGTTAGTGAGAAGCGGACATCTTTATTCATTTGGTCTTTGAAATAATTACTTAACTCTTTCTTCTTTTCCGAAAACGTTCATAGCCTTTTAATAACCGTGTGATGAGTGGATGCTTAAGATTTGTCGTATTTACTTTCTTAAAAAAAATTCTTAAAGGAATTTAACTTTCGCAATACATTGATAACTTACCGTCCACGCTAGCTATAAGGGAAACTTCTTCAATCGACTTCTTTTGAATACAATAATTCAGGGTTTTTAGGCGTTTTTTTTTGTTTTTTTTACTTTTTAGGAATTCATCATCATTAAAATCGATATTGAGCTTATTTTATACATACTTATGCAGAATAGAAGTCCGTCTACCGGAACATTTTATTACTTTTATCAAGGTTTGCAGTCAGATTCACTATATTTTTACGAATTAAAAAGCTCCAGATTGAGGACGTATGGTTACTTGACATATTTAGGGGGTTATTTAAGAAGGCAGATGCATAGGTATATCTAATACATAACATAGAACAAACATATCACCTTTATAATGCTAGAGGAATTAAATTATACCTATTTTATTGTACTCTTTACGATAAATTCAGATTGATTTTCCAAAGATGTTTATGTCCCCTTATTGAAAAATTTAAAAGACTACAAAAATATAATACAAAAATAAGTTTTCTACAAATTTAGGAACTTTATAATTCATTAGGATTAATTGAAAACTAATGTAGAGCTTTCAATTGAGGAAACAGTTAATCTATTACTCACTGGGTTAAGGTAATAAGCTTCACAGGAACCTGTTACTTACTTACTTTTACTTTTGGTGATTACGCCTGATAGTAGCGCAGCTAAGGTGGGCCTCCACTCCGTCCCGATTGCTCCACTTCCTCTGCTTCTCCGATGATTTTCGGGATGGAGTTGTGATTGGAGCTTGGGTAGCCTTGTATTGGTGGACAATCGGGTAGTGTCCCGAGCCACCGGTCGAGTTTCCTCTTGAAGGAGTCTGTTGTTACTCCAGTGATATCTCTCAGGCTTTGTGGTATACTGTTGAAGAGTCGAGCCCCGCAGAAAGTGAATAAGTTGTGCAACAGAGTTTTGACTCTTTGTGTGTTTCTCTCTATACTTTTCGCATAGAAGAGTCTCCCTCTTCGTGGATGATTGTTTTCCTGTATCCCTACATTTGGTACTTTTCCTTCCAAGATCTTCCATGTGTATATAATTGTGTACCTCTCTCTTCTTCTCTGTAGGGAATACAGTTTTAGGTGGGTGAGCTTCTCCCAGTAGTTTAAGTGCTGCACTTCGTTAATTCTGCTGGTGAAAGTCCGTTGTGGTGCTTCCAGGGTGCTGATGTCCTTTATCTTGTGTGGGGACCACAACTAGCAGCAATATTCCACCCTGGGCAGCACTAGGGACTTCTACAGGGTCAGCAAACACTTCATTTCTTGAGTGTTGAAAGTTCTTAGTATTCACCCACTCATCTTTCTTGCAGTTTCTACCAATTTTGTTAGGGTGTGTGTGAAGGATGCATCGTTGCTCATATAGATACCAAGGTCTTTGACATGTTCCTGGGCTGTCTGTTTAACATTAATATTTTTCTGTCCCTGCGGATTTGGCTTCTCCTTCCTTTCTTCTTCGCCTTTTTGGGAACATATTTCTGACAGGTTTCCTGGCATTTATCTATGAAGGTGGCCAGTATGTCTTCTGTGTCCTTATCATGTAGTAGAGTGGTCTAGTCAGTTTTCACGAGTTCCTTTCTTAGCTTTCACCAGTCCACATCAGTACTTGTGTGCTGTCTGTGAGATTATTTGACGTTTCATTGATCTCGATATTAGCTTTCACTGTGATAAGCCTGTGGTCTGACATTATAGTATCACACATATTATATGAGTGAAGGAGGTTGAAATCATTACTAAGAACCAAGTCCAGGATATTCTGGCCTCTTGTTGGTTTAGTTATGAGCTGGTTCAGGAAATAGTTATCTATTATGTTTATTAGGTCAAATAATTGTTGCCTTTTCTCTGCTAAACCTACTTATATCTTCATTTCTGGCCAGTTGATGTTTGGGATATTGAAGTCTCCTGTAATAATTACTTCAGTTGTCTGAGTTGGCAGACTTTTTAGTATCTGATGTAATCTGGATGTTATTTGTCCAAAAAGTTATTGGGTGGTATTTGGGGGTATATATACAGAATGGCTAGTAAGTTTATTCCTTTCATATAGATGGCTAGAAGCTCAGTTGTCCCATTGGAAAAGGATGTTAGAACTTCTGCATTTGCTGCTATGTCCTCTCTTACGTAGAGTGCAACCCCCCCATGACTCTTGCCTTGTCTGTCTGTCCTAAAGACAGAGTAATGATTCATGTTAATTTCTGCGTTTAAGTGGTCATTTGTGATATGGGTTTCTGTTAGCGCTAGAAAGATAAATTTTCACGCTCTGCCATCTCCTTTAACATTGGGACCTTTCTTTGGTTTGATCTTGGAAAGAGGCCCCTAATGTTACCACAGCAGAAGTTTGCTAAGGGCAGATTTAGCTGCACCCTCCTCTGTGCCGTGTTTCCAGCCTCTCTATTTTGTCTATTAGGTATTCCATTACCATCTGGGATCTCTTCTCCATCTCTAGGATTTTGTCCATAAAGGTCTCTAAAATAATAATAGCCACCAAAAGCTACAAAAATTTGCCCAAAGGACGCCTTCTGTGCAGCTTTGGTGATTAATTGGTCCTGTATCTATTATAACAGAAAGGGCCTAGTTTTCCCCGTTTTAAAAACTGTTTATAAATGGTATTTTAAGTATAACTTCGCGTGTAACAAGTTAGACATATATTATTTATGATGGTAATTTTTAATTTAATATAAACAAGTTGGATATAGAAACTATCCTTTTTATACTTTCTCAAATGAATTAATTATGTTTTTGTTTTCGTCAGACTAACTATACTTGTCACTTGGATTCTGATGGGGGGACAGTATAATCATTTAGGGGGATTGGTTGGACCTGAATCTTACTTATGGATATGTTCCCATATTTTTTAATATTGATATTAATTCATTATTTTATGAATCTATTTCAGTAAAGATCATGGCTCCTTATTCATTTAACATTATTATATATTCTTAAAATATTAAATCTAATAATAATTTTGTCATTTTGTTTCTATTTGCTAATAATATCTTCTGGCTTCTTTTTCTTATACACTCCCAGCAAAGGATTGCATTTATTTTTAAAAGTGAAATTTTCTTTAATTGCATTAAACAAGAATTCACTGGACTCATTCAATCCTTTTAGAGTCAAGGATTTAAATCCTGCCATATATTTTTTATTTAGAATATTTTTTAACCGCACCTTATTTTGGTATTGTATTTTGATATCCTCTCCTTATTTGGGTGTAGCATTCTTTGAGCTTCACCTCATTTGGGTGCAGCCTACTTTTTTTGTCCTCACCTCATTTGGGTGTATCACTTTTTCTTGTTTATTATTATTATTATCATTATTAAAGATGATCTAAATTTTTTGAATAAATTTGCGTTGTTTTAAGGCAGATTTCCTTTTGACTGCTTTATTGCTTTCATTAAATAATCTGGAAGAATTAACATGTTTACGATTATCAAGGGTCTCATTAATATTCCCAACAAGTTCTATATTTTCGCTATCATGGTCATTGTTTTGATCTTTTATATTTGGAGACCTTTTGACAATTCGAAAGGATATATTTTTTTAACGTGTGAAACCTAATTGTCCATTACTTTATTTAATTTTACTATTCTAGGTTTATTATCATAACCATATATTAACTTCTCTACCATTGTAGTGCCACAGTGACCTCAACCTGCAATACCGTATCCATTAGCTAGTATGGTCTTGCTTAATTTGTATGTTTAATTAACACTATATCTCCAACCTTTATTTTATTCGTACATATTTGTTCATAAACATTTCTACCATATTCCTCCAAACTACTAAGGTAAGTTTTATACCAAATTTTCTTAATATTTCCAAAGCTTTCATTCTGCCTGTCCAAAGTCTTATACAATCTATCTTGGTTCTTATTATTAACCCAATCTTCATTTCCTCATTTAAAAATTGTTGTTCGCTATTGTCATGCAATTTAAGAAAGAGTTTGGAGTTATAAATTCCAAATAAATGGAGTTAGACCTGTACATTAATTGCATGGAGCTTAATTTTTTATATTGCACAGAAGAGTTACTCGTAACATATCAAAATATGAGATTTTTGTGTTTCCTTTAGCCTTGTATACACAATTTTTCCAAACCTTTATAAGTCTCTCCCATGCAGCTCCGACCGAGGCAGAATATGTAGGAATCTTCCTGAATCTTATGCTAGTATTATAGGCAGGTATAAATGAATGTCTCTCGCAGAACATCCATGAAAAACTAGTTTTGTAGTTTTATTTCAATATAATAGTTCTATTTCTATTTCAATCATTTTTTAAAATAAAGCAGTACGTTCTTAAATTTATCCATCTCAATAATAGACATAACTGCACATATAAAAATGGACATAGGCTCTATTAATGGAAATATAAAGTGTAACTGCATTAATAATGTACCCTGCTGTATAGGATTGGAACATTCGGCAAGAAAATAGTACTCTTGTACTGATTTAGCTTAATGCAATAAGATTTTTATTTTTTAGAAATTGTTCATACGTAAATGCAATACTCTGTCCACCTCCAATACGACCTCTACCGTCAACCGTTAAATAGCAAGTAAAGAACCCTTGAAGAAACTGTATCTCCACCGCACGAGTAGTCTAATTCAAATAGCCTTTCAACTTCATTTTCAATACTTAGGTAATGATGCGATTTACATTATAAGATTCAAATTCAAAAGGTGATCATCGTAACTACCAGAAAATGCTGAATGGTCAAACATAGCAATCACCATCCACATAGCTATTCTCCCAATAAAAATATTATCCACACTCTTCGTTGATATTCCACTCACAATTGTGAAATTTCACATACGAATTTGTGTGACAGGTAGTTAACGTTTGATGTAAGCAACCTATTTTGCATCTCCAGTTGAGGTGATGCTGAAAGGCGGACTTTTCTCAGGTAAAGGAAAGTCGAAAATTAGATTTTGCATATAAACCGATTTGGGTTCTAAATAGTGTAAATGAATGTTGTGGTCGGGATATCTTTATCTTCAAGGAGACTACAGTCATCAACAGCTTGTGTTGCGAGAAGAAATAGGCATGTAGTTTTCCATATACATCAATTAGTTTTCTTCGATTTACTATAATCATTTCTATACTTTCTTTAATACAGCAATATATTACAGTAAAAAGAAATGTTGATTTTTCTTCTTCAGTATAGTTAAACATTTTCTTTAAATATGCACGATATGGATTATTATTTCACATAGAGTCTACATATATCTTATTTCAATAAATTTCAACATTGCTGAACAAATTGCAAATAATTTATTTTCAGGAAATATATGATTGCCATCTTTAAGTTCATTAGCGTTTGTCTTCACAATTCTTGCTTTAATGTCAAGATAAACCTCTCTTGGGTATAAATAATACTGTCAGCTACCAGATGCCAAATATTTAGGTCGGAGGAGATGTTATTAGGTAGAAAGTAAGATTGATGATTACTCTCCATGATGGAAGTTTAGATTGGTGGAATGGTAAATAAATTGAGTTCTGTCTTCAAACTTACATAACTAGATGAGTGAAGAGCATTCATTATGCACGTCTATTATTTACACTCGTTGATATCTTTATGAGAACATTTATCAAGGGGGTGCCTGTTTATATTATATAAATCCATGTATAATTAACTAAACTATTTTATCTCATATAAGGAAGTCATATTTCACATTCATAGAATCCTTTACTGGTGGCCACCCTCTGTACACTAGTGGCAATAATAGAATGGTCGGTAAGAACATGTGTATTTAAATATTTATTATAGAAGTTTAACAAAACGTTGATACTACATATTATACAAATATTTAGATATATATATATAATAACTATCTTTCGTGAAAATTTCAAGTGAATGGAATAAATATTTAGTAAGTTATGAGGAAATAAACAAACTATCTTGAAAGTTTCAGCGGCCAAATGTTAACGGTCACTTACGAAAAATGAAGTATCAGCCGAGGTATTTGTGTTTAGAAGACTTTTGACGGGCTAACAGTTACTTCTTATGATCTCACATTATTGAAACATTCAACTGCCAACATGGCCGGTTGTGAGAGACAATCAGTGTCCTGTGATTAAAAACAAAGGATTGTGTACCTTCACCAAGAGAGCAAGTCAAATTCTCTGATAGCAACTACTGTAGGAAGGTCTAGAAGTGTTGTGCAACGAATTGTAGCTCCTTTTAAGTCATTATGATCGAGAAATACTGAACCCAAAACCGGTAGACCTCGTAAAACGTCAAAAAGACAGGATTATATTATGGTTAGAATGTTACTGAAGGATAGGTTTAAGAGTGCTGCTGAGATATTCCGTGAGTTCAGTTCCACCTCCGATGTCAATGTATCGCGCAAAACAGTTTTCTGGAGGTTACAAGGTTCTGGGTTGCTTGTTCGGGCACCCGCAAAGAAACCTCTGATCTCCAAGAAGAATCAAAGAACCCGAATTTATTACGCTAACGAACATATGGTTTGGACAGAAGAACAGTTGGCGCAGGTTCATTTTGGCGATGAATTGAGGTTTAAAGTGATTGGATCCGATGGCGGGAAGTACGCCCAACAAATATATGGCGAAAGGTTATCTCGTGCATGTGTGAAAAAAGAAGACAGTGAAATATGGAGGAGGCAGTGTAATGGTATGGGGAGTGATCTCTGCTGGTGGTCTTGGTCTACTTATTCGCCTATAAAGGACTGCCAATGCTGAAATCTACAAGTAGATTCTTAGACAGCATGCACTTCCACATCTACGATCCTCGTCAGGTCAACCTCCTATCTTCATGCAAAACAACACTCCCCGCCACAATGCGAAAAGAGTCAACGAATTTTTGAGTGATAAAGGGGTTAATCTCATGGACTGGCCACCTCAAAGTCCCGATCTCAACCCTATAGAAAACGTTTGGAAGATTATTTGATGATGGGGCGCAGAGGAGAAATCCAAAAGACCGAGATGAACTCTGGGAATTTTCAAAAAACAAATGGAACTATATTACCCTATTTCTTTGCTAGAAATTAATTCAGTCCTTTGGTAACAGATGTCAGGAGGTTATTACTAGTAAAGGGATGTTCATTAAATATTAATAGTAAGGGATTTTTTTGTTTTTGTTTCATTTTACATTGTTTTTATAAGTGACCATTAACTTTTATCGGCTGCAATTTGCAAGATAGTTTGTTTATTTCCTCATAACCTACGAAATATTTATTCCATTCACTTGAAATATTCAGGAAAGATAGATATTAGATATAGCTAAATGTGTGTATAATATAGAGTCTCAACGTTTTGTTAAACTTTTATAATAAATATTTAAATACACTTGTTCTTACTGACCCTTATATTATGGCCACTAGTGTAGATATAAAATGATCCAAACTCCCCAGAGCTTAGATTCAGATAGTGTGAATTATCAAAAGTTATATCAAATGAACCTTATAATTCAATCATTTCCATATAAGGAAAAACACGATACCTTTTGTTCTCAAATACTTGTAACCTAATATCATATCATACTTCTTGTTTGCACCATCTACCACACAAAATATATCCTCACTCATTCGAATACCTACAATCGATACTCTCTTAGCAATTGAAACATCCTACTCTCCAATCCACTATCTTTAACTTCACTTGCTTTTATCCTTTCCAAAGCTTCACAGTAAACCACATTTACCTTATATCCCGTATCATTCAGCACACTTAATTCTCGTTCTCCAACTTTAACACACATACACCTATTCACTTTTTGAGCCCAATTCACTCCACAATTCGACAATCCCTCTCTCACATTCATTATTTGCATTCTGGAGAATTAATCAGAATGAACCTTCTTGTTTTTCAATTTCCCTGAGTCATACTCTCCCTGATGTTTACAATATTTCCACTTACTTTCTTATTCTCAGGCCTTTCCGCAGTCGTACACAACCTTGTTGCATGAACAATCATCCCACATTTACCACATGTATATCTCGGGCTGCTAGACATCATTGCATAATGTCCTATCAGACCACAACGACACACGATCTAGGCCTAATCACATTACTTCGTGCACTTTCCGTGCAAACACGTGCCAAATGTCCATTTTTCTATATCTGTAACACTTCCTTTTTCTCGGGCGGTTGCAATCTTTGATCATGTGTCCAGATTGCTCACATACGAAACAACTTCAAAGTGAACAACAACATTCAGCCTTCATGTGCTCAACTTTCTTATATCGCAAATACCTAAGGCATTCCCTCTGTACATGCTCTGATTTCTAAAATTTCGAATTCCGAAAATACGAACTACTACAATAACTGGAGTCTTGTATACCCTCTTTTACCACAACACCCGCAGTTTGCCCTCAGGGCTTCAATGATACAGAAAAAGCTGTGTGGCCATATCTTTCACATTTTTAACTTCCTATATCTTTGCCATTTACTTGTTGCTATTGTTTTTTAAATTCTATCAAAAGATAAAATATAATTTGCTTTTAACGTATCACTCACAAGACCTTTGCTCAATTTTATCACCTAAATTGACTTCAGCGCACCGGTATGGAAAACGTACACCGTCAATTACAAAAACTTGCTCTATTTGTACGGAGATGAACTATTTTCCTCAAGTGTCTGAGTATGTAAATACTTCCCATAGACGAATTCCAGAAAATTTCTCGATGTGAGAAATTTCTAAATTTTCCCCCCAAAGTCGATAGGATGCTTGTTGATTTTATCGTTTCCCATCCTTTTAGATAAAACAAATGATGGCTGAAGTTAAAATTCTACTATGTTGTTCATTTCTAAAAATCTCTATTTACAATTCTCTATTTTTTTAGCTTATGTTTGAATGGGGCTTTATTTCTTTATTCAATTCATAAAATTGACTGCGCAGGATACTACGAGTGAGCTTTCAAGGTGTACAAAATTTGCTCTTCTCTCCTTAAAATGACATGATTAATTTCGGTTAAACTTATTCCTTTCTTCGATTGCTTGTCTCATCTCTCCTTTCATATTATATTCATCACCGTCATCTGATACGTTCTGTTGAGATCAAACTATTGGATGTCTTCTTCTGTCACCTTGCGAGGCCGGGATGATAAAAACGGTCTATCCACTGTCGATCATCAAATCCGAGTCTGTGGCTCGGTCAGAAAAGAAAATATCGAATTTGAACCAGGCACTGCTTCCACGATAGATGCGGAAACTGGCTGAATGTGGAAAATATGACACGACCCTGCTCATGCAATTTCCGTGTGTGGTTTAGGTTAGCAAGAGGATTCATCCGGGATGCTACTCATACCGAGAGAAAGCGATAGTCACTTACTAGGAGAGTTGATGAGCATAGGAACAGCAGAAGAAACCGTAGACTGACCTTTCATTGTGGTTTCAATGGACTTCTTGGTTAAAACGAGCTATCTCCTTGTGTCGCAATGTGCAATAATGTTACTTGAAGTTTCTTGATAGGCTGCCTAAAGGTTGTTGAGTTATTTGGCGATGGTTTGAGACGCACTAGCAAGCAAGATTCACTCTTTGTTTACCGAGTTTTAGAACTGTTTTGATTATTTTCCGAAAATCGAGTGCCATTGACCGAACTACCACTCCATCCCCTTTAATTTGCAATCAAGAACAAAAAGGGTACAAATGACAATAGAAAAGACTCGCGATTTGCAAGCCGCATGCGTGAGCAAGGCTAGGTAGACTCAAGATCACTGCTGCAGTGAGTAGCTCATGAGTTGACATTGCTGATTAATAGTAGGCACTAGACTCAGTTATATGACACGTATCACCCGTCAGAAGTATGTGCATATTATTGCCCCCTTCCCCTATGTGATACTATTACTCTATTGGTAGAGTTACAAAATAGAGGAGGGAGTGGAAATGTTCTGATATGATGAATGGAAATTAGCTATGTTACAAGAAGCTTTTCGCGTGCTGATGCGTGTGGATTTAATTAACCTCTCGGGGTTGGGTAGCAGCATATCTGCCAATGAGCGGCCATCTGGTGACGCTGATAAGAGTTTTTTGTCCGTTCATCGACGCTGAAAGGCCAACGCCGTATCCAGTAGGTTAGTAAGAGCCCCGCCTTGATTCTCTAGAATCCTTGTATTCTCAACATTCTGAGTGGCTATTTGAAAACACGCATTGTAACGTCCCCATGATGCCCCTGTGTAACCCATAATAAAAAAAAATATATGGCTACCATGAATGTACTCAACTTGATTGGCCTAAGAAAGAAACCCCAAATATCCCAATCCTTACACAATTTTGAAAAAAAGAAAATATCGAAGACTACATCAAAGGATGCACGGAAAGTTTTGTCGGACTCAAGAAAGCATTTTCAAGTCCAACCCTTCAATAACGCATTCTCCTTAATGATTGCCGAGAAGGGTGTCGCGTTAACAAGAACTCCAATCTCTAATTACTCTATAATAATATATATATATATATATATATATATATATATATATATATATATATATATATATATATATATATATATATATATATATTGAGTCAGTTTTAAAGCAAATTTAACTATTGCCAATTCATATTTAAAATTTTAACTTATAGTACATTTTATTGATATTTTATAATTGGTCACCTTTTAAAATAATTCAATGTCTTGTTGGCTTTTTCAAGTTTTCTTCCTATGTATTAACTTTTGTAAACTTATTCTAGCCTGAAGATAAAAAGTTGTAGTTTTCGAAACGTTGTAAGAAATTAAAAGATGTTGCATCCGTTTCAGGTGGCTCTGGGATTTATCCTCAATATTTAATGCAGGCTTCATGGCCGGGCTCCATATATGTATATATATATATATATATATATATATATATATATATATATATATATATAAATATATATATATATATAAGGATGATAAATTTCCCCCATCTATATTGGGGATTGATGAAATTGGAATTGGGATTGGGATCATATAAGAAGTGAAGGTGTAAGAGAGAGATAGAGAGATAGAGATATAGTGTGGTGTGTGTTTACGAGTATCAGGTGATATATGGCGATGATTTGGTGAAGATGATAATGATATAGTGAATTGTGCCAGGTTGCCTGGCAAACACTTTCGTTTTGCATTGTATTTTATTTTATTATTATTTATTTTAATTTATATTTTTATTATTTTTATTATATTTATTTTTATTTATTTTATTATTATTATTATTATTATATTTATTTTTATTTGTTTTTTCCACTTTTCAGTGGTTTTGTAGTCCTATATTTATATATGTCGAGTAATAGACCGAGGGGTGGATGGAGTTTTCCCCAACTCTTATATATATATATATATATATATATATATATATATATATATATATATCCTATTGTCACGAATGCGGAGGAGTCGTCGTACTACTCCTTATACTTCGTTCGGCCCGTGCCCTGAATGGGTTTATTGACTCAGAGTGCTTAGAGGTTGGCTACGACGGGATTAGAATGAACTTTGCCAGCAAGCGACCCAAAGGAAGTTAGATACACAACAATATGAAAATAAAGTTTTTATGAACACTAAACAAGAATATATATATATATATATATATATATATATATATATATATATATATATATATATATATATATATATAAATGTGCTTTGAGAGATAAATCAATAAGTGAATCTCGGATATCTCACTTGGCTTGTAAATAACTATTCAGTATGTAAATCCCTATACACTTGTAATGTTGGTAAGCTTTGCGGTGAACTTGGAGAATGTGAAAGGGAAGGGTTACCTTGGAACCTGATGTTCGGTTTGCGCTGGTGAGTGAAGGTGGTGAGATAAGGGGTGGAGACGATAAGGTAGGTTCTCCAGGAACCGACCTGATCCCACAATTCTGTCACGATTCTGCTGGAAGAAGGCGGTGACGGGAGCTTCTTGTTAAGATTCCTCGTGCACTCCGAGGAATCTTGGGTGCCTTTGTGAGGGTGGGGGGAGGCGAAGTGACCTATCGACGCGTAGGGTCATGGAGAAAAGCCGAAATGTAGTTTTCTCGCTTAGGGAACCAGAGTGAGGCCGTTTGTAGCTTCGGCTCTGAAAACGTGATTACGAGCCTGGGTCCACACTGACTTGCAGACCAACGGGATAAGAAGCCCCCTTAACTGGGACCGATCTCCTCTCTGGAGACTTGGTGCTTCGAGATAGATTGCAATTCCTGCCCCGCCAGTCACTGTGCAAGCTCTACTACCGAGGGTTAAAAGAATTCATCTTTTATACTCGAAACTTTGGAGAGGTTCACATGGCTCCGGAAGTAGATTTGATATCAAGCGCCCTTCTTCAGGTGAGAGAGGCTTAATTATCTCCTCCATTTCGTCCTTTACAAACTTCTGAGAACCACCAAAAGCCAAGATGGGCTCCCATCTATCGATAACCAGTCGAGGAAGGAACGCGGTAGGGCTAAAATAGTCGGCGGGTTCTCCGGCGGAAGACCAGCAGATATCGGGCCGGAAAGGGAAGGTTTGATAACCGGCCTGCCCGGAAGGGAGGTGGAGAAATGTGGGTGCATTATGCTATTCTCCTACAATATAATCTATATTTCCTTCTTTGTATTTCTCATTACTATTTTCTACTCGTATTCTCTTTAGTGTATCATTCTTCGTTGATAGGCTCAAGTTCGGTTCTTCTATGCAGTTCCTCGGATGATATTCGGTCCTGTCTTTTTTTATTTTCAATGAAACACGTTGCTCAGTTTTGGACCCTTTGGGCCTTTAACATCAGATTTTTACTCAGAATGTAGGTAGGTATGGTCGGATATAATAATTAAGAACGGACGAGGGCTGTATATAATTTTCTTTTATTGTTGCTTGAAAGGTTATAAAATCGTAGCAGGGTTGCCATTGTTGTTTTGCTTCATTTGCCTTTTTTGCCAGGTGGGGGATATACCCATTTGTCGTTAGCTTGAGTCCGAGGACATTCTTTCCGTGTTATAATGTTATTCTTCTCCTTCGACTCTAATTGTAGCTGTTTTTCTTCGATTAGTTCTGAATTTGTTTGTGTTGGTCTTAATTTTGTTTTGTTTTTCAAAATCGTTTATGTTTTTGATTTCCCTCGCTGTCCTTTGGGCGATATCTCTTTGGTTTTGTCTGTTACTTGTGTGATGTCATCCGCTGATTGGATGTACATCGCACACTCATCCGTTGGTTGGGGTAGATCGTGGGTATATATAAGGTTGGGGAGAGACACTCCCGCCCGTAGAGCGAATGCCTCACCAATTTGGCTATTTAGTTGCAGAATGGCTTATCTTTCAATTAGGTAGTAGCATAATATTTTGATTAAGTTAGTCTCCATGTTGAGGGCGCTGACTTTTGCCTGTAAACCGGGGACCCATACCTTATCGAAAGCTTTGGCAACGTCGCGGAGTACGACGTCCAATCTGTTGCCCTGTGCTATTTCAATGGATTGATGAGAAAAGAATAGAATAGAATAGAAGAAAAGGTGTGAGAGAGTCTAAAAGGCTAGTGCATTCAGAGTTATCCCGCCCCATCTCCTCTCTTCTGGCCCACTGTCGGAGCCAGAAGTGAGGAGAAGGGGCGAGAGAGCCCGGACCCCTCCTATTTCCCCTTTCCCCACTTCCTGTGCCTTGAAGCACCGGTGAGAGATAACAGGGAAAAGAGGAGGGGGACATAGAAAGGAAGAAGAAAGGGAAGGATAGAATAGCAAGAAACTAGTAGAAGATCAAACAGATGACCTAGGTGGTCTTGACCCTACATCCAATACGCGGTGCTAATGCCATGGTGTGTATCACCCAGCCACGTATATTTGTAGAGCCCGTTAGGAAAGAAAGTAACCAAGAGTTTGTGAGGAATGGGAAGAAGTTAGAGGTGTGCGGTGAGCCGCAAGATGCTTGGAGGTCAAGCTAATCTCTGTCCATTTTAATTAGTTAGAAGTTGGAATTATAGTTATAGAGGAAGTACCTGAGATCCAGGTGTCTGTGCTTTCCGTTTTTGTTACCTAGTACTTATAGTTGGCGATCAAACCGTTATTATTGTGTGTTTGTTTTTAAATAGAATTTGTTTGCTTTTCTAGCATGTTATGTTGTATTCTAACTGACTATTCTTGCATGTATGTTTTCCCTTTTATCTTTTCGCTTTCACATTTGCTGTTCCTCAAGGGTTTTTGTTACCCTTTCCTTCGTTGCGTTGCTGTATCTATTTATCTGTTGTCAAATCCGGTGATGTATCCTTCCTGCTACGTGTAGATGTCTTCTTCTTAGTCCTCATTTCCGATCCTCGCCCTGCTTGGGAAGAGTCAGTGAGGCCTCCAGTCTACTCCTCGTTCTATTTGCGTTGAAAGCTCGTCTCCAATTTCGTCATGTGTCCTCTCGATGACTCCTTTTACTCTCTTCATGATTATCCTTTTTAAGGGCTCAACGTTGGTTTCTCTGTGTAGATCTTCTATCCTTCTCCTCTCTTCCCTCTTGTATTTGTCACTAGGTACATTGCTTTGTTCTGGACTCTTTGTAGTTTGAGCAGTTTATTTCGTGACAATGTACACATTGCGATTGCTGGATAGATCAGTGTTGGTTGGATAATCGCTTAGTAGGTCTTTTTTTTATTCTCTTGACTTAAATTTCTTAATTTATACAGGAGTACTAGTTCTCGCTTTACTTTCTGTATTCTCTCGGCTACGTGTTTCGTGTAACCAGATTTAGTTATTGTCAAACCTAGTACTTTACAGTCGTTACTGTATCCATATCTTACATTGTCCACATTAAAGTCTTCTACTTTTCTTCTGTATATGGGAACTATTTTAAATTTGACTCTGTTTGTACTGATTTTCCACCTGCGTTTGTATTCGTTAATTCTCCGAATTTCTTCTGCCGTCGCTTTTGCTTGAAATTGAGCGTGCCTACATGGAGACACCACAACTTGGGTGATACCATCCACAAATTGTATGTTCATACATCCCTCCATCATAAGAGGGGGGATGTCCGCTCTATATACAGCGTAAAATAACGGAATCAAGCAACCGCCCTGGAGAACTCCCGCCTCTAGCTTGAAGGGTTCCCATTGGTAATTACCCATGTCTATATACCCGTATCTATTTGCTACATAGTTACCTAGCAACCTTTCCAGCTGACTGCTTAATCCCAGCCTAAGTATCTTATATTGTACGCCTTCCTGCCATACTTTGTCGAACGCTTTGGGCACATCTCTACATACTGTGTCCACACTCCTCTTTTCGCCTTTGACCTTGGCTATTTTCTCCATAGTTAAACAGAGCGCCATATCCTTGCTCCTGTTATTCGGGAATCCGAATTGGCACTCATTGTATAGGCCGTTCTCCACCAGATGCTGATCGAGTTTCTTCTTTAGAATCTTTTCGTATACTTTCCCGAGGAAGTCAAGCAGAGATATTGGTCTATAGTTTTCAACCCTGTGTGGAAATTTTTCTGACTTTGCGATAAAAATCATTTTATGTACTTTTAGGTCTTTAGGGTACTAGTTTGTATTAAGGCAGGCATTGAATAGGTTATTGGTCGCTTCTGTGTAGTTTCTCTTTGTGTGTCCTGAGACTCCTGGCGCCTTTTGTTTGAAGCTGTTTATGCTATCTTTTAGTTCTTGTACGGATAATGTAGCGTCATTTCCCTCATTGTTAATTCTCGTTATGTCAACCGAATCATAGTGTTGACTCCTGGCCGTTGTCTGGTTGAGTTCTTCGACAATTACGTTCTCAAAATCAGTGTTGAAATTTTCATTTTCTTCTTCGCTGATTCTAAAAACGTTTCTCCGGTATTCTTTGAAAACTATTTCTATCTCGCTTTCGTCCTAAATTAGTGGCCCTCTCTCATCTTTAATCTTGATCTTCTTCCAAAATTTCTTTGCAGATTCTTTGACATCTAACTTCCTGACCTAGTCTTCCAATATTCTTGTTGATTATCGCTTATCATTTGCGTTAATTCTCTTTTATTTCTTCTAAATTGGTTGCATAGGTCTCTACTAAGTCCTTTCCTCCCTCTGAATTTGTTTAAAGTTTCCGTATTTTTATTTATCATTTTCTGTGACCATCTTGAGTTTTGAATGGTTCTAAAGGCTCTTTTTGGAACTGCTTTTTCGTCTGCTCTAGTCAGCGTACTCCTAATTTCTCTAAGTCCCACTACGATTTCTTCTATAGTCACTTCGAAGAAAGTCCTTGGTTCATATTCCCTTAAAACTTCTTTGTACTTTGTCCACTCTGCCTGGTGATAGGCTTTCGTTTTCTTACCTGGCTTCTGTATAGGATTCTGGTTAATGGTAAGTAGTGAAGCTATGTGGTCGCTGACCGGTATGAAAACCGGTTCGAAGTAAAAATTAAATGGCAAGTTAAAGTTTGGGAGGCAGATACTTGGCTTACTTGTCGTTCTGTTATGTATATATGTGGAAAAAATCTGGCCCAAGTCTTTGGAGCATTTTCCTATCCAGCCTCGTTTTCAAATGCCTGCCCGCGTTGTTGTTTGTTCTATACCCATTTTCCGCGTGGTGTGAGTTCAAGTCTCCCATAAATACGACTGGGTTTCTGTTATTAAAAAGCTTATTGAAGTTGGAAATTGGTAATCCCTCTCTTCTTGGGGTTGGTACCCCGTGGCTATTATAAGACTAATTGGTTCCAACCCTATCTCTACTGCTGCATAGGGTTCGGTTAGTCCTTGGTGAGTCTTATAGTCTAGTTCCTTTTTGATCGCAATTGCTATTCCGTCGTGTCTTTGTCTCGAAGGATTCGTTGCCACAACTTTGTAATTCCATATTTTTATTTTTTCTGTTTCTAGGTCTAATACGTGATCAGATATTAAAATAACATCTGGGTCTGGCTCTCTAAATATATTTCCGTATATTCCTTTTTTACCTATCCAACCGTTAGTATTAATTTGAAGTATTTCCAATTTACGTTTGTCCATTTTGATATTCCCTTTTGGGTTTCCGTTTGTCTCTTTACGTGATGTTTATTGTTTCTTCTTCTTTCTCTCGTTCTGTTCCCGTCTGCACATGATTACTTCCTTTCTTTTCTGCGATAGTGATGTCGATGGCATCGGGTACTGCTGCCGTTGGGTTGCCCTCTTATGTGACCTGGATCTAGATCTTCTTTTCTTTTTGGCTTTCCTTCTGGTGACTTTAACTTCCTGGGCGGATTCTTCCATGCTTCTATCCGATTAAGTTTCCTCAGTATTTAAATCTTCCTTGTTTTCCTCTTGCGGTTTTGCTTCTTCGACTAGTGCTTTTGTTGTCTTGTCACTAATCTTCACCTTAAATATAGCTGACGAGTCCACATCTTTCGGAAAGTTCATGGGTTCTAAACCGTTGTCCTTGAGCATTCCGCTTAGGATATTCGCGTAGCTTCTGGGGTTGACAATGTTCAATATATGTGAGTGCAAGATACAGGTCAGTAACTTGACATTCAATGTTAGGTCTATGCTGAGTTATGTTTTTGTCTTTTAGTTGTTTACTGTATTTTTTGTCGCCGAGGCGTATGTCATGTTCTTCTGTCCCTTCAATCTTTCTTCTTTCTCCTTCCTTTTTATTATGTCTTTCCTCTTCAGGCATTACATCGCCATTGTCCCATGTGGTCCTCCACAGTTTATGCACTGTTTGGTCGTACTCTAGCATGGGCGGTGGGTGTGCCCCTTTCTCCCGCACTCCGAACATATCCTGAGGTCTTTTTTTGGACATTCTGCAGTTATGTGGTCTTCCATTTCGTAACAACGGAAGCATATTTGTATATTGATGAATGCGTCTCACTGGATGTTGGTTTTGCGGGATCCTAGTACAGAATGCAATAAGTCCTTTACCCATCATTTGGGTAGTCATTTCAGTGTTTTCGCAGACGATCTTAAACACGTGAGTATGATCTCTGAATTTTATAATATCATAAATATTTAACCATGGTTGATTCTCTTCCAACTCATCCTTAATATCCTTAGGAGTGTTCACTCCTACCTACGGCTCAACCTTCCCTGCATACGACTGATCTATTGGTCGTTATCTCTGTGTGTGTAGGGAAGGGGGGTTGCTTCAAGGTCAAGTTTGTTTAGTGTGATGCTGCCCGCAGATGATAGGAGTTTCTCGACATCCTTGTTTTCAGGGCAGATCACGATGAATCCTATTGGGACAACAAGGCACTTAATTAGTGGGATTTGAAGGTCAATAAATATCTGTTGAGCTACTTATTGTGATGTCCTCCTCCTTCCGTTGAATCTGAGTTTCAGGGGAAGCCTTTTCATGAATTCCATTTTTGGTGTCGTTAATGGGGGGGAGTAATCCCGCCCTTTCCTACTCTGGCAAAAAGTGACAGAATCTAAGAGTCTGAACCCTATTGTGAGTGTACCCATTAGTACCTTAAATATCTGCCTATAACCGCACTCCGCAACCCTCCTACCTTAATGGACCTACTCTAATAGGCGCCTCTCCAAGGTCTCTGCGTGAGTAAAAAGCGCGAAGTGTGGATAGTACACTTATAGAGGGAACTACCCTGTGCTAATCCACAGGAGGTTTCTGCAATCAAACTAAGAACGCATTAATATTGGGGGGAACGACGTAGAAAAGGTTATTTGTGCAAAGTTAACACGAACTCTCGTAAGCAAATTCTAACAAAACTTTACCTCTTTTATCAGGGAAAACTTTACTAGAGCGTAAAGAGAGAAAAACAACAGATGATTCGAGCTTTCGATTGATGAGTAAAGTAAAGTAAAGTAGAAAAAGTGTGGAAGGTGAGGTAGAATAGATGGCCAAGCCCCTCCCCCTCGCCCTCTGGTCATCCTAAGATGACCAGAGGAGGCGGGAAGGGCTCTAGGCTCTCCCAGTTTCCCCACTCCCTCCAGATTCTTGTTGGACTTCTGGATAGAAGAGAGGGAGACAGGAAGAAGGACAGGGAGATAAAGAGGAAAGGGAAAGGGGGATAGCAAAGTTTAAAGTAGTGTGGAAGATTAAAAGGAGCCCAAGGGGGTCAGTGGACCTACAGCTTTACGTGGAATACGAACTACGGTGTGTAATATATCCTGTCTATTTATTCAATATCTAGTGCCCCTGTCCCACGTATGCTGTGTTAAGGTTAAGCCCAGTGTGAAGGATAGAATAAAATGTAGATGGAAAAGTAGGAAGTAAAAGATGTGCAGTTGAATGCAAAGTATATGTGGAGGTCACGCTAATCTCTGGCCTGTAGAAATGTTATAGTTTAGAATTCAAATGAATAGAAATAGTTGCCTGAGTGTCAGGTTTATCCTTTATGTTCGTTGTATGTCATGTTTTTAAATCTCTGTTATTGTTGCTGTGATGTGGCGTTCAAACCGTTGTTTTAGTTGTTTTCCTTCACTGGTATGAAGTTTTCTCCTTACTATTTTATTATACCTGCTTCTTGTTTATCCTTTGATGTTTCTTTTTATTATTTCTAGCCTTTTCTAACTTTGTTTACTTACTCTCTCTTTTTGTTCTCATCATGTAAACAGTTCGTCCTCTTCTTCGTTGATCTTTGAAGTATAGGTGAGGAAGTCTCTACGTGCTCCCCCTTTTTGTCTCTGGGTGACCATGGCCATTACTTCCTCTACTATCTCGTGTTGCGTGGTTTAGATGAGTTTCTTAGCCCTTTTCTCTATAATCTTGTTGATTGGCTGAATTCTTGATTTGCGATGCAAATCTTGCTGTCTTCTTCTGTCTATTCTACTTTTGTTCGTGATTATCAAAACTGCCTTGTTCTGTATACGTTGCAGTGTGATACCATTACTTTTTGAGATTGTATACAATGGTATCACCGGGTATACCATTGTTGACTAGATTAGGGCTTGATAAATTTTCTTCTTCATTTTTTTAAGTGCTCTAAGCCTAAATAGTAGCCTGAGTCTCTTTCTTCCTTTTCTACTCTTTCTCTCGCATGCTTGGTGTAGCCTCTTTTCGTAATCAGCAATCCTAGCACTATAGCTTCTGTGGGTATTCGTATCTGTTTCCTTCGATCACAATGTTACTGAGTCTCCTCCTGTGTATTGGTACGATTTTAAATTTATTCCTGTTGGTGCTGATCTTCCACTGTTTTTCATAAGCGTTGATCCGTCGTATTTCTTCTGCTGTCAATCTTGCTTGCATATCAGGGTTCCTATAAGGGCAGACGACAATCTGTGTGATGTCATCTGCGAACTGTATATTTACGCCCCCTTATTTTGCTGGCGGAGGAATGTCCGAGGTATATACAGAGTATAATGTTGGACTCAGACATTCTCCTTGCGAAAGGCCAGCCTCCATTTTGAATCTATCTCCTTGGTAGTTTCCCATTTTGTTAAATGCCTTTCGTTCGGTTATGTAATTGGAAAGTAGTATTTCCATCTTGCTCTCTAGGCGTAAATGCAACATCTTATATTGCATTCCTTTCGTCCATACTTTGTCAAAAGCTTTGGACACATCCCTGCAGACTATATCAACGCTAGCCTTTTCTCTTTTTGCTTCAGTTATTTTTTATGTTATGACTGCGAGGGCCATCTCCGTGCTTCTTTTCTTTCTGAAGCCGAATTGAAATTTATTTAGAAGGTCATTAGCTTCCAGGTGCTCATTTAGGCGAGTGTTCATAATTTTCTCGAACATCTTCCCGATGAAGTCGAATAGAGAAATAGGTCTGTAATTCTCCCCTCGTGTAGTAGGCTTTCCAGGTTTGGGTGTGAAAATCATCTTGGTTACTTTAAGTTCTTTCGGAAAGTAGCCGGTTTTAATGATGGCATTAAATACTAAAGTAATTTCCTGCAATATTTTTTCAGTCGCTTGTTCGTAGTGCCTCTTAGTGAGCTCTGATCTACCTGGTGCCTTCTGCTTAAACTGAACGATTGTGTTTTTTAATTCTTGGACGGTAATTTTTGCATCGTTACCGTCCAAGGTGTCTCTTGCTGCATCTACATTTCTGTAAGGTATTATCCTGTCCGCTTCTAGTTCGAGTTGTCTTGTGATGTTTCGTTAGAAGTCCATGTCTAAGCCTTGACTGTCCTCTTCACTAATGTTAAAAATGTTTTTCCAGAGTCATCTTCTTGTCCCCTGATTTTCCTTTCATTTGTTTTATTGTTTTCTCAAAATTCTCTAGCGTGTGTGTCATCATCAATCTTCTGGATTGTTTCATTCCAGTGCTGATTTTGTTTTTCTATTATTTCCGTATTAAGAATCCTCTTTTTCCTCTTCATTGCTTTGAGTAGCTCCCTCGTTCATCCGTTTCTCCTTAAGTTGTGTGAAATTTCCCTTAATCGTCGAAGGTTTCTTATCATCTCTGGAGACCAGGTAAAGGTCTTAATCGTCAAGTAGCTGTTTCTTGGGATGGCTTTTTTATCCGACTTTTTTTATCAAATTCCTAATAGTTTCTAGTTCTTCGTCTATCTCTTCTGGGGATGCGCCGTCTAGTTCTTTCTGTTGATATGTGATTAATTCTCTCTTTTATGTCTCCCAGTCTGCTCTGTGAAAGGCTTTTGTTACCTTCCCTGGGATTTGGATTGGTCTTTGATTAAGGGTGAGCAGAGTCGCTGTGTGGTCCGTACATGGGATTTCTTCTGGCCTTATATAGTAATTATATGGAAGATAGTTATTGCCCAAGCAGATGTCTGGTTTAGTGGCTGCGTTGGCCATCACGTAGGTTGGGTAGTCCGGACCAAGTCTTTGACAGATACCTCTAGCGAACAGAGTTCCGAGGTCTCTGCCTATCCCGTTTCTTCGTCTATATCCACTCTCTTGACAGTTTGCGTTCAGGTCACCCATAAATAACACTGGAACCTATTATTAAAAATTCTAATAAAGTTCTGAATGGGCAGTTGGTTTCTCTTTAGCGGTTGATATCCCGTTGCTATAATGATGTTCGTCAATTCCATTTTCATCTCCACTGTCATGTAGTCTTCGTCCAATTCGTTGCAAGTTCTATATTCAATATCCTTTCTGATTACTATAGCTGCCCTGTCTTGTAGTTTTCCCGTCGGGTTAGCCGCTATAACATAGTAATTAGATTTTGATCTCGTCGTCTTGAAGATTTACGCCGTGGGCCGAAATTAGAATTATGTCCATCCATTAACGTTGAGCTGTAAAATCTTAAGATCTGTTTTATCCATTGTAGTTTATAAAGTCCTAAAATCGATTCCGTTTCCAAAGTCCTTTAACCGTTTCCGTTCGTTGATCGAATATCTGTACTGGAGACTAAGTAAAAACTTATTTTTGTCTTCCTGCTGGTTTACGGGAGCCCTTACCTTTCGAGTGGTGACCCGTATTTGTTGGATGTGGGCTTGGTGAGTTTTGTCTACTTTGTGGAGCTGGGCTCTTTCCCGTCTTGGATTTTTTTTTCTTCTGGGTTTTCCTTGTTATTCTTCTAGTCTCTTCTTCTGCTGATTCGGAGCTGGTGTCTTCTGTGTCTGTTTCCCTTTTCGCTGTTTTCTTTCTGAGCGTCTCCTTGGTTTTCAGTCACTGCATTATCTACTTTGAGAATAGCCTCTGAATTAATCTCTTGTGGCACGTTGATGGGTTCTAGTGCATTGGCCCTTAACATGGAGTTGAGTGTTTTCGCATATGTTCCAGGATTAATGCATTCTGGACATGTGCATGAATCACGAAAGTATAGATCTTACCACCATTCCCTTCGTGATGTTGGGCAGCGCTGGAGTGGTCAAGCATTGGATTTTGGCTACGTTAGCGTAGGATGTGGTGTTTTCTGCAGATTTCTTTGGCTGTAGGTCTCTCTCCTTTTTCTTAATGATGTCTTTTTTTATCTGGGCATGATATAGCCATTGTACGATGGATACCACTGCAGTTTACAAATTTTTTGTACGTGTTTCTGCAGTTGCGGTAGTCGTGTCCTTCTTCGGCGCATTCGGAACATGTGACTGTCACTCTCTTAGAGCAGTTGGCTGAATTATGTTTTCTCCATGGCATAGCAATTATTCTTTCAATAATTCCATTTGCCATTGGCCAGTATGATGTGGTACCAATATATGGACCACATATAGATGATGTGACAGATATGACTCTTCAGGGAGGGTACAAGAAGAGAGCGGTTCTATGATATAAAAAAGAGGGAATAGACATAGGCTGAAATTCTGCCTATGTCTATTCCTGCAGAGCTAAACAGTCACCCACAAGCAGCAGAAGGCTTTCGGACGGCTTGGAAAGCTCCAAGAAACATTTTGCTTTATTTAAATAAAAAGAGAAATAACAAAACAGCATTACAACAATGCAATCAATATGCAAAATGTACCTTACAACAAGAGGTTAGATATGATAACAATATTACAATAACATGCATCCTACCTCCAATGAAAGCTGTTACTGTGATGGACAAATCGAAATTATACAAGTTGCGTAAGGCAAGAGTCTATTTTGCTTCTGGAATACGAGAGAGAGAAAGAGAGTTAGGACACAACAGATGTTGTACTATTTTACATTTACAGCAAAACAAGAGACAGTTGTTCATGTGGATGACATTTCCTAGGGTGACTTAACTGACAACGCCGCTAACACAGACGTCATGATTTACTGTCACCCTCTTCTTGAATGTTTTTACCATAAAGCGACTGTGACTATTGTGACTTTGACTTAGCAAAGGAAGGTCTTGGAATGTGATGTCAGCTGAATTACTCCGAGTCATTCTAACATCAGAAAGACTTCAAAGAGCCGAATACAAGGAAATGGCTGAACTGATAGTCATTTATTTTGAAGTCCACCTTTCTCCCTCCTTCAGGCCACAAGGATGGCCATTAAAGTGTATTTCAGGAAAACGCTGATATTTGCATATCGACCTAAGTACGAGGAAGATACTGTATCAAAGCTGGACAGACTTAACACCTTCCTTGAGCTATTATACACTTTACTATGCATAATGTCAATGTCTGCTGCATATGCTACCGTGAATAATATAAGTCTAATCCAGGACATTTCAAGGTACTAAAAAATTTCTCCAAGGCTTGCTGATGCTTTATTTAATAAGATGGTAAACCACAAATGTTATGTGACGTAGGAAGTTGTACCAAACCGTTTCAGAAAAAAAGCCTCTATTCCAGAAAGTCACAGCTAAGACCACCATGGTTAATCTCATTGTCACAAAATTACATTCGTTGCTGAAAATTTGATCCAAGTCGTTTCAGGAACCTGTCACAGCTTGGTTACAGGATGAAGACTACAGAAAACCGTTAAACTATGTTAAGAATAAGAAAACGGTGACTGACATTACTCCCCGGGATGGCACAGAAGCCTCCCGATCCTTACCATTTTCCATGGGGAAAGTAGGTCCCTTTGTTAATCAACTTAAATTAAGGTTCAAACTCTTTCTTTTGCTTCCTGACACATAACGGTCTGATATTCAGGCCATTCACGAAGATATACCACTAAAGTTCCTGATGTATTTTGCGCAATCATATCATGCACGCTAAATGGATTGAAACCTGATCGCGCCGAATTCAATTTTGTTGAGGGACCTTTCAGCCGTTTATTGTTATGGCCATTAAATCATCTATAATGGATTCCATTACAGCATTATACTGGCAATTTAAAAGCCACAAACGCGTTTTTATAGTACTACTTGAATTATTTACTCCATTTTTATCATCTCTATAAATTTCGCCTCATCTGTCTACTTTGTTACATCATTGGCTCTTAGTCGATTTAGGATAAATCCATAGTATTATTCGCGATATTAGAGAAATACTTTCATACTCACATTTTATTTAAAGGAAATAATTTTTTATAAAAAACATGCAGATAATTAATGAACAAAAATAGGCCTATAATGTAAATACAAAATATCTCCATCCACTTACAGCGTACAATAAAAATGTTTCGCCCTAAAGTTGTGTTGTGCAAAACTAAAGAATTTTTTTCTTTCTAATGAACGTCTTGACCTTTATCTAACTTAAGATACTTATATATTAGTCATAAAAATAAATTTTCCTTATTTCATGTTACGTGACTTGAAAATGTAGGTGACTTCAGATAAATTCTAATATTTTTTTCTCTATTTTGTACTTTCTGGTTCATTAAATCGAAATTGTATTTTTTAAGGAGTATTTTCACTTATTCTTTGGCTACCTCTATCAAGCCTGTCTTTTAACTAGTTTTTATTAAGAAAACAAAAGGTAATTTTCGTCATTGTTTTTTATAATTTCTTTCTTCTATTCTCATATATCTAAAGACAATTAGATAAAATTAGGGATACGATGGAGAGTATTCATTGTATAAGAACAAAGGAATTTCCATCGCTGAAATTAATGCAAATAAAAATACTTGTCAAGGGCTAATTATGCTAATTATGCATAAAACAGAAAGTCTTATAATTTTAATATTTTTGCCAATGGAAATTCGGTTGGTTCATTTAATATATAATGATGTCTTTGGCTATGTGATCTCTGTCCTTGGCTACGGAAATTATGTTGATTTATTTAACGTTATGCGTCAGCTAAGCCCTACATATAATGGGTTTCTACCAGAGAGGATTCATTATATTTGGTTTTCTTGTCTAAGCGTTATCTATTGGACATAACTTTGTATACAATCATCAAGAAATAAATTCTCTCAATTTATTTTGCATCTGGCATCTATAATTTCCCAGCTTGCGGAGGCTCACCTCCAAGTGGTGACAGCAAGCGGTAGCAGTAGGGAAGAGAGGGTCGGACGTCTTGACTTCGGCAGTATACTCAACTACCCTTTTAACACCAAAGTTATCCACTCTGAAGAGCACCTCAAAAGATCGGTCCGAGAACCACCGGTCAGGCTGGGCCTTCCCACATCCCCCAAATCCATAACATACATCTCTGATAGCAAGCGCACGGGTGTTAACTTGTCCCATGGCCTAACACACAACAAAATCCTGGGATCTCGAACAAAACCATGGACCAAGCTACATATGTAGTTTCTGCAGATTGCTGTATTAACGAGCCCAGTAGCAACCTAGTGTACAGTCTGCGGAAGCTGGTGCAACTACGCTACACGCTATGTTGGTTTATAGCACTGCCTTTACCTACAAGACGCCCAATTCACCTGCAACACATTAACTACCCCATACATCACGAAACACTATCCCTGCTATCCCAATCTATACACCCCTTAACAAACCAACATCCTCCCACGACTCAGCAATACATAATCCTCTTCCACACCCTTTCTTCCCAGGCCATTAAGCACTCCGGTCACACAACTCTCACACCCACACCTCCCCCACTATTATTCCATCAGACAAAAAAGCACTAGCAAAACATTCACACTCAACATCCAACAAATAAATATTAACAGTAGGCACATCAAAACAGTGGAACTCAAGTAATTCCCGTTCAACCACAACATACAGCTAACATTCATCCAGGAATCAAAACTCACAACTTATGCTCTCGTCTCAAAAATACCACTCTCTACACACATCAAGCAAAATGGAAATCCAAACAAACCGTGCATGTATCACAGATCAAACTACACCTTCACCAACCTGTATATATATATATATATATATATATATATATATATATTGTCGTAGAATTGCTCATAGTCTGGTCCAATGATTATTCTAGTCCTTGATCTGGACACACCGCTTTTGTATAAGGCGATGGTATTGACCCTATAACTCAATCTACGATCATATATATATGATTTAATTCCTACTGAACGTGCGGAAGCTGGTTAGTAGCGGGTTGTGCCGTAGCCAGGATTCTCACTATAAAAGTCCCACTTGTTACTGGGGGGGAGGTCTGTGAATGTTGAATTCTAAGAGTGCATAATACAGGTTGAATAAATTAGCCAAAGGGATGCTTAATTAAAGTCTTGCCAAGGGTACGTCAAAAAGGAGGAGCCACAAATAAACACACGTACAGAAAATAAACTTTACTTTACACAAATATAATAATTAGTAATAGTTAAACGGGCAAAATTAAGGATTAAATATTAAACACTGACGTTAAGCGTCTAGATTTATAATGACTCAATGGGAGTATCAATCACTGTTAATTAAATATGTAATTTAAGAATAGAAGGGCAATGGGTTTACAGATTACCATTAATTGTAATGGATTGGAGAGACGACTACTCAGGTCCAGACGGAGTGGTTCGGGTGGCGTTAACACGAGTTATCGGGGAGAGAGGGGGATAAGACGATGGGTTCGGGGCTGCTGCCTGCAGTTCTGGTTAGTTCACTCCTAATGGGATGTGACACTAACAAATAGTAACTTCCAGTAACTATTTGGATGTTCCTTTTCTTTCTCAATTTACGTTGAGCAACAGAGCGTACTCTTCTAGTCACATACACTGCGGGGCGGGATTTACTTCCGGAACACTTTGAGACAGCGACCAAGTTGTCTCGGCGGCGCGTTGGCAGTCGATACGTTACGGCAAAGACTCTCGTTCAACGTGAGAGTTACGCGTTACGCGAGTTGGATTGAAACACTGCTGTAGAGGGATTAACGGCGTTATTATTTATACCGAAGATTGTGGGAAATCGAGAGAGAGAGATTCCATCAACGAAAATTCGCTTATCGCAGCGCCTTATGGACAATCTCCATGGTATCATAAAGAAGGGAAATAGAATTTAGGCTTCTCTGTGAGATAGGCCTTCTTTCGTCCGACTTCCTTTCGCCAGTTGGGAGAAGGGTGGGGGATGAGAGAGAGGAGACGAAGGTCAACTCAAACGACAAATTTCTTCCGTACCCACGATTGTCTGGTGGCATGTGAGTATGTACGTTCCATACCCCCACATATATATATATATATATATATATATATATATATATATATATATATATATATATATATATATATATATATATATATATATATATATCCTCACCTACTGCTTTAATCCCCCAAAACCACATTTAAAAACAACAAAATAACACTTTAAACAACAAATAAAAGAACAACAAAGCTATAGAAAACCATCAAGGGACATGTCAACTAAAACAACGATGAAAATTACACACGAAGCCATTTACTCGAATGCAAACACGGTCAATTTCACCAGACAATCAAACTAATTCCTATAAGTAACAGTACCCCTGTAATCTCGGCTAAACAGCAAACATGCCCCATTACTCACTTACAATTAACCGCTAATTGCACAGACAATTTACCGCAGAAATGATATCCCAATAAAAAAATCATGCCTCGCCTCTGGATCTAACAACATATCAAACATTGATTTAAATTACCTTGGTCTAGGAAGGATCGACGCTATCACACAAATCTTCAACCACTCTCTCTCTCTATCTCATAACTCTATTCAAAATTTCTGGAAATTTGATCACATGATACCCGTCCTTACCCCCCAACCCCAACTACTCATCGACTCTAAATCATACTGCCCAATCTTCCTACTCTGCAGCTCATTCAAAATCATGGGATGCCTAGTATAACACAAACGCAACACACAACATACTAGTCGCCTTCAAACACGCCTTTTTTCGAACTCATACATAAAAGGTTCAACCAACCTACGCCTCCACTCCGGAGAGAAATGGCAACAATTGACATAAGCAAAGCCTTTGACATCGCACTCAGTCACATCCTGATCAACAAAATACTAAACACTACACTTGACTCCAAATATAAGAAATGTCAATCGAAATTTTTCAAAGACAGATAAGCACAAATAATTACCACGGCCAACTATCACATTCACAACGGAGTCCCACAGCGATCCGTACTCTCTCCAAGCCTCTTCATCCTTTTCTTTTAAAACACTTCACTTCTCACCTACAACACACAACTCTACAGCTATCGCTATACATAGGGCATGCTTATTTTCGTATAACAGACCAAAGCACCTCGTAATCTACAATTCTACATCACATTTCCACAAGGAAACTTTAGGTTCTTGCTAAATCTTTCTTCTTTAGAACCATTCAAGGTTAAAATGGTATGACAATCCGATCAAGCCGCTCACATTTACCAGTGATTAACTTGATTTCAGTAATTAAGCGTTAAGGTAACCGCATGTATATAAGGTAACTTTCTATATTTGGGCTCAGTTGAAAATAAAATAAAATTATAACTTTAAAGTTGCTTTCATAGAGGAACGCGATCCAAGTTTAGACGAATTGCCAGGGATTCGGTTCGTTCTTGAACGACCCAGTTAGTATCCTCTTATGAATACCCCGGTTATGTATGTACTTTCCACAATTTTACCACATTCTTTATTAATAACCTATTCGCCCAAATGAAATAGTCACTCGTTTGCATTTAAGGTCACTCCCGATCCGCCTTCCCTTATCCTCTTTCTTAAAATTAATGGAAAAACCTGTCAACTTATTAAATTAAATCTTAATGCTAGTTTGAGGAAGTAGTTACTTCTTTGTACATCTTAAAAGAAGTAAAACCTATAATAGTTCTCTAAGACTCTTTTTCTAAGTTTGAACTACACAAGACAGAGGTGTTATGAGATCCTCGTACAATCGCTAAAAAGGAAAAGAAACATTTTTATCGTCTTATGTTATTTATCTACTTAGTGTTTTATAGAATTCATGAATTCCTTCCCTCTCCATGTCTCCTAAGTATATCTCCACGTGGAGCAATCTCTGAACCCAAAGAAAAAAAAAGAAGAAAGAATTTGAATATCCCTCAGCCACCTCACAGGTGCAGTTAATTAAGTTGGGCGCGTTAAAAGCTTTTAACTCACCAAGGAAGCGCTAATCTCCATAGTCGGGAAACTGCTAGCCGAAAGTTTCTCGCCCACATCGGAAAGGCTATTAAGGCTTGGGTCAGGCAATAAACGCTAATCCATCTGGCTGCCGGAAGTGGACAGCCAGTCCTCTGAGTCTGCCCTACCGATTCGCAAAACTTATTGACCACACCTCTTACATATATGTATATATAGACGTATTGTCTAGGGAGGTGACCTATCCCTCGACATTAGTGTTAGAAATAAAACAAGAGCTAAGGATATTGGGGACTTCTATTACTTCCATTGAAAGCTTCAGCCAACATGGAGTATATTGGCTAATGAAACTATGTACATGGTGCGGTGAGTATTTTGTCGACTTTAGCATTTCTATATTCTTCGTATGTGTGTTTCTTGCGTCGATTCTCTCTCCTTACTTTGGTAGTAGACTCAGTTGTACATCGTTTATGAAAGAAGCCATACCATGAGTAAATTATATCATCTAGATATTTGGAAAAGGCAAGCTGTGCTGATTGGTGTTCACACAGAGAGCTCCAATGCGAAGATTGTTTGTGTGTCAATCTGAGGACGGTGCAGAGGATGAGAAAAGAGTTAGATGGTCAGGCTTGGATTACAATGATACGGCGCCTCTGAAACTTCACTCTAAGTGTTCTGATACAAAATGAACCCCGAATTTGTCCTGGAGATCAAGCTTTGATTGACAACGATCCTAATAAGTCAATGAGCTCCATATCCAGGGACAAGCGTATGTCAGAGTCTCCCACCAGGCAGTTAGCGAATGAGGGCATCTCTTACTACTCATACGAAATGAGAAAGGGAGAGGATCTGTCAAAGAAGATGAAGGACAAACGAAAGGAAGGTGCTGCGATGCTAGTGAACAAACCCTTTCATCTCCTCAAACCTGCAATTCTTTGCTTCTTCTCAGACGAGAAGAATTTCTACCCCGACCAGGTGGGGAACTCGCAAATCCACCGCTGGTTTGCTGTGTTCTCAAAATATTTACTGAAAGACATGAAGACTAATTTCCCACTCCATATCATGGTGTTTGGGATGGTAATTGGTAATTAACGAGAGCCATGTTATGCTCCCGTTTATTTTCCTGAAGGCTACATCAAGTTCCTGGAAGAGTTGGTGTTTCCCTGGATCAGGTATTGTCCGTTGAAAGCCGTGCGTGTGGGTGCAAGAATCTGCACCATTCTAGACAGGCGGACTGCTTCACTCCCAACATGTGGCCTCCTAACTCTCCAGACTGCAACTCCCTAGATTATTATTATGTGTGATGCTTGGATGAAAGAGAGAGAGATAGAGAGAGAGAGAGAGAGAGAGAGAGAGAGAGAGATAGAGAGAGAGAGAGAGAGAGAGAGAGAGAGAGAGAGAGAGTGTTACATAGAGTTACATAGATACACAGATCACACGGGCCTTACAGCCCAGACTAAGGTGATCTGGCCTTAAATCTACTGCCACTTACACATAGAATAGTAGAAGTAAAGGATAGAAAAGTTTTAGGCTCTCCCCACCCTCCACTCCCTCCGGCAAAAGCCGTACATGAAATAACTTTGGAAAAGTACCTTGCAGGTGTAAGAAGACAGTACCTGAAGGAAATTTGCATTGAATAGTATTTAAATGAAATGAATGTGAAAACCACTTACATACACCTGAAAGAGTTATATTTTTGTAATATTATTTTATTTTGTAGCTTATACTAAACAATTCCAATATTTGTTAAGTGTTTGTCTAATCTCATTTTAAATGAATCTATAGTGCTGCTGTCCACTACCTCGTTTGGCAAATTATTCCAATCATTAATAATCGAGTAAGTGAAGAAGTTTTTTATTACATCCATAGTGGCTCTTTTACCCTGAAGTTTTGAATCATGTCCACGGGTGGGACACTCCCCTGTCAGTGTAAACAAGTTATTGGCATTAACGTTGTTAAATCCTTTAAGTATTTTGAAGCACTCTATAAGCTGCCCCCTTAGTCTTCGTTTTCTGACGGAAAATAGATTGAGTTTTTTTAGCCTCTCGTGGTAAGGTTTGTTACGTACTGACGGGATAAGTTTTGTCGCTCTGTGTTGTACAGCTTCTAATTTATCTATGTCTTTTATTAAGTAAGGGGCCCAGAAATGTACAGCATATTCGAGATGGGGCCTGACAATACTTTTATATAGTGGCATAATTATCTCCTCGCTTTTATAAGTAAAGTTTCTTTTTATAAATCCTAGTGCTGTGTTAGCTTTGTTTGCAGCAGCTGCGCATTGGTTTGATGTTTTTAAGTTTTCTGTAATTATTACTCCTAAATCTTTAACCTGCTGGGTTGTGTTTATTAAGCCGCCTTGCATTGTATAGGTGTATTTTTTGTTTTTTGTTCCGCACTGAAGGATTTGGCATTTGTCGATATTAAATGGCATTTGCTATTTCTCAGAGAGAGAGAGAGAGAAAGAGAGAGAGGGAGAGACAGAGAGAAAGAGAGAGAGGGAGAGAGAGAGAGAAAGAGAGAGAGAGAGAGAGAGAGAGAGAGAGAGAGAGAGAGCGAGCGAGAGAGAGAAAGAGAGAGAGACCAGCAAGTCTTCGTACACAAACAAGGTGGAGCTTAGATCCAAAATCACCACAGTTTCAATTAGTTAAATAGTGGAACCATCGAGAAAGCCTGCAGCAGGTTCCGACGCAGACTGGAAGCCGTGGTTGAGGCCGATGGCGATTTTATTGAATAAAATGTATAGTAGAATTCTTCAAGTCTTTAACCTGTAACTTTGGTAAATATAACTGTATAAATGATTTTTCTGTGTTATTTTCCTTTAAGCGACAAATTACCGACTGCACCCTGTATATTCTACAGGTGTTGTTTTATTTTTTACTTTCTCGGACTTAAGCTACATTAAACTTCTTTCTATTTTAATCGAGGGGAAAATAAACCAAGGGCTAAGGTACCTATAGTGACTTGCTCGATCAAATATCCGGTTAAGTTGAACAACGATTTAATTAGTTTTAAAATAAATTTTGGGAAAAAATAAGGGAAACAATTACATAATTTCGCCATGGACATACTCTCAGGATTTACCTTTTAGCTATTTTGTCTGGGAAAACTGGTTAAGAAACGTATATATTCAACTCAATTTTTCTAGTTAATAAAAGTTGTAGTAGAATAGCTGAAAAGAATGAGGACTTACTGAAAAGTATCTAATCTTCTTTTTATATATCTAAAATACCGAATGTATTTGCAATTAACCATTCATAGAGTATAAAAATATTGCCATCAATATTTTTTTCAGATTTTCCTTCACTGAGTGTGTGGTTAGTGAAGCAATGAGTAGCTCCTTTCACAATATATGGGACACACCTTGTGGACGCTCTTTCCCCACGCCAAGAAAGTGACTGGAAATAATAGACCAATCTAACAGATAATATAAGAAGAACTGATTCAATTGGTTATTTTAACCTTTCCTTTAGTCAGTACACGGAATCGTTTCCACCCACCCATGCACCCATGGGGGCGCGCTATACCGCCCTGCACGCAGTCATGGTATGCGATTATTATAGCATAGTATCAATGCGTACAGAGCAATTTTCCTTACTACACTGAGTGCACTATGTAGAAAACAGAATTGACGAATTATAGAAAATGCATACGGAATCTATACTTGTTTTACTTAAATTCATGTAAGTTTATAAATTTATCTTAGAATATATTTTTATCTCAGATAATCGTCTTGTTTATATGAAAGGAAATCGGCTGTCTATGATATTACAGATCTTCCTTAATTCCGATAGAATTTCGTTCCCACAAACCTAGCTCGGAATCATCCTAAGCCTGATATAGGAGCAAATCAATGATGATTCGAGTCAATGAAATTATAGGCATTTTACATATTAAAATACAAAAAAATAATAAAAAATTGAACGTAGATAACACCAGTAAATTTTATCAATCTCTTAATAATTATGAAGTTAAGCAAATAAAATGTTAAATAACACTTTATTTCGCTTTTAATCAAAGTAGTCACTCGATATGAGGTCAGACCCAAAGAATGTGTCGAAAAAGCGTAAAACTACATTATATACGGGTTGAAATGGTTATTATTTTATTATTAATTCATTATTCTTCTCAACCTGAAACTAATACAAAAAAGGTCGTTTAAGAGCTTGCATACTGACGCAAGTATATATCCGTGTTACAAATCATGCATTCAACCACAAGATAAAGACCTCAGTCGTTTTGTTATTTCACTAAAATTCCTAAACTGACAAAAATATTTCGGCCGAGACCCACAAAGATTTGTCTGCAACAAAAGCGTTGAAATCCCGACATATCCTTATAGCTTCAAAAATATTTCCTCTTTTAAATCAGTTTCATATTTAAACACTTTTAACCAACTTCTTTTACAAGGAAGCTTTAATGACAGCCAGAGCCACTGTGCCTCATTTAGTCATTGAGCGTATTGAATATTTTTTAAGTAAGAATACGCATTTGGGCCGGTTTATTAAGCCATCAAAGTTTCAATAATGAGCACTTCACCTTCAGGCATACAGTCGGCCTACCTGTACAATTTCCTTCTTCCCCTTCACTTACACCTCCAGACACAGAGTAAAGATATTTTTCGATAAGAGAAATCCCTGCCTTTCGATGGGACACCCTGTTTCCTGTTTGGTCGCTCATTCTTCTTCAGATTATCTACCCTAAGAAGATATGCCTTTGAAAACGAGACAGTTTGGAAAAGCAATGCACTTTCTCAATCACTTATGCCACAGGCAGTTCCTGTTTTTGACACTTTTTGTTTTTAATTTAAAATTACTTACAGTAAGAGGCAAAAGTTTTGAGACATATATATTTTCAGTCGTTTTTATAATTTACGTGATAAGACTAATCATCATCATCATCACTGACTCTATAATTTAACAAGGGGATTTTTTGGGGGGTATTTGAATAAAATTTCATCTTAATTTGGTTATGACTTATGTTTTTTATCAAAGTTATTTCTAATAATTCTTTTATGATATCAAAAACAAAATGGTGAAGTTCAGAAATAAATATAAGTATCGAAATTTTGTGAATTTTTTAAATCCCTAAGAATTACAAATGGTGAAGTTCAGAAAATTTATTTTTATATATCTTCTATAACTCTATATTTTAGCAACGTGATATTTTGAAAGGGGGGAAATTTAGTTTAGAGTTCAATTTTAAAATTATTATAATTGGCGAAGTTCAGAAAATTTATAAAATTTAACCATGGCTGCTTTTTTTTCAGATTTTAAATTTTAATCTTAGTAGTGAAGCGCAAGCTCCCCCTGTACGGGGAAGGGGCGAAGCCATTGCCTAGTTCACTATATTAAAAAATTGGGTTTAGGCTCTAAATTTTTGTATATATCACCTTCAAATTATCATAAAAACAACCCCCCCCAAAAAAATATCATAAAAACGAACTAAAAAAATGTTACGTTTGATTAGTTATATTAATTTTCTTAGATGAAAATATATATTAGTCACCAAACCTTTATATCACGAGCCGTTATTGTTTAGTATTTGCATTTAATTTTTTTAAAGAAGCCATTATTTGTCATTTTCAATTTAAAAATTATATTCTAATTTTGTCGTTTATTAGGCTGCCGTTTAATATGCTTCCTTGATTGCAAGAACTGTGATTAATAATTGCATTGTTAGATCTAGATCTCCGGCCATATTCCTAACCTTCAATTCCGTTCCCTGGATGCCCATCATTCTCATTTCTCTAGCAACTTCTAATTCCTCTTCTTGCTGTCTAATTTACCCCAAATATTGTAGTTAAAAGGGGCACTGAAGGTAAAGTAAAGAAGCCTCACATAAAATCTATCCTAGCAAGTACTGATTTGGGCTCCTGCTATACTGGAGGTACCCATTGTTAGGTCATCTAGCTTAAATCCCAAATACAGGTCATGCGTTATAGTTATATCCCCATTATTAATAATTATTAACTTTTTCCAAATCATTCCTTAAACTCACATATTTCCTTTAGCAACCGTCCGGAACCATTGCCTTTTGGTCGAAACATGGTGCCGTGTAACGTTCTGGAGTTTTCCTGAGGTATTTGAACACAACAACCATCACATAACCGTCATATAAACAAATGAAATTATTTGAGCAGTCAGCCCTATGTCCCAACTTAGTGTCTTGGAGAAAGATTTTCACCGGGGCAAGACAGTTCTCGCAGGGGGATAACAGTGACTGCTCTGTTGAATGACTCTGTGTCCATGTGAGAGCTAGATGTGGAGATGGAAAAAATCAAACTAGAAACTGCCAAATAACTGGAGAATAGGTAAAGGGGAACAGTCCAGGAAAGATGAGATGCATCTTTATAGTCCCCTCAATCGTTTCCTACTTTCTCTCTCAAGTAACCTGAAGGGCCATTCAGATTTCTGTGACGGAGTTAGTGATGGGAAGCGAAAAAGTTATATTTGCATGAATACAAAGCCCAGACCCCCTGGCCACCTTATTAGCCCGCTCACTCATTGATACTAACATGCTAGCGTCGGAGGGAGGCGGACCTACCTCAAAAACTCAAACAAGACATTTTGGATTGAGGTTACTTTTATTTTTGCTTTGTTTGTTTTGTTTTTCTTTTTTTTATTTCTGCTTTTGGGTGTTTTTAATTTGTTATTTCGTTAATTAAAATAGTTTGATAATAAGCTAAACTGTAATTACTGCGACTTCAGAATAAAAAAATACCAATATAGTTAAATTAAAAGGGACATTAAAAACAAAACATCACAGAGTTGATATATAGATATAAACTAGGTTTGATTAAAACCTGAAAAGAGAATACAATCCAAAATAATTTAGAAAATTTATTCAGACTCACTTTAATTTACGGCTTGATCAATTTCGTAAATAATCTTGCCAAACTCTCGTGGTAAAGGAAGGACCGAGTGATGGAAGGAGTTCGTAAGTATGGGTTGTTTACGTACTACCCCCAAACAATTCCGTGATTAATGATATCTCTCTCTAATAGTGCTATATATCTGAATATTATTACTCGTATCTTGATTATTGACTTCTTTAAACTTTGAGGGTTCCTTGTGCCATACTTAGCATTTCGAGGATAGAATAAAAAATTGTTAAAATAAACTAAAACTTTAATTTAAACAGCAAAAAAAAACAAACATGAACCAAAGAAATATTACGCACTAAATACACAGTAAGGACTTCAATAATTTTTAAATAAAGCTTTCTAACTTGACCTACTTGACATTATAGTGATGGTTGACCCACCACTCACTTTAATCTAAAATAAAATGCTAACGGCCTTCACCGGACGGATAAGGGATTTAAATACATTTGTGGATCCCTCTTGAAACGGGTTTGAGTCTGACCTTGAACTCAATGAGTTACGTTACCTCAGGAATGTTATTGTCTGAGAGACGCGTGCCGCTCGTCAAGATGGTTGGTGTGGACGAAATAGCGTTAAAGCCACAGATGAGCTTGGCGAGCGTGGCAGATATGGGGGGGGGGGAGCTACACGCCTTCGTCAGGAAAATATATCACCACGGGATAGTGAAAGAATGTTCCTTTCTTTTCTTCGGATTACTCTAGGGAATAATTCGCACTGGCTAGCGATGAGTCAAGACTTGAATACTTTGACTCAGGGGAGTGCTAAAGGGAGTGCATTCGGGGGTCTTCCTCACGGGCGAGGACTATCTCTGTGCTTTAGGGTGCACTAGGATAGGAGGGGTTTATCTGACGAGAGTAAGTTGAACTTAGTTCTTAAACCAAGCTAACTTAAAGTTCAGTGTGACCACCAGTAACTAGCTCGAGGATGAGCTTCTTATTCTTAGTTCCGTTATTCCTCAGATGCGAGGACTATCTCGCTGCTTTGGGTTACACCAGGATAAGGGAGGGGGGTTCTCTGACGAGAGTAAGTTGAACTTGATCAAGTTAACTTAAAGTTCGGTGTGGTCACCAGGAACTAGCTCGAAGACGAGCTTCTTCTTAGTTCCAGTCATCCTCAAGGTCGAGGCAAATCTTGGTGCTTTGTTATACACCAAGATAGAGAAAGGGGGGGGGGGGGTTATGTGACGAGAGTAAGTTAAACTTGATGCTTAAATCAAGTTAACTTAGTTCCATTATTCCTCAGATGCGAGGACTATCTCGCTGCTTTGGGCTACACCAGGATAAGGGAAGGGGGTTCTCTTACAAAAGTAAGTTGAACTTGATCAAGTTAACTTAAAGTTCGGTGTGGTCACCAGAAACTAGCTCGAAGACGAGCTTCTTCTTAGTTCCAGTCATCCTCAAGGTCGAGGCCAATCTTGGTGCTTTGTTATACACCAAGAAAGAGAAGGGGGGGGGGTTCTGTGACGAGAGTAAGTTAAACTTGATGCTTAAATCAAGTTAACTTAAAGTTCGGTGTGACCACCAAGAACTAGCTCGAGAATGAGCTTCTTCTTAGTTCCAGTCTTCCTCAAGGGCGAGGTCTATTTTGGTGCTTTGTGACACACCAGGATAGAGTGTCGGGGTAGGGTCTCTGAAGAGAGAAAGTTGAACTTGATCAAGTTAACTTAAAGTTCGGTGTGACCACCAGGAACTAGCAAAAGGATGAGCTGCTTCTTCGTCCCTTCTCTTGGTAGCCCGGCCTCTTGCCGGGGACTTCGTAGCCTTCTGACTTACGTATTTTACCCTCTTTTCCTCAAGTTTTTGGTATATATACGTCGTCACCTCACTAGGTAGGGGTAGAAGGGGAGGGGGATTTGTGGACAGGACGCATGAAAATTCCTCCTCCGACGGTTTTTATCAGCGTCGTACAGATTGCCTGATGGTCCTTTGGGATTTAGGGCTCCACTTCTCTAATTTTGCCTCTGAGGTGGAAATGAATACCCGCTCTTAGGGGAGATCTTGCAGTTTTAAACCGATGTTAGGGTCTCCAGTCCGACCTGAGCTGATTATTGCCATCTGTGGTCTTGGAAGGTCGTTGAGCTCCTAACCGGGAGGAGGGGCGTGAGCGACGTAGTCAACAGTTTAAACCGTGGCGTCTACACGGCCAGGATATTGTGGTCAACGTCCCCTCGCCTGTGAATTGCGGGGGGGGGGGGGTGTAGATTTCCTCACACAAACCTTTATAACCCATTTGATAGCATAATTCAGCAATAAGTCAAGCGTCTGAGGTGGAACGGAGATTTTTCAGGAAAAAATTACTAGATTTCTTAAGTAAAAACAAGGTAGTTAAAAGAAAAATATAGAGGTTATGCAGTTATAATTCCTCGATTTAAATCACAATAATTTCTAAAAGCAAATTAGATTCGCTGAATATGAGGAAGTAAATAAGAGGTGAGACAAATAAAAAGTCCGCCATCTGAAAGGGTAGAGGCCTATGATAAAAAATAAAAAACATAAAAAAAAAGAAACCTTTTAGGAAACCTTAAGCCTTTCTTTCCAATTTCACGCCAATGAAATGAAGATTTGCGCTAATCTTACTCTTTCATGTGACTTTATTTGGTGACATAGTTTGCCCAACACTATAGCCCCATTTTTACTTTGCCAATGTTCTTTTATTCTTGATATCCCCAACGGAGGACCGGTCTAAGTTAGGGAATACAGACAATTCATATACCAGCTGATGCTGTCCAAAGTAATCTTTCACCTTGGCCACTAGGGCTTAAATGTCAAATATTCAGTTCCCTTTGCCTCCATACTTTATGAATGAAATTTTTACAATTTATAGAGAACATGTCTAACTATATTTTCCTATTTTTTATTAATATATAATTATTTTGTCCAGTCAATCCTTAAATGAATCTTACTTTGATAAATTGCTCTAATTCTCTTGTTGTTTACCAACAGGATAGCCGTTAAAATTAGGCTTGGAAGAAAGGTCATTCCGAGCTTGTGACTATAAAACAGATCGCTTTCTCGATTCGGCTAGGGCCGAGTCGGATGTAGTGTTGGTCACCGGGTGGATTCCCGTCACGGCTTTACTTCGTGGCTGGTGCTATTGGTTGCAACCTGTGGTTCGAATTCCAGAATAAAATGTACATCTGCACTGATTAAGCTTTCGAAAAACAAGTTCAAACTTCTGAACGACGGGCATTTTTTTCAGAATCTCATAGTTTTTTCTCATGGGGAATTACTGAGAAAGCAACTACTTTGCTTAGTTCTTTCTCATTTGTCTTTTAGCGTACGACTTGAGCCAAGCCACCATGAACACGTTATCGGATATGACAATTGAGATATAAGCTCTGTTTTTAAAAGGAAAAAATATTACTTTTTTAAAGAATAGAAAGGAACTTATGAGAGCTTAAACTTATCGCATAAGCCTCGTTCTCACTATGTTAGTCGTCGTTTAGACAAGTCATAATTGGAACCACAGGAGGAAAATGTTGTGTGGGTTAGCCCACAGAAGAAAAAAGCGCCATGATTTTTATAGTAATAGGACTGGCTTGCTACCTTTGTGAGCGAGCTTAGGCCCCACTCCTGAGGGTCCGGATAGGACTACAGAGGGACAGGAAACCGTATGTGTGTATACTGGATAAAACCCTGATAACAAAGCCCATGAGGGGGTGGCACCTTGACTAGTGGTAGTTAATTTAACATCCGTTCATCATCAAGTCCACCATGAATCATTCCTCTAGAGGAGCCCTACCGGATTCACACATCCATCATTATTCTTCTCGCAGTACTTGAGCGAGGTAAAAGGAAAGTTATGGGCGGACACACCCCCAAATTTTTTTCACATAAAACCACGAGAAAAATGATGTTACATAGTCTCTCAGATCAAAAGATTAAGCAGGAACATAGCAAGGAGCATGAGTAATTACTCCCACCCTACTCCGTCGCAGCATGGACACCCTCACCAAGAACGTCCCCTTGGAGATATGTTCTCGCCAGATAAAAACCTAAGGGCCGGTTATGCAAAGTGCTATTTAGCGACTTGCAAATAACACTGGTAAAACTACTAGAAATAAAAATGCGGGGAACCAAAGGGTATGGACAGGCCTTTATGCCAATAAAGAGTCAAACTAATAAAGAACATCAGACTGGGAACAACCTTATCCCATCAAGTAGCGTCCACCCGAAGCGTCATCTGTCGCACAGTGGAGAGTTACGTCGGCGATCATACTCCCGACGAATTCAAGGTTCATATTGAAAAAAAAAAACTTAAACAGAGGTCCTAGAAAATAAGAAAATTCAAAAACTATACCCATGATTTCATGATTATGGCAGAGAAGAGCAAATGTTGAAGGCAACTTCGCTTTCAGCAAGCGAATTCCGGGCGAAAACATTGAATAGAAAAATAATCGATAACATTAAATTCCACTTCGTATGCTATAAAATTGAAGCACACACAACTTCAAAAATACCCCGATAAGGACAGCTATCGTATAGCGAGAGCAAAAACTTCAAAGTACTCCGATGAGGACAACCACCGTGTATCAAATGCCACAATTTCAAACTGCTGCGATAAAGACTATAGCGTGGTCTCTATATACCAGTTTATAGTGAGTGGGTTTTGAATGTTACCCTTATGTGGTGGGAAAAGGTCCTCGGTGTTATTGTGCGTCTTAAGGTTTCCCGTCTACGGGTGAAAGGTTGCTCTGACTCCAAAGGTTTTACGTAGATTCTGCTTCTAAGCTGGGTTCCAGAAGGTGCGTTGGTTATTCCGAGGTTAATGGAAAGCAACGATAAGTAGGCTTTTATTCATGAATAGGATCTACCGTATTAGGCTTAAGCGAAATAAATCGAGTCCTATGCGGTCGTATGTAAGTTTACTAATGTTGGGGTCAGCTGAAGGTAAAACGACAGGACTTAAGGACGAGGAACGGACTCGTGATGCTAGTAATGATAATAGGGCTGGGCAGATACCTTTACTTGAGTCTATCCGTTCGTTTATTTATAGTTCCCATGCTTAAGGGGGCGTGACCTCTTTTTTCTTCTTCTCAAGGCGCGAAGCGGATTAATAATCGAAAACGCATTTGTTAGTCTCCTCGTTGACTGTTGGACGGAGTTACCAGAGGTGTGTGTGTTCCTACGGTAGGTGTACACATTTTCAGACCGGGCTGGCAAACCCTATCGAGATATGACAGTTTATTTTTCGTTTCACACTCTCACGAGAACTCAACCGGTCAAAGCATATATCACTCTGTATTTGCTCGGCTGCCCTTAGGATCAAGCATTGGTATTTTTTCGTCTTGCATCTGCTCCTTTACGTCTATATGTATGTGTGTGGCCGCATGGAAAACCAGTTATACGCTTGCCTCTCTTATGCTTTTCATAATAAATTTACAGTTGTGATATAAGTATTTCTCTATTTTACATTGGTTTACTACTTATTACATGGCATATTACTTAATTAATTAATGTGTGTTCTCAATTTCAGGATTTCATAGATTCATCGATCACCCATTTGTGGGGGTTCCTCACTGGGCCTACCTATCCTGCAATTTCGTTACCACAGGCCTACTTTCCTTGCATTCTGGATGCCACAAGACAACCATCGTGTAGCAAGGGCGGCAAATTCAAACTGCTCGGATAAGAACAACCCCGTGTAGCAGGGCGAGGACTTCAAACTGCCCGGATAAAGACAACCATTGTGTAGTATGTGCGACGACCTCACACTGTCACTGTGAAGGCAATCATCGTGTAGCGAGTGCGACAACCGATACCGCGATTATGACATGGAAAGAAGTAATAAGTTAAAAGAGTTTTGACGCAACGTGCTTAAATGGGCGGAAGAAAGTAAAGTGCACTTTTCTTCTGTCGTTCATTCACATTGTATTTTGTTGTTTATTCAACAGTTTGTAGCTGCGATTTGTTATGTTTAGTGTTTAGTAAACAAACTATATTTTATTTTGTCTAGTTGGATGAAAGGCAACGTGCGATTTTCACGTCTGTATCTGATTTTTGTAAAGTGTTTCGTTTGTTTTTTTCTAGAAAAGTTTAGCAATTATGCCGTGTTTACATAATTCAACAAATATCTTGTGACTGTGTATGGTGATCACACTAAGAATACTACGATAACTGAATTCATCACAAGTTAAGCACTTTTTGATTTTCTCTCCTTTTTGATCTCTTTTTGTTGTCCTTAACTCTAAATATCTGTTGGCTGTTATACTTGCATGCTAGTCCTAGAATCTCACATCTTCTGGTTTAGCAAACAATTTCTGTGTTTCAACTGAAATAAACCCACTAATTCTTCGTCAGTAATATATATATATGTTTGCTTAGGCCAATTCACCATGCAATCCCTACAGATTTATTTGGTTTATATTCTTTTTATCTTAATTGTTCTGTATTTATTTTCCTCCTACCAAAATTACATTGTTGATACATTTTATGAAGAGTTCCATTGTTGCTTAGCCTCATAAACGTACATTAATTTAATCCTGAATTAATCCCAGAAAACTTTACCAAATTGCCGTAGGTCAACTCCCCAACAGCACTTAAGTTTAAACTTTAAAACGGTCTTAACGACTTATTAATCACCCCATTCTGTTACTTGAATTCCTTAAATTTACTTAATAGGAAAAAAACTAAAATCTTCTTATTTTACATTTAAAAAAATTCTTTGTTACTGCTATTTGGCTACGCAGAAACGAACTTTTAGCATCTGTAGTGGTAGTTTCTTGATAGCCCACTTCAATGGTTTGGTTGATTATTGCAGGGAGTGTGTGATGCTAAGAGACTTAGAGGTTAAAATTATTTTTCTACAAGAGGAATTACAGCTCTTCATTTCGGCGTGGTGGATTTGAGGAGGTAGTTCGACACCATTTGGTAAGATGGTCACTTGGGGGTTTGCGCATGGATGAGAAAGAAATTCAACAGCAGGTGATCTGCCCCATAGAAAGAGCTTTCAAGTCAGGCATTCAGCAATGGGTGGATACCTGTCCTTGAACGGGAAGAACTTTGGTGGCTCGGACATATTTACGTACCAAGAGTATTCAGCAACACCAGGAATAAGTGACTTCGATACAGACAAAGAACACCGGGGGTACAAGGACTTCACTTGGGTTCACCCGTGAGCTCCGCCAGGACAGCCAAAGCCGAGATTGCCAGATTCTAGACAGAGGACTCAGCTCTCCTAAATTTAAACTGACTGACTTTGTCGAGAGGTTAAGGCTGTTTGGCCTTCCATTCTTGTACTTCTCAATCTTTCGGCTGCATTACATACTGTCAAACATCCTGTAATTATTCATCGTCTTCGTAAATATTATTGTCTCTCTGAAGCTACCCAAGGATGGTAGCTTGGTCCTGTACTTTTTCATACCCATCTAACTTCTTATCCATGGCAATATGTGTCGACTTGTTCTAGCGTTGTATTTCTATGTTGATGACATGCAAATTTTATCGCTTTTTCCTAACCTAATTTGCTTATAATGTTAAAAAATATTCTATCCGCATACGATATCTACCGATTCTTCGCTCTATGCCCCCCACCCCCAAAATGGACAGGAACTTGATTGACTCACATATACCTGAAAATACAAATGTCCTGTTACACTCGCTACGAAGCTCTCAAAAAACTATACAATCATAGTTTTGATGCAGTTAAACACATTTTTATTGTTTAACATATAAAGATGTGTTTATATTGTACAGTTAATCAATGTAGCCTTTCTCGGCCCCGATCAAGCGCTCTAGGTGAGTCTCGAAGGCCCCGCACACGTGGCCCACGCGCGGTTGAGGAGAAATTGAGGTCGGTCAAAAGCAGTGGCCAAAATTCCTTCCACCAGAATTTCATGTTCAACCCTATCCACTCTTGCGCGGTTTTGGCCTTGTGGGCTAGGGTACCATCCTGCTGAAAGACATACTCCGCCTTCTTCCGGATCTTTCTCACCCACGACAGAACTTTTCTGGCCAATATAGCTCTATAATCGATCGCGGTGAGCCCTTAATCGACCGCGAACCACACTGAGGTCATCTCGCCATTCGAAACCACGATACCGAGCAGCATCAGGTAGGCGCGATGCTTAGTTGTGGACACGTACCGGACCTCAGAGGCATCCTGGTCGAAGCTTACCACACGGTCGTTCTGCTTGTTGATGAAAGGATCGACCGTGAAGGATTTTCTTCAGAATAAAATGAGAATTCGAATGCCATGACTCTTCAATTCGTTATGAAAGGGATGACAGCACTCCCGACGTTGTCCTCGCATACGGTTCGTGATCAGAGACCTTTTCACGTATCTCGAGCTTTTGACGCCATCTTTCTTGACAGCCCTGGACACCGTGGCCACCTAGATGTTCTTGTTCTGCGCGATCAAAGTCCTTTTGAGCTTCGGAGAACCTTTGGAAGCCTTTCTAACAGCCAAACATTTGACAACTTGAAGTCTCGCTGAACGAGGTCGATCTTTGAGGTCTTTCGACTCTGTGGACGGTCCTTTGGCTAACGTTGAGCCACTTGATGATGTCGAACTTGTTGTGTCCCGCGCGGTGGAGGGCAGATATCTCGATTCTTTTTAATTTCATCTCGATACAAAATGGAAATAACGTTTTAATGACACATGCTGGAAATGTATAATTTTCAGTTTGTTTGACCGAATCCTCTCAAAAGATTAAAAAACGAGTGTACATGATTTTTTCAAAATACACTATTGATGTTTATTAGGGACCTTTTGATTTCTAACTTTTCCTAGAGAAACGCTCTAAAGTCTCCTGAATCTATCTGCAATCCCATGACAAAAAATAACGAGTATATGCATAATATGCATTCATTATTTCATTTTCCAAAAAATCTCCTGTCCATTCCATTAAAAAATAAGTTTATTTTTTGTAAATTAAAGGATTACAATAATCTCCCTTAAATTGCAGTTATTTCTAATTATTTTTAAGTTGAAATCTTCTCATTGTCTCAGAGCTTTCAGGACTACGAAATAAGACCTCACAAAATCGTAATTTTAGGCCAAATTAAAGTCTGTTCTACTTCACACGACTTATATTCTGACAGGGGCTTAGAAAGAAGCAAATTAAAGGGTAAAATGCAGGAGTCAAAGAGAAGTATATTTAATCTCCCTAATTTATTTCCTCGGTTGGGAAGATGTTTAATTGCTAGAGAAGAGGATTATTTTGCTTTAATTTGTCTGTTATTAAGGGTTGAGTTTCTTCTTTTATATCTTAATTTCAGTTGCGTTCTCGAATTTTGGAAGAAGAAGATTCATTTCCTATGTTAGTATGTATGGTTGTGGCACTTTTAATATAGTACTTGCGAATTTTTTTACCATGTGCATACATCCTTTGTAATCTGTAAACACTTCTTTAGATTTAAAATGTTATCTGTGAGTTTAAAGATATTTGCATAGTTTTCTATAGGATTAGATATGATCGGTTTTTATTCTTGCCCTGCTCATCCTCTTTTCCATCTCTGCCACTTTTCTTTCTTATGCTGATTATGGCCAATTTCTTGCACCTCTGGTTCTTACCCTTAGTATTTTAACTCTAGTGATTCAAGCTCATATAGATATTTTTTAGACGACTAATGCCCTCTTTCACACTTTGCTGGGTCTTAACAGCCACGTAAAAGATAGTGTCATATTAAAAAGAGGGGGAAAAGATTACTCGAGAGAAGGCACCAGTTTCTCTTGGGTCACTGAGTTCAGGAGGTAGTGCCACTATCCCAGATGTCATTGGGGTAGGGGTACTTATGGCCCCTGATACACCCTCCACCCCCATGCATGGACAGCTCATCCAGATGGTTTGATACAAGCAAGCAATTTCTTAGGGTTTGTAGTTCCCAAATGGGGAATTTTCCAGGAATACGAAAAGTTAGGCAGAAGCAAATCATAGACATGAAATCTGTCCTACTTCTAAACCCATGGTTTGAAGTAGCAATATAGAATTACCACATAACTACAATTACACACAGATATACCTTTTTACAGCCATGACAAAATTCTGGCAGACACTTTGTGGTTCTTAAACCTTCCCTTTCTTTTAACTATACCATTCAGATGTTTCTTTTATACATAGGATGACAAAGCTTCAATGGCTGGTCTGTCCATCAACTTACTGTTTTAGATCTTATGCCCAGCAAAAATCCTTAAAATTGGTGGATAATACAAAGGCTCTCATTGGAAATTGTAGGCACCGTCTTATGAGTTGTAACCTGTTGTGAACCTCGTTGATATCGCGCTTAAATTTAAAGGGTGGTCACTCCTTTGAATCCATCAGCGACGTGGGGAGAGGACATCTCCTACAAATTGTCTTCTTAAACACCAGCCACTCATGCAACCGTCCATAATGAAGTCGTCTCCACCCAAAACAACCGTTGTAGTAGAATGAATAAATAGGAAGCATCATCCACGGTCAAATCTGAACGACGGAGAACTCCCCCCTTCCCTTCGTCCATGCAATAAGGATTTCTTCTTAAATACGAGGGGCGGTCAATAAGTTTTGCTAATCGGGAGGGCAAAACAGAGGAAGGGGGATGGCTGTTTGTGAGAGTGTTAGGACAAGTTATGACAAGTCAGGACCTGCAGCGGCACGCTCCTGCCTCGTCTATTTAAGAAGCAGTAGCTGATTGCAGATCGTCAGTAACAAATCTTTCAACAATGGAGAAGGTTGAGCACCGCGCAGTGATCAGATCTTTGACCAAGGAAGACAAGAATGCAAAAGAGATCCATGAACGCATGGTTGCAGTGTACACCGATCCTGATCCTTCCTATGCAACCATTGTTTGCCGGAATAGGGAGTTCCGCCATGGTCGTGAGTCCCTTAAAGATGATCCCCATCCAGGAAGCCCGTCAGACGTGACCAACGAGGACAATGTAGCCCATGTGGAGAGGATGATCCTTGTAAATCGACGGGTGAAGGTCGAAGAAACTGGAATATCACATGAAAGTGTTATCAACATTATCCAGGACAATTTGGCCTTGACCAAGGTCTCTGCCCGTTGGGTCCCAAGAAACCTCATGCCCCATGATCGACTTTAATGTCGTCAAAGTCCACAAGGCCAGAGTTGCACAAGCTGCCCAGCGTGAGTGCGGATTCAAGGAACTCAACCATCCCCCCTACCGTCCAGATCTGGCCCCTAGCGACTACTTTTTATTTCGCCAGCTCAAGGTTGCACTGCGTAAACGCCGGTTTGGGGACGATGAAGATGTCCAGCTTGCCGTCAAGGAGTGAATTGAACAGCAGTCGGGAGATACCTGGTTGTCGGGAATTCGAAGCCTCAGGGACAAGTGACGCAGGTGCATTGAAGTCGAGGGTAGTTATATTGAAAAATAATAAAACCCTTTTCCTCATATCTCGTTTCCTTATATCCGAATTGCAAAACTTATTGACCGTCCCTCGTACCTCCGGCATTTTTTACTGTACGAGTACATTAGTATTATATAATAATGATCAGTTCAACTTTGTTTCTTTGTTAACTTTGGCAAAAATGAGTTACATGTTAAAGTGAATTTCATTTTGAGTCAAGTTCTGAAATTTAATATCTATAGTTTTAAAATTTGCAAGTCGGTATTAATAACTATTCTTACTGAAATATTGTCGTCATTCGTGACGGTACGGGTCCACTAGTAATAATTTTATCGCTGACATATGTTAGCAATCACAGAAGTTAAATGTTTGTCATAGTTTTCTATTAATTCGTAGCAATCCTCAATCGAAAGGTTTTTCCATAGCAAGTGTATCTCTGACAACTCGTGAGGAGCCCATTACCTCCAATCGTGAATCTTTGTCTATCTTCTTTAAATGACGATTTACAGAGGAATGAGTTGAATCGTGTTTTTCAGCCAATTATTCAACAGATATAATCAGATTTACTTTCACAGGTATTTTAAAATGATTTTGAACAAATTACACTGTTCGTTCTGAGCAGAGATCATCTTTGAGATTAAAGTTTCCTAATCTAAAAAATGCCGCATTACTTATGAGATGATATAATATTTAAATACCCACAATCACTTGATAGATGTTTGCGGCCTAATTAACTTAATTTTGAATTTGTTTCTTTGTGGCACCGACGTTAGCCCTTCCTGTACAGAATCGCGAGAAAAGTTAATCACAGAGGTAGATCATGGACAGTGAGTAGCAAGTAGGCGCAGAGACGCCGGCGAAATACCAAAGTTGGGTCAACGGAGGCTGATCTAACCTATTATAAGTACAAAATGGAGGCTTCGATTTAAAATTTAATCCAGGGTTGAAAGAAAACTATGATAACAGGAACCGTAGCCGTGAAGTCTCCTTGGAGAAGCAAAGTCATGTTCAAAAACAAAGAAACAGTGACCACCAGTAGGCACAGGCAGTTATGCACAAAGAAAGTGGGTGTCGCCTGCAAGCGGACACGGTCCCTGGATATCGAATTGGTTGCACCAAATGTGACACTTTTACACATTGCAACGCTTCTTCTATACCGTATTTGTTTACGCCAATTTTATAGTCTTTAACAATGTTGCTGCGAAAAGAAAAACATAGTAATAGGGCTAAAGAAAAGAAGAATTTAGGAGAAATAAACAAGTTAAGGATATAAAGGAATGCAAAAAAGGAAGAAAGTTAGGGAATTAGAAGTTTAAATGGGGAGTAAAGATTAAATAGGCTAATAGTGAAGGCGATAAAGCAAGTTATTTAGTAAAGGAATTAACTTAAAGTTGAAAGGTAGAAAGGTAAAGTTGAAGGGATTGAAAGGAAATATTTGAAAGATAGAATATTTTAAAGGATTAGAGAGTTAAAAGGGTAGAAGGGTTAAAGGTTTAAAGGATTTAGAGCTGATAGTTTATTTCTCTCTCACGCAAATAGGAAAAGTTTACCCACTTTCTTGGATGTAAAATATGAAAAACTAATTAACTATGAAGTCTCTTAAACAAAGTTACGTTGGGCCTACCATATTTTTAAATCTATCTATTATGTTATTGAATATTACTTCATATATTGAAATGAATTTATGAAGAAATACACTAAGTTTAAACGTGAAGTGAATTTAAGTTAGCTGGCAAATTATTGGAGAAAAAAAGACGTTTAAAGTTTGAAATCTGAAGGATAAATGTTTACTAAAGGCTTAAAGTTTGACATCTGGAGGCCTAATATTAATTATGATGTCTCCGCTTCGAAGCGATGCGAGGAGGCGTCGGCGCTCTTAAAACAGGACAACGACTAACCTATTTTTAATATTAGGCGTTTCTCGTAATTATCTTTTAACTACACTATTCTTCTTCTTCCCCACGGTCTAGTCTTGAGTGGATCCTAGGATTTTTGGATTTTGAGTCGCGTGCCAGTCTAATCGCAGTCGACTCTACATCTCATTATATCGGTCGGGCCCGTTTTGCTTATGTTTTTGTTTTTTTTAATAACATTGTAACTATTCGTTCGATTCTAACGAAATTTGAAACCATTATCTTGTTTTACATTCTCTTCTGAATGATATAATTGCCAAAGTCCTCACAAGATTAGCCCGGGAATAGTTTTGTTTTGGCAATAACTTCATAACTATTCGGCCGATTCTAACGAAATTTAAAACCCTTATGTTGTTTTACACTTTATTTGGAGTGATATAATTGCCAAAGTCCTACCAAGGTTAGCCAGTGAATTATTTTGTTTTGGCAATAACATCATAACTATTCTCCCTATCTTTTACAAAATTTAAAATCTTTATGTTGTTTTACATTCTCCTTCGAATGATATAATTGCTAAGGTCCTCACAAGTTTAGTCGGGGAATTATTGAAAGTTTTGAAGGTCGTGAGGTCATAAATCAGAATAAGTGAGAGCACGCGACTTTTTGGTCAGCAAAGCATGTTGATAGTACTCATTCTTTAGTACTGTAGTTTTTCATCTGCAGCTTTTCCCGCGCTCATTCGGAATTGCTTTTCTTTGTAAAACGTTTCAATTCCGTTCATATCTCGTATTCCTCTTCAACCGAACCTCTTTGTCTTATTGTTGTGTCGAAGCCAATTATTTACATAATTCCGTTTCCAATATTGTCATTTTCTCCTCTCTACACATGTTCATATCACTAAAATCAATTTTCCTGCATTTTTCGTGACGCTTTATTCTTCTCCATCCTTGCTGTTATCTTCACATTCCTAATTCTCTCTAATCTGGTCATGCCACCCATCCATCTCAACATTCTCATTTTCACAGCATCCATCTTATTTCCTGGTGATTATTATCGATCATGTTTCTGAATTTTAGATTAATGCAATCCCCACTACTGTTCTGAAGTCTTGTACTTCTGCTTCCACACAAAATAATGGAAAAAAAAACATTTTAATTCCTCCATCCCACTTGGATCCTATTATTGATTTCAGATCCAGCGTTCCATAAAAAACATAGGATCCTAGTTATTTAAACTCTTTCACTTCTATCATCTCTCATTACATAGCACTAATTCATCATTCTGGTTCGTGCCGTTAAACCATAAATAAGTAATCTGTTTTCTCCCTATATACTTTTAATCCTCCATTCTTTTTTCTTACTCTTTATACTTTTATTTCAAACTCATCAATATCCTCGTCACTTATAGTCATTGGAAAAGAGGGCTAGCTCTTAGTATTTCTCCTATAATAATTTTCAACATTACAACATTTATTCGAAAGTAGTCACAGGGCGCAGACCTCCACCAACGCAATTGTCATTAAAACTCTAACCATCAAGAAATAGTTTCCAGACAAAGCTAAGACAAAAGCATAAGTGGGCGTTATCGCGATAACGACAACGGGTTATTGGTTAACTGATATTTTCCCCCCGTGTTATCGATTCATCGGTATTGCCAATACTTTTGGTTCCGAACTAGCGATAATAGATAATTTCAGTTTTTAGTTCGAGTTTAGCCCCGGGGCGAGCCGCGCGTGCCCTGAAGGTGGAAATAGGTAGGTCCGAGCTGGGAGGAGAACCCTCAAAACCTATGAGGATATGGAGAGACTCACTAGGTGAGAAAATAAGAAACAATATTCAAATAATCTTACTATTGTATTATAAAATAACGCTTTATATAATTAATAATCAATATTCTATTATAATTTTGGATTTATCGATTTATCGGTGATCACCTTATCGGGCGATAAATTTATCGCTAGTTATCGATTATCGGTTATCGCCGGCAAGGTTATCTTTATCGGTTTATCGGTTATCGCGCCCACCTATGAACAAAAGTTTACATATAATAGTGTTCAACAGAGACAACTCATCAGCAACTTTAAAAACAACTATAATAACTTTAAAAAATATTTGTATAATAGAAAAACATTCACATGAAAAACGAGAATCCATATAAAAGTAATATTGCATTTGAAACAACAACCATTAAATTCAAATGTCTAAATATATTTGCATTTAAACCTCAAACTCAATAATATTACAATGCTCTGATATGTGAATAACATATTCCAGTTCTGCCTCAGAAATAAATTAATTGATAGCATCTAATTCCTCGTCCCTGAAACATATTGCTAGTATTTGAAATCATAGGTTTATGATTAATAGTTTTTGAGTTGGCAACAAAATTATGATTGTAGAGGAATTGCAACATAAAGCCTCCCGGATGGCTAGGCGGACATATACGTTAAAATCCCCCTCCTCTGCGGAGAAAGCACGAGAATCGAGCTACATAATGAGAGTCGTGGGAACGTTAGCCGACGGAATAAAAGTCTAACTGCCTACCCTTTTTGATCTCTCCGCCGCATAAGTAGTCGGGAGCGAGCTGCTGTGCCTAGGTGACCACCAAAGGCCATTAAGCAGCGCTCAAAAGAACAAATTACCTACGAGATCCAGAGGCCCGTGGTTAAATCGCTAAAAAGCGGTGCCATTCAAAAGGAACACCAATGATGGTGGCGGTTGGTGGTGTCTTTAATTAACAAATCTACTTGGGCACCGCGGTGCCACCCTCCTCACCCCTTGCTCTCCCCTCTGCGGCCTCGCCCCTTTCCCCTTAGATGGGGCGGTCGCCAGGCTATAAATAAGCCCCTAAAGGAAAGAAAAAGGATTATTTTTCGAGGAGAGACGATAAAGGATCAGTTCGAGAAGATTGATCCTTCACCCAGTGTTGAATTAACATAGAAAAACGTCACGTTTTGTATCGGTACCAGACCGAATTATCCTTTACAGACTTAGAAGAAGTCTGACTGGATTACCCTTCCTAGTGCCAAACCAGGAATTTCGGCAGCAAGAGAAGAATGATTATTCGAGGAGAGACGATAAAGATCGATCCCTCGCCCAAATTTAGAAATAACTTAGAACGTTACGTTTTGTATTGTTGCCAGACCGAAGCATCCTGCACAGGCTTAGTAAAAAGCTTGGCAGGACCAACAATCCTTGTGCCAAACAGGAATTTCGCACGTAATATAATAGAAGAACCATTCACCCTCAAGTGACTCTCAAATTGCGATCTTAATACCGAAGAGAGAAGAAGACTAGGATACAAAGAGGTTTCAAGAGCATCCAGAAGAGCACTCCTTGAGCCTGAGAGTACAACTTCTCCCTCCGCGTTTTTACGTAGACCCGAACAATTAGACATTGGATTTCCCTATCTCCTTCCCATCTCGAGGAAAATCTACCATCGGCCGCTTCAACACACCGAAGCGCGAGAAAAGCCATCTAGTGACATCCGGCAACCCCTAATCCTTTCTTTCTTGTAAGTTAGAATGACCATTTATATTCGTATTGCCTTAGTATGAGTTTATTACGGTACTCAAATTAACTGAAGTAGATACAATTGTTGATGAACCCCGTCATATTTACCTGTAGACGAGTGAAGCTTATATTGGAATTTAATGCTAATCTAAAAAGGTCACTATAAAATAACTAATCGGCCCTTGGTTTGTTAACTTGGAGCCTATTGTTGATTTGGACATGAATAGATTCTCTAATAGGCCCAGTTTTAAGTATGTTTATCCTCGTTAAACTTATTAGATGAATATAAATATTTTTACTGTTCTTTTGTAGTTAATTGATAAATTTAAAAATAGATATTTATTTTTGGATAATTCTGGTGTTTCAATCGATCCTTTACGTGTTTAATGGGCTCTCTCCTTAAAGCAGTTTAAACTCTGTCACACTATTTCAACAATAAAGTAATTAAAAAGTCCACTCAGCCAATATTGAAGTATTGTTGTCTTTCATAATTAAAAGGATCAGACTGGTGCTCCAAAGCAACAACAACAATACCACGACAATGATTTTCCGTAATGAGGGAATGAATCTTGATTTCTACTCCGGATCAGCCTTAGACCAAGTTAATTGACACAAATAATTCCTTCACCCTGGGAACCTCCTCGTTGTATTAGAAATCATGCGTCTATCTTCAGTAGTTTGTGAATTATGAACGAAAAGCTGATTTTCCATAATGGCAATGTATTTTAGGATATTAGCAAAAGATTCTTAGCGCTCATTATTAAAGAGAGTAAATAGATGATCCAGGATGTTTAATCAATTCATCTCTAGTTCAAGCTTACCCCACCACGAAATTTCATCGACATATGTCAATAAGCTTTAGACATCTTAACACAAATAGACAAACATACACGTGTGATCACATAAACTCTGCAAAACTCTGTTAGCAGAGGTAAATAAGGCAAATATATATGAAATTAGAAGTATATTTTGACTGTGATAGAATTGCCTGAGGCTGCCGCGCCTCGCTTCTATCACATATTTGTACTCATGCTTCCCATGTGTATCCCGCGAGAAGAGAGGAGCATGGCGTTTTCATCGCCTCGAACATTTCCCGAGTCTTATCTTCCCCCGCCCCAAGTTTAATCAAGGAGGTTCAATTCCCCGTTTGCCTGTAGGCGTCGATCTGTCCAGATTAAGTTAAGCTTATGGGAAGATAAGAGTGTTTGAATCGCTAGCGGGACATTCCATGGAAGTCCCCCATTGCCCCATACCACGAGAGGCTGGCTAAGGCTATTTATGCGATAGAATTTCGCCTTTGGATCAGATCCCGATTATCTTCGTCAGGCCTCACGCCGATCCGGTCTCCCTTGTGCACCTAGGAACTCTCTACCTCGAGAACCCCCTTATTGTCCAGAAGAGGACTATATCCTTGAGTGCCAAGTTTCGTGCCCCTCGAGACGCCAAGTCAACAGGGCCCCCCTGTTGTTTAATTGATCAAAAGAACACAACTTTAAACAGTCATTGTTCTTCGAGCCCGTTCGACATGAACGGTTCTCGCTCCCCTGATATCTCGTCAGTGGGAATTTAATTCACCCTTTTAACGTTCATCAAGAGAACGCATAGTTACCCAAATAACCTAAATTGTTCATCCAGAACATCTCCGGTATCCTGTCTTAAGGATCACTCGTACTTCCGAGCCCTACTTTGCTTCCACTCCTCGAAGTCTGTCGTTCCCCCCTCGTTAAGTAAAACCCCCCTAAAAACCCGAAGCCATTCCTTCAAATCGCCTTCACCTGCACGCCTACCTTATAAATACGTAAGCTACGAATTGCATTTAACTATTTAACTTTGTTGCCAACGTCACTTCGTGCTTTAACACGGATTTAGCCGACCCTTTCCCTTTTTGTTTGTTTTGTAATTTAAATCCATCCAAATCTTAATCCACCGCTTAGTCAAATTTATCCTATGACCTTTTTATTTCATGTGCATCTCCCATTTTAATCCCCGGTCATGTAAATATTTCCCATGTGTTATTTTTGCTAGTTTAATTAATAAAATTCTATTTTGTTAATGCTGGCAATATTATTTATCTTTGGGGTCTGTTCCACTTCTTAAGCATATTGAAGATAAAGAAGCCCTCTCCAGGCATATTTATTAACGTAGAATAATACTGGGCCATCTGATTAAACCCCGCACTCGAATATAGAATAATCCCCACAAAGAATAGATATATAGTATATCGTCGGAAGTCTTTTCTAAGACATTGAGGAACATCGACTTCAAATGAAAAACTTTCCGTTTAGCATACACTTTTTATTTTGCATTCATATTTTTTTACCAATCGAACATTTTTTATGAAACACCTTTTTCTTGAAACGCCACCTTAATTCCTCCCAAGGTACCCTGCCTTTGGCTTTCTCTGAATAGATGAAAACCATATGGTGTTCCTTATTCTTTTCCCTTTACTATTCAGGCACCTCTTGCAGAATCAAATTACGCGTGTTGGTCCTCTTCTGGGCGTATAACTGAACTGATGCTTGCTAATTGTTGGTTCGTTCACATATTTCATTGTGTGAGACATCGACCTTCTACTTCGGCAGTTATCGATCTCTTTCTTGACCCCCCCCCTAAACTTTATAAATCGGGACATTTCACTTCACCTCAATATATCTCGCATCAACTCATTTTCATTGATCTTATTGATAAGATATCAAAGCAAAACCTTTCCTTTATCTCTCTATTACGTCCAAGCTTCGCCCAGAATTAAATGCAGTCCCGTTGCCATAATATTTTCGATTTTCCTCAATACCTCTCTTACTTCCTTCCTAGTAACTAGAGCTGTTTCCTTCTCATTTTGTGTCCCCTACTGTCTCAGCCCTCTATTATTTTTTCTTGGGCTAATAATTTCTCGAATTTAAATCACTTTTCTATGATCTCATCTTCTTTACTTAGTACTAGTTCCTCCTTGTTTTAATTTATTTCATGTGGGTAAAATTCTGTTTCTTCTATTTTTAGTCGTCTTAGACATTATATAAATTTATTTGTGTCCCGTTTTTCTCTCTGAAACTACAACAACTACATATAGCCTTTGCACGATCCACTGTACTTTTTGCTTCCCTATTCAATCTTTTGTACACCTCACGAACTTTTCCCCTTGATATCTTCTCCCATACATTTTTATCTTCCAAACTCCTCTTTATGTATTTTATTTAGAACCTCATCGTTTGATGACTATAGATTTTTTATTTAAAAGTGAAAGGGGTTTCTTTTAATAACGTTTCCTTCAGCACTTTTTCCCAACTTTTAAAATAATCCCAGGAGGTTCTTGGTCACTCGCTACTGTCGTTGCGAAATTTTATCTTTCATACTCCACTATTTGATGACGAGTATTTTTTGTTATTTTCCTCTTCTGCGGTTTTACACTTTGCACTCTAATATCAATAAAAAAATTGCGTCACCAAACCCTCTCCCTTCAATAGACCTTCAAATGTTCCCTCTCAGAATGTTGGAAATCATTTCTCTTTGTATCTCTCCGTTACTCTATGTTAATAAAAATGTTTTTTACAATAAGCCAATGCAAAAACAAGGCTTTCCTCTGAGTCGGTCCTCTCTCCAATCCTATGATCACAATAGATACAGGAAAATACTTTCCCGTACCTCTAAAAAGAAAGCTTTTAGGGTCTCTTCCAATAACGACTCCTTCGACTCGAATCATTGAACAACGTGATCAAAATACAGTAAGTCTGAATTCTTCTTTCTCTTCAGGCTCTCTTCTTGCTTGTAGTTCATGTATATATATTAAATATTATGTCTTTAAGATCTACAAAGTGTCGAGAGATTATATAGAATAACTCTTTAGCATCTCATCATTTTCCTTAAAGAGCTTAACAAACTCTTTTGTTTCAGATACGTTTAAGATTGTTACGAGTAATAAGCACAATTTAGTCGATATAATATGTCTCATGTATTACAAGTTTATAGCAGATTTTCTTAACTTCGATTACAATGAACATTCAGGCATCTTTTACCGAAGAAGAACTTTCTAAAGGAGAGAATAATTACAGGGTGACCCCCCAAAATGTTAGGCAAACTTGAATAATATTACTCAAAAACTATTATAGATGTTTTGGTCTTGTAAAATATGTTTGTCTTTCGATTTAAATTTTGTTTATATTATTTTCTATTTCGGTATTGATACACAAATGGTTTTGGTGGAGGCAAAAAATTTTTTTCAGAAAGGAAGGGACTAATGAAAATCAGAAGTTGAAAATTAACAAATTTATCTTCCATTATAAAGAAAACCCCTCCACATATGGGAAATACATAGAAATGTATTTCTAATGCTTTTTGGCGCACTTAGGCCTTTGAACGCATTGGGTGCTCAACTCTTTTCACTAACTATTGATCTTCCTTAAGTAAATTGACTTTACGTGTGATACTATCTTTTAACTGGCTTATGTTTTCTAGTGGAGTAGAATATACTTTATTCCTTAGATGTCTTCATAAGAATAAATCGCACAGTGTTAAATTCGGGGATCTTGGGGTCATTTATTTAAATGTTTTAGCGCGACAATGTGATTGCTAAAAGGTTCTTTGTCTTTCTCTTACAGCCAGCAGTCTATGAGCAGGGACCTTTCCTGGATTCACCAAAAAGTATTGAATTGATTGTCGTAAATAAGAAGGAACACTGGGATGACCCGTTCGTTCAGGTAGGCAGCTCCAGTGAAATTATTGTCGTAAAACAATCTGCAGAGACACATTCTGCTGACATTAAGTCTCTCAGGTTGAATTTTGTGGAATTTCTCAACGGCCTTTGCTGCCGAATATCAATGCAATTTACCTTTCCATTCACTGAAAAGACTGCCTCGTCAACCATCACAACGTTATCCTTGAAACGAGCAGGTTTATGGAGAAACCATTCTAAAAATTGTCAACAACGAGGAAAATGAATTTCAAGAAGTTGGTGCTTTACATGCATGTTATAGGGATACAATTTTAGTCCTATTTAATAATGCGGTTAAATGCTGACTTTGTAAATTGCAAGTCTTTCTTTCTGATCGATATGTTTAGATTTTGAAGTGTCTTCTGAAGACTTTCAATATTTTATACTGTTCTATGATTTGACTACGACCCTAACAAACTTTGTTGAAATTTAAGCAATTTTCCTTTTCTTGGTACTTCCGGACCTTTGTCCAAATAGCAGGCTTCCTTAGGCCACCTATCAGGAAAACGGTGCTGAAATAAATCATAACTAATTTACTATTGCCAATCCTAATAAAGTTTGTGATAACAAATGCTCGTTAATTTTTTTTATTAACTGAATGATAGAAGGGATCTTCTGCAGTACTCTTTACTACGATGCATAGAAAAGATTCGATGTATCAATGAAGATAACATATTATTTTATGCCTTCCAATGATATCAAAGCTACTTAGAAAAATCAAAGAGAATTATGCAGTGGTATATGTCGAACTATCTTCAGATATTATTTTAAATTTTCAACTTCAGATTTTCATTATTTCACTTCTTTGCGGAAACACTTTCTTTTTGCCTACACCAAAACCATTTGTGTATCAATATCGTAGAAGGAAAATAAATGAAATTTGTACGATCCAAAGATAAATAGTTGATAGACAAAAAATATTTGCACGACCAAAACATTTTATGAAATACTAATGAAAAGAAAGTTTTCTCAACATATTCAAAAAGATTGGTATCCTGATCAACTTCCTGTTTGAAAAATTGTAGAGAATGACACTCAGCCAGAAAGAAAAGGAGGTCAACCTGATTTTCGAACTCTTATCCCTAGAAATCTACCTAAAATTGAAAGAAAAGTGGATAAACCTCTCATGCGAGCAGAAAAGCTATAGTTCATGCTGCAGGGTCCTTCCGTTTCGAGAGAAAAAAGTTATAAGGCTCTCAGGAAATTTTATACCGTTAGGAATAAGACTAAAAAGACGTTTCTTACCACAAAGCGCACTGAAAACCTCATGTTATAGGCCACGAAGGATGAAAACTTAGCACTAAAGTTACCTTTACAGAGAAAATAAAGAGTCACTCTGCAGGGCCCCCAAATTCTTGGTCAAAAGGTTAGTTTTGTTTATGTATGTCAGGCGTAGCATTTATAGAGCGACGACAAGGAGGAAGAGGATTAGTAATTTTGGATGCAATTATTGGAGACAAACTAGTAGTGTAGGATTTTTCAAAGTGTGTGATGGCGTCAAAATAGATTTGAAGGTGTACTGCAAGTTCGTGGATTAAAACTTCCTACCTTGTCTCAAAGATAGACATTGGGGATAAGCAAGTCACTTGTCTTCATAGAGAATTAAGTTCCTAAAAATTGGTTAGAGTTGAAAGGTTGGTAGAAGATTGAATAATGGACTGGCCTACCAACAGTTAAAGCTGCCACCAGTAAGCAGCTAGCTGGTTTCCACCAGTGGCTAATTTCTTACAAAATTTTACATATTCATGCCATTGTGTAACAAAGTATTTTATCCTGGATACTATTGTTTCATAATTGCTTCTAGGTAAACAGCTGAAAAAATGTAATTATTCTTATTTACAATTAGAAAATGGGAAAATATTCTTATATTTATTCATATAATGGACGAAAAATAAGATGAATCAAAATTATCATGTGCGAATATTTACACTAATTTTAAACAGAAATGATAAAAAAATGGAAAGAAATAGTATTTAACATGCAAGATTATACTAGAAATTGTTTTCACCAATCATACCAAAATATAATTTAATATATTTTCGTGGTATGTTACTTGGCAGCAGTATTATGGATCGAAGCGCTCCAATATCTCCACTGAATATGTTCTTAGTTTTCAGTTTTGTGCTTGACCTTATTAGTGATCTTCCTGAGCAACTTCTTGTCTCCGAAGACTATCCATATTTGTATCCCGTTGAAAGTGACTCTGAGCTTTACCTCATAAATCTTAGGGAAGAAGTCGACAAACCCCATGTATAGAACACTGAGAAAACTTTTTCTAATACCTAATTTTATGTTCGTTTGGGACAAAATCTTTTTGGTGTTCCACAAATCGCTCAAACATTAGGTAATTTGTCCCCGCAGAGAATTTTATCCATTCTGAACAGTTCATCTTGAAGTGGTATTAGACCATGCTGCCCTCCTGCTCTCCCAAGGCTAAGATATTAGGTAAAATTGGTAAAACTGTACTGTAAACTTCTAAACGTCTGTTTATTTTTATTTGAAATAGTTTCAGAGAATCAAATGGCAGGTGAACGCTGAGGAAGTTGGGGATATGGGTGGCGGCATGGACAACGAGGCAGAGAGGAGAAGATCCGAGAAAAAGAGCGGAGTTACTCGTTGAAATCACTAGTGAAAATGGTGGAGTCCAAAGAGTGGAGAAGTGACACAATTCTTGATCAATAAAGAAGAATAGACAATGGCCAAAATTTGTGGCAGGAGGTACACGAGAGTTCCGTAATAGAGAAAGAGTTAAACAGAACTGAATACTAAATTGGTAATAAATTGCTGAGGATTAGTCGATTAATATGAAGCTATGAAATACAGAACTAAGACTAGCAAAGACCTTTAGATCCACTCGAGGTCAGTACAAGAAGCAAGAAGTTGAAAACTGCAGCAACAAGCCATACCATAAGGATAACCATATCATTATGTTACTAATTATCGTATATATCCTGAAATATAATGGTAACTCTAATGTTAGTATGAGAAAGCTGATACACATTATTTACATGTGTATCAAATAAATCATGTTTTTACTCTATCTAAAACTACGGTACACACATGTATAACATAATCCATGCAGGGCTCTAATAGTGCTCAACACACTCACCCAATCATGTAAAGGAGTGGATAGCACAGATCTTCTTCTCCCACAGAGCCTCCCCTCCCACTTTTGTAACGAATCTAGTGACGGAAATGTCAGAAAGGAATAGGGAAAATGCATTTTAAGGGGGAATCCTTCTTGATTTTTCATTAGTGGTCTTCATCTGTGCCTCTTACTAGGAAATATTTTTACTAAAATAATACTCAAGTCAATTTTTAAACATATTTACTGACGGGCTTTCCAATATTAGGATCAAGTAGGCTATTCTAAGTTTGTATGGTATTATAACTACAGTAATTTGAAATATGGCCTTGTTAAAGTATTTGTTTACCGATAAAAATCCATTTTGACGAGTGCTTGACCTATATAATCCATCTCAAACATTAATATATAATTTGTATTACTGAAACTTTTTAAGATTTTAAATACTTTGATCAGTTTTCCCATGTAAACGCATGTTCGCAACGGTTTATTTCTAAGCTCAGGAATTAGTTTAGTCTTTATAACAGTGCTACATCTTTGTTGAGGTATGGGGACCAAAATCGCACTGTTTATTCGAGAAAAGGTCAAATGAGCGGTTTATATAGAGTTTAAATTATATTTTTCAACTTAAAAGGAAGTTTTAGGTAACTTAACTCAGCATTTGGGTTGTGCTCTTAGTAGATTTAACGCTTTGAGGTCCTCTGAAATTAAAACTTATATGTTTCTGTCTAAGTTACCGGATTCTAGAAATTTGCCGTTCATTTGGTAATCCACTTTTATATTGTCAAGTAGGAAAAAAGAAAGTCAAGTAATATCATCATGAGTGTGTTTGAGGGTGAGGAGACGATATAAGTTGAATAAAATAGTATGAGGATATGTAATGGGGAATGTAAAAATCAACCAGAATAACCATGAATGCGGTGGGGGTTAGAGAATACCGGGTTTAGAAATTAGCTCAAAAGCAATCCCTTGAATCTACTAATAGCACAAACCGAATGCTGAGTAACATTGCCAGAAACTTCACTTTTAAGTTGAAAGATATAATTTTAACTCTATATAAACCGGTTGTTGGTTCTCCTCTCGAATAAGGACTGCGATTTTGGTCTCCTTACCTCGACAAAGATGTAGCGCTGTTAGAAAGACTAAACTAATTCCTGAGCTTAGAAATAAACTGTTGCAAACATGCGTTTACATGGAAAACTGGTCGAAGTATTTAAAATCTTAAAAGGTTTCACTAATATAAATTATAATTTAATCTTTGAGATGGATGATGGGCAGTGAAAAGTGTTATTTTGAAATTTGGTTTCAGAGGCAATAGAACTTTGAAAGCGTTAGGGTGGCTGTTCGGAACAAAGGAAAGATAGAGATGGAGATATAATTATTAAAACAACGCCACAAATACTCCACTATGCGTTTTACTAAGCATAGTTGAACAAATAGTCATGGATACGCCGAATATACCTAACTTTTCTAATGTGATAAAGTGACAAATAAAATTAGATTTGTTTCACAAAAAGACGAGCAATTTAAAAAGTCAGCGAAGAGAGAGTGGGTATGTAGGAGAAGGTTAGTAATGGAAGCGAATCTGTGATTATTGGTGCGGTTCAAAACTCTCATCTTGCAAAATGGAACATTTAGTAACAAAGTTATTATTTTAGCGTTGGCCATTCTTCTTCGAGCTCTTTGCAATTGGCCCTTCCATATCGAATAGCAAATCAAAGAGCTTAATTTTAAACGATGGCGTTTTATTCCTATCGTAATAACTCATACGAAGTTAGCAAAATATTATTCGTATTTAAAGTTAACTTGCAAGTTCTTGATCGGATTAGTATCGGTGTTTTCCAGGATATAAGTCAAATATTTCATGTTTGTCGCCAGTGTCATCATTTGTAACGTCTGACAGAGTAGTCCATTACGCATAAACAGTGCCAGACAGTGCCAGGCACTGTTTATGGGGAACATTTTGACAACCTTTATTTCCACTGGAGTTCTTTGAATTAAATTTTCCAAGTGCAATATTTCCTGCAGTAATTTCTTTGTTTTACATGCAAATTTTGCGAAAGCAATAAATGATGCAGGAGTTTATATGAAAATTACTGCTGTAGACACATACAAATTTATATCAATTCTTTGCTAGACTTACATACGGTGCTGTGAATTAATTTCGGCGAGAATGTTGGGTGCAATGCATACCTTCAAAATTTAGACTCCGCGTTTGTTCAACCAATTAGTTATGAACAAAAGAAACGCTCAGAATTATATTGCGGTGATAACTTTTATTTCTCTTCTAAAGAAAATATTTGAGAAACAAAAGATCTAATCGCCTCGTATTATAATATTAAAACGCATTTTTCCAGCTTAAACGTTTGCAAAGATCACTCAATGAGAAGCCAAACAAAACGTGATGTATCTCTTACAGAATTACGAACCAGCTTAGACCCTAAGGTCCACTCGAGGCTAGTGAAATCAGCTGAAGGACAGTTAAAAGGAAGAGATGATATGAATAAAGAATTAGTTACACAACTCTTATTTCTATAAGTTCATAGTTTAAGGTAATATTTATCAATTTGGTTTGTAAATATATTTAATTAGGTGCTTTATATATATTTAGGGAAACACTAGATGCATATCCAGAAAACACTAACCTTGTCCAATCAGTTGCAAATGGATGAGTGTTGGAAAAGCCAAATTTTACTAATTAAATTTTCCAACATAAATTTTAACGCAATAGCCTGTAAGTTCTGCATTATACCATATATTAACGGGCACAATCTTCCATTAATTGCTTAATTTAAATGCTTAACTTTACCTTTCAATGTTATTCTATACACGAATTTGTATATTTGCAGTACCAGAAGAGGGGGGAAATTAACACCCGAAACTTTGTTGTAATCAAGTAATGAAATGAATTTCTCCTTTTTCGTCCTTTCGTTTATTCTACAATATATATATATATATATATATATATATATATATATATATATATATATATATATATATATATACACGGAGCTGAGCTGTCAAGCCTGCATTTGATATTGAGGATAAATCCTAGACCCGCCAGAAACGGATGCAACTTCTTTTAATTTTCACAACGTTACGAAAACTACAGGTTTTATTTTCAGGCTAAAAATAAAAGGTTTCTAAAATTAATACATAAAAAATACATATAAAAGTATGACATTGAATTGCTTTAAAGGGTGACAATTATAAGGTATCAATAAAATGTAAAATAATTATAAGTTGAAAATCTTAAAATATGACTTGGCAATAGTTAAATTTGCTTTAAAACTACCTAAAAGTGGTTAAGATAGATAAATATAATAACAATAAATTTAAAATTTGTTTTAAAATTGGTAAAAATTAATGAATTAAAAACTGTAAGAGTAAAAAATTTCTAAAAGAAAAATGGGTTGCTTTTAGTACTTACTCAATTGGTTCCATCCTAGAGAGTGAATGGTGGATTTGATTTGATGATTTTGTGTATAGAAAGGGCAGAGAGAGTGATAACTGTGTAACACAGGCGAACAGGCAGTCATAGAGGAAAGGTTGCAGAGATAACTTGAGGAAAGATAGCAAGAATTGATAGGTCGGTGGCTAGACACTGATGCGTGGTGTTGGTGTGGTTTCATTGGTCTCGAACTTTTGTGACTGGACGACGGTTGGAGGTTGGTCAAGAAGGCGAGGCTGTCTGCTCAGTCGGAAACGCGTTATTCATGATGCCTTTAGTTTATGCAAAGAACGGTATGGGTTGCAGGTAGTCATGGGCCGTGAGGTATCGCGGTGCCATCGCATACCTTCTTACATGTTGTGCTGTGTATAATGGGTCTCTGATGAGTTTCCCGAGTTGTTTTGTGAGTCTGGTGTGAGCATATGTGTTGAGGGGTACTAATTTGTTGTTGTTGTGTAGTGCTTCAGAGCAGAGTTCTGAATGCGCTGAGCCTTCTGCTTCCACGTGTCACTCGTGGCTACAAGTGAGAGTGGGGCGTACTTGAGAATAGGTCACACGAATGTTTTGTAAAGGTGTAATTTTAGTTTTTTTGCCCGCAGGGTAGAACCTGCTTAGCAAAGTGTTTGTACGTGAGGCTCTTGCTTGTGTTATGTTCTGGTGTATATTGAACCTGAGGGTCTTGTCAAAAGTTACCCCAAGGATTTTTGTACACTGTGTATATTCGAGCCTTGTTGGGTTTAGGTGATTCATGTCTGGTGTGTGTGAGAAGATTTGTAGGCTGTGCATAAAGTAATCTCTTGCGCCATAGAGTGTCATCTGTGTCTTCTGAAGACTCGTGGCAATCTGCCATTTATCCTCGTAATCTGTCTTATCGTCTAGTATTGTTTGTGCATGGAGCGCGATTTCTTCTGGACCACGGCCGCTGACGAGAATAGTTCCGTCATCGGCGTAGGCCACTGTGTATGTGTGACAGCAGTTTTTGGGTGGATTTAACAAGGGGCTAATATTTATAGGTTCTAGTTACGCTGGAGAGAGAGGGCAAAAACCAACTAACCAAACAATAGTTAACATTTCGTTAAGTAATAACGATATTATAGTTGGCTTCATTGAGTATAAGTTTGTAGTGTTTGATATATATAGATATATATATATATATATATATATATATATATATATATATATATATATATATATATATATACCGCGGTTAGAATAAAGCGAAAATCGACACCGCCAGGAGGGAGTTTTCAAAGAATCTTTCGAAAACAAAAAAGGAGTGTAACAATCGATTCTTATATAGTCTACCTCATTTACCGTCACATAATAGGTACATCGTTTTTATTAATTTCCACTGTTGTCTTCTCTAACTACTGTTTAAAGAGATAAAATTCGATGAACGCGAGACGAATAGAGCTCTAAGTATAAAGAAAAATTGACAACCAATAGATACTTCAGTCTTATTTATATGTGAACTAAAAAAAAATATCTACAACCGAATTAAGGGAAAGGGGCTGATAATTACTAGGATCAACATTTATGCCTGTTTTGAAAATATTTGCCCGTTTGAACTTTGGGAAATCTTCCCACAGTGGTATTATTTAGGGAAAAAATGTCCAAATGGTTTTAACAATTATTTTTTTAACCCTAATTTAATCTATTTCATTGGGACCCGTCGCTCTGAAATTTGCATTGACTTAATACATAAACTACTTTCAATAACGGTTTTATCAATAATTAAACGTGTAGCGACTTCCGAAAATTTATTACCTTTTGTATTGTGGATAAGTTGTTTTTAATGTTATCACCAGGTGGAAGGATGGTAATTACGGACAGCCTCTGTCTTTTTAAGGGATGCCTAAAGGCGGTAAATTTGAACAGATTACCCAGCAGTTATAATGATAAAACGAATTTTATTGCACTCTTTTGTTTGCCTTGATGGCATAGAGATCATTTGCTTTGATTCACCTCCGAACCAACGAGCGTATTTACTCCTCAGAGTCAATTTGGAGGACGGTGAGTTGATTGTATATTCTTTGCTCTGGATGATCGCAAGAATATGATTCGATTTTGTGCTTTATTAACATAAGCAGTAAAAAATTAATTAGACGAAAGTAATTGAATATGTAAAAAAACATGGTAACATAAAAGATGGCATTATTTACTTCACCGTAAATTATTAATGAAGATTAATTTACTATGAATTTTCACTTTCGACAGTGTGAAAGCACAACTTAAATAGGAATCAATAATTATAATTTTCACCGTATTTTAAAGTAAGCGAGAAAGCACAGAATGAATTCAATGTTCTTTGAGTTTAGTGCAGTTATAAGAGAAAGGTTTATGGAAGCTACAAACTACAAAGAGGTTCGCGCAGATGTGCGCAGAGATTTGAGGTTAGCGGTCACCGTGACCTGTGATTAGAGCTGAGATGGGAACATCTGTTTAGTCAGGCATTATTTCAAAGTCCTTTCGATGCATGAAAGAAGTGGCTTGGAAAATGAAATGAGCTTCTCTGATCGTTTGCGCCTCTCACAAGCAGTTATTTATTTTTTCAAAATGGAGGCAACCTGGCTTGTTTCTTGCTTGGAGAAGAATGTGTTTTAAAGGAAAATGTATTTTGTCGGAAACGGAAGGCAGATAGCAAAACTCTTATCTAGCAAAGTATATAGAGTTCTCATTTTTCTATCTCTATCTCCTAGATGTATTATTATTGCGACTAGTTCTCTTTTAAATGTATATAAAGTTCCCATTTTTCTATTTCTATCTTCCAGAAGTATTATTATCGCGACTAGTTCTCTTTTAAATGTATAAACCAACGCCTCCAACTTTTTCTCTCTTCTTTCTATTAAATATGTTGTAGACAGTTAAATTAATAAATATCTTATATGTTTTTGTTAAAACTATAGAGCAATGTCTCAAGAACTACAATATTATCACAATCTTTCGAAGCAAGTTAAACCTTCAGTTTATCCATCCTGTTCCTTAAACCTACCGCTTTTGTGTATAAACATGCTAAATATTGTCTTATATTCCCGTAACTTTGATCGAAGGCATGATTATCACGTGGTGGTAAATAACACTATCCTATATGATATCCATTATCTGATACAGCCCTGCCTGATAATCCATTAAATCATTATTTTAGTCTTCCTAGTCTTGCCGCTCTTAGCCGATTAGGGTGCAGCCCATTTCATCCATCCCTTCTTCTTGGCAGAAAAAGCTAAGAGAGTTGTTGTTAATATATGTCTCTTCTGTAGAAACATTCGCCGCACATATTCTTGAAAAAATCCCTGTAATGCCACGTTTACTCTCTTTTTTTCAGCTTTAAGATTCTTTGGGCTAGGTGCACGTTAGTTAGGTTAGTTTAGGTAAGGTTAAGTTAAGTTATCTAAAAATGATAAAAATATTATTTAAAACATTTATCTCGAAATAACATAATTTTTTAAGTTAATCTACAGGGAGGGTCGTAAGTTTGCATACATAGAAAAAGTAAAAATTTTATTATGGACAACCATTTTTATTTATATAATATGTGCCATTGTTTTGAAAACACATTTTAATACGTGTTTCCCACTGTTGATGGACGCGCATTAGCACAGTTGAAGTTATGCTTGTAATGGCGTTGGTGATACGTTTCTTTAGATGATTTATGTCTCGTATCTTTACCTGATACACCATGGCCTTCAAGTGTCCTCAAAGATAGAAATCAAGGCGGGGGGGAGAGATCTGGGGATCTGGGAGGCCACTCCACAGGACCACGCCGACCAATCCAAGCATTCGGAAACTGCTGATCCAAATACCGACGCACTTGAAGACCATAATGAGGTGGAGCTCCATCTTGCTGGAAGTAAACTGGGGAGTTCCCTTCCTCGTTTACCAGGGATGGGAAAATTTCTTCTTTCAACAAGTTAAGATACCTTTCGGCATTAAGATTTTCATTGCCAAAAATTGGTCCAATAATTCTGTCACCCCATATCTCGGCACACGCCATCACTTTCGGGCACCTTGCATCTTCGTCAGGCTCAGCCAGTTATGGTTAGCATTACTCCAATAACGTATGTTTTGCCCATTAACCTCTCCATTGACGTACAAATTTGCTTCATCAGTAAACAAGTTCTTAGTGGAAAAGTTTGCATCCTCGTTCACTTTGGTTAATGCTCATTCACAGAATTTCATCCGTCTATCCGGGTCGTTTTCACTCAAATGCTGTACCATATGCAATTTGTATGGATGCCATTTGTTTGCTTTCGAAATGCGCCTGATGCTCGATCTGCTGACACCACTTTCTGCAGACAACTGTCGTGTACTTTTTCTGGGACTCTGTGTAAGCGCTGTAAGTATTGTAGCTGTTGTGTATTCATCAGTAGCTGTACGTCTTGGATCACTTTGCGGTTGATCTGCAACATTTCGAGTTTTCTGAAACCTGTTAATAAGTTTTGCCACAGTGTCGTGGGTGATGTTCGTTCCATGTTTTCTGTTAAAGTTCATTGCAACCATGCGACTGCTTCCCGACCCAGCCATCAGTATGATTTAAATTCGTTGCTCTTTCCTCAAACGCATATTCTAGGGTATCTAAAACATAGAAAATATAAATTTTCCTATGTATGGAAACTTACGGGCCACCCTGTATTCGTATAACGACGCTTAAAATCTAAAATGCATCGCAAAATCTTCTTAAAAAAGCGTGCATTTTCCTATTTACTACGCCATACGAATTCACAAAAAATATGAATCCAACATGTAACGGTGGGTTCCACAACGACGTTTTGACAATCTTCGATCATCTTCATCCTGGTTAAAACCTACAAATGAGAACAAAATTTCATTATTACTGGTAATCTCGGCTTTGTCAGAATGACTATCATGCAGGCTCTTTAGAGCGGCCGGAATAGCTACAGTCGTAGGGCCATGGTCATTCTAGGGGTCACCTATAATTGAAAACTCTGCCACCGTTTTTCGAAACTGCCTTCTCATTGGTTTCCCATCAGAACGCAACATTTCTCAGGGAAAGGTTTTAACCTCTACACTCTTACGCATTATTCTCCAGCCTATTGTAGCATTCACTCTAGCCATTGAAGTGAGTTTGTAAGAAGAGGCCACATTACACTTTAAAGATTTGCTTTTGTGGAGCCATCACAAAATTTTGAGAGAGGAACTTAGGAAATAAGATTGGGTGTATGACAAAGAAATATATCTATATGTCAAATATCTTTTACAGATTGTAAATTTATTAAGAGAAAAATAAAAAGCAATTTTCTTTAAGCAAACGTTACAGGTTTTTAGTAATCAAAGATCCCTTCGCCGATTGCAAGTAGAAATCAGACCTTCGACATCGCAGTCAAATTTAAGCAGATTTATCGCAAGTTGGAATTGTCGTGATTCTTTGGTGAGGCTACTTTTGCACCTCGAATCTATAACGAATTTAAACAATAGAAATTTGCATTTTAGTAAAATAGAAAAATGTGCAAATAAACAAATTAACATAAATAAATTATATAAAAAAAATAAGCTAAAAAAAATAACAAAAGAGTAATATAATAAAGAGAGCTTACGTTAATTTAGGTGGAAATATTACAAGAGGAAATGTAGAGGAAAACATCTGGACAAAAACATACAATTTGCCAACGTGTTTTGAATCACTATAAAGCATTAAAATATTTCATTTAACACAAGTTTCCACAAAACACATAAGTCAAAATATCAAAGTGTGTCCTAACACAACACTATTCAAAACAAAAGAGATTTTTGCGCAGTGCTTTTGAATTTGTCTTTTCAGTAAATATGCAGGTAAGCGAGTGAATAAGAAGGCAGGGACCCATTTTTACTAATCAACGAATTAGCCTCACTTGAGATTCAAGAAATCCTCTGAATTAAATTTTGTCGCCAGGGTAACGCAAAAACCCTGAAAAAAAAATTAAGTTATTCGCTTTGTCGAATAGAATGCGTGTTGCTTGTGAAAACAAACGTGATACACATGTATACAAACATACATATTTGAGAGAGAGAGAGAGAGAGAGAAAGAGAGAGAGAGAGAGGATACTTAAATCCAATGATAACAAGCTCATATCAGAGAGAGAGAGAGAGAGAGAAAGGATACTTAAATCCAATGATAACAAGCTCATATCAGAGAGAGAAAGAGAAAAGATACTTAAATCCAATGATAACAAGCTCATATCAAAGATAAGATCTGCAAAGGCAATTTTTCTTCTTTCGGCACAAAGATATTCTTTATTACAAAATTAAGAACTAACATACACCATAAGATATTCTTTAGTACAAAATTAAGAACTAACATACACCATAAGATATTCTTTAGTACAAAATTAAGAACTAACATACACCATAAGATATTCTTTAGTACAAAATTAAGAACTAACATACACCATAAGATATTCTTTAGTACAAAATTAAGAACTAACATACACCATAAGATATTCTTTAGTACAAAATTAAGAACTAACATACACCATAAGATATTCTTTAGTACAAAATTAAGAACTAACATACACCATAAGATATTCTTTAGTACAAAATTAAGAACTAACATACACCATAAGATATTCTTTATTACAAAATTAAGAACTAACATACACCATAAGATATTCTTTAGTACAAAATTAAGAACTAACATACACCATAAGATATTATTTAGTACAAAATTAAGAACTAACATACACCATAAGATATTCTTTATTATAAAATTAAGAACTGACATACACCATAAGATCCACTTGAGGCTAGTTCTAGAAATAAAGGAAAAGGTAGAAGGAAGAAAGGATATGGATAAAGAATTAAGTTAAAGACTCATTTTATATTAGTTCATATTTTAAAGTAATATTTATCTATACTATTAATAACATATTCACCGTAGTACTTTCAAAGACCTTTCCAAGTTTGCGTTATTTGATAAGAAAATTAATTTTGTTATTGCAGTGTTAAATCCTTTACTTACACACTTGAAACCTTATATCTAATGGTCGCTCTGTTATCTAGCTAAAAAATTAAGTAATATTTGATATTGGTGAGCCCTCTTAATATTTGAAAGTCTTCAATAAGTTGGCCTAATAATCACCGATCTCCTGTGAAAGTAATTGGATATGCCTCAGTCTGTCTTTGTACGGTCTATTTCTAAGTTTATGAATAAATTTCGTCACCCGAAGCCAAAAGCGTTCCAATACTGCAATATCTTTAGCAATTATTGAGAATAAAATATTTGCGTGTTGTCGGCGAGATTATTTTTTGCCATCGCCAACGTGTTTTCAAATATTTTGGTCTTTATATGTATCTTTCTTAAAAAAGCAAATAGATTAGTCCAAGATGACCTAGAAAAAGCGTTTTGTTTAATTAATTATATTACATCAGATTTTAGCGAGGAAATTTCTAATTATTGAAAAATAAGAGTATAAAATGTCATTGTACCTATAATAAATGATAAAATATTTAGAGTTGATGATGCAATTAAAGAAATTGAATAAATGAGTTCAGATAAAGCTTGTGAGGAAGACTAAATTTATGCGCATATTCTCAATGATCAATTATTTTCGTAAACAAATTTTCGTCCTCACTGAGTGGGAAGTAGTAAATGGCGTACCTAACTTTTAACAAAGGCTGTTAAGCTTGATTTCATTATTATGCAAAATTATTCAGTCGATTATTGTCATGAAATTGTGGATTCATTTAGAGAGCATCACTCTATTGATAAACACTTAACAAGGTTACAGAAAACTTGTTTTACAAGTTTATCTAGTTATTTTTTGTGATCGCGTGACAAAAGCCGTTGATTTGTGTCTAATTTATGGTGTAATATATTTAGATTTTTCTAAAGCGTGTGATGAATGGAATGAAGGAATCATCAACTTAGTTTATCCTGGAGTTCACTATTGTTGCACATAAATCATGTAAATGGAAAGCCTGGCTATTATATCACGAACCGAAGAGTAAAGGTGGCATATCCTCATGAAATTCAGTATAGCAATGCCCAAAATAGTATCTGTAAAATATAGAGTACATCAACCTTACGACGGAGTTTGAGTCATCCAAGATGAAAGTGAAAAAGTGTTGTTGATGAGGCAGTATGCCTTTGATTTAACTCTATCCAAGAGAAAAGTCAGAATGTGCCATTACAGATATGGACAAATATTATATGCAAAGTGTCACATGTAGAAGCCGCTTAGAGGAAATGTATCTGCGACATTTGAATAATATAGCGGGCATTTTAGCGGCAGACCCGCAATATGATCTTCCTAATACATTCCACTACTAATTTCAGACCCAAGTTTTAACAGAATTAAGCCCTTGAAGTTTATTGTTATCAAATATTAAAGGGAAGTAATGGAGATTATTAGATAGAGAGAGAGAGAAATGTTTGTCTTTGAAACATTGAAACGCATAATTTCCAGTCGGCCCCAATCTAAGATACGATTCAGATCCACATTAAAAGCATATGATAAGCTTTGGCGAGATAGAGCACGTCCAAAAGAGGTAGGCTGAGAAGTATCAAGAAGATGGTTTATGAACAGTAAATTCACCAACCTATGCATAGGCGAGCCAGGGTGGATGAAAGAGGACATTGTTGAAGAGTAGGAAGAGAACAAGGGAAAAAAACACGACCGTAAGTAACACTACTTGAAAGTATGACTCAGTACTATCAACTATGACAGAGATTGAACGGCCAGTCGACATATTAAATATTATGTCAAAGCGATGGAGTAAAGTCAAAATCTGGAAGTTTAGACAAAACGGGCTTGTGTCAGATTCTGTAAAAAGCTATAAAATCTCAAGTCCAACGAAATGAGATTCTCCAAAGTTATTTAAAAAAGAGGAGCAAATGGGAAAAAATATGATAGGAGATCCCCAATAAGCCCAGACCGATGCTCTTAGAGAAGAGTATGAAATTCTAAGTGTTTAAGATGTGAGCATTAAGTAACTTCTCGAAGACTTTAGAGATAGTAGAAGTAAGGCCAATAATACTATGATTTGAGGAGTTGGATCGCCCACCTTTCTTTAGGAAAGGAAGAACAAAAGTATACTTCCAAATGGAAGAGAAGATACCAGTGTTTTGGATGAGATAAAAAAAGGGCAAATAAGAGACGCCAATTCATCGCCAAATTCCTTGAGGCACCGAGGAGGAAAGCAATCTAGGTCATATGCCTTGCTAGCCTTTAGAGACATAAGTAGTATGTGCACCCTGCGTAGCGAAATGATAAGGAGGGAGAAGTCATAGGATTTCACAGAGGCCGAGTGCAGTGAGCAGTGGTATTTGAATTATTTAAGCAAGAGTTAAATAAAAGAAGGAGGCAAAGTTTATGCTTTATTAAAGGGAAAGAGTGTTACAGCACCATCGGGTTTAAAAGATTGAGGTAAACTAGATTTACAAAAGATTGTAGAAGCCAGGCCGTTAAACTACCTCTTTGTAAAGAAGTGCTTAGTCTTACGAAGTTTACTATTGCCTCAATTCCTGACAGCTTTGAAGGTAGAAAGATGGCAGTACGACGAGATTTCAAATAGGCTATGTATGCCCCATCACGATCCTAAACATTTCGAGAACAATTATGATCAGTCAAGCACTTGGAGGGAGGAAAAAAGGGAAAGAGATATTGTCGTAGAATGACTCCCGACGATATACCATATATCCCTATTGATTGAGGGAACTTCCTTAATTATCTCGAGAGTGCGTTAATGTCTGGCGGCCGATATTATGTATCTTTGATATGCCTAAGAAGTGGAACTGAGCTCAAGGATAATAATATTGCTATCATTAATAAAATAGAGTTTTATTAATAATAACTATCAACAAACACAAGACGGAAAATATTGACATAAACAGAGAATGGAAAGGGTCGTGGAGGCTCGGGCTAATCCGAGGGTTTAAAGGATTTAAAAAGGTAAAACAAATATAGAGTTAAAGAGATGGGATGGTTCGATAAACCATTTAAAGCACAGGATAGTATTGACAAAAGGGTTAAGTACTCAAAGGTGACGTTTGGCTTACGTAACTTTACACTAGTGGTGCAGTGGAAGGTGGCTTGAAGGAATTTTCGGTCCGCTGGCGAGTTCCAGCCGAAAGGGGGGAATAAAAGGATCCTGACGTGGCGTCTTGGGAATAAGAACCGTTTCTCGACGAACGGTTTGAAGAACAATGGCTGTTCTACGTTGTTCTCTTCTGAACAAAGGGGGGTGAGAACCGTCTCTTGTCTACGGGCTCAAGAACAATGGCTGTTCTAATGTTGTTCTTCTCTGAACAACAAGGGTAAAGGGTGAGAACCGTTTCTTGGCGAAGGACTCAAAAGAACAATGGATGTTCTAATGTTGTTCTCCTCTGAACAACAAGGGAAAAAGGGTGAGAACCGTTTCTTGGCGAAGGGCTAAAAAGAACAATGGCTGTCCTACGTTGTTCTCTTCTGAACACGAGGGGGAAGCCTTGGGGACTTGGCGTCACGAAAGGCTCGAACCTTTGGCACTCAAGGGATATTGTCCTCCTTCTGGACAAGTGATGGTGAATCTCGAGGTCGAGGTCCCTTGGCGCACAAAGGGAGAGAGGGTCGTGGTGATGTTTTGCGACGAAAATGTGGATCTCCAATCTGATCTTAGTGGTAAAGTTTTCATCTAAATAGCCAGGACACTCCCTTGGCGTGGGGGACAATGGAGTGGGAGCTTCGAGGGAATGCACAGCCGAGCCTGTGAACAATGCCTTATCTGCTCATAAGCTTAACTCAATCTGGCGAGGTCGGCGTATGGGGGCGAACGGGGCGGACGCTAACATCCTTGTTTAAACATTGACATCCGGTGGCTGCGATAAGGCGCCAAGCTTCGAATCGAAGATGCACGTGGGCAACATCGTGGTTTTAAATAATATGTGATAGAAGTTGAAATTAACGCAGTTTCAACTCGTTCTATCACACCCCTCCATTCCGGGGGAAGTTGTCACTTCGAAAAAAAAAGAGAGAAGGGACAACGATAGAGCTCCGTTGAGGGGAACTCGTTTTCTTGTACCAACCGTACCTTCCTGCACCTAACTAGTATTACCTCAATACATATGATTATTTTGATCTTTATATTACAGGGGAAAATAACCTTTAATACAACTTAATCAAAGAAAAAAAGGGCATGGAACAATGAAATGATATAAAATTAGTGCATACGGGACAAAATAATTTATACGTAAATTAATGGGTACAAATATATATACATACAAAAAAATTAGACATTGAGCGTTACAAAATTCAGACATATACATTAATTAATTATATTAAAAGAGAATCTTAATTTAGGTCGTACAAGACGGTATATACCTACATGGAGATACTAATCCTATGAATACACTTACTCTACGCTATTCGGTAACGCATTTCTACTGAGTGCGTCAGCGACCTGGTTATCGGAACCTTTTATATAATTTATTTTAAACTGATACTCTTGCAAGAGTAAACTCCAGCGCATGATGCGGCCGTTTGAGTGTCTCACATTTCTAATATAGGCTAACGGACGGTGGTCGGTTCCTATTTGAAATTCTTTACCTATCAAGTACATCTTGAATTTGTCTATGACCCAGATAATTGATAGAGCTTCCTTTTCTATAGTGGCATATCTCTTTTCGCGTGGTAATAATTGAAGACTAGCATATGCAACTGGATGACTCGTTCTGTCATCCTCATATTGAAGGGGTACACCTCCAATGCCCTCGTTGCTCATGTCGGTCTTAATCCCAAAGGATTTTTTCCGGGTTGGGCAACTTTAAAATGGGGGCAGAAATGAACTTACTCTTGAGCTGATTAACATGGGAAATAGAGACATCATTCCAACGTAAACGATCGGGGGAATTCTTTTTTTGAAGGGGGCTGAGGGGGGCCGAAATTGCAGCGAAATTCGGAACAAATCGCTGATAGTGAGAAGCTGATCCTAGGAACGATCTTAATTGCTTCTTTGTAATCGAAAGGGGCATGTCGGCGATTGCCTTAATCTTGTTCTCTTGGGGACCTAACTGGCTTTGTCCTATTTTGAAACCCAAATATTTGATGGTTTCGTGGGCAAAATGGCATTTGCTGGGGCCAATGGTAAGGCCATTTTCGCGCAGTCGCTCGAAAAGAGCTAATAGGGTGGTTAAATGGTGACTACATTTAAATAGTTCTTGTAGCTGACTCTTTTGATGTGGTGTCAGCTGCGCGTCACTATTCAGGTCAGAGGGTTCCAAAGACTCGCCTGGTAGGGAAGGAGGAGGGTAATCGGCATCAGGTTGGATGCACACTGTCTGGATTACCTCAAGGGACTCCGTGGGGTAATGTTCTTCAAGCGCCGATGTTTCGTCCAGTTCTACGAGGGTATCTCCATGGGCGCGTTGGGGGTTCTTTTTTTCTTGGGGTCCACGGACAGTCTCCGTGTCCTTGTCTTGGGCCTTATCACCTAAGGGTGTTAGTGATTCACACTTCTTTTGTGCCGTCCTAAAGTCCTGGTTAAGGGTTTCCGAGAAATCGGATGGTATCGGGGTTCTGATGGGGACGGGCTCCTGGGTTTCTTTCTTATCTCGGCCTCGAGGAAGGGCGGCCTGAAACACAGAGTCGAAACTCATTTGGGGGCTCTGTCCTATAAGTACGGAACAGAATTGTATGGGTGCTGTAATGACTTCAGCCCAGCCATAATAATATTGACACTGCAGGTAACATCTAACGACGGGGAATCGGTTCGCCCGCCCAAGGTGGTCATGTACCACCGCAAATTTTTCGTGGTTAGAGGCCACTGGGAGGAGTTCGTCGGACACGATGAAACACGTACATCCTGTGTCCCTGACTAGAGTCGATACTCGGCAGCCATCCACGATGCCCTCCTCATATTTCAAAGTTCGCGATGAACTTTTATCAAAAATCAACTTTACCTGGTGGCCTGACGGAGGGGGAGAAGTTTCTGCTTGGGTCTGTACCACCGGGGGAGCCGGGGTTGTATTAATCTGGTGAACTTGGTGGGATGGTCCGCTTTTAAGCCTAGAATTTTGGGGGCAATTCCAGCTCATGTGGTTTTCTACACCACAGGTAAAGCATATGATTGTTCACTTCGGGAAGAGAGATGGAGGAGAAATCTTAACGGGAGGTTTGGAGTCCCGTTGTTGGTTTTGGGGAAAGAAGTTTTAAGGTTTTACGGGGCTCGGAAACTTTGTCAGCTTTCCTGGGAAGGGGCACGAATCCTTCCTTATTTCTTCTCGTTGGATTTCTCTTTCTCGTTCTTCTCATTGTATTTTTCTTTCTCGTTCTTCTCGTTGTATTTCTCTTTCTCGTTCCTCTCGTTGTATTTCTCTTTCTCGTTCCTCTCGTCGGATTACTCTTTGCCTTTCTCTTTCTTCTCTTTGGATTTCTTTTTCTCTTTCTTTTTCTTTTTCTTCACGCTCTTTTCTTTGCTCCTCTTGAATGTACTCAATTAGTTCTTTTCCGGAGAGTCCCAAGGATTCTCCTTGCGCTTTAAAGATTTCGAACTGCGTCATCTTTGCACTCGGGGGCGCACTAGTCAACCAACTAAAATTCCTTGTAACAAGAATTATGCTTCTATAGAATTAGCCTACCTAAATATGGGCACTGACCTATTCGTACTTGGTTTCTCGATCTAACTAACCACTGACTAAAATCACACAAAAAAAAACACAAACAAATTATTATAACAGTTCCTTGAGCTACTCCAGCTTCTTAAGTTTAAAAAAAAGGGATAACAATCGTTAAAACAAAAGGGAACTACTATATTCTATTATTATAACGAATAACACTATGCTTTACTCGATTGAGACCAGTGTTTGCAAAGATATAGCGTTAAACCCCACACCTGATACCAAATTTAAATAGTATATATATATATATGTCGTAGAATGACTCCCGACGATATACCATATATCACTATTCGTTGAGGGAACTTCCTTAATTATCTCGAGAGTGCGTTAATGTCTGGCGGCCGATATTATGTATCTTCGATATGCCTAAGAAGTGGAACTGAGCTCAAGGATAATAATATTGCTATCATTAATTAAATAGAGTTTTATTAATAATAACTATCAACAAACACAAGACGGAAAATATTGACATAAAAAGAGAATGGAAAGGGTCGTGGAGGCTCGGGCTAATCCGAGGGTTTAAAGGATTTAAAAAGGTAAAACAAATATAGAGTTAAAGAGATGGGATGGTTCGATAAACCATTTAAAGCACAGGATAGTATTGACAGAAGGGTTAAGTACTCAAAGGTGACGTTTGGCTTACGTAACTTTACACTAGTGGTGCAGTGGAAGGTGGCTTGAAGGAATTTTCGGTCCGCTGGCGAGTTCCAGCCGAAAGGGGGGAATAAAAGGATCCTGACGTGGCGTCTTGGGAATAAGAACCGTTTCTCGACGAACGGTTTGAAGAACAATGGCTGTTCTACGTTGTTCTCTTCTGAACAAAGGGGGGTGAGAACCGTCTCTTGTCTACGGGCTCAAGAACAGTGGCTGTTCTAATGTTGTTCTCCTCTGAATAACAAGGGGGAAGGGTGAGAAACGTTTCTTGGCGAAGGGCTCAAAAGAACAATGGCTGTTCTAATGTTGTTCTCCTCTGAACAACAAAGGGGAAGGGTCAGAACCGTTTTTTGGCGAAGGGCTCAAAAGAACAATGGCTGTTCTACGTGGTTCTCTTCTGAACACGAGGGGGAAGCCTTGGGGACTTGGCGTCACGAAAGGCTCAAACCTTTGGCACCCAAGGGATATTGTCCTCCTTCTGGACAAGTGATGGTGAATCTCGAGGTCGAGGTCCCTTGGCGCACAAAGGGAGAGAGGGTCGTGGTGATATTGCGCGACGAAATCTGGATCTCCAATCTGATCTTAGTGGTAAAGTTTCCATCTAAATAGCCAGGACACTTCCTTGGCGTGGGAGACAATGGTGTGGGAGCTTCGAGGGAATGCACAGCCGAGCCTGTGAACAATGCCTTATCTGCCCATAAGCCTAACTCAATCTGGCGAGGTCGGCGTATGGGAGCGAACGGGGGGGACGCTAACCTCCTTGTTTAAACATTGACATCCGGTGGCTGCGATAAGGCGCCAAGCTTCGAATCGAAGATGCACGTGGGCAACATCGTGGTTTTAAATAATATGTGATAGAAGTTGAAATTAACGCAGCTTCAACTCGTTCTATCACAGATATCCATGCCTTCAACTAGCAAGTCAGTAACACATTTTACGGCAAGGTTTGGGTACGAAAACAGTAATCGCTCCAAAGAAAAGCAAGGATAAATATCACAATATCCTCAAGCTAAGCAGGATAAAATTGCCAAAGACCTTGAGTGATAGAAAGAATAGGTATGTGGTGCAAAAGTGTTGGTGACGGCAATAATGTTGTGGTCTGATGACCCTGAGGTAGATGAAAAACAATGTGAGCAATTCTCAGAATTACAGGTAATAATAAGTCAAGAATGTTTTTTAGCTGCATGACCATATCGAGCTGGAACTCATGTAAGAGGTTTAAAAATCTGTTCCAGATCATTTAGGTTAGAAAAGTTGTCAGCTTCCGCCCCACCAAGATCAGTTGTGGGGCATTCAAGCTACTCAGTGTGGTATACATTAAAATCCCCTGCATGCAGTATGTCAGATTACGTGTGTCTAGATTGAAAAGGCTGATGTAAAGGGGTTAAATACTCAAAGAACGAAATATAGGTAGAGGGGTATGTAAACAATACCAGAATCGAATGCCAATAGTAATGGGAGCCGCATGACCACCAAATTTTAAGACTCGTCATTGCTTAGCCAAATGAGGGAAAAACATCGTCAATAATGATGTAAACTACTTTGCTCAATAATTTGGGAGTATAAATAAAAAGATTAGCTTGGCTTTTTAAAAAAATAAACTAATTTCTTGACAATCTAATAATATAGGGATGGGAATAAAATGTTAAATAAAATCATTCGCCAAAATAGTAAACCCAGCAACGAACTATAAAATATAAATAACTTACTATAGTGCATAGATAAGTGTATATTTTATCAAGGGTACTAAGCGCGACGAAGCAATGGAGCAGTTAGTTTGGGGAGTTAAAATCGATAATAAATTAATATTTATTTTCTACTCATTGTATCACAGTTAGAAACAAATCAACTATGTAGAGTAACATCATTCATTACATCATTCGTTTTAACGAGGAAGGCAGATACTATCTTAAATTCCACACTTGTTTTGTTAGGTCTATCTTAGATTATGTCTTTTCTCTCTGGTCTCCATACTCAGTTTGAGACTGATTCAATAGAGCGAGTACAGCATCCATAAAAAAATGATAAGCGAGACACGACCTTTTATGTAATTTCGAAAAAAGATTAAAGCAATTAAATTTATTTAACTAAGAATACAAGAGGAAACACGAAAAACAGATAGAAACATCTCAATTATTTAGAGATATGCCCTATACTGCATAAAATCTATTTCAATTTGCCGATACAGCAGCGAAGAGAGGGCACAAGCAATTGCTTAGTAAATAAAAATATAAGGGATCGATCAGGAAATCGACCTTTACCTACCACGTCATGCGAGTGTGGAACTCACCGCAGAAATTCATAAACGCTCCGACTCCCGACTTCTACAAGCATGGAATGCACGCGTTTTTAATCAAAAGCACCTCTATTTCAAAGAACGTGAACATATATTAACACTTTTAAAAGTTATTTCAAGTATTATTTTAGAAAAGCTCGATATGAGCCAATATAAATTGAGAAAAAATAGGTGAATAGCTCTAGGGAACATTTTTTGTTAGATGGGATTTTTGAACTAACTCTAATTAATTTTTCAACACTAATTACAATTCTAATGACGGTCTTTTGAGAAAATCAAAGGTGTATTTGATGGACCACAAATTTGTGCCCTTGTACGTGATGTGAAATTTGTCAGAAAGATGAATGACAAGCACAAGCCAGCATAGTTTTCCTTAATGGCGGTTATACAAAACTCTCTTGGTTATATAAAAAAGCCGCTAATATAAGGATTTGATTGCTAGAAAGTTGGCTATTCGTGATCTTGGATAGAACTTGAGTGTCAAGCATCATTTCCTGAATAGTTACCTTCACCATTTCCTTAAGAACTTAGGAACTGTAAGTGATGAACAAGGAAAGCTCAACAGACATATGACCACAGACTTCTTCTAGAGTATTAAACGAGATGACCCCAATAACGTCTTAAAACGCTAGAGGTATAAGCAAAATTTTGAGCTTTTTATTCATTGCTCCTTTGTAATCTCATCGGTGCACACCGATATTTGGATAAAATGGATACAGTCTTCAGATTCGACGAGTTCTAATACATATTTCTATGCTACATATTTTATTTCTTTTTCATTGATTTCAAATTTAGTACGAATTGTGATGAATATACAGGCTGTTGAGAAAAAAATACGGATTGTTTCAAGCGTAACTTTAACATAATATGACAATAAATTGCTTATATAGAACATGGAATTATGCCAAAGGTTTCAAAGTGGCATAAAAAAGGAAAAGACTGGATTGCCAAAATTTTGTAGCTTATAGAGAAAATCTGACCTCGGATTTAAATTCAGTAAACCCAATTTAGGTCAGAACAATTGCCAGATGGATTGCCGCTCGGTGGTCACCTGCCTGGAAATCAAGATCAAGAGTTTATAAAGAAAATCTTACCAGATTTGAATTCAATAAATCCAATTTAGATCAGAACAATTGCCAGTATAAATGTAAGAAATTTTTTCCCTCCAGTATAAATATCTCAAAACTGTCGAAAAATATTGAGATATATGAAAAAGAACTATATCAAAAGAATTTATAGTTAAATTTCGGTGGAAAATAATTAGAATCCGTCGAAATCTTCTTCAGCGTGTCGTGTTTCACTTCAAGCCCATCATTTTGTAATACATCACGCGAGAGGTTTTAAATTAGTACTTTTGTGTCATATCTTGTGTTATATTTTTAACTCTGTATAAGTAATATTTTAGGTTAATTAAGAATTATATTGTAGTAATTTTAATCCTCGTTCTTTATACTATTATGATTGTTTGTTTATGCAAAGGTTTTTTTCTTTCTTTATTTGCCTATTCCTCATGTTTCCCCGGATACAGGAACGTGGCTTCATTAGACAAGATCAGTTTCATTTTTTAACTATTAATTAATAAAAAACTTGTCAATTGTCAGAAATGTCTTTTTCTTTATTTTTTCAACATAATATCCGTATAGCAATTGTTAAACATATTTTGTAAGATTTCTATTTTCAAATATATATATCAACTTGTTATTGCAGCCGAGTTTTTTATTTAAGAAATAATGGAAAGGTTTCAATTTTTTTTTGAAGTTTGAGTTATTTTCAAAGAGAAATCCGTATTGTGTTTTATTCTGACCTCAAATGGCACATGTGTTACCTCAAAGGAGATGCGAGACAATGATCTTTCCCAAACCTATTTAGTCAATGTTTTATTCCCTACCAATAATTAGCACAATGTAATACTGTTCAATACAGGAAGACCAGATATTAGCGTGCACTCATAGCTTGTTCGATCTTAAATTAATAAATTCCTATTTATTTAAATCAGCGTTGGCGAAACCCTGCCCCGTGAACCCCCAATTTCAATCGCCGCTTCCCGACTGATATATTTGTATGCACAAATATATAACTATCCGAATTTCCGTGGTGGCAGTCAATAAAAATGTGGCATATTATTTTTTAAAAATATTAATGCATGAGTATTTCGCACCATGTAATAAATTTAAACAACATTTACAAAGATACAAGAGTCAAATTTTATTTATGGCCCGCCGACTTCTTCAATTAGAAATTTTAGTTCACTGATCAAAAAGGTTTCTCCATCCCTGATTTAAATGAACCTCTGGCGATGTGATTGCTTTCGATTATTAATGAAGCAGTAGAGATTTGCAGATATGCCCCTCTGTATTTAGGTGCACCCTCGATAAACTAGGCTATAGCAAGATTGGTTTACCAGGAGTCACACTTAAATGACCATTAAATACTTATTGGAAAATACAACTAAGTGACGAAAGTACGCTGATTTCTGATCTTTTTATTGTTGAACAGTGTCAAACAACCTGGGAGAACTTACATAGGTAGTTTATCGAGATGCACGAAAGCTTGGAGGCACATCTCTGCAGAGCAGGACTCTCTGATAAGGAAATTGGAAAGACTCGCATTTGAAATGAAAAAATATCGTTCCCAGCAAGCAATAGGCTGTTCTAGTATTTCCAAGGGTAGCAATGTTTAATGTCTACTCGCTCGAAATAAAGCAAATCGCTTTCCTACCATCAAATCTACCTACCGTTTTCTTACATTTCGAAAGTTCACTCGACTCGAAAAGATAAAGAAATCCGACGCTTCCTTCGTTGCCTTACTGATGCTAGGCCCCACCCAGCGTGGGAATTTCATCTACTCCTGACAGGACTCACCGCAATGAGACATGACCAGCAGATAACAAAGAAGTTAACACGACAGGACCACTCACATGCATTCTGGGTGCGACCCCTATCAGGGATTGCATTGCCTTCACATTAATAATCTTGATACGTAGTTTCTTATACTCCAACAAAACTACAGAAATACCACTTACTTAGTGGCTCAGTTTCTTCCCACAATTCATGAACTCAGCATGGTGAAATTCACACCGTTTATCAACCAACGTTTGTCATCTATCGTTATCATTTCCTCTCATCAGGTGACACGGACTTTATTATACTCCTTCACTCACTGACGAAAGGCCTACTGCTAAGTTTCGAACTAAATATTTTCTAGCATTTTTAATTGCCTTTCTCTAGGCTGCAATCAACAACACTTCAGCGCCAAATCGTTGTTTCTCCTTGCGACTACTGCATGGCAGAATCTCACATCAGTAATGTCATATTTTCTCTCTCATTGTTAGCCTACGTAAATATTTTACTCTCCTACTTTGCTTCTCTCCTATATCATACAGGAAAGTAGCGTCAACATTTTTCCACTGGAATTAGGAAGGAGTAGGATTAATTGGATTTGCAGTGCTTACAACTCCACATAAATCCAGGTGCGGCCAATACCTCATTAATCAATACCATGGAGAAGCAAATTAAAATCGACTTTGCAAATAAAATTTCGATATTTTTTAAACTATGTTTTGCTCTAATATATAAAAAAATACACGTTATTCATTGATCTGGGCAGGAAATAATGGTTTATTTGCGTTGCGATTGGAGTTTGACTAACATTTGTTTTCTTTTGTCTAACAACGAAACTAAGAATATTACCAAAAATTCGTAGCCACGCAGTTTTAATGAACAAGACTACCTTTCTAGGTCCTGAATTACAAGTTGCCCTGGAAGATTAGAGTAACCAAGCTTACCTATTCTATTGAAGAAAGATTTTTACGAAGTTCCCTTAAGAAATCTGATAAAACAAAATAAAATGAATAATAGGCCGAGAGATGACAACGTAAACAACAGAAAATAACTGTATTTTATTTTCTGTCTTTAAAAATATATAAAATATTGGGTTGAGGAATAAGTTCTTACGGTTTTATCAAATTTATTCATTACCATTAACAATTTTAGAAAAACTTCATTTTCAATTTATAACAATATGCAATTTAATCAATAATGTATTCTCCGTTGTTATTTATGACTTCTTCCCAACGTTCAACTAGTTTTTTGATGCCTCTGCAATAAAAATCTCTGGAAATTGACTCGAAGAATTTGTCTAACCAGGTTCTTAATTCCACATCAGTATTGAATGAAACGCTGCGCAAATTGTTATAGAGAGATCGAAATAGATTGAAATCCGATGAAGCCAACTCTGGCGAATATGGAGGATGCAGCATGATTTCCCAATTAAGCCTTTCGATGGCTTCTTTTGTCATATTGGCAATGTGAGGACGAGCATTGTCGGGTTGCAGAAGGACTCCATAACGTCGGTGAGGTCGCTTTTCACGAATAGCTTCGGCGAGTCGATACATTTGTTGAACGTAGAGTTCTGCATTGACAATTTCGTTGTTCACAAGGACCCCATGAAGAATGATGCCTTCACAATCCTACCACACCCACAGCATTGTCTTTCGTGGATGAAGTCCTGGCTTTAATCGCGGAAGTGATTCTCTATTGGGGCTAAGCCATAGTTTTCGATGGTTCATGTTAACATAAACACACCACTTTTCGTCGCCAGGGATGATTCGGTGAAGAAATCTGTCCTTATATCTACGAGTAGCCTTGTGACGACCAAGCAAACCTGCGGCAATCGTGGAGCGTTGAAGTTTGTTGCTTTCGCTTAAAGCGTGCGGAACCCATGCACCGAGTTTTTGAACTTTCCCCATCGAATAAAGGGGATTCACTACAGTTTTCTGATCACATGCCAATTGTACAGACAATTATTTAGTCGATTGACGAGGATTTTCATGAAGAAGGTCATTCAATCGATCTTCATCCAACTTAAGGGGGTGACCAGAACGTTCTTCGTCATTAAGATTGAAATGACCGTTTTTGAAACGTGAAAACCACCATTGAGCTGTCCTTTCTGATAAAGCATTTTTTCCGTACACAGCACATATATCGCGACGAGCTTTGGATGCGTTTGCATTGTTCCCGTCTCAAAAATGCGCCTTTTTTTCAACTTGACATTCCATTTTGAGGGTACAGAACAAAAATTAAATTAACACAACTTTTAAATAAACAGAAATGACTTATTACTAAACTTCAAGACGTAGCCTAAGCAAAAGCCTAATAGTCTACGCTGTTAAGAGACGTAGCCTAACCTTTGCAAATTTTGTTCTCATTAATTATTATTGTTTCTTAATATGTGCACAAATCACGTCAACAAAACTTAAATCAACACAACATTAAAAAACTGCAAGAACTTATTCCTCAACCTAATAGATCAGAAACGACCTGACCTATAAAAAGGGGCACGTTAGAGATATTTCCTGCGCGAGTCTCAGGCACGTTTCAGGGCTCGCACCTCTCAGTTTGGTGCGAGGGAGAACCAAGGAGGTAAATCTACGATGTGAATTGTGCGCCAGTTCGTCACTAACGGAATATCGAGGGACGACGATGAAAGAGATCAGGAAGTGACAGAACAAAACTACTAAAGCGCTTCTCACTCCCGCTCTTTTACGTAAAACGCGATTGCTTTTTGTCCTTAAGGTTGACCTTTCCTGTACTATTTTCGGAGGTCTCAAGGGACGTTTCCTGAGTCCGATCGATGCACTGGTGAATTCATTAGTGAAGAGACCAAGAGAAAGCAAAATTTCTGGTTCGATGTTTAGTAGTGTACTAGAAGACATTCTAAAAACATAGGCGCGAAAACACGAAAAATGCCTTAGGTGCCTCTGAATCTGTCACTCTGAAAATAGCGTGTTAATTTGTGTAAAGGCTTGGTAATGACGATGTGAATGTCCTAACAAAGAGTTTGAATTTTTCAGTCACTAGTGATCCTCTGTCATATTTATACATACATTTTACTGGATGTATAAAATACACCGTACACATCTAATACGCGGTGAAAGGAAACACACACGGAATGATTTTTTGTGTCTTTTAATTAGTTCTTAAGAAAACTTCCTCCCAAATTAATAAGACTGGATAGGTCCAATTTTCAAAATTAAATTGAGAAGTCTTCAGCCTCTAAATGTCTCTAGTACTAGTTACTATTTCCCAAGAAATTTGGAACTTATATACTTATTTTTACGGAACTGGGAAGAACTTAAACTGGAGTTTAAGTCTAACCAGCCACGGCACATTGTGGTAGCAATCTTAAGACACTGGATAAGTTATAACAAAAAGATTTTAAACTCGCATTTGTTCACCCAGTTTCTAAGGCGAGGCAAACTGAAGCAACAGAGAAGAGTTTCTCAGCAGAGGAAGTCTATTGCTCCATCTGGAGGGAGGCAAAACTAAGTGGAGCTAGGTTGGAGCTACTTGCCCAAGGAAAGCTTTCAAAGCAAATTTATAAATAAAACTAGGCAATGGCTTCGCCACTCCTCCCCTACTGGGGGAGATTGCGCTTTGCTACTAAGATTAAAATTTAAAATCTAGAAAAATCAGCCATGGTTAAATTTTTAGAAATTTTCTGAACTTCGCCAATTATAATAATTTTTAAAAGGAACTCTAAACTAAATTTCCCCCCTTTCAAAATATATACTAAAGCACAATTTTAAAGGTACAAATTTTGGTAATACTTCAGTTTCGGGGCGCACGATAAGGGGCGCTGTTTCTGGGCTACAATCTAGGCCTTATGACGTCAGACGGTAGCTTCAAAGGGGGCCAATCACGGCGTTGTATTTGCTTTGTTATTTTGTTTTTTCCTTTCTTCTTTATTATTTAGTAATGCATTGATTTTTTTTTTATAATTACTATTGTATTAAACTTTGTATGTTTCATTTAACTATTTTTCTGAAACTAAACCATTAATTTCACACACTGGCAACCTAATTCAACCTTATTTCAAACATTGGCCATCATGAAACCGAGCAGTTAAAAGAGCGCGATTGCTTTGAATAGTGTTTGTTCGACTTCAATACTACTTGTGTTAATTCTTCGGTCAATTTAATTAACATTTCTCACGATCGTGGTCTCATTTAAAAGAAGCGCGGCTCATTTATAATAGTGGAAGGTGGAGATAGGATAAACCTGAAGATATGTGTCACGCGGTCGCCTCTGCTGTTCCCCGGTCCTAGCCGTATTTTTTTAATTTTTTTTTATAAAGAGCTCATCTGGCGACTGCCTACTTGTGCATTAGTCGTCGTATTAAAAACTGCCTAGAAGTAGGCTACTTTTAAATTTAATGCAATAACAAACACAAAAAAACAACCCAAACGACAACAGAAACTAAAAAAAATGGGAAAAGGAAACGAGTAGTAAGCAAGCTCCTGCGTCGGGGGAAGATCCCCCCGGCACAGGAGCGTGCAACCTATAAGGGGAAAAAACAACAAAACAAAACAAAAAACCTGTTTAAATAATAGGGAGAAGGCCGGCCTCCCCCCAAAAGTCAATAAGTCTACCAGTCAAAGTGCACGCACTCGTCCTGAGTACAAGGGACAGGCAGTAGCGACCCCACACATCCCAGTACCAGGACAGGTAACGTGCGCGAAAACCACCCAAACTGGGACATTCGACAAGAACGTGCAGAACAGTCTGGGGGGCGACGCAGTCGTCACAATAAGGCGCAGGCGAGCGCTCCATCAAATAGCGATGCGAGACACGAGTATGTCCGATTCGGAAACGACAGAAAGCGACCTGAAGACGTCGCGGCATTGGGGGATAAGTTCATGGGAACAGTCGCGGCGCAATGGCAGGCAAGTTTAAGTTTCCTTCGACCGTCTCCCATTTTCTTTGCCAAGCAGTCCGAAGAGCTCCACGTATTCCTGCCATGTAGTCGGTGTGAGAAGGAGCGAAACGCTGGTCCGGTCGAAGAGTCCTCGCGGAATCTTTGGCGCCCTCATCGGCGCGCTCATTCCCCACAATTAATACATGTCCAGGAACCTAGCAGAAGATAATCTCAACATCCGCCCGGCTCGCCAAAACCGCGGCGTCACGGATATCGCAAACCAGGAAATGAGGAGATTCCAATGCCTCGAGAGCACTCAGGGCGCTTTGTGAGTCGATCACAATCCGGTCTCCGAACCAGGCACGTTGCATAATCTCCCGTAGCGAGTGGTGTATTGCCACCAGCTCAGCCGTGAAGACAGACTCAGCGCCTGGCAGAGCCCCACTGACTTCAAACAGAGGGAATACGGCGTGGAAGATGACCCCCTCTTCGGACTTGGAGCCATCCATATGCACTGGCACGGTTCCAGCGTGACACGAGGTGTGCTCCAAAATGTCGAACGCAATACTCCCGGCGCAGTACAAGCTTTGGGAGCAGAGGCGTGGCGACAAATAGCCAAATGTGGTACCATCCAGGATGACGTCCTGGGCAGAACCAGGGGCTCCACCAGCCCGAGAGCTATACCTAGCTCTCGAAGGAGTTCCTGGTCCTAAACCCAAAGGGCTTAGGGTATGACTGGCGTGGCTCGGCGGCATAGACACCGTCGAGATCAGCTGCGGATGCAGTGAGAGCTGTTGGCGACTCAGGGAGGCGCTGGGCTCGCGCGTACAGGCGAGTAATGCACTGCACGCGGCGTATAGCGAGTGGCATCTGCCCAGCATCGACCAACAGGCTCTCAATGGGGGAACTGCTGAAGGCACCGGTCTCAAGGCGAAGGCCGGTGTGGTGGATCGAGTCCACCTTCGACAATGAACCCTCCGCTGCGGATGCATAAAACTCGCATCCGTATTCGAGCTTTAAACGAAGAAAGGATCGATAAAAAAGTAAGGCAGTAGCCCTTTCAGCACCCCGAGCGCTAAACGTCACGGAACGGAGAATATCAATGGAGCGGGTACAAGAGACCCTTAGACTACGAATATGAGCCTCCCAGGTGAGGCGTTGGTCAAATAAAAGATCAAGGAAACGGTGCGATTTAACCACTTCCAGGCGTACCCCATTAAGAAACAAGTCTGGATCGGGGAGGAGCCGTGGATGGCGGCAGAAGTGCAATACCTTAGCCTTAGACAAAAAAAACCGAAACCTGTGCGCTTTGGCATAGCGAGAGACGCGGTTCAATGCCTGTTGGAGTCGACGCTCCAGAGTTGGCATCTGGGCCGCGCCAAAAGAGATCGAAAGGTCGTCCAAGTAGAGCGTAGTGAGAACATCTTCCGACAGCACTGAGGTGATGCCGTTGATGCTCAAGGCAAAGAGTGGGACACTGAGGACACTTCCCTGCGGGACAATCTCTTTCTGCTCCTTTGGGCCGGAGAGAGCTTCCACTACCCGTACGTAAAATCGAAGATCTCGCAAAAATTCAGATATAAACATTGGGAGGCGTCCACTCGCCCCCATCGTGTGGAGAGTCTCCATGATACCGTATCGTCATGCGGTATCATAGGCCTTTTCCAGATCAAAAAACACCGTGGCCTAGTTCTGTCTACGAAGGAACCCTCGCAGACGGCATTTTCCAGTCGGAACAGAGCATCTGACGTGGAGTGGAACTTGCGGAAGCCGCACTGTGCAGAGGACAGATGGCCTCTGCTGTCCAGGTAAAAGGCTAGTTAAACATTTACTAATTTCTCCATCAACTTGCACACGCAAGAGGTTAGAGAGATTGGGCGGAAACTGGTCGGAGTAGAGTGATCTCTCCCCGGCTTGCGAAAGGCGAGCACAGTAGCGATTCGCCAGGAATCTAGAAGAAGACCCTCCCCCAGATCCTGTTGAACAAATCTAACAGAAAGGCCATGCCTCGCTCACTTACGTGTCGAAGCATGGCGTACGGGACATCGTCCGGACCATGGGTGGTGTCCGTTCACGTATCAAGTGCGGAGCGAAACTCACTCACAGTAAACCAGTCGTTGAAGGCTTCTCCACCTCTGAGGGTAAAGTATAGCCGGCGGCCTTCCGCAACATGATGACCTGCATTGAAGGCTGGCGGAGCAGCATCTCGGCTAGAGAAGGCGAAAAAAGCGGTCGCGAAGGATTCCGCTACAGACGCGGGGTCTGAAATTGCGGTCTTATTCTCCTAGAGAACGGGAGGGGGGTCCTGCGAAAACTTGCCCCGAATCCTTTTGACTCGCCAATACACCTCTGCTAAAGGAGTCTTCGCGTTAAGTGAAGACAGACACGTATGGCCACCAAGATGAGCGGCGGGTGTGCTTCGAAATATACCGGTAAAGCACTAGCCTGACGAAATTCAGCGACAGTAAAATCGTTCGGGCGGCGCTTATAGCGCATGTAGGCATAACTCTTTTGTTTGAGGGCCATCTCACACTTGGCCGACCGCCATAGGAGTGGTCGGCGTGCAAAACGGCCAGACGTTCTAGGAATAGTAGTCAGGCCCACGGCGATGAGGTTCCTGGAGAAGAAATCAACGACCTCATCTACTGACCTAAACTCCTCGACTGAGATAGAGATTTCAGTCATTTCCTTAAATGCAGGCCACCGCGCCCGCGCCAAGCACCACCGAGGTGGGCTCTCAGGCGGCAATTTCCATGAAAATGATATTTGAATGGGAAAGTGATCACTACCATAGAGGTCATCTACCACCCCCCAATCAAAATCAGGCTGTGCATCCGAAGAGCACAAAGATAGGTCAAGGCAAGAAATTGAAGCTGTTCTCGGACAGTGATGCGTAAACTCATCCACGTTTAAGACACCCATCTCAAGCTCTTCGATCAGATAAGCAAGGACTTGTCCTCTGAGATTTATTGAGTAATCTCCCCAGAGAGGATGCCTGCCGTTCAGATCTCCAAGCAAGAGAAAGGGCCTCGGCAACCGTGCCACGACGCGGCGGAAGTCCACCGCGTCTAAGTCATCTGACGGTGGAATGCACGCAGAAATGATAGTATACCTCCTATCCAGGTGCAGCTGCACAGCCACTGCCTGAAAGGAGGTATCTAAAGAGAGAGGAAGAACGGAGACATCATGCCGGCTGTAAACCGCGCAACCCTCAGCTCGGCCATCCCGTGGTGGTGGGGTCGCGAAACCCTTATACCCCGGGAGGGCCGGCAGGGGGCACGCGCCTAGCATGGTCTCCTGCAGAAAAATAGTTAACGGGGAACGGGACGAGACAAGCCTCCGCAGCTCCTCCAAGTTGGCCCGGAGTCCACGGCAATTCCATTGAAGGAATATGCCCTCCAGGCCTCGCTCGGAGGAGACGCGGGGTCCCTCCTCGAACAGAAGACCCTGACGGGAATAGCCGTACGCTTTCCGGAGGCAGAACCCGGGCGCTGTCGCCTTCGAGGAATTATTGGGGAAGGTTGGGCTCGCCATGCGAGTCTTTTCCTCCATCCGCCTCGAAACCTTAGGCGGGCGTTGCGGCTTCGGAGGCGGGGGCCCCTCTTTTCGAGGAACCACCGTCTCCGAGCCACTCGCTCTACCACTAGGCTTACGCCAAGGAGCCTAAGCTCCTTTCTGGCTGTCTTACTTTCGGGTTTCGGGGGACAGCTTTAGGAACCCCGGAAGATGGCCAAGCGACCAACTTCAGGGGTGTTGCCTCCTGTGACTCTAACGACTTGGTGGAGGTGCGTGGGCGTTTCGCCTTACGGGAAACGGTTACGCTGTGGGAAGAGAGGGGAGCCCTTATTTTAGCTGGGGCTGGGTAGGAACCCTTTTTGGTGCCAGCTTAACCAGCGGAGCGCTTGGGTTGAGTAGAGCACGCAGAAGGGCTTCGAATGGGCGCGGAAACAACGGTGCTCGTTGGCCTGGATAGGCCAGGAGAAGAGGGTGCCTTTCTAACTATTGAGGCATATGACGTCCCATACAGAGCCGTGCGCGCCAGGACCAAGTTCTTAGCCTCGCAGAATGAGAGTCAATCCTGGGCCTGAACAGCCAGGATTTCCTTCTCAAGGAGATATGCACCACATTGCCTCGAAGAAGCTGGGTGCGGCTCTCTGCAATTGACACACTTAGCCACACCCCATTTAGACTTATCGTGTGCGGCCTTGGAGCAATTTACACAGACTTCGGGTGACCCCGACTTTGCACGTCTACCAAAACGATTCGTATGGCCGAAGTTGTGACAGTAATAGCACCGCCGAGGCAGTGGAAAAAAAGCCTTCACGCGGTAGCGGTACCAACCGGCACGCACCGAGCCAGGGAGCTTGTCACAGTCGAAACTGATGAAGAGTGTAGGGGTGGGTCTCGAGGCCACTCCCTGTTTTCTCATCACACGTTCGACCATGACTGCACCCATGGTCGGCCAGCTCTAAGCTGATGTCCTCAATGGAGTAGTCAACGAGTTCCCTCGCATAAACTACTCCTTTCACAAAGTTTATGGTAGAGTGCGGTGTCACACTTACCGGGGTGCCATGAAGTGTCTGAAGAGCACTTATCTTGGACGCCTCCGTGCGATTTGCCTTATTCGCCAGAAGGCTCCCGTTGGAGCAACGGGTCACATTCGGCTCTCTACCAATTGCACTAGCTAATTCTCTCCTGTGATGGATCATGTTGCCCTTGGCCGACATGCTGCCATCAGTGGAGCAAATAATGAGGAAGCGTTAGAAGCGAGCGGGCTCGAAATCGCCAGGTAACCTATGAATGATGGGCCCCGATGTAATCGAGGCTCCGCCCTTTGCACTTTTCGTCCTAGTCGGGGGCTCCGGACCCGGTGGGGCAGAGTGACCGGACGTGCCAATCTTGGCTTGGTCACCTACCAAAGTTGCAGCAGACCCATCCATCCCCGCAGCCCCCACGGATGGAGAGGATCCCCGAGTCTTTTTAGTCTTAGTCTTTGTCTTCTTCTTTTTAGGAGAGAAGGGCGGGGAATGAACCCGCTTCTCCCCTCCGCCGGCAGAAGCCCCTAGGCCAGATGGACCGGCCTCAGCCAGGTCTTTCTCCGGAATGGAGAAGGTTGTGGTCGCAGGGGCACCGTTTGGAGGAGATCCCTTCCATCCTTGTACTGCCTTGGAGCCCACATCCGTTTGAGAAGGACCTTGCATAGGGGCGGATTTGGGTTTGGTGCTTGGCGCCGAGCCCCGATTCCCCCCCCCATGGAAGGCCCTTCCGTCTGAGGCTGGGTTTCCTCAAGGACCATGTCTATCACAGGAGGGACCTCCAGTTGGCCATCCCCTCCCAGGACATCGCAGGTCCCCTTGGCAGCGTCACCAGTCTTGTGTGGGGAGGCAAAGGCCTTGACCCCGGCAAGGTTTAATATTATTGCCAGCAGGTCTTTTGAGGAAACCGCCTGAAGGGGCCTGGCTTCCCTCTTTCCCTTAAGGGGGTTTTCCCTACTGAGCAGCTTTGATGGGGAGTGGTTGGCTATGTGCTGCCTGCTGGCTTTCTTGGCAGTCCCCTTGGAAAGCAAAGGAGGGACTGCCGCTGGAAGCAGTGAGGTGCCCGAAAGCACCTCCAGAGAAGGGGGCGAGGGGGAGTCCCCTACACCCGTAGGCGTAGGAGAGGAGTAAGCCTCCTCTCCGGTTAAAGAAATATGGAGGGTCCCCTATGCAAGCACCAGGAGGGGAGGACCTCCATTTTTTATGTGGAGCTGCCCTAGAGAGGCTCCGTCGTTGGTAGAGGGGGAATTAAAGGGGAGGGGCGTAGACTCATCATCAGGCATGGTGACCCTCTTTTTATTACGGGATGCAACCGCTCATCACCTCTCGCAGTCGCCCGCACTGAAAGAGGTGCTTACAGGCCAGGCAGAGCCAGGTGCCGCCATTTGGGACCACCCCTGCCGCCTGCTGGCCTGGCAATCCGTCGGCATGGCGGCTCCACCTTGAACACGGCGTAAAAAGATAGATTGTGAAGAGGAGAGGAAAAGAGATGTGAGGAAGGTATGGGTGGGGATGAAGCAGTTTGTTAACTCCCCCCCGCCAGATCGGAGCTTAGGGGTTAGGAAACATTGTTCCCTTCCCCCTCAGCCCGATCCGGGACGGTTGCCTGAGAAGAAGGTCAGCATCTACCATGTGAAATTAGAAGCTGAACTGAGAAAGTTGTGGGGAGGATGTATGAAAAGTGAGGAAACAAGTGTTTTGAAGGAAGGAGAAGAAGCTAAGCTGGGATCGGACGGGGTGCTGAATCCCGTCAGCACGGCGGCCAGGTTGGCAAATCGCCGCGCCCCTTACGGGGTCCTAGCCGCATAATATTTGGTCCATGTTCCAATATGTTTCACTTTTTAACGGCTCATGAAGGAATCGCCCTGCGATGACCCGGAAATTTGAATCATTTTGGGGGTCGGGGGGCGCAGTCTCCCAGTATATAATCGTAATTGTTTATAGAATAATGTTCTCACGTTTTTTTTTGTTTTTTTTAACAAATCGCTTCTGCGTGTCTGAGCGAAACATAAAAACAACTTGGTCCCGATAGATTTCTGCTGAAATCTGTTTCCAAAGTAACCTCCAAAGGATTTAATTTTTGGCGGCAATAGCGTAAATTAAGCGGTGCTATCGTCTTTGTTATTTTGATAAACATTTTATCGGCTCTGCACGTTTATAGAAATAATAAGACGATAGTGTGGCCTACTTTAGGCTTTTTCGCCCAAATTTATTATTTTTACTTACTTTCGAAATGAGTGCTTCGCCTTTTGATCTCTGGCGTCATTAGGCCCAAATTGTAACCCACAAACAGCACCCCTTATCGTGCTCCCCTAAACTAAAGTATTACCCAAACTTATTTCTGAACTTCACCATTTTGTCTTTTGATATTATAAAAGAATTATTAGAAATAACTTTGATAAAAAACATAAGTCATAACCAAACTAAGATGAAATTATTATTGAAATACTACAAAAAATCCCCTTCTTAAATTATAGAGTTAGTGATGATGATGATGAAGATAGTAGCGAGGGATGCTCGGTTTCCCAACCATAAACATTAAAATTATGCTGAATGGACACTTTTGTTGACAAGGGATAGAATAGCTTCCGCGTTCCTTGGGTCTCCTCTTGAGTAAAATATATATGTTCATAAATACATAGATATACACATAGACCTTAATGCATATATATATATATAATATATATATATATATATATATATATATATATATATATATATATATATATATATATATATATATATATATATATACATACCAATGCACATACATGCACATGTGAAATACAAAGCCGAGAGTGAGTTCATGTCTTCTTTAGTTCTATATTTTGTTCCGATTATTGCATTATTAATACATTTATTTTAACTTATCACTGCCGCTTTAATCATTGCTTTATTTGATTAATTGTATTTAATTAATAATTCTTCAAAGTAAATGGTGCATATTTCCACTAATAACGAGTATTATACACATACGAAATTTATTTTCTATGTAAAATAAATCACAGAACAGATTAATGCTAAACAAATTTAACTAATTATTTGTATCCTTAGACAAAAAATCAAGGCGAATTTATAATTGGACTTAAAAAATGAACAAAAGGCAAGATAAAATATTTAAGTTGAATGTGAGATAATCTACAAAAATATTAATGCTAAAACACGTTTAAAAAACTATTTAAAGTTTTTTATCCTATGTAAATGTTTTTGGTAATCTTATGAATAATTCATAGTTGGTCTTAATAGTTAAAATAATAAAAAAATTACTATATAAAATTATAAACAGATTGCATAAAAACATTTGATTCCTATTTGATTCCTATTAATTCAACCTTATTTCAAACATTAGCAACCCTGAAACCGAGGAGTTAAAAGAGCGCGATTCCTGTCAATACGGTTTGTTCATTTTCAATACGACTTGTGCTAATTCCTCGGTCAATTTAATAAACTTTTCTATAGATCGTTGTCTCATTTATAAGACAAGTTTATAGTTGGAGTTACTGATGAATATAATTCACTATAAAACATTTAATACACTTAAAATAATAAGTGTATTTATTATACAAAATTCATTTAATTCCTAGGTGAAATAATGGAAAAAGAATAATGCTAAATAAGTTTAATTCCTTATTTATAATTTTTTTATTCTTATGCCAAAAATTATAGTTGACTTAATAATGAACTAATTTATATAAATAAATTATAATGCACGAAAAATATTTCCAAAAGAATAGTTAAAGTAATGCAAAAGTTCTGTTAGACTCGTTTTTTTTTATCTTTCGTGTCTTCTACTTTTCCAGCAAGTGTCATTAAAACGTCTTTTCCATTGTGTGCAGCTGTGACGAGATGAAAGTGGGAAGAAACGAGATATCTGCTCTCCTGCGCTAAGCAGTTCAACGTCAGACGGATGCCCGTCCACAGGGTCGTGGAGAGGCTGAGTAACGGGAAAGAACTTAAAGATGGACCTCGTTCAGGCAGACCCCAAAGATCGACCTCGTTCAAGCAGACCTCAAGTTGTCAACTTCTTAGGCGTGAGAAAGGCCTTCGAAAATGCTCTAAAGCTCAAAATAACTGCGCTCATGAAGAAAAAGAACATCTCAGGGGGCACGGTATTTAGGGCCTTCAAGGAGGAGGGTGACAAGAGCTTAAAGTGCATGGAAAAGCCTTTGCTCACTGACCGTCTGCGAGATCAAAGTCGGTAGCGCTGTCGTCGCTTTATCAGCGACTTGAAGAGTCATGTCAATCGAATTCTATTTTTTTTAGACACAAAGAGAAGGATCGTGTGATAAGTTTCGGCAAGGATGTCTCTGGGGTCCACTACGAGTCCAAGACCAATCACCCGGCCTCCGTGATTATGCTTGGCGTCTTTGCTTCGAATGGCAAGAAAATGCCGCCAGTGTGTTTCGCGTCCGATTACAGATTCATCGCAGCATAGTACAGGGACATCTTGTCCACAAAAGTCTTGCACTGGGTGAGAAGGATCACGAAGAAGGCAAAGTACTTCTTTCAGCAGGAGGGTGCCCCGGCCCACAAGGCAAAGAGCGTGCAATAGTGGTTGGGGTCGAACACGAACTTCTGGTGGAAGGAATTTGGCCGCCGCAGTCGCACGACCTCATTCCCTTCGACTACAGCGTGTGGGTGCATAGCGAGGGCAGGATTCTGCAATGTCCGTCACAGCAACGTCAATGAACTGAAGTTCTCCGTTAACCAGGTTTGGGCTATCTTGAAAAAAGACTTCGTTTGCAACGTGTGCGCGGCTTTTAGGTCTCACCTGGAGCGCGTGTTCACAGCACCGAGAGGTCACATCATCATCATCATCATCATCACTAACTTTATAATTTAAGAAGGGGTGTTTGTTTTTTACTATTTAAATAATAATTTCATCTTAGTTTGGTTATGACTTATTTTTTATCAAAGTTATTTCTAATAACTCTTTTATAATATCCAAAAACAAAATGGTGAAGTTCAGAAATAAATATAAGTATCGAAATTTTGTGAAATTTTTAAAACCCAAAGAATTACAAATAGTGAAGTTCAGAAAGTTTATTTTTATTTACCTTCTTTTATAACTATATTTTAGCAACGTAATATTTTAAAAGGGTAGAAATTTAGCTTAGAGTTCCTTTTTAAAATTATTATAATTGGCGAAGTTCAGAAAATTTATAAAAATTTAACCATGGCTGTTTTTTGTCAGATTTTAAATTTTAATCTTACTAGCGAAGCTTAAGCTGGCGAAGCCATTGCCTGGTCTTCTTATTATCTGAAAGTCAATATCGACCTCTGAATTTCATTAGCTATTGCCTAATAAGTAGTCAAGTATAAGGATATTCCTTCTGGTAAACAGTTCTCATGAGGCTCATCGGTATGTCAAGATCTTACTTTTTCATGTTCATAATCGAGAACAGTTACTTACATAGATAATTGGCTTGTAAAATCGATTCTTTCTCGGATGCTGGATCTTTTAGTAAATTAGTATTTCTATGAAGACCTAATTATGAAACTTCTCACATGTTACAAATGATTTAGGAACAATGACTATACGAAGGTCCCAAATCTCTAGTTACAGATCTTCATTTCTTTAATGAATGAGTCATTTACTAGATAGCTACATTGACCATTTCACCGTGCAGGACACATTAGAAGTGTCTACATGCGCTTTTTCTTTATTGAAATGCGTTTTGAGTACCACATATGACCCTCAAACGTGTCATAAGAATCATTGTAGCCACATGTGACTTTTAAAACAGTTAGAAGGTTAACGTCAAAATTACAAATACATGTTAAAAAGGCGTTTATTAGCTTTGTGATGGTAAAGCTTTCAAACTGTTCCTGAAATGGTGGAAATTTGTTAAAAAGTGACTGGTTAAAGTCATATTCATCTATCATATTTTATTCGTATTTAGAGACTAGGAGATACGAGGTGGAAAATATCGTGCGCCCAAAGATTTAAACTATGTAATATGCTAAAATAAATAAGTAGAAACGTCAATCAGCTAGTCAGTGGTAGGCATAGGCAAAATGGCCAGTGGGCACCAAGTGGTTTGTAGGCTCAGTTTTAAGGAACCCTGACTTAGGAATTCGCCCCTATGAAATACATTTTTATTATGGCGAGCTATATCAATTAAAACTTAACAAAAATAGCTAGTAAATCAAGACTAATAGCGTAAAACACTAGTGATATCTTATATTTTTATTATTTTTTATCGTTCCTTTCTCAAGTGAAAATTTTTAAAGTTAATTATATTTTTTTAATGGCAAAATTAAATTATTTAGTTTTGTTAATAAATTGAAACATTCACCTAAAGTTTCTAAGGCTTGTTAAATTATTATAATCATTGTCATAGGATTAAATAATTTGAAATTAGCATTTCCATTTTCAATTTAAAAACATTTTAATATTACTCGTCATATTACAATGTTAATTTTTCTCCTTACTTTGCTATTTCAATTATTCTCGAAAAAGTATACTATAAAAATTTAAATAAATTGTTAAATAATGGCTTCTCTGCAAATGATGCAAAATTAATTTAAACTCATTATCAAAAACTCTTGAAATATTTTTTCTATGGAGAAAAATTTTATTTCGGTTTTAGTCAATTAATCCGATGTAATACTTTTGTAAAGAATAAAAATAGTAACGTAAAATAATACCTGGAGGAGTCTTAAATTTAGTGCATTATCATTTTGCAGAGTATTAATTCTTTTTCATTTATTATTTGAAGCCTATCGCCATAAGTTTTTTATATCTCTATATAATCATATTTGATCATCAAAATTGGTTCTTCCACCACTTTAAGAGGTTGTTTGTTTGTTATTTTGGATTGTGATTACATTTTTTTCAACCATTATTCTACCTATTACTTCCGTAGCTATTTATCCCACCTGTCTGCTTCACAAATTGTCCTACCCCAAATAATCAATATCTAGCGGTTAACTAAAAGCCGAATGAGGGTATTTGTGTCCTAAAACCTAATTAACAATGTAGATGAGCCAGTTATTAATTAGCGTTTAACTAATTAGGTTATTAGATCCATATTTAATGAAACATTCGCTAAAATTGGTATACAACTCAAAAGCGACGTAGTCACACACTTAACAGATTTCCTCTAAGAAAGAGAAGGAGAAAGTGGACTAAATATATTAACAATTAATACAAAAAACTGAAGTAAAATTTAGCAAATTTATAAAATATAATAGAATAAGCAAATATTTTTAGCTCCAAAGCCAAACGCTATGTTTTTTGTAAGCTAAAAGAACAGAACATTTTTTAATAGATTTCATTGTTGAAAATAGCAGCAGACAAATAAATGTAAATGCTAAGGTGGCCATTTCCTAAAGTGAAACATAAGAAGAAGAAGAAGTAAATTTGAAGAATCTATTTGCACTTTGTTTTATCCTGATTCCTTATAATTTCATACATAATTGTTTAGGAGGAAGCGAAGTATGTAGATGGCGATTAATGTTATCACGGAAAAGCTAGCCCAAGCAAAACGGGAAAGAAGTTACGTGGACATTGTTTGTTGGGATGTATCAAAGGCGTTTGATAAGGTGTGGCAACGGAAAATGCAGTACAAGATTTTACGAGTGGGCCCAAGTGAAAACTTAGAAAAAAGTCTTTGTGACCATGTCATGGAGAGAGAGGCGTACATAAGTTTAGGGTGCACGGACGGACCAAAGTTTCCGCTCACTGCGGGCCTCCCGTAGGGAAGATGCCTGTCCCCAACTCTCTACTTGATTTACACCGCTGATGTCCCAGGCTCTGTAAGCCCCACTTGCATCAACATTGAATTCACCGATGATTTCATGCAGATAATCACTTGTCCATGGAGTAATGCGCCTTGGCAAGCTCGTATGAGAGCAGCAGAATTTGAAGATCTTTACACCTACGAGGAAAAGTTCAAAGTAGTCCCCATAGGCAGGAGACTACTTTACGACGTTAGGATGGAGGATAGACGTTATCCCTACACCACGTAGTGCAATGGAATCGTAATGAAGATTACTTCGTCCGGGTACAAGAAGCACGTCCAAGAAAGAATCATTAAGGCCAGTGTTGCAGTCAAAACTCTATACAGGTTCAGAAATCTTCGTCAAAACAATAAGAAAAAGATTTACAATGCACTTGTAAGATCGACGCTGCTATACCCTGCTTCCGCTCTCTCGTATGTCTCGAGACACAAAAGAGGAAACTACAAGTGGTGCAGAATAAATGTACGTACCTAATTACAGGTACATACAGACATGAGAGAAGACGCCAGGAAGAGCTGCACCGGAAGGCGGGGTTAAGTCCTATTAACATTGTCATAGAAGAACGGACAAGGAATATGCAGAAAATGGTTAATCGTAAATTGGACGATGATATCGTCCAAATGATTGACCAGAAGAGAAGAGGAATAAATCGCGTCAGTTTTCCAAGCTCCGCCGGGGTTTTAGCTGGCGGAGCAGAAGTGCCGTTCTACACAAAAAAATAAAAATGTCTTTTACTCCTAAACCAAATAAAAAATCAGAACAAGAAAAAGATTACCTAATTGTGAATCCTCACCGATTTCTACAAATTCACCAATGAAGACGAAAAATTACCGCTGAAGACTCAAATTTACCGAAGAAAACATCCATGAAAAACAAAAAACACGAATTACACTCACTACAAGATATACAAAAAAGACAAAGAGAGTAAGCACAACAATAAAGTAATCATTACCACAACAGCAAATGCGCATATCATACTCAAGGACATTAATTGTTTTTTGAAGACAAATGGCTTGAACGCCATATTATATATATATATATATATATATATATATATATATATGCGAATTTTGTTGAAGACCATTGTGTATTTTGCCTTAATTAATTTCCTTTGGCAACTTTCTCTTTTTCTAATATCTTTATATCTTTTTATTCCATTTTGTAGATGGTGGATTACTTGTCCAGTATTCATCTCTTTTTTAAATGAATGTGTTTGGTAAAAACCAAACTAATTTGCTAAGCTTTCGATCTTATTCGATGCTCTTTACTCCTTTACCGATGTAATTAGTGGAGTGAGGATCTGCCAAAAAGTACACAACGGTTTCAACGGTTTATTATGTAAATAAATACAAAGAGTAAATACATACATTGTAACATAGTTAAAACATTAATTATAAACATTGTAGTAATCTAGATAGAAAAAATTGGTGAAAATAGATTTTAGCAGAGGAGGTAAAAGTACTGAGTAGAAGTAGGAAATGATAGCTTTCCGGAGACATGGAAATCATTACCAATTGAGTTATTTCTAAGTTAAATTCTAATAATATAAAAAGTTTAGGGATAATTTACTATAAATTCTTAATATTACTGTTTATATTTACATAGAGTTAATACCTATTATAATACATTTGTTATAATTCATTTAATTAGTTAGTTTATTATAATTCACTTTAAATTTAATACACATTAAATAAATTTTGTTGGTAATTTTTGATGATTAGTCAAATCAGTTTGTTATATGTATTACACTAAATTATTTTTTATCAAATTGATTTATACTAAAATTGATTTACTATCACTATATATAATTTACTAATTTTTCACATTTTGCTATATTTATACTTATTTTATTTACTACACTATTTTGATTAGATTAATTTTCACTAAATTAGATTAGTTTCCCTAAATATGATTAGATTATTTATTTGTTTACTTATTCACTTTTATTATTCACTTTTTCATATTTACTATTAATTTCTGATGTTTTTTGTCCACTCCGTATTTCCTCGAATGTCGTCATATTCACATTATGGACGTCTCTTGGGTTAATAGACATTAGAGATTTTAGGAGTAGAGCTGCGACTTCTTTCCTAGAGTATGGTCCCCGGTACGTCCATTTGTACTCACCAGCAGCTAGGCCGATAATGAGTAACTCCATATCGTCTTTGGGGTCCGGAGACAGGGGGCAGGCGAAAACACGGAGGCCTACATACTTCCTGTCGAAGAAGAGGCCTCTTTCGAGGATATCCTTCTTCTCGGTGAGGGGGACCCCTTCGTATTTTCCATCCTCCTCTTCTTCCTCGTCCGAAGTATTTTGTTATTGCTGCGGTGTCTCCCCGGTAATCTTCTTTTTCTTCTTTGTGCCATTTTATTTTCTTCTCTTTCCGAAAGTGTTTGTATTTTTCCTTCTTCTTCTTGTGTGGTTTTCTTTACCCCATTATGCGATGTTGCCCTTTTTTGTTCTTCAATGAATTCGAGATTGAAAAGGGCCGCCGAGTCTGGGTTTTCGGAAAACCAGACCTTCTTGTTACAACCATTCTTCTCAAGAAGAAGGTTGAGCTGAGATGGAAAAGAGCCGGCGTTTGTCAGATCTGCCATGTGAGCAAACATGACATGGCCATGATTTCTTGCCCTTCCTTGGGCATGACCAACCTCGTTGGGTTTGTTCTTGTAGGGGTGGTCATTCTCGCGTATGTGGTTTTTGATTTCTCTTCCTTTTTTTTCTTAATTTGCTCCTGCTTTTTGCGGATCGCCTCTTTTCGAATGGGGCACCTCATGGCCAAAACTCTGTGATCACCCCCACAGTTGACGCACTTTTAAATCTTTTCCCTGCACTCTTTCCAACCGTTTCCGGTTTTGGCCCAGTTAGGGCATGCAAAGTCAGTGGTTGTGCATTCCTTTGTAGCGTGCTCTTCGATTGCGTAGCACTTGAAGCAGCAGTCGATGTGGATGTATTCTTCCCTCTCTATTTGTTCGGGGCTTACTTTCAGGTAAAAGCCGAGCAGCCCCTCGTTTTTTACCCGATTTGCCACCTTAATGCTGATGAAGAACACCTTCACTAGGCCGCTTCTTTTTCTGAAATTGTAAACTGCTGTGATGCAGGCCCACTCTTGCTTCGCCGTTAGTTCCTCTTTTATCTCTTCACAGGTGTTATCTGTGAAGAGCGGGTCCAGTCTTCTTAATACGATGGCACGTTGGGCCAGGATCTCGTGTGGGATGCTTGCTTCGAGCCCACTTTTTTAAGGTGTGCTTGAGCTTTTTCGGAAACCAGCCTCTCGACGTCCCCCGTGGTGCTGCAGATGGTTGCATACCCATTGGGGGTGTCGAGGAGGCGGATCAGCACCACGTTGATTTTTTTATATTGTTCCAATCACTGCCATTTTCGTCGGTTTAGATGCCCCCTTCATGATATGGAGGGGGATCCTCTTGCAATCCTGGGGAACCACCCCCTGTTGCGCCCAAGAGTGCGTAAAATAAAAGTTTTTCTTCCACACGAATAAAATTGATACTTATTGCTGACCGGCTTTATCTGCATCCGCCTTTTCACTCCACAGGTTATTTTTCTTATTATTTTTCGCAGGTTATTCTATCCAGGTGTGTACTCCAGGTTATTTTTTTATGGGATCTGGCAGAAAGTATAGTGAAAGAAAACGATTTTTAAGGGGTATTTATTCCGCCTTGTTTAAACGTAACGTTAGAGGAAATGAGCCACTCCTGTGCGTGAAATTTTTAAAATAGTTTTAGTGTGCGATCCCAGATTGTCGCTTGACTGTTGATGGCCGGCTTATCTTTATTTATTAATATGGCTTCTAAGATGTTAAGCCTCGCTTTATTTACCTTTTTTCTTTTAATAATGGCGTTATCAACAAGCATATCTCTCGTTAGGTTAATATTATGTACACTCTCCATATGGTTCTTCAGCCCTCCACTTTGTAGATGCATAGTTAACCGTCTCGAAAGTGTGGTAGTTGTCATGCCAATATATTTAGAGTTTTTATAAAGCTTACAGTCTTTATTGGGGCAGGTGAAGTAGCAAACTATGTGGTGGACTTGAGATTCGAGGAGTTTGGGCAGATGTTATTTTTCATCAGAAGATTGATTTTTAACCTTGATGCTACAGTTAATAATCTCCTTGATGTTTTATTCATCTATTTTATAGGCCGTGGACATCTGGTTTTTGTAATACACTTTGATGTTAATGACTTCTCCATGATTACTTTCCGTTTTATCCGCATGTTTGTAATAGTTATTCAAAAATGATTGGAGTTGTTTGTCAATCATGCTGTTTGAGAAATCATTATTCACGAGTATTTGCTTTACTCGTGCAATTTCTTGTTCGAAAAGTTCCACGTAGAGCAGCATTTATAAGCTCGGCGGATGTATGAGCCGATTACGCTTATTTTGTACCTTTCAGGGCATTCACTCTCTGCATTGAAACATCTTCCCATTTTCGTACTTTTCATATGTACTTTAGTGATGTAGTTCCCATTAATGTTATGAACCTCCAAACCCATAAAAGGAAGTTTATTACCCGTGCTCAATTCATAAGTGAATTTTTAGCACAGAATTCTCCTCAAAATGTTGCTTGATGTTAAGGGGATGTTCTTCGTTTTGGACGTTGATCTAAATGTCATCTACGTATCGGCAATATATGTGTGGCTTATTTTTCATGGTGTCCAATAATCTCTCCTCGAGTTGACACATGTAATAGTTGGCGAAGATCGGCCCTAATAGTGACTCCATAGCCACTCCATCCACTTCCGTGTATAGATTACCGTCCGGTGTCCTGAACGGCACCTCTGATGTGCATGAACGTAATATGCTCCTTGAGATGTTTTGGTCAAGATTTGGAGGATACATTATAGGATGGCGGTAAATGCTTTTTTAAAAATGATGTCAATGGTCTGAGCGATAGGCACATTCGTGAACAGGCTTTCTACGTCAATGGATGGTATTAGTCCTGACGGTCTTGTAGCGTGGAGTATGTCGATGAATTCCTCCGTGGAAATTTATGCTATATTTCGAAGGGATGTAAGGTTTTATTAATGCATTTAGGGTTTTAGCTTAACAGTTCGTAGGGATCGTGACTCGATAGATGATGGGCCTCAATGGGTTGTGCGGCTTATGAATTTTTACATTGTCATACCGATAACCTGGTGTGTAATCGCCGATGATCTCTTGGAAGTGAAGTCCCCCGATGAGTGCATTAGATTTAGTTATTTGTCCATTTAATTTTTTTTAAGTCTTCTGTTGGATCTTTTTTCAAGCATTTGAATTTAGTGGTGTCACTTAAGATGGTATTCAATTTGTTGTTATATTCTTCTTTGTTTAGAATGACGTATATGTTGGATTTGTCAGCTTTACTTAAGACTATATTTCTTTGTTTTTTTTTATAGAGAGCTGATGGCCTTACGTATTTCTGGTGTTATACATTTGCTGCCTGTAAAGCATCTTCGTTTGTAGTTTCTGGGAGTAGTTAGTCTTTTAGGTTGGAGTTAATTTCAATAATGGCTTGATCTTGTAGGTTCAACATCGATTGGAACAGGGATTATAGTTCGACTTTTTTTAAATTGGATCGAATTTGGCTTGTAGGTGGCAATTCAAACCTCACTAGATCTGAAGGCCATTGAACACAACTTAGGTTCTGGAAAGCATGACTGAGGCAACAGCAGCGATGAAGTGACTACGATCATGTAATGTACAGCAAACATTCCGGCTCTTTGATAGTTCTAGGCATAGTTAGCTCCAATGGGCAGGTTATGCCTCCTCATTTCTTTGCTCCACGCCTCAAGATCAATGCTGACGTTTATGTTGAGACGTTGTAGACTGTAGTCAAGCCTTGCATGGACAAAGTAGCCACAGAAAGGCCTTAAGTTTTCCAGCAGGACTCTCCCCTTTCACACAAGGCAAAGTTTTTCAACAACGCCATGCATCATTTGTCCCGATACTTGAGGCTACCAAACTCTCCTAACTGCTACATCCTAGATTATTTCGTATGGGATGTTGTTAAAAAGGATGTAAGCTAGTCTAATCACAAGATTTTAGAATCACTGAGGGCTGCCATTGTGGAAGTAATGTCATCCATCGACCAGGAGTACCTAACCATGGCATGGAACTAATTCATGACCTACTGGGAGAAGGTCGTGAAGGCAGACGATGGCTATCTAGAATGATTTCGCAACTCTATATATATCGTTCTATTTGTGTGTATATTTTCGTAGGATTATATCGCTTTGTTTAGTATACAACTTGTTAGTTTTTCACTTGTACAGTTTCTATCGATTTACATGAAGGATGATGTACCAAGCCCAAAAGTAGATCCAACTCTAATTCCCAGCGCACATGGTAGTCTTCTCTTTATATTTCTCCTCTGATGCTCCTTGCACACCTTTTACCTCCCCTAACTACCCCCACCTTCTTCATGAACCTTGCGTTGCAAATATTCAGGTAGAGATTCGTTCGTTGCTTTGTAACATTAAGAACATTGGTACTTACCATCGATGCCCACCTTTCTATGACCAGATGTAAGGGACATACATTTTAACGTAGTATGTGATCCAGGTCACTACTACATATGAAGCTGACTGCAATATCGATCTCGACTCAAATTGCGTCCACATTGACGAAAAAGCACACCCGATGTGGCTTAATTTCGCAAAGTGAGAAATGGTGTTTCAACTCATTCTTAATGAGTAAATCGACAATTTTCGTTTGAGTTTGAAAATTTAATCGCCGCTATTTAATAGTAATAGAGTTTCGAGAAATTAGATTCATTTGACTCGTTTTTCGTCTGTATAAAAGGAATTAGAAAAATTAATGTTATTTGAATAGGTTTATTTATCTTTCATGAAACCCACGACTGTGATTAGGAAAGAAATTATACTTCATTAGGGGCAATTAATCAAACTGAGATTTGATTGTTTCCCATTGTGACTTGGAAAATTCAACCTAGAGTTGGAAGTTTTACTCTAGAATTCCCCTCTGTCAATCTGCTGCCATCCATACGCTAATAGAATGGCTTCTACATCTTTTTGGATGTATTGAAAACTCCACCCAACTATTTCATCATAGTTATTAATAAACTCATCAACTTATTTTGTTACAATCCGGACGTCCTTAACTTTTGCCTCCTTTTTTCATTATTCTTCCTCCGTCTGTTACCTTATTTTATTATTTATTCAAATGGAGATTTATGGAAGGATTTTTCTTTAGACATTTAAATTCCAAGCATCTTCCATTTTGATAGTATTTAAGCTCCAGTGTTCTTTTATCTCATAAAGAAGGGAAAGAATTTCCTTCGAAAGAAAATGGAAAACATGTTAAGAGAACTACGTGACTTCTCAGTGTGTAGTGGCCAGAATCGTCTTCTTGCGCTATGTATGTTACACACACTTAGACTTCACACAACGTCTGGGAAGTTGTGGGATATATCTGCAAAGGGATCTGCATTATTTTTCAAATAAATACATTAAAAATATTCTGCCATTATACTTATATTACATCAAACCATGTTTACCCACACACCAAATATGTTGCTACCCAAAAAATCTGGCTGACACTTATCCCTTACATATTTTCTCTGATAGATTCTTTGAAAACTTGATTCACTACAAACAAGCTTCACTCACTACTTTTTTCTCTGTGCCTACAGAAACTTCCATGTCTCCAACTGCTACCTGTGTCCTGCTAACTTTACTCTTATATTCATTAATTTTTTTCTTATTCCTCCTATGCTACTCCATTCCCCCGGATTAAGTGACGTTTTCTTCATTGAGTAACCATTGCCCTTCTTTTTTGAAGAACCAATCAGCAAACTCAGTGTTGAGCGCCAATTAAACCACACTTAATCAGCGATCTAGTTTATTATTACTGAAAAAAATGGGCTAAAGATTAACCGAGGGGAAACCTTGCGCTTCCTTCAATGACGTTACGTCACATCGATGTAGTACGTGGCAAGATAGAGTCATGGATCAGATCGACTTTCATGATGGTTACCATACGCTGGAGCTACACGTAGTTTGGATGACGTCTATATTCTAGGTCAGGTTCCTAGTGAGAACTGAAAAGCTTCAAATACTACAGGTCAGCGGTAAAAAACCGCTACCATTTTTTGGGGGGTGAGAACCAATTACTCAATCAGAATTTTTATCAGCCATTCACCTTTTTCTTTATCAACTCAGGGAAAATGCTCCATAATTAAAGATTATATTTTTTATTTTACATCAAAATTCTTTTTTATCAAAAATCAATTAATAGATGGTTTTCGCTTAAACGTTTTCACCTTTTAATGAGATTTTCCATTAAGGAACACTCGCTTAAAGGGAAGTTGAATCTAACTCGTTGCTATAAAATGGTTACCGCTGAAGGGGACGGCGTGAGTGCTCTAAGATGGAAGAAACTACATTGAAATAGCAATGATTTATTTACCTAAAAATTTAAATATGCGTCCCACTTCTGAGGCTTAAAAGGAAAATGATTTTATAAAAATCACGATAAGAGTTACTATCGAGGAAAAACTATCTAAGGTCTGGAATGCGACGTTTCCTCTTTACTTATCGGGCATCATCATTTCGCGCAGATGCGCATTCAAATTATGATACAGCTCGATGAACTGACGTGATGGGATCGTTGCAGGTAAAAGTGGAATACACTGTAAAAAATTGATCATTATGTAAGAAATACAAAATGTGAAAATGAATTATGTCTGCGTTGTTTTATTAGTTGTTGGTTTGAGTGAAAACTTGGCTTTACGATCAAATTCAGAATTACATGAGTCACACGTCCAAGAAAGTGACATTGGTAAAATTAATATCAGAGATTCTTCTTCACAGCAAAGAAATTTAAATAGAAAAATTAGGTGTACTGCCAAATTTGTAATAAAAATATTTAAAATGTTAAAAAAAATTATATAAAGTTTTAAAATACATTTAAAACAAAATTAAACTATAAATTTCCCCAAAAACCTCATTCAACAAATAAAATGTGTATATACAAATTAAATTGGTGTGAAGTTTGAACCACAGGAAGGGAGATTTTTTTAAAAGAGTATATATATTTTTTTGACATAATCTCCTTCCCTCTCCTTAGACGGGATATGCTGGCCATAAACCCATCAAAGTAACTTTCCTAAGGTCTTTTTCTCCACGTAGATTGAATAGGATTAATCTGACTGAATCTGCGCTCGCAATCAATATCTAAAAAGTTAGCCGAAAATACTAAATAATGGACTAGGTTATACAAACCTACGATAACCAGGGGTTGTGGTTTTAAAAAAATGTTCTCGATTTCTGTATAATTTTCACCTAAATTTATCAAGATGCCGATATCAAAGTTATAAAATTTGAGATGCAAAAGAAGCAATAGTTTTCCCCTCCCCAACTCATTTGTAGGAAATCCTTTCTCTGTATATTCAAAAATAATGATAAATTTTGAAAGATAGTTTATCAGTATAGGATGCAATCCTATTGTCAACTCTTTGCAAATAATTATTTTTCTTTCACTACTTCTATATCGTAGTTATGAATTAAACTGATTTTAAATCTAACCCATTATTTAAGGCAAAAGTTAGTTAGGTTAGTATAAATAAAAAAATTAACAACTGATACTACTTCAAGCGGCCTGAGGGGTAGGGCATCGTGAGTCGCTAGGGAAAGGATGTTCAAAGTATCTTTCTACACTCACTCGAAAAAAGAAGTATACTCTATACAAATCAATTGATACACTCCTTTGGGTGAAGAGAATTATAGATTCTTTGAAAACACCCTTCCTGGCGAGGCACGATGCCCGGTCCCTAGGGCGCTTGAAGTAGTTTCAGTTGTCCATTTTTACTTATACTAACCGCACCACTTTTTTCGAGTTTCTTAAATATTACCCAAAGGAAAATTCAATCGTGATTCTTCATAAATTTTTCTATAGCATTACATTATTATTATTTATTTTTATTATTAGTAGTAGTAGTAATACTACTATTATTATTATTATATATTATTATTACTACCACTATCATTATTATTAATTTAATCCCTCGGTGACATCGACCTCTTCGGGGTTACCGTTCAGATCTTTATGTGCATTTCATTATCCGTTCTGGGAATCTCCCCCTCGATTGCAGGGACTAATCACGCTACTTACCTACCTCCAAATTCCTTGAAAATTACCAATGGCCGACAAAATTGTGAAAGAAATCCCTTTAAATTTTACTGCTTTTATCTGTGCCGTTTAACGCATTCTCGACCATCAGACGACTCGCCTTCGAAACAGTATCATTTTCTTTGTTCTTTCCGGTTTCATGGGGTTGTTTATACTGCATCTATATCTATGTGTTTGGAGATACTCTGTTTGTATTCTTACAGTTGTTTATACTCTGTTTGCATCCCTGTGGTTGTATATTCGCAGAGTATATTATTGCAAATGAATATAGTCGTTCAGAATCTAGTAGTTCTAGATAGCCCGGCCGCCCTGTGGCTGTATATGCTCTGTCTGCATCACTGGGGTTGTATATAATTAGGTTGTATCCCTATTTTTGTATATAGTACGTCTGATTTCTTGTGTTTGTAGATACTCTAGTTAACATCCCTGTAGTGGCATAGATTGCTGCATCACCATCCCTGTAAGAATAGATAGTCCGTGTGAATATCAGTAGTTGCCGATACTCCGTCTGCAGCCTTATGGTCGTACTACCCCTGGTTTACATCCCAGTGATTGTAAAGAATCCGTCGGTATAATTCTGGTGGGTAGTGTATGCACTGTCTGTATTATTACACTTGTATACATAAATTCCGTCTACATATCTGTGATTATAGATACTCAGGATGCATTCCTGTGGTTGTATATGTTCCATAATCACCCCCCATGGTTGTAGATACTCCGTCTTCTATCCATGGTTGTATACATATAGTCTGGCTGGAGCACTGTGAATGTAGATTCTCCATATTCAGCCATGTGTTAGTATATACTCTGTCTACATCCCTGTTGTCCTATATGCTCACTCTGCATCTTTAGGGTTGTATATGCATCGTCAGCATTCCTCTGGCATTAAATGCTCCATCAACATCCGTGTGTTTGCTTATGCTGCGTCAGCATTCCAATGGTTGCTTAAGCTCCAACAGCATCACTGTAGTTGAATATGCTCTGTCAGCAGCCCAATAGTTGCATCTGCGCTATCAGCATCCCTGTAGATGTAGATCTTTTTTGAGTATGCCTGTGCTTGCTTATGTCCCGACAGCATCCCTGTAGTTGTGTATGTTCCATCTGCATCGCTGAGGTTGTATAAACTCCAACATCACAGCATCCCTTTGGTTGCCTTTTAAGCACTCAGGCTAACCTTGGATATATATATATATATATATATATATATATATATATATATATATATATATATATATATATATATGTTGTTATATATTCTTCGTCAGCAGACAAGTGATGTATTTTTATATGCTCCGTCAGCATTCCTGTGGTTATATTTGCTCCAACAGCATCTCAGTGATTGAAAAAGCTCATTCCCCATCCCTGTAGCTGTATATTCTCTGTCAGCATCCATGCCTGTATATTCTCCGACAGCATACGTGTGGTTGTATATACTCCATCTCCATCACTGTGATTGTACATACTCAGTCTACATCTCTGTATCTGAAGATACTCCCACTGGATCAGTGTAGTTGATGATACTTCGTCTGCAGGCTATGCTTTTATATAATTAGTCTGCATTGCTGTGGTTGTATATGCCCAGCAAGCATCATGTTATGGTATATGCTCCCTCAACTTCTCTTTGGATGTATATCATATGTCAGCATTGCTCTGGTTGTATTTTCTCGGTCTGCATCCTTGTGGTTGTATGTATATGTTCTGTCAGCATCTCTGTGGTTGTATATTCTCCCTCGGCATCGATGTGGATGTCTATGCTCCATTAGCATCCTTGTAGTTGTATTTTCCTTTTCTACAGCCTTCTGGTTATATATGCTCCTTCAGCATACGTCTGGCTGCATATACTCCTGTTTCATTTCTGATGTGTGTACTCGGTCAACACCCTTATGGTTGTAAATACTACCTCTGCATCCTTTTGGTTTTAGATACTTCGTCTGAATCTCTGTGGTTGTATTTACTATATCTGCATCCCTTTAGTTGTAGATACTCCTGCTGGAATCCTGTGGTTGTTGCTACACCGGGTGCAGTTTTATATTGTGGAAGATACTCCATCCTCATTACTATGGTTGTTGAAATACTCCATTTGAATATCTGCAACCCTAGGGTTATATATTTTCTGTATATATTATTAAACAACTCTATATACTCCGTCTGCATCCCTGTGCTTTAATATGATCAATTTAGTTGTTGCAGATGTATATAATCCGTCTCTAGACCTGTAATTTTAGATATTCTGTCTACATCTCTGTGGTTGTAATTAACCCGTCTCTATTATTCCAGTTTTATACACTCCGTCTACATTCGTATGGTTGTATAAATTCCCTCTGCTGCTCTTTAGCTGTAAATACTCATTCTCTTGTCTTGTGGTATTATATACTACGTCTGCATCCCTATGGTTTTATATACTCCCTCTATATTTTTACCGTTGTATCAAGCCGGTGTACATTCATGTTGTTACTCTATACTCCGCTCACCCATGTGGCTTTATATGATTCGTTTACATAGTTTACCTGCGTTTACTCTGTTATAATCCCTCTGGTTGTATCTGCTCTCTCAGCATGCCTGTAGTTGTATATCTTACACCAGCATCCCTATAGTTGTAAAGGCTCCACCAGCATTACTGTGGTTGTATCTGGTGTGTCAGCATCCCTTTGCTTGTATATGCTCCGTCAGCATTCCTCTTGTCGCATATAATTCTCCAGCATCCCTCTGCTTGTAAATGCTACGTCAGCATCCTTGTAACGGTATATTCACCGCCAGCATCTTTGTGGTTTTATATGTTTCTTAAGCATCCTTGTGTGTGCATATTCTCCGTCAGTATTCCTTTGGTTGTATATGCTCCAATAGCTTTTCTGTGATTGTATATGCTCCTACTTGATCATTGTGGGTGGATACCCTCCGTTCCCATCTCTGTGGTTATATATGCTCAATATTCATCCATGTAGTTATATATGCACCATTGCCATCCCTATGGTTGGATAAGTTCCTTCAACATCGCTGTGGCTGTATAGGCACCGCCAACATACCCATGGTTTTATCTGATCCGTCAGCATCTCACTGGTTGTATATGATAAGTTTGTATCATCCAATTTTATATGTCCGTCATCATCCCTGTGGGTGTATATTCTCTATCAGAATCACTGTAATTTTATAGGATTCACCATCATCAGTATGGTTGTTTATGCTCCTTCAACAATCTCTGTCGTTTTATATGCTTCGTCATAATCCCTTATTTCCTTATGCTCCATCACCATTTCTCTCGTTGGAAATACTCTGTCAGCATCTCATTTCTTATATATGCCCTAGCAACATCCATGTGGTTGGAGATGCTCCGTCAACATTCCTGTGACTCGATATATTCTGTCTACATCCATGTTGTTGTATATTCTCCGCCTGCATCCCTTTTGTTTGATATGCTCCGTCAGTATCCTTGTGGTTGCATCTGCTCTATCAGTATCCCTGTGGCTGTATATGCTCCTCCAGCATCAATGTGGTTTATATGCTCTCTTATCATCCTTGTGGATTTATATCCTTCAAATCATTCCTATAGTTTTATATTTTCTGTTAGCTTCCTTTTGGTTTATATACTCCGTCAGGATCTCTATGATTCTATATAATCCACTTGCATCTTTATTGCTGCATATACACTATCTTCTTCCTTGTTGCTGTAGATTCTGTATTTACCACTGTAGTTGTAGATACTACGTCTATATCATTCTATTAGTACATACCCCGTCTGCTTCCCTACGGATGTATATGATACGTCTGCATACCTCTGATTTTATATAGTCCGTCTGAACTCATTTGTTAGTAAATACTCTGTATGAATACCTGTGGTTGTATATACCCTCTCTCATCATCTAGTTGTACAGACTTACTCTGTATTATAGCAGATGAACCACTGTAGTTATATATACTCTATCCGCATCCCAGTGATTTTATATAATCATTATGTATTATTGCTGCTGTATTTACTTCCTCTGCGATAATGTGGTTCTATATATTATGTCTGTATTACAGCAGATGTATACACTCCTTTCTCTTTCATTTGGTTGCTTTTGCCTGATCAGTATACCTGTGGTTGTTATGGTCAGTCAGCATCCCTCTGGTTGGATATGCTCCTCCAGCATACCTGTTGTTGTAAATATTCCGCTGCATCTTTGTGGTCGCATATTTTGACTGCATCCCTGTGTTTGTAAACACCACGGCTGTATCCCTGTGTTGGAATATACACGGTCTGTATTATTGCATTTACATATATTCCGCATGCAGCTCGGTAATTGTACTTACTCTGGATGCACCCTTTGGTTGTATAAACTGCATTTCCATCTCTGTTGTTGTAGATACTCCGTCAGCATCCATCTGGTTTTTGATAATCTGTCTGCATTATTATAGTTGGATATACTGTCTCTTCATTAGTGAAAGGATGTAAATCCTCCATCTGCAACCCTGTACTTGTAAATATTCTGTCTGTATTTTTGCAGATGTACAAACTCCATCTGTTTCCTTGTGGTTGTAGATTCTCCATCTGAATCCTTTGGTTGTATATACTCCGTCCTCATCTTTCTGGCTGTATATACTCCCTAAGAATGCTTCTGGTTGTATATACTATGTCAGCATCTCTGTGGCTGTATATTCTCCATCAGTATCACTGTGGTTTTATAGGTTTTGCCATTATTCCTGTGGTTGTTTATGCTCCTTCAGTAATCTCTGTGGTTTTATATGCTGTGACAGCATCTCTGTGGTTCTTTATGCTCCATCATCATTCATTTGGTTGTAAATACTCCGTCATCTCTTTTCTTGTATATGCGCTAGCAGCATCCGTGTGCTCAGAGATACTCCGTTAGCATGCCTTTGGCTGTATATTTTATGTCAGCATCCATGTTGTTGTATATTCTCCGCCTAGATACCTTTTGTTTTAGATGCTCCGTCAGCATTACTATTGTTGTATATGCTCTGTCAGCAATCCTTGTGTTTTTCTATGTTCCGTCACCCTCCCTCTGATTGTATATACTTCGTTTGCTTCTCTATGATTGTATATACTCCATTCGTATCCCATGTGGTTGTATGTAATTCATCTCGTCTACATTATTGAAGATTTGCGTACTCCGTATGCCTCACTTGGGTTTTAGATACTCCATCTACATCGCCGTGGTTCTAGATACTGTTTCTCTATTATTAAAGTAGTAAATACTCCGTATGCATACTTGTGGATATATATATATATATATATATATATATATATATATATATATATATATATATATATATATATATATATCTGCTCCGTCTATATCTGTTCGATTTTAATTAATCTGTCTGTCTGTATCCCATGTGTTATAGATACTCCATCTGCATCCATGGTGTTATAGATTCTCCGTATGCACCCCCCTGGTTGTTGCTACTCAGTCTGCTGCACTATATAGTTGAAGATACTCCGTCTCCTTCCTTAAGATTGTTGATACTCTGTCTTCATCTTCATAATTAAATAAATTCTATCTGCAGCCCTATGCTTGTATATATTCCATCTGTATTATTGCAAATGTATCTACTACATCTGTATCCCTGTGGTTGTAGATAATCCGTCTACATTCTTGTGATTGTATATACTGCGGCCGCATCACCATGGTTTATCTACTCCCTCTGCATCCCTGTGCTGTTATATACTCCGTTGTATTATTGCATTTGTTTATACTCCTTCTGCATCACTCAGGTTGTAGATACTCTGTCTGCATCCCTGTTGTTGCACTTATTCCTTCTGTATTACTAGAGTATTATATACTTAGTGTATATCCCTATGGTTGTATATACACTGTCTGCATTCCTGTCGTTGTATATACTCAGTCTGTATTATTGCAGCTGTATACGTATAGTCCCTCTGCATCGCTGTGGTTGTATATAGTCTGTCTGCATTATTGTGGGTGTATATAATCCATCTGCACCCCTGTAGTTGTATTTGCTTCTTTAGCACTCTGTGATTGTATATGCTTCGTCAGCATCTATTTGGTTCTGTATGCTCCGGCTGCATCCCTGTAGTTGTATATGCTCCCCCTGTATTATATATATATATACTAGGTCTGCATAAAACACGCTTACATAGGTACGTGTGTGCACATATTTATATATAAATGAACCTTGCGTACTGTGCAATCGCACAGTCGAATTGAATATCAGCTGCAAAAATTAAAAAATGTTAGTATATTTTGAAATAGATATTTAAGAACAAAATAAAACCGCAAGACAGACGATAATAAAGCTTTGATAATTAATTGTATTGAACGGCGGTATTAAACAGGATCAATCGCGTTTAAGGTAGAAAGTTGAATCTTATATGGGCGAACATTCCAATTTTATCCTGTCAAATGAGACATCATTAATCACAAAATGTGAAAAATGAACAGAAAATTTATATTTTCGGGGCGTTAGTTATGTGCCATTTCTTTTAAAAGCGAAACTTTATCGACTTAACTCGTTTCTTGTTGGAAAAAATATCACGCGAGACCATATCTCAAGTGACACCCATTCGCTACTAAACGATATTTTTCAACGGAAAAATAGCAACCGAACTGCATTAATTCAGAACCGACCTAAAAGTTCCCAACAACATCGATATAAATTGTCAAGACCTCCGATTTGCCTGAAGAGGGGGTTTCTTTGGAAATGATTGACCACAGATTGAGGGATTGTAGTAGTACGATTTGTTGTTGTTATAAAAGCCCATCGAGGATTTACAAATTTAACTACTGATACAAGATTGAGCCTGCCCCCCCCCCTCTTTTGCCTTTTGAAATAGCCTCTTAAATAAGTCATGGACGAAGTCCGCCGACTGGCTAATAAACTTCGCATAAACGTCTCAACAATTATCGCTAGTCCTGGTTGGAAGGTGGTATTATGTTTTGACAAAATGAGTGAGCAGAGAGCTGTTCCTGATCCAAAGGTTGGCATCCTTTCTACATCAGGGGTAGAGTAGGGTGGATGTGGATTCTTATTAAACTAAATTTCTGACGGAAGAGGGGATTTTTTTGTGTTAATAAGGACGAGGGAAGGAAGAGGCAGCTTTGTTCTGATTGACATGTGCGCGATAACGTGTGTAAGGAGCTACTATCCAGTGACACAACGCCACCAACAATAGGCGCGTATTTCTCTCCATACATTGAAGCTTATGTCTGATTTCACTGGGATTTTACCTTTGACCAAGGCTGTTGAAGTACAACACATTATCCTATAGGTTCAAGGAGCCACAAGTCAGAGTCGGGAGTCTAGGCTCAAGGAGTTATTTATTTATTTATTTATTCCCTATTAATCCAATGTACAGTATAAACATATTACATTTTAAATCTTAATGACAAGTTACAATAAGTACTTTATACATACTGGTATATATGTATATACATACAAAGATTAGTTATGGGCCCCCAAAAAGTTAGTGACTTTTAGGGCAGAAACTTAAAACTTAAGACTAAGCATAACATTATCAAGAATAAAATCCCTTCATGTTTACGAACAGAGAACGCCTTTGTTATAAAAATATAAACAACTTAGTATACAATTTGAGAACCTAACCATTGTAAAGATTGCAAATAACGAATAATTATATTATTTAAATTTAGAGATAAATTAAAAAACTATTTATTTTTAGTGATTATTTCAAAAGATGTGTAGTTAACATAGTTAACAATTTTATATAAATAATAACATATTTATAATGAATAAATCAAAGTAATAGTACACAGTATAATAGTGTACGGTAAAAAATAAATACACAATAACAAAAACTGAATATAAATTTAGTAAACCGAAATTATATTGTTTTTAAGAGCTTTTTTGAATGGAGAAAATTGGTTTGGGATTTGATATTGTCGTCCAAGCCATTCTATATTTTGATAGATTTGTACAGAAAGCTACATTGTGATTTTGATTTTGAATACAAGGGTGAAATAAATTTTGTTCTTTTTCGGGTTTGGTGATTATGGGTATTATCAGCTGTTTGTAACATATTAAATATATAGTTATTATAGGAACACTTTATTGTTTTGTAAAGGAATAAGGATGTTTGAAAAACAAAGAAATCATTTAATTTTAGAATTCTGGATTCTTTAAAATATCGATTAGTGTGCTCTTTGTAGTCAAGTTGATAGATGGCTCGAATTGCTTTTTTTCTGTAATATGACTAATTTATTGAGATAATTTTGATATTTTCCATACCTACTCTCTATGCCATATTTCAAGAAAGGTTGCACCATTGTCATATATAAAGAGTGGAGAATAGATTTAGGAAGAAACTTATTTAATTTCTATAATATTCCAATCGATTTTGATAGTTTTGTTGAGATATGCGTAATATGTTGTTTAAAACTCAGATTTTTGTTAATAAAGATGCCTAGGAATTTGATATGAGTAGTTTCATAGATTATTCCGTCGCCCATTTTAATATGGGGCAATTCAATAGATTTTTTGTACGAGAAAAGAATATATTTGGTTTTATCTACATTTATTGATAGTTTATTAACATTAAGCCACATGAAGACATTTTCGAGTTCTTTATTTATTGTAGATGCAATGTTCCTCGTTTGTCATATGGCAAGGGAGTTGATAAGGCACTATCATCCGCGAATAATATAAATTTAAACAGAGATGATTTAACAATATCATTAATATAGATTAAAAATAACAGTGGCTCAATGACACATGATTCAGATTTGTGAGACTATGAAAACTATTGACTCGACGCTTGAATTTTATATAAACGAAAAACAAATAGATCGCGAACTTAACCAGTCGAATTTTATCATATTGACGATTTTAGATGAATTACGTGTATGCATCGAAAAACAAATCTCATTTGTCGGATTTAATTCTCCTTTAACCGACAGACAAAAATTATCTTTCAATATTATTGTCTATATATGGTGTGTACCCGGTTATGATATTATAACCTAATTAACCCTCAAAATTTACTCAAATGAAAGTCGCTAATCACATCCAAATAGAAACCACTTGATTACACTATTATGTAAATTCTCCCTCCATATGACTAACATTCTCTTGGTCCTTAATATTTTTTGTAATACTCTGTTTTATTTTTTGCTCGTATTATGCCAATTATCTTTTTTCCTCCTATATCTATAAATATAAACTTAGGGCAATACACTGTCAGTCTCTGTACAGCTGAAAGATGGAGCGAGATAGTCTGAGACTCGTTATTCTCTCATTTCCTTAAAAGTCGTTCGCATGAAAGCTTCTAATTAGATTCAAATGAAGAAAATATGAAATCAAGGAAAGAACAAAGCTTTCTCGTAAAAATATCCTCGCTCTGGAAAGATAGCATTAAATACATTCATTTAATATTGGCAGCATAAATTTGAATTTCAAATTACTAGAAAAATGATTCAATATATGTCACATTTTAAATCTGGTCATGTAAGTTAATTTAACTTCAATTATTCTTAATTTTAACAATTTAAACAAAAAAGTGCCACTTTAACTGAGTAAATTTTTTTTCGAATTAATTTCATTAGACAATCTCGTTTCTAGTCTCGCATAGAACGTCATAGAGTCATAAATAAGCGAAAAATGTGAGCTTGGGATAGTGATGTATTATTTAAAAGAATTCGAAGTTCGGAGATTAGGAGACTTTTATTATCTGCAGAATTCACAACCCAGAAAATGGCTCGTCGTATCAACTCACAAACTATTCCTCTTAACTTTTCGATCGCAAAAGCTAAATAAATTTAAATCTAATTCAGAATACGTTGGCTATCTAAAAATGGACGAACGTGGTGATTTTAAATCTAAGTTTGACCTTTATAAAGATATTTTAAGTTTAATCTGACAAGAAATGTCCCCTCTACTTTATTTTGTTTAGACTGTGGTGTTCACATTGTAATATGGAATAAAACACTCAAAGAAATCTAAAAAATGAGCACATTAGAGTGTTTTAAGTGCACTTGTTCCCGAGGTTATATTACCTCTCTTTAGGAAGAGTCCGAATGGACAGTGGTTAAAACACTGTTACACATGGAAAACTACAAAAGCAATAAGGAGCACCTATAGATACTGCCAGATCTATTAAAGAAATGAGGAGAGTTCGTGTTGAATCTTAAGAGCAGTAAACTCTGAGGTAAGACCACTGCTCGCCTGAATTCCATTGTTCTGCCCCAAAAGAAATAGGCCAATTTTATACCAATAAGTTCCTTCACCATCATAAGCGATATATCCCCCTAACGTAAAGAATAAACAGCCTCAGTCATATTTCTCCAAGCTAATATCATTTTCGTACGCAGTTCCTTATTTTGTCCCTAACTATATTAAGTTTTCCGTTAACTCAAGCAAATTTATCATCGTTTTTAAAAAGAAACAAAACAAAAGAATATAATATTTTAGGCTGAATAATTATAAAATCTGTGTATATGAGTGTAGGTAATAATTACAATGCAATGACATCTATTAATTTAAATCAAACGAATGGAGGATTTGATAGAGAATTTGTGCCTTGATCACTAAATGAGAGATAGGCAGAATTTGGAAACTATTGAAGGGGTGTTTCCCAGATATCTGTATTTTAATTATTTAAATATCAATACTTATCCCCCTAAATATTATTAATCATACAAAAAACAATTAATATACCTGATATCTTTGTTATATTTTTGCTAAAATCAATATATCTTTATTTAAAAAAAACATAAAGGATAAACTAGAGTACGAAAAGCTGTGTGCAAATATAGTAAACTCTAATAATTATGAACCGATTTTATTAAAGAAATACTAAGGAATTCTAACTGAATAAATAATTGTGTATAATTAAATAACAATTTTAAGATTCTATAATAATATAAAACCTTGAGAAAAATTAATGTTAGTAGAATGTACAAATTTAATATAATTTGACGCGGGGTGTGCGGCCCATTGATACAAATAGGGAATTGGAAAGTATGACAGGATGCCGAAGGCAGCAGAATTTCACGTGAAAAGTCGAAGCTGAGAGCATCTCATTTTTGGAAAAGGAGGAAAAGCCAAAGGCAAGGGAGGCTCAAAACGCCAAACTTTTTTGCCTCATCAGCCTTACGGGGAGAATTCTTTTACGAATTTAATATAGGCACATAGAAGACTTGATGTCGTGCTACCCCCCCCCCTCCCACTACGGAGTCGCGAAGCTGAAATGAACTGATCTGCCACTCATCTAGTCTCGCCACAACTATGTCGGTCCACTTTGATAGACATAATTGGGGACGTAAAGGAAAGCAGGTTTGAGGATTAGCCCACTGTGGAACTCTACGGAAGAGACCGCCCGGTTACGAGGCGATGCTGAAAGCTTTGGGGAAGAGTTCGCTCTAATCTCTAAGGGTAACTTCCGGCCAGGACCACAGGGGGACATACAACCGTCCCTGTGCAAGTTGGAAACAGCATCGATATCCAAACCCCAGATGGGGCGGCACCCCCGGGGGGTGGTAGTTGATTCTATCACCACCCATCATCAAGTCCGCCACTCATCACCCATCTGAGGGGCCTCGCCCGGGTCCACCTTCCATCATTCACCCCCCCCCCCATTTGGCAGTTCAGTTCACGTAAGCTTAGTGATGAAGTAGCGGGAGTCACCAACTACCCCAATTAACAACCCAAGAAGAGAGAAGGAGCACCAATTTGAAGACACACCAATCACCCATATCGAGAGCGAACGGAGACAAACTATCAACTGGACTGAAGGGCCACTCTTGTGAAGAGATGGCCCAGGACCACACGACCAGGATTCCTCTGCGGGTTGTCGACGGACAACCCAAACCCAGCAGAGAATCCACTTTTGAGGCCGTGTATGGAGCACTGGGCATAGCCATGGTTAGGCTCCTGGATATCCCCTCAGGTTATATCGCCATTTGCGAGAGGAAGAAGGATATCGAGGAGATAACCAAAGAAAAGGCTGTAGAAGCGCTGCGAGCCATTGGACTGCAGCCAGCAGTACCCCCTCAAATTCTGGCCCATAGGAGCGTGGTGTGTCGTCGAATCGACCCATGGATTGGGCAGCATACCGCAGAGGAGATCCGAGAGGAGATTGAGCTTCGGCAAGCCTGGGCCAAGGTAGCCGAAGTAATTAAGTTTCTAAATAGGAGGGACGGCGGTGAGTACACGCATGTGTTCAAGGTGGTCTTCGCGGAGACCTCCATGGTACATAAGGCCAAAGAACAGGGTCTGCTTATGTTCAATGCGAAGATCAGCGGCGAACAGGTAGAAAAGGGGGAATACACCCCAGTACAATTCTGTTTCAAATGCTTCCAGATGGAATCTCACCCCACCAAAGACTGTAAGGAGCCCCAAGAATCCTGTTCCAAGTGCAGTCAGAAGGGCCACAATTGGCGCAACTGCGACAGCAACACGGTAAAGTGTATAAGCTGTGGGCAAGGTCATAGGACTATGGCCATGTCATGCCCCGCCAAGAAAGAAATTATGAGAAGAAAGCAGGAAGCCAAGAAGAACGAGGAGACGCGTAGAGCGAACACGTCCTACGCCCAGGCGGCTTAGGCGGCCATCTCCGAGGTGGACGCCAAGAAGACATACCTGAAGATAGAAAACGAGGGTTCCACCAAAATAATGACATGCATCCTCCATGCACATGTCATGAACTTGGCACGCCCGGGCACATTTGCAACAGTCCTGAACCAAATGTTGGCTAAGAACGGTATGGAACAAATGTGGTTCCCGGACAACCCACCCTCGGGGGACGTGCTGCACCTGCAGATGGCCCCGAAGGAACAGAAGGAACAGAATTCTGCAACTACGACTCTAACAAACACAACCAAGAAACCTAATACTAAAGCACGGAAAGTAGCAGTCGAGGCAACAACTCCTGCTCCCACCCATGGCAAACAAGTATCGGCTGAAATCGACAACCCAGATAATAGCAGTTCTTCGGAATCCTCAGATTCCTCAGACACTGATACGCCCAAACCCCAGAATAAGAAAGATCAAAAGAAGAGAGTAAAGAAAATAAGGGCGAACTATATCAACCTTAGGATATACGCCTGTGAGCAATTCCCCTTCCCGGAGGAGATGGAAGCCAGGAGCATATTCCAGGGCATAAGATCTAAGATCTACAAATGGGAATATGACTCAGAAGTAGATCCCGAGATTGTGGAGGAGGCCCTGCTCGCGCAAAATGTGATCCTGCATCACAGCACATGCGAGCAAATCTCCAACGCTGAGTTTAGAAAGAAGAGAAACGGGAGGAAAAAGAACATTACCCAGAAGCACTAAGCGGCAAATAGATGGAGAGAGTAAGCAACAGAATGAGGATTCTGACACTCAACGTGAATGGATGGGAGGAGAAAGCCACGGCATATGGTAACATATTCCGTGTGCACGACCCCGACATCATTCTCATCACGGAGCACGGTATCGACACTACAGCTGGTCGCATTAAAATACCGGGCTACAGAGTGATCATGAAGAACCATTCCCAGGAAAGGTTTGATGGTGCTGCAATAGCTGTCAAGAGGAACATCTCCTTCAAACAACTACCAGAACTCGATGAGTCCTTCGTGGCAATCGAGGTACACACCCTGGTCGGAGACCTCGTGATAGCTGCAGCATATCAACCCCCTCGACGAGCATATCTCCCGTTATGCAACTTCTACACACTGTTCGGGCACCGCAGAATGGCATTCTTAGGGGGAGACCTCAATGCCAGATGCCGTGCGGCAGGCTATGGTAGCACCAACGATAGAGGCCGAAACTTGGAATTGATTATGGGAAGGAAAAACATTCAAAGGATAGGGCCGGATTTTCCGACCTATATCACTTCCCGGTCAGCAACTAAGCCTGACATAATCTTAACAAGTGAAGGCTTTCCTTTCAACTACCATAGTGAGCCAGGCCCAGCAGTCCCTAGTGATCACATTGCGATTCTCACTACGATATCTCTCGCACCAATCCAGCTCCCAGCCCCTCTCCGGAAAAACTACGCCATGGCCAACTGGGATCGTTACAAGCAACGACTCAGTGACTATGCGCTAGCTGACCTCAGCACGGCATCGTTAGAGGAGATCGACAGGGAGTTGGAGAGGATAACAACGTCCATACTAAACGCGGACCGCGAGAGCATACCCGTTACAGGGTATAAAACACCTCCTCAGCCCAGATGGACAGAGGAGATGAGAGATATCGCTCGCGTTCACAGGGAAGTGTTCGAAGAAGTACGACGGGAGGGTCCCAGCCGGGTAAGGAGCTTGCTGCTCCGACGCCTAAGCTCAGAGCTTAGAGAGGCTATCAACCTCCAACAGGGGGAAATATGGAACAACTTGATAGCCAAAGTCGACAGCAAACTTAGCCCGGCCAAGTTCTGGCGCCAAGTCAGGAACTTAAAGGGACTTACACCAAGACCCAAGACTCGGATAAAGGAGAACGGAGACTACATTGAGAACCCGGCGGTTCTCGAGGATATGTTCAGGAACTTCTGGAAAAACGTTTTCAGGATTACACCCGAGGAAAACGTTGAGTTCGACCAGGAATTCGAAGGCCAACTGATTGAACAGCTTAATCAGGAAACGCATCGCACACACCCACTACAGCAAGTCAACGAAGGCAGGGAGATGGCGGGTCACGGACGTCCCATAACATCAGAGGACGTCAAGGCCACTGTAAAAGCCTTTCGACAAAAGGCACCAGGCTGGACGGGTATTACCAGAAACAACTTGGTTAACGCCCCACAGCAGATCATTCAGGGAATCGTTAATATCTTCAACGCTTCCCTGAACACGGGCTACTTCCCGGAAGGTCTCAAGATCGCGAAGATGATCTTCATACCCAAGGGAGGCAAGCCCCCTGATCAACTGGTAAACTACAGGCCAATCGCCCTGCTGGAGTTCATTGCAAAAGTCTACGAGAGACTCCTAGCTGACAGGCTTCAACAACAACTTGCCGAGCTGGGAGCCCACAACCCTCAGCAGCACGGGTTCCGCAAGGGTCGAGGAACGGAAACAGCCCTCGCCCTTCTTGCGGAGAAACTCGCTTGCAGTAAAGCTGAGAGGCGGTACGTAGACGTGGTGCTGCGTGATGTTAAGAAGGCCTTCGATAAGGTTTGGCTGAGAGGATTACAATACAAGATCCTCAACCTCCAGCTTAACCCACTCCTGGAAAGGATCCTTTGCAATTACATCTCCGATAGGAGAGCCCGAATCTCAATCGAGGGCTGCAAAGGACCCGAATTCGAACTAGAAGCGGGAGTTCCACAAGGCAGCTGTCTCAGCCCTCTGCTGTACCTCGTGTACACGATAGACCTGCCTGCTCCAGTGAGGTACGATTCGATGTATCTGCAGTATGCAGACGACATCACCCAAATCGTCCTGAGTCCATTCAGGAACTCTGGAAGCCAGGCGAGGGCGACAGCTGTCGAAATAGATAATATCAATAGATATGAAAAGAAGTGGAAAATAAAGACCAACCGCCAGAAGTTCACGATCATTCCAATGAACCGCCGAAAAACTGATGACGTCGTCGTCAACAATGAACTATATCCGTACTCCAACGAGGGTAATGTCCTGGGCTTACGACTCTTCAAATCTGGTTATAAGACCCACATAAATACCAGAGTCTCCCTAGCCAAACGAGAGCTGAAGAAACTTTACCGCTTTAGAGGCCTCAGCGTGCCTAACATCAAGAAGCTGTATATGGCCCTGGTACGCCCAGTCCTGGTGTACCCGGCCGTGATCACGCAGATGGCAAGCTGTACCTCTCTCAGAATGATGCAGAGAGTGCAGAATAAAGCCACGCTGCTGATCACAGGCACGCGAAGGATCGACCGTACTCGGCAAACGACTCTCCACCAGAGAGTCGGTCTAAAGCCGATCAATACGGAGATCCAAAGGCTAGGGAGAAAGGCATGGGACAGGATTGATCAGACAATACTCCCGAATTTAAACCTAAACCTAAACATACGTGCGAACCGAAGACGCGCTATAGGTAGAACTGCCTTGTTCCCAAGCAGTAGAACCTGCGCGAGAGAAGTGGTACTACCCATATTTACGTAGTATTAGTCCACTTCTCTAAATTATGAGAATCCAATATACCAAGACTATAAAGATTGAAGTTAAACAACCAAGTTGACAAATTTTAAGTAAAATATTGAAAAAAGAGGCGTAGTGCCCACGTTAAAAGCCCCCCCCCCCCTAAATATAAATAAATATAGCAAAAAATCAATAAAATTAAAACTATATTTAAATATAAAAGAGGCGAAGTGCCCAAACCTAACAAAAACCCAAAAGTCAAGAATAAAAAGAGGCGAAGTGCCCAACTCCCAATACCCAAGTAAACTAAAAGTCAACAATATTAAAAACTGAGAAAAGAGGCTAAATGCCCACATTAAGAATACTTCAAATCAACCAAAATTGAGAAACATTCAGCATGAAAGTCACCTTGAAAGGCTTGAATGCTTCGAAGGCGAAAATACCTATGAAGAAACATATATAATTATGACGGAGGAAACTGGCTGTCAATGACAGCCAGCTACTTTTTGACGGAGGAATATAAATCTTTTAAATAAAACAAGAAGAATGCTAGTGATGCCCTAACACCAGGGCAAACTAGAAAACTTATTCACACCTTTATATACCTACCACACAATTTCACCACTTTAACCTAATTTGTAATTTGTAATTTGACAGGATGCCCCAGTTGAACGTCAGGAGGGCGGATTGGGTAAAGTTCTAAGCCTCCATGGCCGAATGGTGGTCCACGTATGTGCCTCCGGTGGACCTGCACCTGCAGGAGAGGGACCTTACGGCGGCCATAGAGAGTGCAGCTTACGCGGCCATGCCCAGGACAGCCTCAAATCGCCGCCGGCGCCCGGACTGGTGGTTTTATAACGAGGAAGTCGGGGAGCACAATCACCGCGTCAACGTCCACAGGAGGTTGTACGAGAAGCGCCCAACGGCCATCAACCTGCAGCTCCTGCAGGACGTGGTAGCCCGCGCGAGACAGGTGCCTTTAGCGCCAGGGAGGCAAAGTGGCTGGAGTGGTGCGCCTCTTTCAGCCAACACACCTCCCTCGGCCAGCTGTGGGGGAGTTTCAGGAAGGCCTCAGGCGCCGCCCCGACCCGCCCAGCTGCCCACCCACGCCGACAGCAAGAGGCAGATCGGCTGGCGAACTGCTTTACAGCGAGGGGTTCTAGCGAGCAGCTACCTCCAGCAGCAGCTACGCCCACAGCGCGACGAAAAGGTCAGGGAGGCGCGGGGCCAGCCGCACGCGACGGACCAGCCTTTCACGCTCGAGGAGCTGGCCAAGGCGAAACGTCGACGTGACACAGCGGCGGGAGCCGACGGAGTGCGGTACTCTATGCTGGCGCACGCTGGGCCCGCCGGGGACGCCGCGCTGCTAGCCCTTCTGAACGCGTCGTGGTTGGCAGGCCGTCTGCCGCCCTCCTGGAAGGACGCCGACATCCAGCCCATCCCCAAGCCGAAGGATCACACCACCTTCAGGCCAATCTCCCTCCTGAGCTGCACCGGAAAAACAGCGGAGAAGATGGTGCTGACTCGCCTACAGTGGAGCGTGGGAAGCCTTCATCACCACGTGTTCGGCTACACCAGGGGGGTGAGCACTGCGGACTGCCTCATCACCCTCCTGGCTCACGCCAACAACCAGCTGGCTAGCCCCCGCGCCATACTGGCCGCCCTTGTGAGGAAGGGCATCCGAGGGAGACTGCTGGGCTGGCTCCAGGACTACCTTCACCAGCGCCGAGCCCGCGTGAAGTTCCAGGGCCACAAGTCTTCCTACCTTACCTTCGAGAATGGGACACCCCAGGGCGGCATCCTCAGCCCGTTCCTTTTCAACGTGCTGATGGAACAACTGGTCGCCCTCCCCTATCGGGAAGGAACCATCCTCCTCAGTTACGCCGACGACCTGGCACTCGTCGTCACCGGGCGCGGCGACAAGCTCGCGCGGGCCCAAGAAGCGCTGCACCTCATCACTGCCAAGTGCGAAGAGCTGGGGCTCAAGATCTCGGCAGAGAAGTCCCAGGCCATGGCCATCAAGACTTGCACACCTGCTGGCCAGCAGCTTCGCGTCCAAGGAGTCGGCCTGGCCTGGACCGACTCCTACCAGTACCTCGGAGTGTGGGTGGACAGACGGCTGTCCTTCACGCAGCATGTCACGCACCTGAGGCAGCGGACGCAGGCCCGGCTGAATGTGATGAGGGCCATGACGCGGCCGAGCGCTGGTGCAACCTTCCCCGTCCTCCGCCTCTACTACCTCCAGGCAGTGCGCTCCCTAGTGGACTACAGTGCACCGGTCCTTGTAGCGCTGCCCCGGCAGCAGCAACAGCGCCTGGAGGTAATACAAAACACCGCCATGAGGACCATGTTAGGGGCACCCAGGTGGTGCAGTGCCTGTGTCATGCAGAGTGAGGCCAACCTGGTGCCTCTCACAGCCAGGGTGGATTGCATGGTGGCCTGTCGGGTGGCCAGAGTGCCCAAGCGCGACGTGGAAGGTGTTGCGCAGAGGAGACTCAGAATGGCCGTGGCGCAGGGCATCGAGTGCCTGCGTAACAACAGGTGGCTCGTAAACGTCAGCCTAGCAACCAACTCCCTCAACCGGGCAGGGAACTGGCTGTGGCGCGACCCCGACACCCCCAACCCCGCCTACGTTCCACCACCACCATGGGACCCCCCCGCCGCACACTTCACCGCCACACAGTTGCCCGACAGCAAAGCGAACTGCCTCACCGAGGAGCTGCGCCAGCACGCCCTCATGGCCATGTCTGAGGTCACGGAGCCAGGCAGCGCAGTGTACTTCACCGACGGCTCCGTCGACCCCGAAAGCGGGAGGTCCGGCGCCGCCTTCGTCACGAGCGGCTTGACGCAAGCGTGGAGGACATCAGACCACTGCTCCACCCTCCAGACGGAGCTGGTAGCAATCCTGCACGCCCTCCAGCACGCTCTGCTCCGCCGGGAGGCCACTGTGGTGATACACACTGACTCTCGGTCGGGTCTACAGGAGCTGCAGCACGCCCACGCTCACGCCCACACCCGGGACAACATCCACCTCACCACCACCATCCTGTGCACCCTGCAGGACCTGGCAGCTCAGGGCAGGCGTGTCCGGCTCCACTGGATTCCCAGCCACGTTGGCGTGCGCGGCAACGATGCTGCCGACGAGGCTGCCAAGCGAGCCGCCCACGGCCCCATCATCACCTGGACCGTGCGCCCCAGCCTGCAGCAGCTCAAGGTGCAGGTTAAACGCAGGGCCGCCCACAACGCCCACCAGCAGCACCAAGAATGGGAAGCAATCAAGAGGCAAGCGGCGTGGTATGCTGCAGCCACAGCCTATCGCCCACTGAGCCCATCCTTCCAGCAGCCCAGAGCGAACGGCGTGCTGCTACAGCGTGTGAGGCTGGGCTACTCCACGCGGGAAGAGCTGCACGCCGACTTTGTGGCAGGGAGGTGCGAACACTGCGGCGGCCGCTCCCGGCGCCCACTGGTGCACTACCTCCTCTCCTGCCCAGCCACCGCCCGCCTCAGGCCAGAGCGAGCGCCAGCCCCTCCCCCTGTAAGAGGCGCCCTACTCAGGGCGCGAGAGGCAAGAGCCACCCAGGTGGTCCTCTACACCCCAACTAACGAGCTGCTGGAGGTGCTGAGAACAACACCCCCTCCGCGCTGATCGCCGCTCGCGCCCAGCCGGGCGACAGGTGATGAAGACCGACGCCACCCACTTGCAGCAGATAAGAAACGCGTGGGACGCTCCACCACGTCTTACTGCACGCCAACATTGACGGGCTGCCCGTTTTGTGTAATGTGTGCATTTATACATGTATTTATATTATTGTATCATATTATTACTGTATTTGTCTTTTTGTTTTTTGTTTGTTTTTGTTTTTATTTTATTATTATTTGTATTATGATTATGTATAAATGTACGCTATTGCACAATAAACCTATACAATCAAAATATGACAGGATGCAAAAAAAAAATAAAAACATCACGAAGCAGCAGGCATCACGAAGATCAAGTCACTACGCCCTGCGGAAGGACTTTCCCACTGCACAAGTTTTAACCAGCTACACATTTGCTGCCTCGTTTGTCTCGTAAGGGCAGCTACGGTCTGAGTGGAGATCCCCCATGTTTCCATGGCTCTCAAAAGAGACAGTAGTAAGCGTGGACGGGTTGATTGGAGATACCTCCTGTTCCTGTCCTGCTTGTAAGAAGAGCATCGGTCTGTTCTCCCCTTTGGACTCTTTGGCGGTGATGGGCAAAGAAGAGTGACGACACTATGCAAGGATCGGCGTCCATAGCCACCCCGCGAAGATCTACTAGTCGGACGCGGAATAGGTTTGCTTCAGCGTCACCGACGGAGACCTCCACACCCAAGAGGACCGCCCTCAACCTGGAGGAGAAATTCAACGAGAGAGAGGAGCCTGAAGAGGCACACAACGATGAAAGTGGTCACCTCGTTATCGACGAGAGCCCCCAGAACGAAGAGACCTAGCAGGAGGACGAAAGAGGCTGGGTAACAGTCTCCAATTCCCGACGAGGCCCCCGTCCCAAGTTCAAACTGGTTTACCAGGAAACACCACCAGTGCCTACCAGACGGTGACAGAGCTGGAGCGCGCACACCCTGGCCTGCGGACAAACATTCGCCCCACTCTCAACAGCGAATACGTCCTCACCCCGAAGGACGATGGGTCGGAGGCCCTGCTGCGCCGCCTTGCCGAGGAGGGGGATCGAGTGATCCTGCTCGACCCCAGCGTGAGGAGGCACAAGGTGGTGCTTTAACACTATCCCACCACTCCCCCACTCCAGGCTGTTGAGGCCCACCCCGACGTGGTCTCGGCAACACGGCTCCTCGCACACAGAGACAAGGTCCCAACCAGGCAGATCCTGGTAGTGTACGAGGGGCCGCCACCATCCAAGTTGGACCTGGGCAGTTGGGGCCGCTACGCCCTGAGCCCCTACCAGGGTGAGCCTGTGAGATGCTATAAGTGCCAGCGCTTCGGGCATCTCCAGGCCATGTGCCAATACCCTGTCAGGTGCGGCGTGTGCAGCCAAGCGCACCCGATGGAGGAGTGCAGCGGTCGCCTCAACGCCAGCGAGACCACCACGGCACGGTGCCCCAACTGCACCAAGGGGCACCACGCTTGGAACGTAAAGTGCCCCAAGCGAATGAGGAGGATGCCACAGGGTCACTGGCAGCAGCAGCAGAGGGAACCACGTGCCCCTTCAACCCAGCAAAGAAGAAACCGTTGGTTTATTTCCGCGCCACCATCAGTAAGGTCGGCGTGGGCTACCCATCCACCCACACCTCACGTCCTGCTGCACACGTCTGGGCCGTACACAGGAGGGGGAGCGGCAAGCAGCGAGCGGGCAACAGCAGTGGCATGGAGAACCACGTGGCCCCTCCCCCCAGCAACAAGGCAGTCGACGCCTTGTTCCAGCGCGACCACCAAACAGGCCGGTGTGGGCTTCCCACCCAACCCCCACTCATCAACAGCCTGGCACAAGTCGGGTCAAGATAGGGGAAGAGGACGGGCAAGGAGCGAGAGGGGGTACCAGCAGCTGCACAACCAGCAACTCCGCTTACACCTCCACCCAGCCACCCACCTCCTGTGTCCCCAAGCCACAGAGGAGGGGTGGACACAGGCGTTGGGACCGCCGCGCAGGCCCCGTCTAGGAGCCGCCCACGGCACTTGCTAATGCACAACCTCTGGCAGAGTCTCCACATGGACCCTCTAGCTACGGTGAAGCACTCAACGAAGAGGATAGAGCCATTGTAGACGTCATCCTAGTGTGTGTGGTGCGACTTGTGAAGAGGCTGCTCCACCGGCGGCAGGGCACCGCAGCTCTCAACGAGCAAGACCTCGACGCACTCCTCCGCGAAGAGTTACTTACCGCAGTTACAGGGGGTGCGCTCCAGCCCCCACCATCATCTACAACGCCGAAGGGGCCCACCCAACACTCTCTTCACCCACCCCACTCCCACAACCAAGATGGAGGCGCAGAGTGATAGCCTCGCCCACCCAACCCAAGCGCCGGTGCCTATGCTGAAGGTGCTACAGTGGAATGTGCAGGGCCTCCACCCCAAGAAACATCAGGTGCTGCAAGCCGTAATTCAAGAAGACCTGGACCTGGTACTCCTACAGGAGACGCTCACGTCCGCCAGCTTTGAATGGCGACTCGTAGGCTACACCCTCCACTCGCTTCAGGCTGGCGACGGTAATGGGCGTAGCTGTGCAGCCCTCATACAAAGCACCATCCCGCATAAGAGGATCGCCACACCCGTGTACTCTGGTGAAGGCGTGGAGGTCCTGGCACTGGAGCTGCAGCTGGGGCCGCTCACTCTCATGGTATACAATATATACAGGAGTCAGCGATACCTGCTGGATGCAGGGGAGCTGCTCTCCCTCGCATCCCACTGGCAACTTCAACGCCCACCACCCCATGCTGCACTCTGTGTCACCCACTAACGTGACTGGGCGCCACCTGGCCGACCTGCTCGACGTCCCTGACTTCCGACTACTAAACACTGAGGAGGCCACGCATGTCGATGGGGGGCGGCTCGACCTCACGCTGGTGTCGGGCGACCTACAGCCCGGCGCCACCTGGCAGGGCCACCCTACCCTCACCAGCGACGACTACGGAACCCTTACCACCCTCACTGTGGCCCCACCAGCTCCTCCTCTCCCGCCGTCCCAGTGGAACGTCAGGAGGGCGGATTCAGCAAAGTTCCAAGCCGCCCTGGACGAATGGTGGTCCACCTATGTGCCACCCGCGGACCTGCACCAGCAGGAGAGCGACCTCAAAAGGCGGCCATAGAGAGTGCAGCAGACGCGGCCATGCCCACGAAAGCCTCTAAGCGCCGCTGGTGCCTGGACTGGTGGTTTTATAACGAGGAAGTCCGGGAGCACAATTACCGCGTCAACGTCCACAGGAGGCTGTACAAGAAGCGCCCGACCGCTACCAACCTGCAGCTCCTGCAGGCCGTGGTAGCCTGCGCGTGACAGGTGACCCTGAGCGCCAGGAAAGCAAAGTGGCTGGAGTGGTGCATCTCTTTCAGCCAACACACCTCTATCGGCCAGCTGTGGGGGTGCGTTAGGAAGGCCTCAGGGGCTGCCCCAACCTGCCCAGCCACCCACCAACGCCCACAGCAATAGGCAGATCGGCTGGCGAACTGCTTCACAGCGAGGAGTTCCAGCGAGCAGCTCCCTCCCCACACCCTCCACCTCCAGCAGCAGCTACGCCCACAGCGCGACGAAGAAGTCAGGGAGGCACGGGGCTAGCCTCACGCGACGGCCCAGCCTTTCACGCTCGAGTAGCTGGCCAGGACGAAGCGTGGGCGTGACACAGCGGCGGGGCCCGACGGAGTGCGGTACTCCATGCTAGCACACGCTGGGCCCGCCGGGGACGCCATGCTGCTGGCCCTTGTGAACGCATCGTTACTGGAAGGCCGTCTGCCACCCTCCTGGAAGGACGCCGACATTCAGCTCATCCCCAAGCCGAAGGATCACACCACCTTCAGGCCAATCTCCCTCCTGAGATGCACTGGAAAAACAGCGGAGAGGATGGTGCTGAGTCGCCTACAGTGGAGCGAGGGCAGCCTTCACCCCCACGTGTTCGGCTAAACCAGGAAGGGGGAGCACGGTGGCCTGCCTCATCACCTTCTTGGCTTACGCCAACAACCAGCCCACCATCATAGTCTTCCTTGACCTCGAGAAAGCTTTCGAGCTCGCCAGCCCCCGTGCCATACTAGCCGCCCTTGTGAGGAAGGGCATCCGAGGGAGACTGCTGGGCTGGTTCCAGGACTACCTTCACTAGCGCCGAGCCCGTGTGAAGTTCCAGGGTCACAGGTCTCCCTACCTTACTTTCGAGAACGAGACCTCCCCAGGGCGGCATCCTCAGCCCATTCCTGTTCAACATGCTGATGGAGCAGCTGGTGGCGCTCCCCTATCGGGAAGGAACCATCCTTCTCAGCTCCGCCGACGAACTGGCCCTCGTCGTCACCGGGCACGGCGACAAGCTTGCGCGGGCTCAAGAAGCACTGCACCTCATCACTGCAAAGTGTGAAGAGCTGGGGCTCAAGATCTCGGCAGAGAAGTCCCAGGCCATGGTCATCAAGACTTCCACACCTACTGGCCAGCAGCTGCGCGTCCAGGGAGTCGGGCTAGCCTGGACCGACTCCTACTAGCACCTCGTGGTGTGGGCGGACAGGCGGCTGTCCTTCACGCGGCATGTCATGCACCTAAGGGAGCGGACACAGGCCCGGCTGAACGTGATGATGGCCATGACGTGGCCTAGCGCTGGTGCAACCTTCCCCGTCATCCGCCTCTACTATCTACGGGCAGTGCGCTCCCTGTTAGACTACATTGCACCGGTCCTTGTAGCCCTACCCTAGCAGCAGCAACAGCGCCTGGAAGCGGTGAAAAGCACCGCCATGAGGACCATGTTGGGGGCACCGAGGTGGTGCAGTGCCTGTGTCATGCAGAGCGAGGCCAGTCTGGTGCCCCTCACCGCCAGAGTGAAGTGCATTGTGGCCTGTCGGGTGGCCAGAGTTCTCTAGCGCCACTTGGAGGGTGTTGCACAAAGGGAGACTACGAATGGCCGTGGCGCAGGGCATCGAGTGCTTGCGTAACAACAGGTGGCTCGTAAACCTCACCTTAGAAGAATGGCGCGACCCCGCGACCTCCCACTCCGCCTACGTTCCACCACCTCCATGGCATCACCCCGCCGCCGACTTTACGGCCACACAGCTGCCTGACTGCAAAGCGCACTGCCTCACCGAAGAGCTGCGCTAGCACGCCCTGTTTGAGGTCACGGAGCCAGGCAGCGCAGTCTACTTCACAGACGGCTTCATCAACCTCGACAGCAGGAGGTCCGGCGCCGCCTTCGTCACGAGCGGTCTGACGCAGGCGTGGAGGACATCAAACCACTGCTACACCCTCCAGACGGAGCTGGTAGCAATCTTGCACGCCCTCCAGCACGCTCTGCTCCGCTAGGAGGCCACTGTGGTGATACACGTACTCTCGGTCGGGGTCGGTGCTGCAGGCGCTTCAGCACGCCCACGCCCACACCAGGGACAACATCCACCTCACCACTACCATCCTGTGCACCCTGCAGGACCTGACAGGGCAGGGCAAGCGTGTCCGGCTCCACTGGATTCCCAGCCACGTGGGCGTGCGCGGCAACGATGCTGCCGACGAGGCTGCCAAGTAAGCCGCTCACAGCCCCACCATCACCTGGACCGTGCGACCCAGCCTGCAGCAGCTCAAGGTGCCGGCCAAACGCAGGGCCGCCCACAACGCCCACCAGGAGCACCAATAATTGGAAGCAACTAAGAGGCAACCAGCGTGGTATGCTGCAGCCACAGCCTATCGTCCATGGAACGCATCCTTCCAGCAGCCCAGAGTGAACGGCGTGCTGCTGCAGCGTGTGAGGCTGGGCTACTCCACGCGAGAAGAGCTGTACGCCGACTTCATGGCAGGGAGGTGCGAACACTGCGGCGGCCGCTCCCTGCACCCACTGGTGCACTACTTCCTCTCCTGCTAAGCCACCTTCAGCCCCTCACCCTATAAGAGGCGCCTTACTGAGGACGCGAGAGGCAATGCAAGAGGTCCGTCACACACCAACAAACGAAATGCTGGAGGTGCTGAGAACAGCACCCCCTCCACGCTGATCGCCGCCCATGCTTAGCCGGGCGATGGGTGATGAGGACCGCCGCCAAACACAAGTAGCAGACAAGCCACGCGTGGGATACTCCGCCGTGTCTTGCTGCACGCTAACACTGGTAGGCTTCCCGGTTTGTGCAATGTATTTAGGCGTATTTGTAATTCTTTTATATATTATATTATATTTACGTAATATGTATAAATGTTTTGCACAATAAACCTATAAAAACAAACAAAACAATATCTCAGGATGGAGAGAGCAACATCTTAAGACTTTCTATGTTCCCACCCAATAAATCATACTTAATCCATCACTGAATATTTCTTTACCCTTAAACAATCCATGATCAAGAACAAACAGAACTTTACCACCTTGAGTCAGTGAGACACCCTAAAGGCGCTCCGACAAAAGCAAAACCACATCCCTCTCTGGTTAAAGAAAGTTGAAGGCTAGTCCTTTTAACGTTACTTATCAGACTTTTTGACATAATTAAGTACTATATTAAGCTAGTTTCTTTTGGCTTTTGTCTTTGCTATCTTTGTAACTATAATAGGAAGTGTTATGATAGCACCTCGTTCATTTCTGAAGTTTTTTTTATATGCCATAGCAACTCCATCATAACTTTTATCAGTTAGACTCGTGTTGACCACGTTATAGTTATGTATTTTTCATTCAATTTCTTGTTTGCTTCTTCCGTGAGTAACACTTCAGTTTCGGGGCGCACGGTAGGTGGCGCTGTTTATAGGCTACAATTTTGGGCTACAATATGTCTAATGACGTCAGACGGTAGCGTCAGATGTGACCAATCACGGCATTATATTTTTTAGTATACAAGTATATATCTGGAGGCTGTGCCCCCCAGACTCCGCCAATTGATTAAAACTCAGGATCATCGTAGGGTGGTCTCCCCGCATTGATATCTTCCCCACGAGCAGTCCCCTTGAATTTACTGGGGGGTTTTTTCCTATTTTATTTTTCGTATTTTTTGTTTCGATGCGAACGACAACAGCTTTTTACTGGATGAAAAAACCTGGTAACCTAATGAAAAACAATACTTACTTACTTACTTAAAACGATTAATTACAAAAAATATAAAATTTGAACAAAGTCTTTTAAACTTAAATGCAAACCCGCGAAACATGTACCCCTACGCGCTAATTGTTTGAAACGGCACGGCTGTTGCTTACTGTTTTCGTTTACATATATTTTATCGCAACGAAACATTAAATTTTCTGAAAAATTTAAATTCGCACTGCATTTAGGGCATTTTATAGTTTTCTCGATTAGTTTATGCGCCTCTAAAAAAATCTAAAAGTTTTTCGCGGTCATGCAAAATAAACCCGAATTCGAATAACGAAGGAGCACAACTAGAGCACGAAGAAGCCATAACGAAACCGATACATTTGCACAGCCAATCCGATTTATAGCTACGACGTTGCCAGTAAAAAGCTGTTATCATTCGCATCGAAACAAAAAATACGAAAACAAAATAAAATAGGAAAAAAACAATAAAAGACATAAAAAAACCTTACCTAACTTAGAAAAAACTATAAACGAGCAGAGGCGCAGATATTTAGTAAATAATACAGAATAAAGGTTAGAAACCCCCAAAACAACAAAAATTATAACGCCGTGACTGGTCACATCTGAAGCTACCCTCTGACGTCATAAGACATATATTGTAGCCAAAAGTTGTAGCCTACTAACAGAGCCACCTACCGTGCACCCCTAATCTGAAGTATTACCCTTCCGTGCTCTAAAATGGTAATGACATCAGGTTCCAAATCTTAGGATATACGAAAAAAAATTCTGGGGGGGGAGGGGGCTTCCATGCCTCTGTATTTTGAGTGAAGTATCTTTAGTTATTTTGGCTACTATGATCCAGAAAAGTTTCTGGTGTTTAAATTGTTTACTTATCTGTTTCCTCTTCATTTGGCATTATTTTTCCATTCCTCCATTTTCCATTTTCTTTTATTTTGAATCCGTCGTTTTACCGTTTTCAGTTCCATTAGATAGATTCTGATTCTTCCTTCCCTGAGTGCTTCCTCGATGCCCTTTTCGTCATTGTTAGTATCTTATACCCATTTGCAGGTACCGTTTTAATTCCTTATTGTATGATTTTTATTTATGTCTTTGAGGGAGAAGCTATGCTTCGTTTAAGAATACTTTTAGCTTAAAATCCTTATCCTGGTATTCGCAAATAGTTTTTCCGGTTTTATCGTTTGGTTTTTATTTCAGTTCTCGATTCCATATTCCTTAAAGTTGTTTCGTTTTCCTATTCGGATTTAGAGGAGTCTGCTTCTATCGACCTCCATTACCTTGGATTTCTTTATACTTGTTTATAATCGAGATCACGTGTACTAGTCGGCGGATTTTCCTGTCCTCAGATGGCAATCTATCAGCGTGTTCTTTTTTTTTTTTACTTCATTTGGTTTGTTTCTAAGGGTAGTGCTTCTTTTCATTTCACGGAGCACTGCATGCGCATATATTCGCCCAATGGTCGGATGCGAATTGCAGTGAGTATTCTTGGAATATTCTTGATAGCGTCAGGTTCATTTCCTAGAAAAGTGAATAAAAAAATTATAAAGGAATATGTATTTGAGGAAAAGGGGGCCTCTAAAGTATCGAACAGAATGTGGCTCGCTGCAATTCACGGATTTAGCTTGAAATGGTATAGCTGTAATTTAAGGGCTTTATGTAGAAGATTGCACATATTTTGGGTTGACCCTATACAGTTATCGTGGTAACACCTCCATTGCACTTGCACAAATGCAATGACGAAGTAACGATACCAATCATCACGCACCGATTTAGGGAACCTGTCGCAATTAAACGTATGAAAAGTGTTAGGGGGGGCCTCGACGCCACTTCCTGTTTGCTCATCGCACGTCCGACATTGAACACTCCTTAGCCTGTCAGCTCTTTGGTGACGTTTTCTAATCAGTAGTCCACGAGTTCGCTTGGATAAACTACTCACTTTACAAAATTCATGATAGAGTGAGGTGTTACCTGCACTGGCCATTCATAAAGTATGCAAGTATGCTTGGGCAGGGTCAGATGCATTCAACAGAAGGGCTTTGCCCAAGAACCGGACAACCTTTCCTTCTCTACCTAGTATCTTATCTAAAGCTTGTCTCCTATAGAACATGAGGCCTTAGACCAACTTGCTGCCATCAGTAGACAAAATGAAAATAAAACGTTTGAAGTGAGCTGGTTCGAAAATACCGGGTAGCATCACGATCAGGGGCACCGATGTTTGGAACTGCCTTTCACCTTACTCGTGACCTTTGCTGTTGGTGTCTGGGACTTACCTCCTCCTTTCGAGAGCACTTGGAACCAGATGTGTCATCGTAAGCCTGGCCATCTGCCAAAACTGCATGAAACCAGTCCATCTCCACAATCCCTTCTATAGATGAGTAACACCTGTTAGTATATTTTTTCTTATTTATCTTTGTTTGGACAACAAGTCAGAGAGTGAACCTTCTTCTATCGCCCCTCAGAAGAATCTCCAAGCTCTGACGAGCCAGACCCCTTCTTATCTTTCTCAGAAACAAGGTAGGATTTGGCTTTCCTGGGGTTCTACTCTGGGGAAGCAACGCCTCATCGTTTCTTGATTCGTGGTTGGCCCGTACTGCCCAATAAGGGTCTGACCCAGGTACGAACTTTGGCTCGGGGGTGTCTCTAACGAGTCATTGTGTCTCTGACACAATGAAAGACCCTGCCATACGGGACGGAGACACTTCCGGGACCATATCCACCTCAGGAGGAGCTTCTAATTGGACATCCTACTCTTAATATGTTTGGGATTCTGATCGGGGATTTGATAACCGACGGGCCCACTTGACCGCAGAGAGTTTTAAAGCCAACACCCCGAACTCTACCAGGTAAGAGTTGGGGCAATTATGCCACCTCCCTGTAAATTTACAACACGGGGGTCTATTCTATGCGAAGTTAGGGTCTGGGGGAAGGGGTGTCGGCACCGCCACATCCTAACTCTCTGAGGGGATTTGACCTGTAGATCTTGTTCGATCTGGGTCGGGAATCCAGTCATCGGCTGTTCCGCATGTGTTTACAATTGACAGGTCCGTGGGACATCGGGAATTGGGAGCCGTTAAACAAGATACTGAGCCCCCTGGGAGTGACTCTAGAGAAAGGGGTAGAGTGTAAATTTCTAAGCCCGTAAGCATAAGATAAGGGAAATCTCTCTATCCACCTGGAAAGGACTGAGTGAGCCCCTGCGAAAGAACAGAATGGTTCCATCTTAGAGGTGGAGCTGCTCGAAGAGAGCTGAGGAGATAATAAATGGTAAAACCCCTTTGCCGCATAGAGATGGCTTGAGGGGCGCGCCTCCAGTGGTATTAGTGGTGCATGTGATCACCTCACCCTCCGTAGCACCTAAGGGGGACAGGCCGACTTTGAAGGCTGCCTCCCATTTGCCTATTGGTAACCCCTTTGCGTATAGATGTATCTATATTAATTAAAGTTTGAAAGAAAAAATCGCATGTAAAGTAAATAATTATGACCGTTCAGTTTGGACATCACGATATAACCTGTCACTCAGCTAGGCGATAGTAAAGCAAAAGCCTGGAAGGGGAATAAAACGGTATATAATAAAGATAAGTAGAGATAGGCAGGAGCACTATGATGTAGGGTTGTGATCGCCTATCATTATCATATCCTTGCCCTGGGAGTATGAGGCTGTGCCCTTCTTCCAGATTTCATTTGATCAGTGATGTTACCCTCGGATACACCATCCACTCTCTTGTGCAAAAATAAGGATTGGATGCTTGTTAAAAAAGTGGGTGCATTGAGGGAAAGGGCGAACGTACCTGCTTCCTCAGGCCTTCCCTATTTTCACTGGATAGGTAGGAGGTTGAGTTTCTATGGTTAGCGGGTGTGACAGTATAAACCGGGTACCCCTACGCATTAACTGAGACCGGATGGCCATGCTTGTCCTCCAGGTTTTATTTGCATCATAGCTGTTACCCCAGGCTAAAACATCCACCCTCTTGAAGGTAGAGAAATTAAAGGTAATAGTTGTAGAAAAAGATGAGTACATAGAGGAAAGAAGGAAAACACCAGATTTTTTAGATTTCAATTAAACCCAGCGATCCAAGCATTCCATATGAGCACTCAGGCTGAGACGACGTGCCACTCCTCCAGATACCAGATTTAACAGTCTACACGGGGTACTTCGCTCCAGGCGGCATAATTGTAAACGCTGGAGTCTTTTCTTTGGTCGGTTCACGTGGCAACATAAATGCTCCGGTATACAAAAATCTTCTTTAGGAACATGGATTCCTTCTATCCAAACATCACGAGTACATGGGCCTTTTTTCATGCGGGAAAATGCTCCGGATAACACGCTAAAGACGATGAAGCAGTTCTCGGATGCGAAAAATATGAATGTGATGAATGAAGAGCCGTAATTTGAAGCCGATAAAACCAATGAAAGATTATAGCTTTGGTTCAAATCTCGAGGCGATGATTCTTTTTGGGTGGCTGCATTTAAAATTATTGTTGTCTACTTTGGGATGCATCCTTTCTTCAAATTCACATTACTTTTTTAGTCCTATTCTATATATTGTAATTAGACACTATTAGAGTCGAATTGGAAAGAAGATTCTGCGCAATTTTCATGGAAATTAAACGAGTATTAGAAACGAATGTAAATTTTATTCTCTAAGCTTGGAGGAACTGTAAGCGCTTTAGTGCAGTTTACTGACTTTTTGGATGCTTAACTGCCAACTTTCAAAGTCAGTGCCTCCTTAAACATTCGGAAAGAATTTTTATCGTCTTTATCGCAGTTTTCGGCAGTTTATTTTACGAGTGCTTCGCAATGGAAGCAAGTTTATACCTTTATAAATTTTTCCTTCCCAATATTCTCTGACGAGATTGGGATTGCAAATACCCGAAATCTAAGTTTGATGATTTCAGAAACGCAGATTTTGATTTTGTGCCTCCATTTCGTTTTTCTATTCTTCATTTTAGTGTAGGTATCGAGGGACGAAGGAGTGTGACCCAAAAGTCTCAAAAAAGTACACACGTGTGTAAACCAGGCCGCCACTGTCGGCGCTGGGCTCGGGTACAATTGAATTGGGGTTGGTAAATACTATCCAACTAGAGTGCAATATTTTTAAGATTGGCTCTTTGAATGGGAATACGTTTGCCGGGTTCGCTCATGGGTTATTCGAAACATAAACACCTCTACAAAAATAGACTTTAATACAAATAATAGAAGGAACAATCAAGGGCTTTGATAAATATGGAAATCTAAATAATAATTAGTACGCCTAAAGAATATTAGGACGGGCAAAAATTAAGGAAACTAGGTCCGGGAAAAATATTTAAGTGATCCAAAAAGTTGGATTGAAGGGAAGACTTAGCAAGTCTATTGGCTTTACACAAAATGGGAGAATTCTTCTTAGGATTGCAAACGGAGAGGTGGGACTTACGAGGAAAGGACTCCTGGTTACCTCTGGTTGATGAACTGCGGAGGTGGAAAACCAATGGCTAGGACTTCGTCGATGTGGTCCCGATGCGAAGGCGTCCAGAGAGACCCCGAAGGGGGTTAATAGTACCTAGGCTCTAAGGAGAAGTAATCACAAATCGAGATTCGTCTCAACCAATGTAGTGAGAGGAGAGAAACCCAGGACAATCTTCCGTAGCGTAAACGGAGTTTCTGTAATCTTTCTCTGATCAGGGCGGATTACGCGAAGACGATCTGATGACGAGTTCACAAGGGCGAGAGGACCACTTCATGCCGGATAGATACTCGGATCTGAACGGCAAGAAGCTCGGGCTCTCTCAATCTGCTGAAGATTTGCAGACATCACCTTAAATAGGAGCCACAGCCATGGTCGTCAGAAGGCTGTGCGCAGCAAGGCGTCCAAAGGGATATCGGACGCGGCTTAAGCAAACATGGACCTTGATAATTTTGGGGCATCGACGAGGCGAAAAGGACATAAGCAAGATTCCCTTCTAACCCGAAAAGGGGGAAGATGAACACGGCTGCTGAGCCTCAGAGCGGGACGGCGTTATCAAACTGGGGGAGACGGCAATAAAGCACCCCCAAATTAAATACAGCTGCGCTGATCCGTCTCGACTAGGGATATTCTGTGTGATAACGGCGTATTGATTTTCATGCACCAACAATGGGAATCAAGCCACATATCTACTTTATAGCAGAAAATCGATTACTTTTGGTGCTAATGTGTGCTATATCCTCATTTTTTTCATTGTTGATAATTCCTCCTGAAATACTAATTTTCTAGGTTCGGCTTTCGCAGATATGGTGCTACCTAGGTATCAGAAATGTAAATATTTCATTGAAGACACTTTTAGATCACCGAAGAGATTTTGAATTACTCGGCCTTTATTCAGCTTTGCTCGTCCTTGTCATATCCGTTGTGTGATTGTTTCTTGTTCCACCTCCACTAAAAACGATGAGATCCAGAGCGCCTAGTCTACTTAAGTGTACGTATCAGTTCCATATTTGCCTACCTAGTGTTCTTGCTCCACGACCTAACTACAAAATATAAATGCCCTAAATGTTGCTTTCTTCAGTATTACGGTTCGTTCACCCCAACGTTCTCGCCTCCTCTTACCTTCTAACCGTGTCTGATATACTTTATCTTGCTTCAGTAATTTGTTAGTTGCCCTAGGTGTTTACACGTCTGAATAGTGTTTTCTACTTCTATGGTTGTAATTGTAGGGTCTGTCCCAGACTAGACAATTCATATTCACTGCAAAACAGTAGAGTGGATTAGTTATATATATATATATATATATATATATATATATATATATATATATATATATATATATATATATTTATATGGTTCGCTGATTATGCGCTGTTCGAACTTTGAATTAAACTTTTCATTTTATTCATCACTGATTTTGAAGATCTTCTCTCAGTCCTATCTGAAGATATTTGTTTTTCTATTTTCTTCTGTCACTAGACACCTATGGTGAGATAAGATGGGGTGGCTTGTTTTCAGGTGGAAAAAGTTAGCGAAGATTATTTTCAGGTAAAAATAATACTGAGATGGCTTATCTTCAGGTGTATGTTTAAGAGTGGTTATCTTCAGGTGACAGCATTTTATACTGATTATTATAAAGTGAATTTTTATTGAGAAAGGGAACAGAGTGCCCCTACTTGTTGATAGTAGCTTGATACTTGGTGAATAAGTGGACCACTTGCCTTTGAAAACGGTTACGGAAGAACTTTTTGCTCCTTCGTGGAAGAGAAGACCGAAGCCTCCCCTGGCCCACCCGCTTGCCTGACGGAAGTATTTTCAGGTAAAGTAAATTTTTATTGGACATTGACCTCCTTTTCTCTCTCACCCCTTTCCGTCTCCAAAAACACCAAGTGTACACAGTGAACACATTACACACATACAAACCATTACGCATCATATGATGCATCTAAGATGAGGGAAACCTTGCGTATAACTCTTCGGGTCCTCCCGGAGGGCCCGAAACCAGACCGAGAAAAAGTATTTGAGAAAGTATACAGAACCCTACGAATTGCCTTGGTACGACTAATTGACTTGAATAATGCTTACTCAGCGATCTGCGCGGAAGAGGCCGATTGTGAAGCTTTGACCTCTGGGAAAACTGTTGAATGCCTAAAAACAATCAACTTAAAACCGCCCACACCACCACATTACGGACCCACCGCAGTTTGATCTGCAGGTGCCTCGACCCCTGGGTTGGGAGCCACTCTTCAGACGCTATCAAACAGGAAATCGAGACGAACCACGAATGGGCTAAGGTAGCAGAGGTATTCAAATTCAAATCATACACGCACGTATTTAAGGTTGTTTTTGAAGACACGGCTATGGCTCAAAAGGCTAAAGATAATGGACTGCTTTTGTTTAACGTGAGAATTTGCCCGGACCAGATGGAACGTGAGGAGTTTGTTGATTTGCAAATATGCTTCAGGTGCTACAAATACAACAAACACACCACGTCCAACTGTCCTGAAAACAAAGACCTCAAGTTATGCTCCATCTGCGCTGGTTGCGACCATTTTTGGCGCTAGTGCAAGAACACCACCATCAAATGTCTAAATTGTGAAGGCCCGCCCCGGACCATGTCCATGGCATGTCCGATTAAAAAACAAGAGATGAGCAACAAGAGCAAACTCCAACGTGAGACGGAAGAGAAAAAAGCAAACTCGACCTACGCTAAAGTTGCAAAAGCCGCCATTGCCAAGTCAAATAACCAAAAGACATACCTGCACATTGAGAACGAACATTCCACCAAAATTATGTGCTGCATATATTATGCACACATACATAACATTACTCGCCCTGGTACCTTTGCGACAGAAGTCAACCGTATGCTCGTAAAGAACGGGCTTGCGGAGATGTGGTTCCCCGATAACCCCCTTTCAGAGGAGGTTATGCGCATAACTGTTGCTCCTCAGTACAAAGAAAAGTGCCAAAAAGTGCAAACCACAAACACAGCCATCTCACGTGATCCCCGACTTAACAAGCCAAAGAAAACACAAACACAGAAACAAGCGCCACTCACTCCCCCCAAAAACACACCAGTAAAAACAAAAACACACACCCCCACACCAACAAAGGAGGCAGTCCGACCCAAGGAGATCAGATCTCCCAGGTCGAGAAAAATCTCCAAAACTCGCGGCCCACGGTCTACCTCCTCATCAAGAGGAAGGGAGCACCAACTAAAATACCACTCCAGAGGCTTCAACCTAAAATTGTACGCCCCTAAATCTGCTCCATTCCCAACTGAGTTGGACTCCCGTTAAGTATCGGAAGGTCTTACGACCGGACGATACAAATGGTAATGCTCTGACGAGGTACCGGAACGACAGGTTGAGGAAGCCCTCTCACAAAACAAGCTTAAGCTGGCCACGGACTGTTTCTACACAATAACCGACACAGAATTCAGAAAGAAAAGAAACGGCAGGGAGCGCACCCCGCCCAGTACACCACATAAGGCTAAAGTAGATCGCGAATAAGCGTCTACTTTAATCCCACACACTAAAAGAACCTACATTACTCAAAATGACCAACAGACTCACAATCATACAGATGAATGTCGATGGGTAGGACGGAAAAGGTTCCATCTATGGCAACATTCTGCGACAAAGGACCCTGGCATTATATATATTAACGAACACGGAATGAACGCTCATAAAGAGATTAAAATATTTCAATACGACGTCATTAGCAAAAATCACAGCCGGGAACGGTATGACGGCTGCGCAATAGCCGTCAAAAAAGGTATAAAATACAAAAGACTACCCAACTTAGATGAATCCTACCTTGCTATTGAGGTAGGCACTACCCTGGGGGGTCTGGTCGTGTCCACGGGTACCAACCCCCAAGACGCGGCTATGTACCCCTGCATAACCTTCTACAGGTCTTCAGCCATAAGAAGAATGTAATCTTTGCTGGAGATCTGAACGCAAGATGTGCAGCATCAGGGTATACCTTCTACAACAATGCAGGTAGAAACTAAAAGTCCTACTTGAAAGAAAATACGGGACTAGAATCGGACCAGAATTCACGACATTCATTACAGGAAATGCAGCAACGAAACCTGATATTGTTTTATCCAGTATCAGGTTTCGTACAACTACTACATTGAACCAGGCCCCATTATTCCAAGCGACCACCAGGCAGTTAAAATCACAATTGGCGTAAACCCCATTCAAGTTGCAATCCCAGAACGCAAAAGCTATAAGCAGGCGGAATGGGAAAGCTACAAAAATTACCTTCTAAATTATATCCCAGACCCTTTACTCGATGCCAATTTAGAAGAAATAGATGAAGAGCTGGATAAAATCACTGACCTCCTTATTAAAGCAGATAAAAATAGCATTCCCCGCATTAAATATAAAACCCTTCCAGCTCCTATTTGAACCCCTCCCATGAAAGCCCTGGCCCAAGAATATAATGACCTGTCCAATGTAGTAGCGCTGATAGGCCCCAACCACAATGCCCACAGACGAATAAGACAGATAAAAGACGAACTCCAGACACTTATTACAGACCAAAAAATACAGGTATGGGACAGACTGATTGAAGGACTCGACATAGAGAGGGACTCACGGACTTTTTGGCAGACGTACAGACGTTTAAAAGGACAACCCGCTCAGAAGAAAATTGTACTCAAACATGACGAGAAAGAAATTGACGAGACTATAGAGATTGAGAAAATTTTTAGGATTTTCTGGTCTTCAATCTTTAAAATTACCCCCAAAGAAAATGACAATTATGACATCGATTTCGAAAATGACATTATCCAACAGTTAAACACACAAATACATAAAACCTCCCCTCATCATTGTGTGTCGCAGGAAAGAGTGACGGAGGGCTATGGGAGCAAAATAACTGCCCAAGAGCTCTCCGTCGCACTAAAATCCTATCGTCAAAGAGCACCGGGTACCACGGGGCTGACCAGGGAGAATTTAAACAAGGCCCCGACTAATTTTCTAAGTGGGCTTCTTAAAATCATGAATGCCGCTCTGAACACAGGCTATTTTCCCGATCAGTGGAAAGTGGCCAAGATGATCTTCCTTCCCAAATCGGGAAAGCCCCCGGACTGCCCTGCAAACTTCCGACCGATATCTCTTTTAGAATTTGCTGGCAAAGTCTTCGAGAAGATATTGGCAAATAGGGTCAACTCTTTTCTCGACGAAGCCAACCTGCATAACGAGCAACAGCACGGCTTCAGAAAGAAAAGAGGGACTGACACGGCACTAGCCGTTATGACGGAAAAGCTTGCAAACATCAAGGCAAGCAAAAGGCATGCCGACCTGGTGCTCCGCGATGTTAAAAAAGCATTTGACAAGGTTTGGAAAAGAGGCTTGCAATTTAAGATCCTGCAAGTAGGCCTCGACCCCATTCTTGAAGGGATTCTATGCGATTACATAATGGAGAGGAGAGTGTATATACAGATCAAAGAACACAAAGGCCCCGAGTTCGAGCTCGAATCTGGGGTCCCGCAAGGGGGCTGTCTCTATCCGAAGGTACGATATACGTCCAGTTCGCTGACGATATATCACAAATTTGTACAGCTGCTTACGTTCACAGGGAATTTATGGTGAGAAACACGGCTAGGGAGATATCTAACATCAACTCTTACGAGAGGAAATGGAAGATATTAACCAATGCCCCCAAATTCAAAATAATTCCCATGTTTCGCAAGACCTTCAACGATATACGGGTAGAGGGGGAGAGAATCCCCTACTGCTCGGAAGGGACGGTTCTGGGGCTCAAAATCACCACAGGGGGATACAAGAGTCATATCGGGCGGACAGTCGCGAATAGCAAGAGAGATTTGAGGGAGTTTTATAGGTTCATCGACCTAACTCGCTCAAATAAACTCAAGACATTCAATGCGTGCATTCGCTCGATACTCTTGTACCCCCCGGTGCCGTTGAACGCGAGCGCCAAGACCCACATTGCGAAACTACAAGTCATCCAGAACAAAGCGGTTTTACTTATTACAAACAATCGAAGAAGAGAACGTAAACGACAGAAGGAGCTCCACGACTCGGTTGGATTATCTTCGATCAACGTGGCGCTCCACGAGAGAGCTAAGAGGATATGGCAAGCCATTGGCGCCCGCTTGACCCCTGAATTCTTTCGTACACACTTAGAAATCGAAGTAGACCGACAAATAAGACCTTTCAAAAGTAGCAAGCTACAGACAGACAATGACGTGATACCGAAATACACCTGACAAAACTGACAAACATACAAAGTAATGCGCAAGTTCCTTTAGCATATTCAATTTCAATTAAAAACCACTTGCAAAACGCAAGATTAAGTAAATTCACATTCAGTTTTTAAAATCCATTCAAAATGATAACGAAAAACTTCTCAAAAACATTTTACTAAAGTCACAGCGGGAATAAAACCCCTGCCAAAAATAAAGGCTTGAATGCCTAAATCAATTAATCGATCAATAGGATCGAAATAATAATTAAATTAACCATGTTTAATTTAATTATATAAACTATGGATTTAAAATTTATAGTTTATCAAACAATACAAAACAACCCCCTAAAACACACAAAGCTACACATTGACAGAGCTACCCTTTCACCAGGGATCTTTTTATTCTTTCTCCTGCACATCATCTATTCTTTAAACTCACCCTTTAACCACTTTACTCTCTTACTATTCTCTTTCTAATTCTACCTATACTTCATCTCTTATTTTGTCCAATGTCCACATCTCTCCAAATTTTTCTTTTTCAAAATGATTGAATCAAAGACTGGAAATTATTGTTCGTACTGATGTGGTAATTATAAACACTACCAAACTTTTAGAAATCTAGCACCAAATTTTTCATGTTTTTTACACTAAGACGCCCAGTTTGAGTAACAAGATCGATAAATTGAAGGGTTTAGTTCCAAGAAAAGAGTTTTATATTATCGACTTATGGAGATATGGATAGAAAGTGCTAAAGGCGAATTTATTTGAGAATTCAACTCTTCTGGGTATAAAAATCTTAATAAGGATAGGTGTATAAGAAGTGGTGGAAGCGTTATTTTATCAAGGAAAAACGAACTTGTCTCTAGAATGAAAGACATCAATATAGATATTACGTCTGAAATCTTAGCTCTCGATCTTGTGATAAATATTGAGTAAATAGATTTCGTCGTGTATTAATGATAGTATAAAAAATAGAAAAGTCCGATTTAGTTTTGAAGAGAGTTCATATATGTATGTATATCATGCGCGCTAGTTTCAACTAATTCAAAAGGAGATACAAGCGAGAATTTAACTATCATAGGGGAAAGTAGTGGTTGTACTGCTGCTCATTCTACAATTGCTAAATACAAAGTTTTTCATTCTAAAAACATACAATTTTGCTGAGAGGTAAAATAGCTCGTGTTCATGCCAGATATACCATCAAATTCCACAAAAGAGACTCTTAGAAACATTTCGTTAGCCCACTCACTCCACCTATTTCCTGCACTCCTACTTCCACCATTTCCAACATATGGAGAAGAATCAAAACCTTCAATAAGCCCCCAAAACATAAACTATGCATCCTATTTGAGGAAAAAAATCTCACGCTGAACCTTCTCAGATCCGCACACCTTTTGTTGAGTAATACGCATAAATACTAAGCCTCTCTTAATACACACAAGGTTTAGGAATAAAGAAAGAAGGAATAAAAAACGATCTTATCTTAGTATCTATCCCACGTTAAAATATAATTTTTATTAACCCTAACTGGATTAACAAGGGCTCTAAACTAAGGCAAAACCAATCAAAGTTTAATCTCCTCATTAAACTTTTAGAATTTAATAGGGAAAAATTAACAGTTTCTAGACTAATGGTGAACATCAATCTTAATACCTATCTTGGAACCTAATCATGTATATACCAATTATAGGTTTTTACAGAGCAATTTGACTAACTTATTGACTTTGCAAAATTTTAGAAGGAATAGCAAATAGACGCCTACTATATTATCTAGAAACTAAAAATCATAGCTATCCTCTCAAGAAGGCATCAAAAAAGGATATTACACATGATTTTTTAGTCTACCCTGAATCGACTATATGAAAAGCCTATCTTGACTGCAATTTCATAAAGGGAGCATTTATTAGCACACAAGAACCATAAAATGAGTTGCTGCTAGCCTATTGTATATGGCGTGAGTTATCTAAAGTCGATGTGACAATTCATATCCCAGATAAGTGCAGACAAACGTCCGCGCAGAAAGAGTTCTGGCCACCGATTTACGGCCGCAAGGGAACACGCACACAGCCAATCATAATAACGTGGTCTTTCTTCTCCTGTCTTCAAAACACAACACGCTTACACTAGTCTCCGCTGTTCCAAAGGATCTTACTAATGGGGGCGGGGGGGTGGGGAGTTGGTATACTCACATGCAATGACACGGAACTGGTTTCCCTAAATCCAGAGGGACGCAGGTACCTGCTGGATTGCTGGTTTGTGCTAACTACAAATACCGCTCGACCTCCTCCACAAATGAGGACCGGCTCATAATCTGTATGTTATTGTCTGCGTACTGCATTTTCAAGCTTCCTGGTATTATGGGCCTTGGGATATCCGAAGTTTGCACAGAGTAGAGAGTCAGATTTAGACAACCATCCTGCGGCACTCCAGCCCTCAGTCGGAAGGTTGTTCCCTTATATCCCTCTAGATACATGCATGCAGAGCTGTTTGGCGAATATTCGAAGAGTAAGCGCCCCATGTTGTTATTCATGCCAAGCTGAAGACTCTTGTAGATTAACCCTTCGGTCCAGACTTTGTCGAAAGCCTTTTAAACGTCCCGCAGAACGATATCGACCTTGGATTTGGTGAATCTTTCAGTGATAACCGCTAATACCATTGTTGAGCTCCAGTTTTTCCTGAAACTTAACTAAACTTTGTTGTATACTTCATTTCAATTTCGGTCATCTAGTAGTATTCTATTCATAATCTTAAATAAGAGTTTGAGTAGCGAGCTAGGTGTGTAATTCGTAACCAAGTTCATTGACTTGCCATGCTTAGGAATGAAGATAATTTTGGCTGTTTTAAGCTCATCATGGTTATATCCCAGATTTAAGTTGGCATTAAAAGGTTCGGTTATTCAATTAAGTATGTTATCTGGTGTTTTGAAGTGCTCTTTCATCAACCTAGATCTTCCGGGTGCTCTATTTTTGAAATAGTGGATCACACTCATATTCTTTTCTTTGGTAATAGTTGCACATGTGTGCCTCTCTAGCTCCATCCGTCGAAGGCCTAGGAGTTATCCAATAGTAGTTAATTCGGAGGATCTCTCCAAATGTTTCTTCCATTTGATATTTGAATTGATATCATCCTCCCGTGTTATTGATAAGATCTTTTCCAAATGCTCCCGTGGTTTCTGTTCATTTGACTGTTTTTCGTCAGTCTGTTTTTCGTTCTCGTCATCCAACTTGATAGTTTTCCTTTTCGGTCTTCCTTTTATTTCTCGGGAATTTTTATTTCTCTACTTTATCTATTAGTTCTTTTCTTTCTTCATTCTATTCTTCTTCAATTAGTAAGAGCATTTTGTTTTGCAGTCGTTGCAGCTTTCTGTATAGCTGTATCTGTGTGCCTTATTGTCTAATTATTTCTTATGTTTCACTTATCTCTCTTGCTTTTCTTTTAATTTCAGATCCATTTGATGTGTATTAGTGTTCAATATTCTATCTATGGGACGTTTTTATTGTCCGCTTCTGAATTATCTTTATAACATTTACAGTTCTGGATCAATATCTTCTTTGCTTTTCCGTTCCAATGTGGTCGATCTATACATCATCAATGCTTCCTTGTACTTATTTCAATTGGCTCTAGCATATCTTTTCAGCATTGGGATAGCCACCTGTATTGGCTATCCCAAAGGGTAAGGCTATGGGTTCCATATATATTAAGATTGTAGAGCATGTTTATGCTGCTTAGTACAATATATAGCTTTGTTGCGATTCTTCCAGTAATGTAGGTCTGGGAATCAGGCCCGAAACTCCTGACTACATTTCTCGAAGTTTTCGCCACTCTTTTTTTCCCATCTATAACCCGACTCCATGGAAGTGTGAATAGGAAGATAGTCTCGCCCTTGTGGCAGGTACGCCTTTGCTATAGTGACAAGGATTGATTCAATTCTTGTTCCTATATTCATTTTATGATTGTAATTGCAGTTCCATCATGTCCCTCGTTCATTGGTATCTTTGCAAGTACTTTATAGTTAGATATCTTTAATTTGTCCATTAAGACTTATAGAATATGGTCGGTGATTGTTATCACATCCGGGTTCATTTCTCTGAATAAATTTCCGAATGTGGGCGTGTTTGTTTTTCCATTCATTTGTAGTTATTTGTATTTCCTTATGTTATCTGACTGGTTTCATCTACATGCATGTCTTTTTTTGTCTGTTTTTTTTTTTTTCCTCTCTTAGTTTCTTCTGGAGAGTTTTTGTTTGCCTAGTGAATTTTGCCACATTTTTATTTTCAACTAGTTGGAATGCTTGGAGTTTGTGGACGTTAATGCTAGTGTGGAAGATTCTAATTTTCTTTTCCATGTTCCATGATCCGCTCTTTTCTCGTCTGGTGACTTCTTTCTGTTAGTAATTTGATGCCAGTGGTTCCTTTGTGTTTACTATGACATAAGGGTTTAAAATTACTGACCTTGTAGACACACCCTTCTTGTTTTGATTGCTTTCGTTTCCTTGTTTCTGTTTATCAAATGCCAGTTGATTATCAGTAACAAATTTTCTATTGGGTTTAAATCTGTCTAATTCCCTAGCCAAGATCCCAAAGTTTCATTGTTACTTTTACTCAAGAACTATATTATTGATTTTGCTTTGTGACAAGTTGCGCCATCATGCTAAAATACAGTTATCATCGAACAAATTAGTCCATGACTGTTGGGAAAAGGTGTTGATTAAGCACATTTTAGTACCATTTTGAGATTAAAAGACATGGAGAGTGTACAGTTGCTTCACCCTGGGCACGACACAGGGCTCGTGAAAAAGCTTTTAAAAAATTTTCCCCCAAATTATTATGAAATAGATTATAATTGCACAACGTCATTCATTAACCCCATATTTGTAATCATTTTACCCTTTCGATCAAATAGCAAAGCTCCAGGGAATGAAATTCACCTTCTAGATGAACATGAGCAATGCGCGATTTTGCATGGAGCGAAGGAATGCACTTTTGTCTCCTTCTTCTTATTATTAGTCAAATCACGTGCATTAGACAAACGAATAAAATAAGTAAAAATATATATTAGTATCCGAACCTTTGCCATGATTGTATATAAAGGGTGCGGTTAATTTATAAATATATGCAGAGAGTTAATTTATAAATATATATTTACCAAATTCACGTGTCAAAGACTTGAAGGATTGTAGTATTTATATTATTCGATGAAATTGCCGTCAGTTTCAACCACGGCCCACAGGCAGCGTCATAACCTGCTACAGGCATTCTAGACGGTGCCCTGTTTAACTAGTTAAAAACTGGGGTTATCCTCGACCTAATATCCACCTTGATGATGCACAGTGGCGTGATAGTCTCTCTCTCAACCCCACAATATAAGAGACGGTTGCAGTCTAAGGAGTTGGGGCGGTTAGAAGTTTGAAGTGATGTGGCCAGAAAGTTGTCTGACGGCCAAAAAAGACTGGGTCCTCTTGCTTGGAAATTTCGGGATAAATACCAAGCAGTAATGCTTGGCTTTTCCAAATTAGTAGAGGATTGAATTTAGCCATGGAACTGCTTTATTCACATACGATGCAAAACTGAGCTTTGTCAGGAGATAGTAGCCATGTTGTGAAAGCGACATCTGGCAACCTCGCTGTGAACTGTTCAGTAGTACTTGGCAAGTCACGATGGAAGGTTATAGCGTTGAACAGCGTGTGTAAATCATTAAATGTTATTATCAAAATCAGTTCTCCGTTCGACAAACGTTCCGCGCATTACGTGATTTCTATCCTCGCCACAATCGTCCTGCCAAGTCCACTGTTCGACGCTTGTTGGCCAAATTCGAGGCAAAAGGGTCGATCGACAATTAGGGAACACCTCTACGTCGCAGAAACGCAAGGTCTACTGAAAACATCGCTACCGTAAATGAGAGTGTACGGGAAAATCTGAGGCAGTCAATTTCTCGTCGTTCACAAGAACTTGGCCTTTCTGCGACTTCAGTTTGGCGAATTATGCACGGGAACTTGGGTCTGCACCCGTACAAAATCCAACTTACACAGGAACATAAGGTAAACAACCATATACAATGCCGTGTGTTCGCTGATTGGGCTCTAGAGCAGTTGGAAGTTGCCCCAAATTTCCCCCCAAAATTCATCTTCAGCGACGAGGCCCATTTTTGGCTGAATGGATTTCTGACCAAGCAAAATTGTCGAATTTGGGACGAAAACAATCCACATGAGATATACCAGCCTCAATTGCATCCCAACAAAGTCACTGTTTGGTGCAAATTTTCGTTAACGGCATCATCGGTCCGTATTTTTTTGAGAACGAAGATGGGATTGCCATAATAGTCAACGGCGAGACCTACAGATCGATGATAAGCAACTTCTTGTGGTCTCAACCTGATTAGATGCATGATTTGGATGCGGGCGACATGTGGTTCCAAAAGGAAGGCGCTATGTGCCACACTGCGCACGCCACGATAGACATTTTGCACCAGCGATTTCAGGGTAGGGTCATCTCGCGCGGCGGTGACTTCAATTGGCCACCGAGATCATGCGATTTAACGCTATTAGATTACTTTCTTTGGGGCTACCTTATATCGCAGGTCTATGCAAATAGTCGGCAAACAGTTGATGTCTTCAAAGTCAACATAACGAACAACATCCAGCAAATTCAGCCAGTTTTATGCGACAAAGTCATCGAAAATTGGGCCTCCAGAATACGTTCCACCAAGCGAAGCCGTAGCGGACATTTAAACGAGGTCATATTCCACACTTAATGCCATAAAATGTACTTTTAAATTTAAAATAAATTGAGTGCATATATCACACACAACTTGTTTTATTTACATTTAAAAATCGAGCGGCTATATTGAAAGACCATTTATATATATATGCGACGGGCGGTCAATAAGTTTTGCAATTCGGATATAAGGAAACGAAATATGAGGAAAAGTGTTTTATTATTTTTCAATATAACTACCCTCGACTTCAATGCACTTGCGCCACTTGTCCCTGAGGCTTTGAATTCCTGACAACGAGAAATCTCCCGACTGCTGTTCAATCCACTCATGGACGGCGAGCTAGACATCTTCATAGTCCCCAAACCGGCGTCCACGCAGTGCAACCTTGAGCTGGCGGAATAAAAAGTAGTCGCTAGGGGCCAGATCTGGAATGTAGGGGGGATGGTTGAGCTCCTCGAATCCGCACTCGCGCAGGGCAGCTTGTGCGACTCTGGCCTTGTGGACTTTGACGACGTTGAAGTCGATCATGGGGCGTGAGGTTTCTAGGGACCCGATGGGCAGAGACCTTAGTCATGGCCAAATTGTCGTGGATGATGTTCATAACATTTCCATGTGATATTCCAAGTTCTCGCTCGATTTCTTCGACCTTCACCCGTCGATTTTCGAGGATCATCCTCTCCACACGGATCACATTGTCCTCGTTGGTCACGTCTGACGGGCATCCTGGACGGGAGTCATCTTCAAGTGACTCACGACCATGGCGAAACTCCCTATTCCAGCGAGCTATGGTTGCATAGGAAGGGGCGGTGTCGGTGTACAATACAACCATGCGTTCATGGATCGCTTTTGCATTCTTGCCTTCCTCTTTCAAATAATTGATCACTGCGCGGTGCTCAACCTTCTCCATTGTTGAAGTATTTGTGATTGACGATCTGCGATCAGTTACTGCTTCTTAAATAGAGGAGGTAGGAGCGTGCGGCTGCAGGTCCTGACTTGTCATAACTTGTCCTAACACCCTCAAAAACAGCCATTCCCCTTCCTCTGTTTTGCCCTACCGATTCGCAAAACTTATTGACCGCCCCTCGTATATATATATATATATATATATATATATATATATATATATATATATATATATATATATATATATATATATATATGAGCGCACAAAATATCACGTTACTCCAAATTATGAAAACAATCAAGGAAAAAGAAAAGTAAGTTCCGAACTTTTCCACGAATGAAAATGTCTTCGCAAATAAAGACGAAAGCGCTCGGAATCTCGTTTACCTTTGATTGTAGCAGAGTACCGTACCGAGTTGAAGTGCGAGAAGGATTCAACTTAATAAGTTAAGGAAGGGAGAAATGAAGAAAGGAAGAAAACGCGGTGGGAGGAGGGGTAGTCAAATTAAAAGGATCGGGACCGCAGTTGTGCCATTATTTGAGGAAGGTTTTAATATTTGAATATTCATGGACACCTAAATACTAAGAGGAATCTCATTGTTATATTGTTCAAGGATTTTAAAGTTATCAGCAACGACATCGGTTTTGCATTATTTAATGTGAGCTCTTAAGCTGATGTTTCTTTATGGTTCAAAGGTTTGCCGCTGTCCTCCAGAGAACAAACGGTGCTGCCTTCTCTATACGTGTCCCGATCCATCAAGGACAAATCAAATCATATACTAGGCATTTCCAAGGGAGTTTGTCCTTTACATGGGATATTGAGCCAATTAATAAATTAATGAGAAAATGATTTTAAATTGAATATGGGTGAAATATTGGTGAAAGAGTTTTAATAATTCTTTTCCGAAGGAACGGATAAGGGAGCCTAATTTTGTTAAAGAAACATAGAATGAGTTTTAGATGACGGTTCAAATGGGATACCTGTGCTTATATTGTGGGTTTAAAAATTTTTAAAGTAGCACGTCGTATACATTACTGGGAAATGAGTCAGTACCGTTCGTTCTCTGGATGCCAGGGTGTGTTCTCACTTAGGCTCTTAATGGAGGAAGGGCAGAAGGAACCGGTGGCCAGGTGGAGACCGGTGTGATGGATTGAGTCCACCTTCTACATTACAAGCTCGGCTGCGGATACATCAAGTTCGAACTTGTCAAGCTTTAAACGAGAAAAGGATCTATAGAAAATAAGACAGTAGCTCTATCAGTACTCCAGGCCCAGACCGTCATGGAAGAGGGTCCATCGGGTGGGTTAAAAAAAACCTAAGGCTGCGATATGGCCTCCCAGGTGAGGCGGCGGTCGAAAAAAAGAAAGGAAAGGGTGCGAATCCACCACTTCAAGGTAAAACCGTTCAGCAACAAGTCCAGTTCTTGGTGAAGCATTGGATGGCGGCTAAATTGCACCACCTTAGACTTGGCAAAGGAAACTTTGGTTTAGCGAAAAATGCGGTTCAATGTCGGTTGGAGTCAACCATCCAGAGTTGGCATATGGGCAGCACTAAAATAGATCGAAAGGCCCTTCACGTAAAGGGTAGCGAGAACATCTTATGGCAACGTTGAGGTGATAGCGTTGATGCTCAAGGCAAAGACTATGACACTAAGGAAACTTCCCTCCAGGACACTCTCATCTTTCTCAAATGGGCCAACCTGACGCGGGATCGATGATCTCGCAAAAACTCACAAATAAAGATTAGGAGCCATTTCATCACCCACAATTGTGTTGAGAATCTCCATGATACCCTACGCTATGCCGTATCATAGGCCTTCTACAGATCGAAAAACACCGTGGTGCCTTGTTATCTACAAAGGAAGACCTCGCATACAGCCTTTTCCATTGGTAGCAGAGCAATTCACTATAAGTAAAACTTGCGGAAGCCTCACAGTGCATAATAATATGGAATTCACCCTCTAGGAAAAAGGCCAAGCTAATATTTACCAATTTCTCCACCAACTGGCGAACGCAAGAGTATAGAGAGATTGTAGGGAAACCAAAAGTGTTAGAGTGGTTTCTCACGGGTTTGCGAAAATCAAGCTCAGTAGTCTTTCGACACTAGTCAAGGAGGATACCCTCTATCTATATCATGTTGAATAGATTTAACAGAAAAACCATGCTTTGAAAAATAGGTGTCGAAGCATGGTATCCATGTATCGACCAGAGCAGAGCGGAATGCAACTCACTCAGGGCAAACCTGATGCTGAAGAGTTTTACATCTACGGAGGTAAAATCCCGTTGGTGGGCTTCAGGACATCACAACATCCATTGAATGCTGGCGGAACAGCATTAGGGCTAGAAAATGCGGAAAAAAGCGGTCGCGTAAGACTCCGCCACGGACGCGGGTTCTGACATTGCGGTTCCATTCTACTGGAGAACGGGCGGAGGTCCTGCGAGAACTCACTCCTAATCCTTTTGACTCTCTTCCACACCTTTGCTACATGAGTCTTCCCGTTAAGTTAAAGCACGTATGTTCACAGAAAGAGCGACAAGCCTGCTTCGAAACCTGGCGAAAACTAGCCCTAGCTCGACGAAATTCACCTATAATGAAATCATTTGTTCAGCGCTTATAGCGCATGTAGGTATAACGCTTCTGTTTGAGACCCTTCTTAAACTCTTCTGACTAGCACAAAAAGGTTCGGGGTGCAAACGGGCCAGGTGGTCTAAGAATAGTAGTTAGGCCCTCGGCGATGAGTTTGCCAGTGAAGGACTTAATGGCCTAACTTACAGAACTAAACTTGTCGAATGAGACAGAGTAATCAGTAATTTCACGAAATGCATACCATTTTGCCCGCACTATATCCCACCGGACAAAGGGGGTGAAGGAGAAGTAGTCTATAAAATAATATATGAATGGGAAAGTGATCACTACCATAGAAGTCATCGACCAAATCACCTCTAAATTCGAGGGCTTATCGGGAAAGGTTGGGCTCATTATCGAGTCTTTTTCTCCATTCGCCTCAAAACCTTTGGCGGGCGAGGAGACTTCGGAGGCGGGTCCTCTACTTTAAACGACCCACAGTCTCCAAGCCACCCAATTTACCCTTAGCTAGTCGCGTAATAGCCGAAGCTTAATTGGGGCTTTACTCCATGCGGAAAGCAGCTTTAAGAAGCCCGGAAGCTAACCTTGCGAATATAACTTCCGTTAGCCTTACGGCAAATGGTCACGCTGGGGAAGAATTAACTTTGGTTTTACCCCAGAGTGGGTATGTACCCTTTGTGCCGCCAGCTCCACCAAGGAGTCACTCATATAGGGGAGGTTAGAATCCACAGAAGAGTTCCAAATGGGCGCAAAACGACCGTGCTCTTTGGCCTGGAATGACAGAAGCAGTGCGTACCTTTGTAAAATTCCGGCATAAGACGTTCCAGCAAAGCTGGGTGAGCCAAGACTAGGTCTTTAGCCTTACCGAATGAGAGACGATCCGCAGCTTAAACTGCCAGAATTTCCAGGACCTCAGAAATTACGCACCACATTGCTTAGAAAAATCAGGTTGCAGCTCTGCGCAAATGATCCAGTTGACTATATACGACAGAGATTTATCGTGTACGGCTTGGAACAACTTACCTAACCTTCAGCTAAACCTTAGTTTCCACGTCCACATGAGTAATTCGTATGGCCGAAGCAGTGGCAGTATCAGCCCTACTTGGCAATGAATGGTACGAATGCCTTCGCGCAATAACAATACAAACCAGCACGTACTGACTCAGAGAGCCTGTCATGGTTTAACGTAATGAGAAGTATAGGGGTGGGTATTGAGGCCCCTCCTTGTTTTCTCATCACACGTTCTACCTTGATCTCCCCGTGGTCGGTCAATTTTAGGGTGATGACTTCTAATGAGTACTTCACGAATTCCATCGCATAAACCACTTGTTTCACGAAGTTCGTGGTAGAGTGCGGCATCACACTCACCTAAGAGCCATTAAGTGCCAGAAAGGTACTAATCATTGCCGCCTCGGAAGGGTCCGATGCAATAGCAAGAAGTATCTTGTCTGAAAAACGGGCAACCTTCGGCTCTCTACCAACCAAACTAGCTAATACTCTCCTCTGATGGATCTTAATGAGGGGCCTTGATGTAATCGAGGCTCCGCTCAGCGCACTTGCGACTTTGGTCTTTGTCTAGGCATTCACTTCGAAGGCGCGTGAGGGCCAGACGTGCCGGAATTGGCCTGGTCGCTTGCAGTCGCGGCAACAGACCCGTCCGTTTCAGAAGCACCCGCTGAGGAAGTGGACCATTAGTCTTTTTTGTCTTCTTACTTCTTTTCTTTTTACAAGTGAAGTGGGAAATGAACCTACTTCCATCTACCTCTGGAAAAACCAACAGGCTGGACGGGACGGCTTTAGCAAGATCTTAACTATCAAAGGGGTACCAGTTGTTGGAGGAGGTCTAGGAGTTTCCACCTGGCTACCGGCCCCCTCCCTCTCTTCACAGCACCACTAAAACCATTCGAAGTACATGTTGTCAAACTCAAGTCTCTGGCCAGTGAGCCAAACTCCATTGGGGAAGAGGGTGGGGCAGGCACGTCCTTTCATTGCAAGGTGAGAAAGTATGACTGAAAGATCGCATGTGACACTGGCCTACGGTATCCGATATCAATTGCCCCATTAAAGTAGTTCGCTCTATCGAACCTGCCTGCTCTCTTTGCAGTCTCCTATGATATGAAAGAAAGGACTGCCGCTGCTGGAGAGATTGAGTCACCGAAGGACAAGTCTGAAAAAGTGTACAGGGAGTAATTACCGCAAAAACTTGCAAAAAGAAGAAGGAGAAACGCCTCTCCCCAGAGGTTTGTAAAGCCCCTGGAAAACTATAAGAGGGGGCACGGCCCATTTTGAAGTGGAGTTGCCTGAAGGCGGCTCTAAAGATGGCAACGTGGAGCTCTTTTGCCGCATGAGAATGTTGAGGGGAGCTCTTCCACCGGGTGAATGTGTGTCTTGTCTTACCCGGTCCTCCCCAACACCTAGCGAGGACGAAGCTATGCTTGGAGGCAGATGTCCATGCGCCTCCGGTCGCCCACAAGTTCCTGTACTTGTAGCTATGTTATCAGTTTATACAAAGAAAATATTGCATATAAATTAGATACTATGACCTCCCAATGTTTTATATGTGTAATAGGAAAAGGTGCGTTGAGTCGACGGCGTAACCCACCTCGTTCCCAATACTTTTATTAGCCGGCGTAATTTAGCCCCTGGCAGCAGATATGGACCTCACGATGTAACCTGCTACTCGACTAAAGAGGACGAAAGTGCGCCAGAAAGCAAGAACCTCAGTGGCTAGAAGAAGAGAGTAAAGATAGGCGGCTGCACTAAAGAGTACAAGAAGTCATCGCCTATTATTATCATATACTGGGGTCAGGTTATTCCAAGATGTCGTGCAGTCCTCCCAGACACCATGCCTACCGAACCTAACTCTGTCCAGGTGAGAGCAGTTCCTCGCGGTACCGAATGCGGGTAGAAAAAAGGTTAAGGGGATATTCGTAATGATAGGAATAAATAAATACTTAGATAATAATAATAATAAATAGGAATAAAGTAGCCTTGAGAGGGAGCGAGGGGCAACCAACAACTTTTCCCGGCCCCATCCTCTTCTCCTGTCTTCCCATCGAATGCTCATTTTATGGGGCTTTGATTAAGTTTGTTGATTTCCTTCTTGGTAGGTAGGCTCTTTACTAACGTATACTATACTTTGTCTTGTTTCCTTCATCTTCCTTGGTCATTATTTGTTTTTCAGGGACTATTTCTGACGAGAGTAGTTTGTCATGGTGTAGCAGCTGACATCTTTGCTAGCTCTTACAAAAGCTCGTAAAGATGCAGTTGGCATTTTCCCGTCTAAAAAAAATTTGCATCTCACCCCTTAAAATTCAATTGTACAACATTCGATAATATTTACCCCATACGATTACCATATTATATGTACGCTTCTCTCCAAACAATTACACCCCTCGTCTGACGCATTTCAAACCATCCAATCAGTGTAAACCTCCTCTTTCCTGCCTCACTCGAACTTTCATTCTTTCACTTGCTGGGTGCCTACCCGCCGGATAACGTCAGTAATAGTCTATATTCTAATAATCAGCTTTATCGAATATCTTAAGTGTTACGAATGTAATTCCATCATTTCTTTACATATCCAGTTTCCCCTGAGGTTATAATTCATGCAAAGTTCAGGGGCTATAACATAAGATTTTCCAACTATAATCTATAAAAAATAATTTTCCACATTGCTATACCATTAATATTAATGTAAACCAACTCGTATTAATTCCCGTTGTATCGAATAATATTCTTTAACCACTCAAATTATTAATTCATTTATAATCAGTCATAATTTAACTTCAACTGTGTGTTTCTATTTTCTTTCTTACTCTTTGTTATACTTATGCTCTTTCATTGTTAAGTTTTAAAAATAAACCTTGTTAAAAATTACAACCAGTACTTGCCTTGAAACTACCCGGTTACCTTAGTCACGCCCTGCCTCGTTTTCTCTGTTCTAACGCGTTCTCATCCATTCCTTCATTTAAAGCAAGGTTAATAACTCTTATCTAGGCTAGTTTAGTCATTAACCAAACCCCATCTTATGGATTAATGGAACCCTATTTTTTCATACATTCTTATCTAACATTGTAAAGAGGGGCTTAGCAAAATTATGCGCGCAAATTATGCACGTAAGAAGTTCCATAGGCATTTCGCTTGAGACTGTGACATGGGTCTTCGTCTCCTTTTTGCCTCAAAAGTTGTGCTACTGCATTTGAGGTATTTTTTATCATTTGGTTGGGTAAAATTCTTCCACAAGTGCCCTCTTTGTTCACATTCAAAACATTTTTGTTCATTTTCTCCACATTTTTTGGTAGTGTGATTCTCCATATTGTAATAGTTGAAGCACTGGTGCATGTTGATGTGCTTCTCTCTTTGCATATTTTCTAGAGGAATTCTCAGCTAAACATGATTAATCCCTTTTAGCAGATCTTGTTCACCATTTCCGTCTCCTTGCACATAACTTTGAAAACGCGCGTATGATTTCCGAAGGTAAGTTCTTCGTGTATTTTCACTCATGGTTAATTCTCTGCGATTTCCGTCTTGATATCTTTTTTTTTTGTCAGTCCACCTACATATTTATTTTCTGACATATGAGGCTCTTGTTTGATAGGCTTTGAGGAGAAATTCTTGGGAAAGTCCAATTTTTTTTAGTTTTCACTCCTTCCGCGGATACTAATTTATCTACATCGCACTGGGCGTGGCAGATTACGATATACTATGATTCGGATTAGAGTAACTAGAAATATCCGCGTAGTCTCTTAAGAGTTTGCCTTTTCCCAGTTTGCTTCCGTTCTAAATGGTCATTAAGGGCGTAGGGCTCGTATTATAAAATAGGTAGGCTTGTGACATCCATTTCACAGGATTTAATAGGCCCAGCGAGGAACTCCACAAATGGACGCTCGGTGCATTCATTAAATCGTAAAAATTGCTATGTGGGCAAATTAAGGAAATAATATGCCCAGTGGAATAAACAAAGAAACTAAGAACAATTAAAAAAGAAACAAAATATATGTGAGGCAAGCAGTCGTTAGAGTCGCGCGGAAACGAACCCTAGAAACAGCTACCAAAGGTGACCCCCTGAACAAATACGAGTATCGCGCATGAACAAACATACGCGTGTTGTGAAGATTTATCAGCCGACGGAAGGATACAAAGCAAACTAGAAAAGTATAAGCTTTGACCAGAGAAATTTCCCAGAGATCTGCGAAAAACAATTCCTTATAATAAAGATTAATCTTTAGGAAATATGTAGGCACAACAGGTAGACAGAGCTGTCGGAAACTCCGCCTAAGGGGTGGAAATAACGAACAAACAAGATCACCTGCTCCGCCTCACGGATAAGTTAAGGTCATGGCCCTTGGAGATGATATATATATATATATATACATATATATATATATATAGAGAGAGAGAGAGAGATAGATAGATAGATAGAGAGTGAGAGAGAGATTAATTATTCATTAGTAATTATTCATCAGGCCCAAAACGTTCAATATTCACCAGTTAAGAAAATAGTTTGTATTTATTTCATCCGCTCGTTAAATCTCCCTCTTCTCGTCCATCCGTCGTGAAGTCCAGCCTCAACGCTAAGTAGGCCCAAAGAAGTAAGTGGTCACCGGTTGTGGAGTGTTCCTCTCCCAAGGAGGTAGGCTCTGTAACCGGTGAGCCCTAGGAAGACGGAGAAGAAGAGGCTTTGTGACTTTGTCCACTAAAAATGAAGAGTTTGCCACCTCACACCTCGGTCGAGTCACCCTCTTTTACCAGTACCCCCTCCCCTAAACCGGTGACCCTCTTTTCGGCCGGACAAGTGAAGGGGACGAAAAAATGGACACATCAAGCCATTGACAAGCAGAACTTAAAGATGTAGAAATCATCTACGGAAACACAGTTGAACCTACTGTCAGGGTAAGAGGCAGAGGAACTGGCGAACTCTATCATCGTTGACCTATTATTTTGAAGGAGCAGCTGTAGAAGGAGGCATTTCTACCTACCGGACTTCTGCAGGCAAAACTGGAGCAAGTTGAAGACACACGTTTACGCCATACGTTCGGCTACAGTTTAAATAATTTACTAATAACAAGCGTAGAAAGTGTTCCAGTGATAATTAATTTAACTGCCTAAATTTAGTTTTTAAAGAGGTGAACAGTAAATGTCCGGTGATGTAGAAGGAATATCGGTTCTGCTAGCCCGAAGTAAAATATACAAGCCATGTAAATTAATTGTACATAGTTGGTGTATATGTGAAAAAAAAAGAGTTAGCTTAATATGCATAAGATATTTATAAGATACTGATGCAAAATATTAATGTTATACGAGTATATGTTTAACTTGTACAATAACAACAAATAAGCCAAAAGTGCGTTGCAAGGCAGGATAGGCTCCATGTTAAACCCTCACATTTGAGTATCATAGTAACTCTATAAAGCCTTGGGACGGCACCAGTGAATGAAATAATGATGCAAAATAATAATCTTATATATGTGATATTTGTAAAATAGCAATGCATAGTTTTGTCCATGTAAGTAACAGGCCAAAAGGGAGGTTGCAAGGCAGAATAGGCCCCATTTTGAAACTCTCTCATATGAGTATGATGAGAACTCTATAAGGCTTTGTAACGACACCAGGGAATAAAATAATGATATAAAATTTTAATGTTATATAATATCTTTGTGAAAATAGGAATATATAGTTTTCGTCCAGATAAGTAAATGAAAAGGAAAGTTACGTAGCAAAGGGAAAATTGGCTTCATGTAGAAACCCCCACACATGAATATCAGGAAAACTCTATGAAGCATTGTAACAGCACTAGCGAATAAAGTAATGAAGTAAAATTATGTTATTTATGATTGCTTTGTATATGTAGTAGTAGGAAAAGAGAATGAGACACGATTGTAAGATAAAAATATATATTGTGCATTAAATAGCAGAACATGGCATAATGAATAGGCCCGTTGTATGTACCGATGTATGTGCATGCAAATTTCAATGCCTAATATGTTAAAAATACTGTTAGATATTAGGTCTGCGTGAAGTACGGACTTAATGTGTATCTATCTATGTATTTACAATGTGTTATTTTTCAGTAACTCCATTACTAGCATGGGAATCCTGTAGGGCTCGTTTTCTAAAATGGGGAGGCGTTTGGAACCCAAATTGCATTATTTAATAATCCCTCCGAGGAAATCCACAAATGGACGCTCGTAGATTTATCAAATGCTAAAAATTGCTATGTGTGTAAATTAAGGAATTAATATGCCAAGTGAAATAAATAATAAACTTAAGAGAATTAGAAAATGAAACAAAATATAGATCAAATTGTACAAAAAAATGTGAATCAAGGGGTCGTTAAAGTCGTGTGGAAAAACAGGAACATACACAGCTATCAAAGTTGATCACCTTAACAAATACGAGGATCGTACACAAACAAACATACAAAGGAGACTACAAAGCAAGCTCAACAAATAGGGGCTTTGACCAGAGAACCCCGTAAGGGACGCGGTGATTTGCCATCCTGGCCGCCGTGCTGACGGGATCCAGCGCTCCGTCCGGCCCCAGCTTAGCCTCTCTTTCTATCTTCAGATAGTCTGTATTTCTCCCCTACTTCGTCACTTTTCATACAACCTCTCTCACAACTTTCTCTGGTCAGCCTCTAATTTTACAGGGTAGATGCTGACCTTCTTCTCAAGCCAACCGTCCCGGATCGGGGCTGAGGGGGGAGGGGACAACGTTCCCTAACCCCTGAGCTCCGGTTCGGAATGTTTTTTTTTAACAACCTGCTTCATCCCCACCCATACCTTCCTCACATCCCTTTTCCTTTCTTCTTCACACTCGTATCAGTTTCACGCCGTGTCTAAGGTGAAGCCGCCATGCCGATGGAGCCGCCATGCCGATGGACTGCCAGGCCACCAGGTGGGAGGGGTGGTCCCAAATGGCGGCGCCTGGCTCTGCCACGCCTGTAAGCACCTCTTGCAGTGCGGGCTGAAGCGAGAGGTGATGCGCGATTGCATCCCGTGTAATAAAGGGGGTCACCATGCCCATGTATGAGAAAATTTAAAAAAAACCCAAATCTGTCCATAATTCCCCTTGCTCATCAACGGAGCAACCCTCGGGCAGCTCCACGAAAAAATGGAGGTCCCCCGCTGTGCTTGCACAGGGGACCCTTCATATTTCTTTATCTGGAGAGGAGGCTTACTCCTCTCCTACGCCTACGGGTGTAGGGGACTCCCCCTAACCCCCTTCTCTGGAGGTGGTTTCGGCCACCTCCATGATTCCAGCGGCAGTCCCTCATTTTTTTTCCAAGGGGACTGCCAAAATAGCCAGTAGGCAGCCCATAGCGAACAGCAACCCATCAAAGTGGCTCGGTAGGGCAAACCCCGTTAAAGGAGAAGGGGAAAGCCAGGCCCCTTCGGTCGCTTCCCTCAAAAGACCTGCTGGCAAGAATATTAAACCTTGCCGGGGTCAAGGCCTGTGCCTACCCACACAAGACTGGTAACGCTGCCAAGGGAACCTGCGATGTCCTGGGAGGGGTTGGCCAACTGAAGGCCCCTCCTGTGATAGACATGGTGCTCGAGGAAACCCAGCCCCAGACGGTAGGGCCTTCCATGGGGGGGGGGAGAATCTGGGCTCGGCGCCAAGTACCGAACCCGAATCCGCCCCTATGCAAGTTCCTCCTAAAACGGCTGAGGGCTCCGAGGCAGTACAAGGAGGGGAGGGATCTCCTCCAACCGGTGCCCCTGCGACAACCAGGACCTTCCTCATTTCGGAGAGGGACCTAGCTGAGGCCGGTCCATCTGGCCTAGGGGCTTCGAAAGGCGGAGGTGAGAAGCGGATCCATTCCCCGCCCTCATCTCCAAAAAAGAAAAGGACGAAAAAGACAAAAAAGACTAAGAAGACTCGGGGCTCCTCTCCATCCGCGAGGGCTACGGGGATGGATGGGTCTGCTGCCACTTTGGCAAGCGACCAAGCCAAGATCAGCATATACGGCCCATCTACCCTCCAGCTGCGGAGCCCCTGACTACGACAAATATCAAAAGTGCACAGGGCGGAGCTTCGATGACATCGGGGCCCCTGATTAAGAAATTACCTGGCGATTTCGAACCCGCTGGCTTCAAACGCTTCCTCATCATTCGCTTCACTGATCGCATCATGTTGGCCAAGGGCAATAGGATCCATCAGAGGAGAGGATTAGCTAGTGAAATTGGTAGAGAGCCGAAGGTGACCCGTTTCTCGGACGGAAGCCTTCTGGCGAATGCGGCGAATCCCACCGAGGCGGCCAAGATATGTGCTCTTCGGACACTTGATGGCACCCCGGTGAGTGTGACACCGCACTCGACCATGAACTTTGTGAAAGGAGTAGTTTATGCGAGGGTACTCGTTGACTACTCCATTGAGGACATCACCTTAGAGCTGGCCGACCATGGGGCGGTCAAGGTCGAACGTGTGATGAAAAAACAGGGAGGAGGCTCAAGACCGACCCCTACACTCTTCGTCACGCTCAACTGTGACAAGCTCCCTGAGTCGGTGCGTGCCGGTTGTTACCGCTACCATGTGAAGGCATTTGAGCCACTGCCGCGAAGGTGCTAATACTGTCACCGCTTAGGCCATACGAATCGTTCTTGTAGACGTGCAAAGTCATAGTCACCCAAAGTTTGTGTAAATTGCTCCAAGGCCGCACGCGATAAGTATAAATCGCGTGTGGCCAAGTGTGTCAATTGCGGAGAGCCGCACCCCGCTTCTTCGCAGCAATGTGGTACATATCTCCTTAAGAAAGAAATCCTGGCCGTTCAAGCCCAGGATCGACTATCATTCCGCGAGGCTAAGGACTTAGTCCAGGCGCGCCCGGCTCTGCCTGGGACGTCATATGCCTCAATAGTTATAAGGCACCCTCTGCTCCTGGTCCATCCAGGCCAACGAGCACGGTTGTTTCCTGCGCCCATTCGGAGCCCTTTTGCGGGCTATACTCAACCTGGGTGCCCCCTTGGTAAAGCTGGTGGCAAAAAAGGTTCCTACCCAGCCCCAGCTAAAACCAGGGCTCTCCCCTCTTCCCCCAGCGTGACCGTTTCGCGTAAGGCGAAACGGCCACGCGCCTCCACCGAGTCGTTAGACTCACAGGAGGCAACACCCCTGAAGATGGTCGCTAGGCCATCTTCCGTGGTTCCTAAAGCTGTAGCCCGAAAGGAGCTTCCGCTCTTTTGCCCACGCCTAGTGGTGGAGCGGGTGGCTCGGAGACGGTGGTTCCTCGAAAAGAGGGCCCTTCGGGTCCAAAGCACCAACGCCCGCCTAAGGTTTCGAAGGGGGAAGGAAAAGACTCGCAGGGCGAGCCAAACCTCCCCCAATAAGTCCTCGGAGGCGACAGCGCCTTGAGCGCTTTGTCCGGCCAACAACGCCCGGGGTTCTGCCTCCGGAAAGCGTACGGTCATTCCCGTCAGGGTCTTCTGTTCGAGGAGGGCCCCTGCTTCTCCTCCGAGCTAGGCCTGGAGGGCATATTCCTGCAATGGTATTGCCGTGGAATCCAGGCCAACTGGGAAGAGCTGCGCAGGCTCGTCTCTTCCTGTTAACTTTGTGCTATCTTTGTGCAGGAGACCATGCGAGGCACGTCCCCCCTGCCCACCCTCCTAGGGTATAAGGGTCTTGCGACCCCACTACCACGAGATGGCCGGGCTGGGGGATGCGCGGTTTACACCCGGCATGATGTCTCCGTTCTTCCTTTCTCTTTAGATACCTCCTTTCAGGCAGTGGCTGTGCAGCTGCACCTGGATAGGAGGTATACTATCATTTCTGCGTACATTCTACCGTCAGCTGACTTCGACGCGGGGGACTTCCGCCGCGTCGTGGCACGGTTGCCGAGGCCTTATCTCTTGCTTGGAGATCTGAACGGCAGGCATCCTCTCTGGGGAGATTACTCCATAAATCGCAGGGGACAAGTCCTTGCCGATCTGATCGAAGAGCTTGAGATGGGTGTCCTAAACGTGGATGAGTTTACGCATCACTGGCCCAGAACTGCTTTATTTTCTTGCCTTGACCTATCTGTGTGCTCTTCGGAAGCACAGCCTGATTTTGATTGGGGGGTGGTCGATGACCTCCATGGTAGTGATCACTTTCCCATTCAAATATCATTTTCAGGGCAACTGCCGCCTGAGATCCCACCTCGGTGGTGCTTGGCGCGGGCGCGGTGGCCTGCATTTCAGGAAATGACTGAATTCTCTATCTCCGTCGAGGAGTTTAAGTCGGTAGTTGTGGCCGTTGAGTTCTTCTCCGGCAACCTCATCGCCGCGGGCCTGACTACTATTCCTAGGACGTCTGGCCGTTTTGCACGCTGACCACTCCCATGGTGCTCGGCCGAGTGTTAGATGGCCTTCAAACAGAAGCGTTATGCCTACATGCGCTATAAGTGCCGCCCGAACGATTTCACTGTCGCTGAATTTCGTCGGGCTAGGGCTTTACCGGTATATCTCGAAGCACGCCAGCCGCTCTTCTTGTTGGGCATACGTCTCTTCACTTAACGGGAAGACCCCTTTAGCAGAGGTGTGGAAGCGAGTAAAAAGGATTCGGGGCAAGTTCTTGCAGGAGCCCCCTCCCGTTCTCCAGGAGAATGGGACCGCAATCCCGGACCTCGCGTCTGTGGCGGAATCCTTCGCGCCCTTTTTTTTCTCATTCTCTAGCCGGGATGCTGCTCCGCCATCATTCAATGCACGTCGTGATGTCGCGGAAGGCCACCGGCTGGACGTAAGCTCCAGAGGCGCAGAACTCTTCAACGACAAGTTTACTGTGAGTGAGTTGCGCTCAGCTATTGCTGCGTGCGCGGAGACCGCCCATGGTCCGGACGATGTCCTGTACGCCATGCTTCGACACCTGGGTGAGCGAGGAATGGCCTTTCCGTAAGATTTGTCAAACAGGATCTAGGGGGAGGGTCTTTTCCCAGATTCCTGGCGAATCGCTACTGTGCTCGCCTTTCGCAAGCCGGGGAGAGATCACTCTACTCCGACCAGTTTCCGCCCAATCTCTCTCACCCTGTTGCGTGTGCATGTTGATGGAGAAATTGGTAAATGTTAAACTAGACTTTTTCCTGGACAGCGGAGGCCATCTGTCTTCTGCACAGTGCGGCTTCCGCAACTTCAACTCCACGTCGGATGCTCTGCTCCGACTGAAAAATGCCGTCTGTAAGGCTTTCCTTCGTAGACAGCACTACGTTACGGTTTTTTTCGATCTGGAGAAGGCCTATGATAGCGCATGGCGATAGGGTATTATGGAGTCTCTCCACACGATGGGGGCTAGGGGACGCTTCGCAGTCTTTATATCTGAATTTTTGCGAGATCGTGGAATCCACGTACGGGTGGGGGAAGCTCTCTCCGGCCCAAAGGAGCAGGAAGAAGGTGTCCCGCAGCGAAGTGTCCTCAGTGTCACACTCTTTGCCCTGAGCATCAACGGCTAAACTTTGCTGCTGCCAGAAGATGTTCTCGCTTCGCTTTACGTGGACGACCTTTTGATCTTTTTTGGCGCAGCCCAGATGCCAACTCTGGAGCGTCGACTCCAACAGGCATTGAACCGCGTCTCTCGCTATGCCGAAGCGCACAGGTTTCGGTTTTATTTGGCCAAGACTAAGGTGGTGCACTTCTGCCGCCATCCACGGCTCTACCCCGACCCAGATTTGTTTCTTAATGGGGTGCGCCTGGATGTGGTTGAGTTGCACCGTTTATTTGGTCTTGTATTCGACCGACGAATCACCTGGAAGGCTCATATTCGCAGCCTTAGGGTCTCTTGTACCCAGGCCATGGATATTCTCCGTTTTGTGACGTTCAGCGCTTGGGGCGCTGATAGGGCAACTGCCCTACTCTTTATCGATCCTTTATTCATTCGAAGTTCGAAAACATAGGCGAGTTTTATGCATGCGCAGCCGAGCGTTTATTGCGGAAGGTGGATTCGATCCACCAAGCCGGCCTTCGCCTTGCGACCGGTGCCTTCCGCACTTCCCCCATTGAGAGCCTGTTGGTCGATGCTGGGGAGATGCCACTCGCTCTGCGTCGCGTGCAGTGCATAACTCGCCTGTACGCACGAGCCCGGCTTTTCCCTTAGTCGCCAACAGCTGTCACTGCATCCAGAGCTGATCTCGACGGTGCCTATGCCGCCAAGAGACGCCAGTCATACCATAAGCCCTTTGCGTTTAGGGCCAGGAAACTCCTTCGAAAGCTAGATATAACTCTCGGCTATTTGGCTATTTGTCGCCACGCCTCTGCTCCCAAAGCTTGTACTGCGCGAGGAGTATTGCGTTCTACCTTTTTTGAGCACACCTCGTGTCACGCTGGTACCGTGCCAGTGTATACGGATGGCTCCAAGTTCCAAGAGGGGGTCGGCTTCCACGCCGTATCCCCTCTGTTTGAAGTCAGCGGAGCTCTGCCAGGCGCTGCGTCTGTCTTCACGGCCGAGCTGGTGGCAATACACCACTCGGTACGGGAGATTACGCGACGTGCCCGGTCGGAGACCGGATTGTGATCTATAGCGACTCACAAAGCTCCCTGAGTGCTCTCGGGGCATTGGAATCTACGCATCTCCTGGTTTGCGATATCCGTGACGCCACGGTTTTGGCAAACTGGGTAGATGTCGAGATTATCTTCTGCTGGGTTCCGGAGATGTTGAATTGCGGGAAATCAGCGCACCGATGAGGGCGCCAAAGAGTCCGCGAGGACTCTGCGACCGGACCGGCGTTTGCTCTTCCTCACACTGACTACATGGCAGAAATACGGGCAGCTCTTCGGACTGCTTGGCAAAGAAGATGGGAGACGGTCGAAGGGAACTTAAAGTTGCGTGCCATTGCGCCGCGACTGTTCCCATGGACCTATCCCCCAATGCCGCGACGGCTTAAGGTCGCTTTCTGTCGTCTCTGAATCGTAAACACTCGTGTGACGCATCGGTATTTGATGGAGCGTTCGCCTACGCCCTATTGCGACGACTGCGTCGTCTCCCAGCCTGGGTGATCTTCGTGCACGTTACCTGTCCTGGTACAGAGATAGGCGGGGTAGGTACCGCCTGTCGCTTGTACTTGGGTCGAGTGCGTGCACCATGACTGGTGGACTGATAGACTTTTTAGGGGAGGCCGGCCTTCTCCCTTGTATTTTTTTTGTAGGTTTTTGGGGGGTCCGGGGGAGCAGGATCTCCCCGCGAAGCAGGCGCTTGCTTCCTTTCCTCCTTTTTTTGGTGTTTTTCGTCTCTTTAATTTTATTTTAAAGTAGCCTACAACGAGGCCAGTTTTAATACGGCGACTAATGCCCAAGTAGGCAGTCGCCAGATGAGCCCTTAGAAAAATAAAAAATGACCAGAGAAATTTCACAGATATCTGCAACAAGCGATTCCCTATAATAAAGATTAATCTATGGGAAATATGTATGCCCAACAAGTACAGAGAAGTGTCGGAAACTCACGAACAATTCAAGATCACGCCCCTAAGACGAAACATATATATATATATATATATATATATATATATATATATATATATATATATATATTTATATATATATATATATATATATATATATATATATATATATATATATATATATATATATATATAGTGAGAGAGGCACTCACACACACACACACACTCTCATGATTCATTAGTAATTATTCAGAATGCGGTAGTTATTTCACTCCCTTAGTAGCATTGCGGCTATTTACTCGCCTACGTCCTGCTTCCATCAGACTCTAATACTTCGCTTAGAACAGAAAGCCTACACATTGACCGCAAACAACTCGAGACGTGACCACTTGCCTTTTTAGCAGACCAATTTAAGACTAAAGTTATTCCTTTGCTGTGTCCTTTCAAAGTCATTTACTTACCCCGATCACAAGGACACCTTCGGTTAACCCAGCCTTTCTAATTTCAAGCCTCGGTCAAACGAACCCCATCTGCGCCGAAGCCTACCACAAGAACGTACCGCGCCCCTAGTAATTCGCCTGGAACCCCTCCCTCCCTATAGGGGTACTCAGAGGCATTCGAGCCTACCTCATTTCGCTGGGGCGGGATGCGTTCCCGGCATTTCATTATTTATCAATAGCCCTAGACCCTCATTTTGTGTTGGTCTCTCTTCGATTATTTTTTTTCTTCTTCGGCTTTCCCTACAACCTGAAAAGAGAATTTTATTCCGGCTTGTTTTTTATTCCTTTTGAGCAACCTTTTGGTCCCAGATCACAATCTTATTTGAGAAGCACTACTCGGCCAACCTAACCAATGATGCCTAATTATATTAGGTGCCTACACTAAATTTTGTCGTCGTGGTCTTTATGACCGACTTTCTTCTCGCCACCTAAAGGGTCCTTCTCTGGTTGTTCTAAACGTTTTGGTTGTCGAGATATGTTGCTTAATGTGTTTGATAAAAGTATATAAATTTAGTAAGCAAGTTGGCAAAAATACGGATATAGCCCCGTTTAGGGTCACTACTCCCTCCATTTAAAACACGAGCGATCTCCAATCAGTCCAGTGGATACAGTATATTTCTTATTTCTTCGGTTTCCTGGTAGGAAGATTCGATTGATAGCACATTTGTCAATGTTGCCTCCATTACTAGGCGCTCAGCTATTCTTGCGGGATGCATAAAAAAGCTATCAGACCGAGTTGGTCTCCAGTCCCCTCTCCAGAGTGGGAGAGGGGGTGGAGAGTGGCCCCCGTTTGCACCTCTTTTAACTTTCACTTCCTTTCCATCCACCAAGGAAAAAAGTAGACCAATATAGCGAAGGGTCGGCGGAGGCCGGTTTATACCTTTTTTAATTCTTTTATTCCACTCTTATATCTTCATAAAGGTAGCAGGAGAAATGCCTAATCTGTTAACTTTTACAGTTTCTCCTTCATTCGAGTGTTTAATAACATTTATGCCGTTATGTGCTTTAAGATATATGACCTTTATGTTGCTTTTTATATTGTATATATTGCGGTGTTTGTTTGTTTTGTATTTTTTTATTTATTTTTATTTAATTTTTTCACTTTTAATTTTCACCTTTCATTGAGTTGTCTAATTTTGAGTTAAATTTTCCTCTTACACTTACTTCCCTTTGAGCATATCATTTCACTTTTATTTTTCACTTTTCACTTCACTGATTTTTGTATTTCATTTTATTAATTTGCAATTAAGTTCACTTCATAGTATCATTTTAATTTTATGTTGTTTGTATTTTCTGTTCGCTTTGAGTCTTTTTGTTGTCAATTCACTTATCGCTTGTTCATTTTCAGGTTGTTTTGTTTAATTCCCTGATCTTATCTTTGTATCTTTCGGGTATTCTTCTGAAGCAGACTTTATAGGTTATTTTTGCTTATGGTCTGAGTGAGGGGATGCCCTCGAAGGACCACCGTGAGAGGAAGACCACTCATAAATACCCCTTTCTTCTTTCAAGACCACGTGCGCCTAGCGTAAGGACTTTAGAAAGTTCGAAAAAGAATCAGTCCCGCGCTAAATCACCCGTCACAGCTGTGTTTGTTTTCGGTCGACACTCGCCCCCCCCCCCTCACCTGCGATAACACCGTGCGCAGCCATCTTATCTCTAACCTATGCTTCCCAGGGATGTATATTCCCCCTTGAGGGCAGCTACATTAACCCTTCTCCCATATCACGAAGCAGGTTTTATCGTCTGGACTTTATCACAAAGTGTGTTTGCTTATACTGGCACCGACAATCCTCTAGGGACGGCCAAGCCTTGAGTATCTATCGCACCAGCAACCCGGCTATTTAATCCTAAGCTCGCCATATCTCGAGGAGATTAAAAGCCCACCCTTCCCTCCGTTTAGAATGCCTGTCTATTTCCCGTGAAACCCTGTAACCCGTGTTCGAGTAGTACTCCGTCGAAGATCTCGCCAGCCGATCTACCTTCGTTAAGTTTTGGCTCCTGTTTAGAGAAAAGTTATCGAGCCCCCTTCTTCCCGGATAGTTGTGCAGTCCTCTCATCTTCACCACCCCTTCAAGATTCCCGTTCTTTCGGGCTGAACTCCCTGCCGATCTGCAGAATCGTCTCGAGTTGAGATTACGTCTATCTGGAGAAGAGAGAATCTCATTCTTCATGACGAAGTAATCAAACCCCATCTTCGAGTCCTCCTCGTCAGAACTCAAGGAAGTAGGTATCTTGAAGACCTACAGCGTTGTCTTCCCCCCCCCTCCCTCCAATTCGCCTGCGCTTAAAGGTAAAGTGATCTTATATTGTCATTCCCAGATTACCTCGTTAATTTTCACCCGCATTCACCTTTGATTTGACTTGCCTTAGCCTAAATTGCAATTACTTCCTCTCGTTCGAGTTAACTTTAATTTTGTCCTCTGTCATATCATAAATCAACATAATTCATTTAACTACCTTTATTGAGTAATTTGTTCACCTCTTTTGTATATATATATAAATTTCTTTATTTTATTATATATATTAAAATTGTATTTTGGGGTGTTCTTCTTTATGTATCCTTTGAACTGCAACTTTGTAAGCCATTAGTAAAAACCTGGTCAACCGTCAATCGCACTCTCTATTAATCACCCCAGAACCTATCTCAAGAGGCCTTTGTTCGGCTGTCTTCCCGTGCTTGTGTACGACTATGTGCGCCGAGCTAGTCTACACAGGCATACCTCGACAGTCTGCATATATGTTTTTGTCTGTTTTCCTTTCTTCGTTCCTTTTGTGTAGAGTTCACGTAAAAAAATAAGGGTGATTCTTCAATTCTCGGCTGATGTCTTCCGATAATGTTAGTGTGTTGTGAAAATGTTGGAGGTAATTCTTTAATTTTCCTCCAGATTTTTTCCACTTTCATCTTAATGTTGATATTGAGGGCTTCTATTCCTGCCTTGTGGTGCACACTCCGCTGACTTTTTCGCTATCTTCTGCTCGTGTTAGTAATTAAGGAAAGAGCTTTACTTTGGATCCTCTGTAGTACAATTTTTAGTAGCGTGCGAGTCTAGTCGCGGGATAATCTACATCTCAATATATCGGTCGGTCGGTCCCCGTTTTGCTTTTTTGTTTTTCTAATAACATTGTGACTACCCAAGCAATTCTAACGAAATTTGAAACCCCGATGTTGTTTCGAATGATATAATTGCCAAAGACCAACCAAGGTTATCCAGGGAATAATTTTGAAAGGCTTATGTTGTTTTAAATTCTCATTGGAATGATATGTTTGACGAAGTCCTCCTAAGGTTGGCCAGGGAATGATTTTGTTTTGGCTATAACATCATAACTATTTGCCCCATTCTAACGAAATTTAAAACTCTTATGTCGTTTTACATTCTCTTTCGAATGATATAATTACCAAAGACCCACCAAGGTTAGCCAGGGAATAATTTTGTTTTGGCAATAACATCATAACTATCCGGCCAATTCTAACGAAATTTGAATAACGTAGTCCTCAGGATAGATAAGAGCGTATCCTATCCTGGAATAAGATTTATTTACCTCTTTCTCGTCCTTTTTTCGTCTCTTACCTGTAAATGCCTATTTGCATTTACTTTCTTTGAGTGCCTTGATGACGTCATCATATACTTATATTTTCCGATGGATATCCAACATTTCTTTTGTTTTTGGTTATTGCTTTCTTCACTAGTTTCCTCGCTGCTTCTTGTTTCTTCTTCGCTTTTGTCTTCTTAAGTATTTATTGCTGTTGTTGTTGGTTAAAACGCTTAATTTCAGGATTTCGAATGAAGAAGGGTTCTCTTGAAACTACATTTTCTTCATCTCATTCTTCTCAAGCATCATATTCAATGTAGTTGTGAAGGTTTTTGGCTTCTTTATAATCAAGAAATGCGAGTATAGGATGCACGTCAGTATTTCCTTTGATGTTCTTTGTGGCACTGTCTTATGTCTGAGCTTCCTTTATTTATTTAACAATGGTTTTTGTCATTCCATCATACGTTGCGTTTCTTTTCTTTTTATTTTCGTGTTTTGATTCCTTCTCCATCCTTTCTATTCTTTCATTTTGGGAGGCATACTCTGACCATGGTTTTGTATGGTCTGTGGCAGTTAATGCCTTTTTTGTTGTCTCTTTACATTCTCCCCATTCATGATCTTTTTCCAGAAACGAACATATGGTGTCCTTCTCTGTGCAATGTCGTGTAAGGTTGTCTTCCATCTTATAGTACCTAAAGCATATTTGGGTGTTTATATGCTTTTCATGATCGATATATTCTAGGGAAATCCTCATGTTGAACATAAGTAAGTCTTGTTAGTTAATTTTTAAAGACAATTCTGTTATTGTATACACAATTTTGAACACATTTTTGTGCTCTCTAAATTTAATGATTTTGTGTGATGAGACGCGAAGAGGGCTTACATGCCTTCTATTTGGTCATAACTACGACCATTGGTTAATGTTGCGTTCTGATTAGTCCACTTAATGTGAGGAAGAGGTCTGACCAGTCCTCTGTTAGACTTAAATTTGCGGTCGCGTGGACCTGCCGCTCATTGTTCCACCTAAGTAACGGTGGTGAGGATCTTCAGAGCAAGTAAGTGACGACCTACTTAACAGCTGCTCAAATCATGTTTATAAAACTGGAGCTAGTTTTCAGGCGCTTGTTATTGCTTATAAAGGCCGCCTCTGTCGCTTTGTTCCTCGCACCACTGACATGTATACAACACGGATCCCTCGTTTTTACTCTTAGGGCCATAGGGCGACAGATGTGTACGATTTTGATCCCTGCCTTTATTGATAAAGCCGAAGTAGGACCGAACTTTTTGCCCACTGTCTGTACGTTGTAGCTTGTGGGAACAGAGATGAAGTTCTTTTCCCCATCGTTGGCTTCTTGGGATTTGCTCCGAAGGATTTCAATGGCCTCTTGCCTTTTTATCACGGCTAGCAGGTATTCAAATGGGTGAATTTTACTCTTCCTCCTCGAGTAACTCTCGGCTACATATTCTCTGTGCACACAGTAAGAAACCAATTATGATACCACTCTTTTTCCTCACTCATCCTCTTTGCCTGTTTATTTTATTGTAGGATGTAGTTAGTTGATTCGCCCCAGGAGATCCTTGTGTTTCAGGTGCCAGTGCGTTATAAAAAGTACCTCGTCCACGCACAGGAACAACTTTTTTTGTCGCTAGTACTTCTCTTATTAGGCCTTCTTCCAGTTTATCCATCAATAGACAAGCTAGAACTGAAAATAAGGGAAGGCCATTGCCATCCTACACACTTGTCTGTATTTCTGCCCATAGAAGGTTAAATGTTGAATATCACACAAAACTCCACGAGTTCTTGGATGTCATGAGGAGTAAGAGCAAGCTGGTCACCTATATCACTCCATTCCCAAGGCCATAACCTTTCATTGGGAACGTTCGTGAAGAGTTAAGAAACACCTAAGCTAGGGAGATTATTGTCCCTAAAAATGATGACTTTAAGCCTTTTCTATAACACCTGTCAAATTCTTCAGCTACACTCCAAGACGAACAAACTCAACATGCTATTGAGGCCCATCACTTCTGGAGTAGACAGCGTCCCACACAGACTAACTAAAAGACTGGCTCATCCATTTAGGGGCGCAAAGAAGGTGGTCCTTGAGGACACGAGCTTAAAAGACGGTGGAGGTGCCAAATAGATATTGGCCTATTTAGCTAAGGTGGTCGAGGAATAATTCTCTAATAAGAAGAAAAATATGGACCCATAGTTGGCTCAAAGAAATATGGATTGGCCTGACACAGAATCATTACAGATTGCTTACATAAGGAGGAATAACAAAAAACATCGGGGAGAGATCAACACCAAACTGAGAGTCTAGGGTGATTGGTAATAATGAAATGATGGGGACGCCCCCCACCCCTAGTAGAGCAGGAGAGATCAAATTACTCCCAGTGCGGCTAAAGACCATCTAGAACTGAAACAAACTGGAAAAAGGCAAACTCTTAAGACTGTACGGATATTTCAAGTTGCCCTTATCCGAATCATAGTATATCGTAATCTACCACGCCCTGTGGGATGTAGATAAATTATTATCCGTGAAAGGAGTGAAAACTAAGAAAATTGGGCTTCCACAAGAATTTCTCCTCAAATCCTGGTAAACATGAGCCTCATATATTGGAAAATAGACATGTAGGTAGACTCACACACGAAAGAAGATATCAAGACGGAAATAAAAAAGAATTAGCCATGAGTGAAAATACACGAAGTAATTACATTCGGAAATCATACTAGAATTTTAAAAATGGAGTGTGAGAAAACGGAAATAATGAACAAGATCTGCTAAAATCGATTTCTCTTGTTCAGAATGAGAATGCCACCAGAAAATATGGAAAGAGAGAGGCATGTCAACATGTACATATGCTTCAACTGCTATAAAATGGAGAATCACACTGCCAAACAATGTAATGGAACTGGACAAAGATGTTCTGAAGGTGGACAATGAGGGCACTTTTGGAAGAATTTTCCCCAACCGAACGAGAAAAATGCCTCAACTGCGGCGGGACACCACCAAAAATGTTGCATTAAGATGATTTAAGCAGCTGACCTCAACTTCCAAGTATACGAAGTACGTAAAACCAAGGGGGAAAAATCAAGACGGAGTCAAAGCCCTACGTAAAAAAAATATATGAAAATGGGCCGTTAAGGCGAAGATAGGGAGAAAGGATAAAGATTTTATTGACGATTTACTCTTCACTGAAAAAATCAGAATCTTCCCTAGCGGAAGCCTTGTACATGTGGAATGTATAAGGCTGGTAGTGCTGACTCACCAAGTAGGCCAACAGAAAAACAATAAAGAACAACTTAAACCATGCATATTGGCCAATGGCTTACCATTTCCTCTCGAAAGAATCAAACTAAGGTGGAATGAAGCCGTTGTTTTACATAATGCCTGACGGCGTCAAAAGATCAAGAACCAGCTCTCAAGGAGCAAATACCCAAGATGGAATTAAACACGAACAAGACTAAATCACCCAGATATGAAAATTTATCCCATTGCAGACAATTTCACCGCCCAAGAATGTTGATCAAGAAAGAAAATAATCCACCTATGTTACTTCTGCTCTCCTCTCTCAAGGGCTTCCACAGTAACTTCTTTCTTTTGCCAATCAAACAGTATGGGATTTGGGGTTCGAGGGCATCAGGGAACCGGAAGTCCTCTCCATCCTGGAAGGGAAGAGGCCCTGCTACCGAAACACTTATCTATTTTAAAACAAGGTCTGCTGACCAAAAGTCACGTGCTCTCACTTATTCTGATTTATCATCTTACGACCTTCAAAACATTCAATAATTCAAAGATTAACCTTAAGAGAACCTTGAAAGTTATATCATTCAAAAGTAGATGTAAAACAACATAAGGATTCAAATTTCGTTAGAATCGGCTAAATAGTTAACATGTTATTACATAAAGAAAAAAGAAAAATGGAGACCGACCGACCGACTGACATAGTGAGATGTAGATTCGCCCGTGACTAAAACTATCCTTGTCAGTAATATATATATATATATATATATATATATATATATATATATATATATATGAGGAATATGAAGACCATGTTATCGCTCTAAACATTTATTTGCCGGACGTTTCGGTCTTTAGCAATGACCATCTTCAGCGGATTGAAGTCTATCTAATACGAATACAAGAAATTTTCAGAATTCGATGACAAAATTGCAAAAATAGCGCACACAATTCAATATTAGTTACACTATGACAAAATAGAAAAATAAGTAAAACTCAACAATAGAGGTAACGGAAATGAAACCAAAATGATAAGCAAGTAGTTAAATATATACGAAAAAACTTACAAAATGGCACGTGAGGAAAGCAATAATATGAAAATTAACCCACAGGAAAATGAAAAAAAGAATCCAAGCAGTTTGGAACAATATTTGCAAGTTCATTTTCAAGGAATAGCATGGAAATGGAGAGGACAGCCTTATACAGGGTACAAAGATACGAAGGGAACGTCCATCACATAGTACAAACCAATGGAAAAAATACAAAAACAAGACAAAAGAATACCAAACAAAAGAATAATAGGCAACTAATAACAGACATATGCATCCCTAAAATAATATACACACAACAACTACGTGTATATGAATGGAATGTGGTGGTTGAAAAAAAAACATTTTAAAGGATTATCATTAGAGCGAAAACATTTAGGGCTAAGAGTTAATCCCGAGTTACAACAGAGACCGTAGTGAAGGAGGCAATGCGAATGATATACACTAATACAGAGTGCCAACAGGCTGCATTATGAAGTTATTTGATTTAGGATGTTTTTTTTATAAGAGAGTCAATTTTTTTTTTAAGAGCTCATCTGGCGACTGCCTACTTGGGCATTAGTCGCCGTATTAAAACTGGCCTAGTTCTAGGCTACTTTAAAATAAAATTAAAGAGAGAGAAAAAAAAACAACCCCCCAAAAGGGGGAAAGGAAGCAATCTGGTGCGTCGGAAAGAGGTCCCCCTGGCGCAGGAGCGTTCAACTAAAGGAAAAAAACAAACAAAAAACAAAACAAAAAACAAAACAAATGCAAAAAAAACAAAAAAACAACAAAAAAAAACAAACAAACCTTGCTTAAATAATAGGGAGAAGGCCGGCCTCCCCCAAGAAGTCAACAAGTCCACAAGTCAATGTGCACGAATCTGTCCCGAGCACAAGGGACAGGCGGTAGCGACCCCGCCCATCCCGGTTTTGGGACAGGTATCGTGCGCGAAGATCACCCAGACTGGGACATTCGACAAGAATGTGCCGAACAGTCTGGGGGACGACGCAGTCGTTGCAATAGGGCGCAGGCGAGCGCTCCATCAGATAGCGATGCGTCACACGAGTGTGTCCGATTCGGAGACGACAGAAAGCAACCTGAAGCCGCCGCGGCATTGGGGGATAGGTCCATGGGAACAGTCGCGGCGCAATGGCACGCAACTTTAAGTTCCCGTCGACCGTCTCCCATCTTCTTTGCCAAGCAGTCCGAAGAGCTGCCCGTATTCCTGCCATGTAGTCGGTGTGAGGAAGAGCGAAACGCTGGTCCAGTCGCAGAGTCCTCGCGCACTCTTTGGCGCCCTCATCGGCGCGCTTATTCCCCGCAATTCCTACATGTCCAGGAACCCAGCAGAAGATAATCTCGACATCTGCCTGGCTCGCCAAAACCGTGGCGTCACGGATATCGCGAACCAGAAGATGTGGAGATTCCAATGCCCCGAGAGCACTCAGGGCGCTTTGTGAGTCGCTATAGATCACAATCCGGTCTCCGAACCGGGCACGTCGCGTAATCTCCCGTACCGAGTGGTGTATTGCCACCAGCTCGGCCGTGAAGACAGACGCAGCGCCTGGTAGAGTCCCGCTGACTTCAAACAGAGGGGATACGGCGTCGAAGCCGACCCCCTCTTGGGACTTGGAGCCATCCGTATACACTGGCACGGTACCAGCGTGACACGATGTGTGCTCCAAAAAGGTCGAACGCAATACTCCCGGCGCAGTACAAGCTTTGGGAGCAGAGGCGTGGCGACAAATAGCCAAATGTGGTACCCTCCAGGGTGGCGTCCTGGGCAGAACTAGGGGCGCCACCGGCCCGAGAGCTATATCTACCTCTCGAAGGAGTTTCCTGGCCCTAAACCCAAAGAGCTTAGGGTATGACTGGCGTCTCTCGGCGGCATAGGCACCATCGAGATCAGCTGCGGATGCAGTGAGAGCTGTTGGCGACTGAGGGAGGCGCCGGGCTCGCGCGTACAGGCGAGTGATGTACTGCACGCGGCGCAGAGCGAGTGGCATCTGCCCAGCATCGACCAACAGGCTCTCAATGGGGGAAGTGCGGAAGGCACCGGTCGCAAGGCGAAGGCCGGTGTGGTGGATTGAATCCACCTTCCGCAATAAACGCTCGGCTGCGGATGCATAAAACTCGCATCCGTAGTCGAGCTTCGAGCGAACAAAGGATCGATAAAAAAGTAAGGCGGTAGCCCTATCAGCGCCCCAAGCGCTGAACGTCACGGAACGGAGAATGTCCATGGCGCGGGTACAAGAGACCCTAAGGCTGCGAATATGAGCCTCCCAGGTGAGGCGTCGGTCGAATACAAGACCAAGGAAACGGTGCGACTCAACCACATCCAGGCGCACCCCATTAAGAAACAAATCTGGGTCGGGGTGAAGCCGTGGATGGCGGCAGAAGTGCACCACCTTAGTCTTGGCCAAATAAAACCGAAACCTGTGCGCTTCGGCATAGCGAGAGACGAAGGTCAATGCCTGTTGGAGTCGACGCTCCAGAGTTGGCATCTGGGCCGCGCCAAAAGAGATCGAAAGGTCGTCCACGTAGAGCGTAGCGAGAACATCTTCTGGCAGCACCGAGGTGATGCCGTTGATGCTCAGGGCAAAGAGTGTGACACTGAGGACACTTCCCTGCGGGACACCCTCTTCTTGCTCCTTTGGGGCAGAGAGGGCTCCCCCCCCCCCGTACGCGGAATCGACGATCTCGCAAAAATTCAGATATAAACATTGGGAGGCGTCCCCTCGCCCCCATCGTGTGGAGAGTCTCCATGATACCGTATCGCCATGCGGTATCATAGGCCTTCTCCAGATCAAAAAACAACGCGGCGTAGTGCTGTCTACGAAGGAAAGCCTTGCAGACGGCATTTTCCAGTCGGAGCAGAGCATCCGACGTGGAGTGAAACTTACGGAAGCCGCACTGTACAGAAGACAGATGGCCTCCGCTGTCCAGGAAATAGGCTAATCTAACATTTACCAATTTCTCTATCAACTTCCACACGCAAGAGGTTAGAGAGATTGGGCGGAAACTGGTCGGAGTAGAGTGATCTCTCCCCAGCTTGCGAAAGGCAAGCACAGTAGCGATTCGCCAGGAGTCTGGAAGAAGACCTTCCACCAAGATCCTTTTGAACAGATCTAACAGAAAGGCCATGCCTCGCTCACCCAGGTGTCGAAGCATGGCGTACGGGACATCATCCGGACCATGGGCGGTGTCCGCGCAAGAAGCGAGAGCGGAACGCAACTCACTCACAGTAATTTTGTCGTAGAAGGGTTCTCCGCCTCTGGAGGTAAAGTCCAGCCGGCGGCCTTCCGCGACATCACGACGTGCATTGAATGCTGGCGGAGCAGCATCACGGCTAGAGAATGCGGAGAAAGCGGTCACTAAGGATTCCGCCACCGACGCGGGGTCCGAGATTGCGGTCCCATTCTCCTGGAGAACGGGAGTAGGGTCCTGCGAGAACTTGCCCCGAATCCTTTTGACTCGCTTCCACACCTTAGCTAAAGGGGTCTTCCCGTTAAGTGAAGACACGTATGCCCGCCAAGAAGAGCGGCGGGCGTGCTTCGAAATATACCGGAACCTAGCCCTAGCCCGACGAAATTCAGCGACAGTGAAATCGTTCGGGCGGCGCTTATAGCGCATGTAGGCATAACGCTTCTGTTTGAGGGCCGTCTCACACTCGGCCGACCACCATGGGAGTGGTCAGCGTGCAAAACAGCCAGACATCTTAGGAATAGTAGTCAGGCCCACGGCGATGAGGTTGCCGGAGAAGAACTCAACGGCCTCATCTACCGACCTAAACTCTTCGACTGAGATAGAGAATTCAGTCATTTCCTGAAATGCAGGCCACCGCGCCCGCGCCAAGCACCACCGAGGTGGTCTCTCAGGCGGCAGTTGCCCTGAAAATGATATTTGAATGGGAAAGTGATCACTACCATGGAGGTCATCGACCACCCCCCAATCAAAATCAGGCTGTGCATCCGAAGAGCACAAAGATAGGTCAAGGCAAGAAAATGAAGCTGTTCTCGGACAGTGATGCGTAAACTCATCCACGTTTAGGACACCCATCTCAAGCTCTTCGATCAGATCGGCAAGGACTTGTCCCCTGGGATTTATGGAGTAATCTCCCCAGAGAGGATGCCTGCCGTTCAGATCTCCAAGCAAGAGATAGGGCCTCGGCAACCGTGCCACGACGCGGCGGAAGTCCCCCGCGTCGAAGTCAGCTGACGGTGGAATGTACGCAGAAATGATAGTATACCTCCTATCCAGGTGCAGCTGCACAGCCACTGCCTGAAAGAAGGTATCTAAAGAGAAAGGAAGAACGGAGACATCATGCCGGGTGTAAACCGCGCATCCCCCAGCCCGGCCATCCCGCGGTGGTGGAGTCGCAAGACCCTTGTACCCCGGGAGGGTGGGCAGGGGGCACGCGCCTAGCATGGTCTCCTGCAAAAAGATAGCTAACGGGGAGCGGGATGAGACGAGCCTCCGCAGCTCCTCCCAGTTGGCCCGGAGTCCACGGCAATTCCATTTAAGGAATATGCCCTCCAGGCCTAGCTCGGAGGAGACGCGGGGGCCCTCCTCGAGCTGAAGACCCTCACGGGAATGGCCGTACGCTTCCCGGGGGCAGAACCCCGGGCGCTGTTGGCCGGACAAAGCGCTGGAGGCGCTGTCGCCTTCGAGGACTTATTGGGGGAGGTTGGGCCTGCTATGCGAGTCTTTTCCTCCCTCCGCCTCGAAACCTTAGGCTGGCGCTGCGGCTTCGGAGGCAGGGGGCCCTCTTTTCAAGGAACCACCATCTCCGAGCCACTCGCTCCACCTCGGGGCGTGGGCGAAGGAGCCGAACCTCCTTTGTTGCTGTCCTCCTTTCGGGGGACAGCTTTAGGAACCCCCGAAGATCGCCTAGCGACCATCTTCAGGGGTGTTGCCTCCTGTGAGTCTAACGACTCGGTGGTCGCTAGTGGCCGTTTCGCCTTGCGGGAAACGGTCACGCTGGGGCAAGAAGGGGGAGCCCTGGTTTTAGCCGGGGCTGGGTATGAACCATTTTTGCAGCAGCTTTACCAGGGGAGTGCCCGGGTTGGGTAGAGCCCGCAGAAGGGCTCCAAATGGGCGCGGAAACAACCGTGCTCGTTGGCCTGGATTGGCCAGGAGCATAGGGTGCCTTTCGAACTACTGAGGCATATGACGTCCCAGGCAGAGCCGGGCGCGCCAGGACCAAGTCCTTTGCCTCGCGGAATGAGAGTCGATCCTGGGCCTGAACGGCCAGGATTTCTTTCTCAAGGAGATATGCACCACATTGCTTCGAAGAAGTAGGGTGCGGCTCTCCGCAATTGACACACTTTTGCCACACACGATTTGGACTTATCGTGTGCGACCTTAGAGCAATTTACACAGACTTCGGGTGACCCCGACTTTGCACGTCTACATGAGCGATTCGTATGGCCGAAGCGGTGACAGTAATAGCACCGCCGCGGCAGTGGCACGAATGCCTTCACGCGGTAGCAGTACCAACCGGCACGCACCGACTCAGGGAGCTTGTCACAGTCGAACGTGACGAAGAGTGTAGGGGTGGGTCTCGAAGCCCCTCCCTGTTTTCTTATCACACGTTCGACCTTGACCACCCCATGGTCGGCCAGCTCTAGGGTGATGTCCTCAATGGAGTAGTCAACGAGTTCCCTCGCATAAACTACTCCTTTCACAAAGTTCATGGTAGAGTGCGGCGTCACACTCACCGGGGTGCCATGAAGTGTCCGAAGAGCACTTATCTTGGCCGCCTCGGCGGGATTTGCCGCATTCGCCAGAAGGCTCCCGTCCGAGAAACGGGTTTCCTTCGTCTCTCTACCAATTGCACTAGCTAATCCTCTCCTCTGATGGATCATGTTGCCCTTGGACAACATGGTGCCATCAGTGGAGCGAATAACGAGGGAGCGTTTGAAGCCAGCGGGCTCGAAAACGCCAGGTAACCTCTGAATGAGGGGCCCCGATGTCATCGAGGCTCCGCCCTGTGCACACTTGGTGTTAGTCTTGGCCAGGGGCTCCGCACACGAGGGGGTAGAGGGGCCGGATGTGCCGATCTTGGCTTGGTCGCCTACCGAAGTGGTAGCAGACCCATCCGTCCCCGCAGCCCCCGCGGATGGAGAGGAGCCCCGCGGATGGAGAGGAGCCCCGAGTCTTTTTCGTCTTTTTAGTCTTTTTTGTCTTTTTCTTTTTTGGAGAGGAGGGTGGGGAATGAACCCGCTTTTCACCTCCGCCGGCAGAAGCCCCTAGGCCAGATGGACCGGCCTCAGCCAGGTCCCTCTCCTAAATGGAGAAGGTCTTGGTTGTCGTAGGGGCACCTGTCGGAGGAGATCCCTTCCCTCCTTTTACTGCCTCCGAGCCCTCAGCCATTTGAGGAGGACCTTGCATAGGGGCGGATTTGGGTTCGGTGCTTGGCGCCGAGCCCGAATTCCCCCCATGGAAGGCCCTACCGTCTGAGGCTGGGTCTCCTCAAGGACCATGTCTATCACAGGAGGGGCCTCCAGTTGGCCATCCCCTCCCAGGACATCACAGGTCCCCTTGGCAGTGTCGCCATTCTTGTGTGGGGAGGCACAGGCCTTGACCCCAGCAAGGTTTAAAATTCTTGCCAGCATGTCTTTTGAGGGAAGCGACCGAAGGGGCCTGGCTTCCCTCTCCCCCCTAAGGGGGTTTGCCCTACCGAGCCGCTTTGATGGGGAGCGGCTGGCTAAGGGCTGCCTGCTGGCTTTCTTGGCAGTCCCCTTGGAAAGAAAAGAGGGGACTGCCCCTGGGAAAAGGGAGGTGCCCGAAAGCACCTCCAGAGAAGGGGCTGAGGGGGAGTCCCCTGCACCCGTAGGCGAAGGAGAGGAGTAAGCCTCCTCTCCGTTTAGAGAAATATGGAGGGTCCCCTGTGCAAGCACAGGGGGGGGGGACCTCCATTTTTTCGGTGGAGCTGCCCGAGGGCGGCTCCGTCGATGAGCAAGGGGAGTTAAAGGGGTTTGAGGTTTTATTAATTCATCCATGGGCATGGTGACACTATTTTTGCCACGGGATGCAATAGCTCATCACCTCTTGCAGTTGCCCGCACTGCAAGTTGTGCTTACAGGCCTGGCAGAGCCAGGCGCGACCATTTCGGACCACCCCTCCCGCCTGGTGGCCTGGCAGTCCATCGGCATGGCGGCTCCACCTTAGACACGGCGTAAAAAAATATAGGTTGTGAAGAGGAGAGGAAAAGGGATGTGTGGAAGGTATGGGTGGGGATGAAGCAGGTTGTTAAAAACCAGCCACCCCAGACCGGAGCTCAGGGGTTAGGGAACATTGTCCCCCACCCCCTCAGCCCCGATGCGGGACGGTTGGCTGAAAGGAAGGTCAGCATCTACCCTGTGAAATTAGAGGCTGACCAGAGAAAGTTGTGGGAGAGGTTGTGTGAAAAGAGAGGAAACAAGTGTTTTGAAGGAAGGAAGAGAGGCTAAGCTGGGGCCGGACGGAGCGCTGGATCCCGTCAGCACGGCTGCAGGGATGGCAAATCGCCGCGCCCCTTACGGGGTATAAGAGAGTCAAGTTTAAATAAGCCAGATGAAATGTTTATATTGGGTAAGAGGCCAATTAAGGAACACTAGACAATATTTCTTTTTATGAAAACAATGGAATGATAAAGGAATTTTACAGAATTCCAGTCAATGATGTTGTTATTTTCGGATAAATATATAAATAAAGCGCTGTTTAGTTTACCTCTTCTAATATAATACTTATGTTGGTAAATTCCAGTAGATATAGATTTACCAGTTTGCCCGAAGTAAGGTAAATTATAAATAGAAAATTCGATAGAATATACTCCACCTTTTTTCCATGTATTATTGTGGACTAAGATTTTATATAAAGTGGATTCATATTTAAAATTTATAGGGATATTAAATTTCTTAAAAATATGGGAGAGACAAAAAAAATGGTTCAAAGTATGGTAAGATAAGACAATTTTTGTAATTGAAAACCGGTGGGTTATCAGTTCTATAAAAAGTTCTCTTAGCAAAGTTTAATGAAGTATACAAAAATTGACGACGGTAACAAAGTATTTTTTCAAAGATATTTGACAATTCCTTATCTAAAAATTCCGGTCTAACGAGGCGTAATGCACCTAGAAACATAGAAGTCAATACAGACCGTTTAATCTTAACACTATGATAAGAATAAAAGTGAAAATATGAATTGGACTATGACGGTTGCGATATACAAACAATTTAAAACATGACGGCATCCTATGTATTAAATGGTCAAGAAAAGGTTTAATTTTCCATGAATGTGGAGTCTCTCTTTACAAATGTTCCGGTCGGCGAAACATTCGACCAGAACTATTGCCCCCCTCTTAACATACCTAGAGCTGCCCTAAAACAACTCCTTCAAGCTTGCATCTCAGAAGCCCCATTCCATGGTCCTAATGGGGATATGTACCGTCAAGTAGACGGAGTTGCTATGGGCTCTCCTCTAGGAGTCTTATTCGTAAATTTTTACATGAGAGCCGTTGAAGAAAGAGTTTTTGCCAAACTACCCAAACCCCACATCTACTGCCGATACATAGATGATATTTACATTAATGTAGAAACGGAAGAAGAAATACAAACACTCCAACAAGTACATATTTAAAGAATGCTCGTCCCTCAATTATACAATTGAAAGAAGCCAAGACAACCAACTCCCATTCCTTGACACCTTAACCACTTTAAACAATGACAAAATCACAACTAAAGTATACATTAAAACCACCAATCCAGCCCTTTGCATGAATGCAGAGAGTAAATGCCCTCAACTATACAAAAAAAGTGTAATTAACGCTTATATCAACCGCGCCTTCACTCACTGCCATACATGGAAAGATACGCATAATGAGATAGAGAGAGCTACACAAGTACTCGTCAACAATGGATTCAACAACTATGCAATACAGGCAGCTATCAAAAAGAAAATGGACCAATTCTACCTCACAGAAGAGAATAACAACGAAAACAATAACAGAGAAAACAACATAAAACTCTTTTATAAAAATACCATGAACAACGGCCTACCGAACAGACGAAAGGATAATCAAGGCAATTATCAACCGATCTAAACAACCTACGAATACTGAACAAAATATATCGCTTACTATATACTATCAAACTAGACGAACCGCCACCCTCATCATGAAAAACACTCTGAGGCCGAAACCTTGAACTGAGCAAAGAACCCATGTAATATATGAGCATAAATGCAACCTAGGAGACTGCAAACTCGTACCCCACTCATATATTGGTATGACTGAAACCAAATTATCACGAACAATGACCTACCACCTGACGAATGGCGCCCCCAAAGACCATACCTGCCAAAACCATGCAATAATTCTCAGCAGAAAAATGTTAGAAGAGAACACTAAAATTATCGACTCCGCACCTGATCGGCGACTATTATTATTTCTAGAAGATATTCACATACAAGAAAAACAACCAAAAATTAATATTAAATTCAATTCAAATGGAATACTACCTAGCAACAAGAATCGGAATAGAAATGCACGGGAGAGCTAATCTCAGGTATTCAGATCATTTATCTATCTGGATACGACAGCAAATTTAATCTTCTACCTGCGCTCTTGACGTGTCCCACCCTGTTAAGGAGTTTGACAGTGCACCCTACCTGAGTAACTTCTATGTTCGTCTGTAGGTTTACCGTCTATCCATGATATATAAAACAATTCTTATAATTTTCTCTTGTATTTTCTTGTATCCCTGAAGATGTATTAGTTGTAACGAAACGCGTTAGATAAATAAAGTGTTTTTTACCTAAGGAATCTTCTATTCCCTCGCTATAATGAACTTTGGAGAACTTATACATGGACTCAATCCAGAAATAAAGTCAAATATAAGACAAATCGAAACATGTGCAAAAAGAAATATATATATATATATATATATATATATATATATATATATATATATATATATATATATATATATATTAATAAAACCACTGTGGAGGAGCGTAGTATTTATTATCTCGAGAGCAGTTTCGGCATAGAGCTTGTCATGCCAGCCTCAGTCGAATTTACAGAGATCCAATTGGAGTTTCTAATCAGATGGTGTTAATTTAAGTTTATTAAGGATATCTTTTAAGATTAGATCTTTGACCTAGGGGCTGCATTTAAATTGCCCATCCGAAAGGTTAAAGTTGGGTATTTCATCTATAAGGGTGGATTCAATGACCTTTCTTTTGCGGAAGTCCTTACACAGGTAGATTAGTTTGGCCTGTGGGAATTCTATCGGGTGGTTGAAGTTATTAACATAACATAACATAACATAATTTCACGGATGACAAAAGCCACAAGGGCATATCAAAGGTCATCCGCATCCGTCAAAACCCACCCACAAAAAGCACCATCGCTAGGGGAAGACAAAATCAAAGTCTCCCACAATATAATATAACATATGACAAAAGCCACAAGGGCATATCATAGGTCATCACAGTCAAACGGCCTCTAAGAAAACTAAATCCAGAGGATTGCGTCCAGAAACAAGGGTATCACCAATCAAGTCTTGTGAAGAACTAAACCATGCAGCTATAGATAAATACAAACAATATTAATATATACAAAACTTAGGAACCATCACAACCTTCTCTCCCCATAAACTCATCCAACCTACTCTTAAATACATTTAAATTTGGACTACCTACTACTCTTCCTGGCAATTTTTTCCAGAAGTCTACCACTCTATTGGTGAAAAAATATTTTTTTAAATCCAACCTACACCCTCGCTTTTTAATTTTCAAGTGGTGACCTCTAGTCCGATTTCCATCATCTAACTAAAAATTTGCTAACATCCAATTTATCTATCCCAGAAAAAAATTTAAACCGCTTAATCATATCCCCTCTCACACACCTCCTTTCGAACGAGAACATATTTAATACCCTCAGTCTACCTATATATTCAAGGTGCCTCAGAGAAGGAATAATCTTTGTTGCCCTCCGTTGCACTGACTCGAGAAGGTTAATATCGTGTCTAAAATGTGGGGACCATGCCTGTATACAGTACTCTAGATGTGGCTTAACATAAGAGTTATAGAGTTTAAGAATAACCTCCTTACTTTTGTAACTGACATTTCTCTTAATGAAACCCAGCACTCTATTTGCCCTATTTCTTGCTTCGATACACTGCTTAGAAAACCTTAATGACTTATCTATTACTACTCCTAGATCTTTCTCATCCTCTACTGAGCTCAGCCAATGCCCATTCATTTCATAGTTAAATTCTCTATTATCTTTTCCCATGTTAATAACTTTGCACTTATCAAGGTTGAAAGTCATTTGCCACTTATGTGCCCTGGATAACAATTTATTTAAATCCCTATGCATTTTAAAATTATCATCAATATCTTTAACTACAGCTGCTAATTTGGTATCATCCGCAATAATTGACACTTTATTATTAACTGCCTCCCTAAGATCGTTTATATAGATGACAAATAATAATGTACTGAGAACTGATCCCTGAGGAACCCCACTCTGACTTTACACCATTTAGCACTACCCTTTGCTTCCTATCTTTCAGCCACTCAGCTATCCAATTTGAAATACCCCCACATATCCCAATCATTTTTAATTTATGAACTAGTATCCTATGTGGTACCTTATCAAATGATTTACTAAAATCTAAGTAAATTACATCTAGATTCTCTCCGTTATCTACTTGATTAGTTACGAACTCCAGAAAGTCTAGTAAATTAGTCAAACATGATCTAACTGATCTAAACCCATGCTGAGCATCGTTGATTAACGCCTCCCTCTCTAGATGTTGGCAAATCCCTTTTTTAACTATTTTCTTAAGAATTTTACAGACTACAGGAGTTAGGCTAACCGGTCTAAAGTTATTTGAATCCTCTTTACTACCCTTCTTGAAAATGGGGACTACATTCCCTCTCTTCCAATCATCGGGTATTTCTCCATATTCCAGTGACCTAGTATACAACTTCCATAGAGCTATTGAGATACTTTCTACCCCTTCTTTAAGTATCCTAGAATGAATATTATCAGGGCCGGAGGCCTTGGTAGCATCTAACTCACCTATTAGTCTTTTATCGTCCTCCAATCCACACTAATGGTAGTAAACACCTCTTTCCCTGACCCATGAGTACTATACATAAGACTATTTAGTTTCTCCTCTGTAAATACTGATGCAAAATGACCATTTAGTACCTCAACTATTTCCTTATCAGTTTCTCTCACAGCCCTTTTATATTTGATAAGTCCTATTTTAACTCTGCCAGACTTGTTATTAATTTTATAGTAACTAAAGAACTTTCTAGGATCTTTGTTGATATCCTGAGCTAATTTAATTTATAACACCCTTTTGTTCTTCTTTATAATCTTATTTAACTCATTCCTAGCCATTCTATAATCACTTAAATTTTGAATATTATTTTATACCTGTAATTTTTTATATGCCCTTTTCTTCTCTGAAATTTTTCTAGCTATCTCCTGATTCCACCATAATGGTTTCCTACTTTTGTTCCTAATGGCCTTCATTTGGATACATTGCTCTTGGACTACCTTTATTATATGCTTGAAAGTATACCACATCCCCTGAGCATTTTTACCTCTGAATTCGACATCCCAGTTTACCAAATTTAGCAAGCTTCGAAGTTTTACTTAATCTCCCTTATGAAAATTTGGAACTTTTACAGCATTCTCGGTTATTTTACCCTTCTCAATTCCCAAGTTAAAACGAACTATTTGATGGTCACTATTTCCCAATGATTCCTCAACGTCAATTCTTGAACTAAATGATCATTGTTAGAAAGTACTAAATCTAATATATTGTGCCCCCTCGTTGGCTCATTAACAAATTGATTCAAAAAATTATCCTCAAAGCATCCTATGGACCAGCCACTTGTTCCCAGTCCACAGAGTTTAAGTTGAAGTCCCCAATAATAACTGCATCTGTTTCACATCCTTTACTTATTTCTCTTATCATTAGTTCATCTATATCATTAGTCCGCCCAGGTGGTCTGTAAAAAAACCCAAATGCACCATTCTATTTTTACTGAACCTAATATCTATCCAGAGTGACTCAACTCCATCCTGCTTTATTGAAGTATTTAAACTTGAAACAATGTTGTTTTTTATATAGATAATTATTCCTCCACCAATCCTACCTGTCCTTTGACTAATGTACATATTATAACCCTGTAAATCAAATTCACTTATAGTGTCACTAAATTCCATTTCATTAACCCATGATTCAGTAACACATAATATATCTATATCCTCATCACTAATATAACTAAATAGCTCATCCTTCTTGTTTCTAAGACTACGACCATTTGTATAGAAATAATTTAACCTCCCTATCCCTGAAGCACCTCTTCCAACCTGAATGACCTTACCTCTATCGCTTTGGAACCTATTTCTGTTACTTGCCAAGTCCATTCTACTTTCAGTACTATAATGTCCTCTCATAATTCCCTGACCACTATTAGTATCTAGTTTCCCGCCCGCAAAGACTTAATAACACGATCATACTTCTCCCACAACACATCTACCCCTCTCCTATTCAAATGCAGTACATTGCATACATTTCTTTCATTCCAACAAACCTATCCCACACATCCACAAACATGACACATTCCATCTCACACATCCTCCCCACATAATCATTCAGCCCAATCGCACGAGACATCCATTCTACCCCAACATTCATTCTTGGAAGCACACCTGTCACAACACCTTTCATTCTACTTTCTTTCACCTTTTCAATTAACCACTCACGTAACTCACATGCACCCACTTTCTTCACATCATTCACTCCTACATGTGTAATCACAACCGCATCCCTTGCACAGCTAGACAACAGCTCCTCATACCTATCAGACAGATCTCTCACTCCAGCACCCGGCAAACACACCCTCAAACCATTCAATCTACTTGCATTCAACTTCCTATCTAAATATCTAACTCGCGAATCACCCATCACAAGCACTTCAGTTAGACTCCTATTCCTAACCCTCACAGACCTAACTCCATCCTCACTCCTATTCTCATTCAAACTACCAGTCACTCTACCTCCACCCCCACCCCCATCAGTCATATCACTTCCAGTTACTTCCTCTCTTAGTGCACTGAATCTATTAGTCAAGCTAATAGGTTATGCGTTCCTCTGTCTCACACACCTATTCTTTCCCTGGCTAACCACCTTAACAGAGGCAACCCTATTCTCACAAAGAACAGGAGAAGACACCCTAGCTAAACGTTTCCTAACCAATCTCCACTGCCCCCCATCCTTATTAGGCCTATTTCTAACTAATCTAAGCAGGCTAACTTCACTATCCCTAGAACTATCATATCCCACCTCCCCCACCGGCTCTCTACCTTCACCTGAAACATCTATCTGGCCTATCCCACCACCTAACCTATTTCCAGCCCTAGGCCTAACAATAAGTTTCCTCCTGAGCTCAGAAACTAACCCCTCCAGCCTACATATCCGGTCTAAATCCTGCATTCTCATCCTCTCTAACTCTACAATACATTCACGCAGCCCACATACAACACATGTATACCCCTCACCAACTACACCACAACCAATGCATACATTCCGACACTCATGCTCACTTTCATCTCCGAATTCCATCACTTATTCAAACAAAGAAAGAACTTAAGTAGTAAAAAGAAAAAAAAGAGCAACTTAGCTTTCGATGATTCTGTGGTGAAGAACTATAGAATAATCCTAAAAATAAATCTACAGCCCGAAACGGGATTTAAGACACAACACAAGTCCAAATCAGTCGCTAATTAAACCAACAACCTAGATCTGAGGTTTCAAAACACTAATTTAATTTATCTACTACACACTTTCCAGCGCAAAATAATGTAAACAAATAAACCTGGCCGGAAAATTAACTATACTAAACAACTTCGTTATATTAACCAAATATACGATCTAATGTGTGTGTGGGAAAAGACTAGAGGCTGTGTTTCCCTGTCCAACGTCTCCTCTGTGTTCGTACATTCTCTTATCCAGATTTCTTTCTGTTTCACCTATGCAAAATAAAGGGCAGTTAATTTCTTTACAGGGGATTAAATAGACTCCTGCTTCGTTGGCTCCTTCTATAGGTTTGGTGGTAGGGAATGATTTTTTAATGGTCGAAAAGTATTTAAAAGTGGTGCGGTTAGGGAAGAGGATACTATTTAAACCTTTGAGTAATGGAGAAAATGGAAGGGAGAGGCAGTTTCTCTTAGTATCTGGGTTCCTACTTTTAGGGCAATAGAAGTTTGACTTGGCCTTGGATAAGCATTCATTGATGATATCGAAGGGATATTTTAGTTCTATAAATGTACAGGTGGTGAAAGTAATTTCATCAGACAAGGAACATGGGTCCCAAATTATACAAGCTCTCAAAAGCATATACATTACAATGGCTTTTTTTACTTTTATATCATGACAAGAGTAAAAATGGATGTAAGAATTGGAATTAGTAGTTTTACGGTATACAAAGAAGGTAGGTGGGTCATTTACTCTTAAACCTTGACATCGAGGAAAGGTAAACAATTATTATTTTTCCATTCAAATTTGAATTTTATGGTAGGGTGCAGGTTATTGAGGTTGTTTAAGAAATTGTAAGAAGATCCCAGTTGATTTAAAGGCCACATCGATATGACGTCATCAACATATCTGTACCATACAAAATTTGGAGATGAGGTCACAGAGGAGAGTCGAGACATTTCGAAATGTTTCTTAAAAAGATTGCACAGAATGGGTGACAAAGGATTTCCCATACTCAGCCCATGTTTTTGACGGAAGAAACTCATATCACTATTAAAAAAATTTCAGTGACGCAAAGTTTAACTAGGTTATCAATTTTTGTTTGGGGTAATGGGAGGTTTAATTTCTGGTTCCTTAATACATTAGATAATACTTTAAGGGCTTCATCAACGGGTACATTAGTAAAAAGACTTTCTACATCAAAGTTTACTTAGCGACTGCCTTTGATGTTAATTTTTCTAAATTTCTCGGTGAAATCTGATGAGTGAACTATATGTGATGATGAGGTTGATCCAACGGCATTTGAGAGAATATTGGCCAGCCACTTAGAGAGGGAATATGCATGGGAGCCAATGCATGAAACAATTGGTCGAAGAGGTGTTCTAGGCTTGTGGGTTTTCGGCAACCCATACATACGGGGAAGGGATGGATTAATTGGTTTGAAACGTTGGGGGATAGCGGGATTTGATCATTAGAAAATTTTTGTTAATATTTTGTTGAAGGATGCCGTTTTGTTACTTAAAGGGTTTGAAGATAGCTTCTCGTAAGTGCTTGGATTATTAAGTAAATCCTTTAACTTAGCGGAATAAGAGCATTTATCTAAAATAACGATTTGATTGGTTTTATTGGATTTCGTGATTACAATATTTTTATTCGAATTTAGTGATTTAAGGGCCATTATTATGCGTCTAGGTATTTCTAAATACTTAACAGTATCCCAATTGGACAGAGCACCAGCCATGAAGCCACTTAAGAATTCACTATCAGAATTCTTAAGTTGCTTTAGAATTTGCGACTAATGTTTCTTGCCCGATGAAATTACTTTCACCACCTGTACATTTATAGAACTAAAACAACCCCTCCATATAATCAACGAATGCTTATCCAAGGCCAAGTCAAACTTCTATTGCCCTAAAAGTAGGAACCCAGATACTAAAGAAAACTGCCTCTCCCATCCATTTTCTCCATTACTGAAAGGTTTAAATAGTATCCTTTCCCCTAACCGCACCGCTTTTAAATAAACTTTGAACATTAAAAAATCATTCCATACCACCAAACCTATAGAACAGGTGTGAATTACCCCAAATGGGGTAATTTAGAAAAATTGTGGGGTAATGGATTTGCTAAGTGAGGGAAACGAAAATGAAAGTTGGAGAAAAAGAATGCATCGAGGAACCTTTCTTCTATTTTTCGGTAAAATCTGGCAACATTTCTCCTAATTAAGTGGCATTTTGCCATGTTTTGAACATGTCTCTTTCAGAGTAGTTGATGAATTAGTAGAGGTGAAGAAGCGATATAATAATTATTTACATAAGGTGAGTTATGATATAATATATAATATTTACGTTTCTGTATATACTTTTGTGATTAAAATTCAACAAAAGTTAAATATATAAATATAAGATTAGTTTAGACTTTAGGATATTTTAGTTTATTTTTAAGGGGCCTATTGTCCCATCAGCTGTTTAGTTGCCAGTTTCTTACTTTTTACAGGTAACAATAATATTTTTCATTTATTTTTATTTTAATGAATTATTATATATTAAAAGTGAGTTTTTTAACGAGTTTAACTCTATTTAAGACGATTTCATGCAGCCCGTACAGATGTAATGCTCACTCTTTTTAAGTCTAATTGTTTGAATTTTTATGGTTTTGAGTTGTGGTTTGATTTTATCAAAATTTAAAGTTTTAACTTAAACTCTTCAATTCGTCACTAAATAATTTTTTATTTTTCAAAAATAGAAGTCAAAAGACTTTAAAAATGTGATAGATTTGTCTTTCATTTTCAGATGGCATCAGCAAGGAAAAGGACATATCAGGCAGAGTTCCTTAATTATGGCTTCACAGAAATAGAGGACAAAGGATAAATGAAACCTCAATGTGTCGTCTGTATAAAAGTACTGACTGCCGAGTATTTCAAAAAGAATCAACTAAAGAAACACTTGGATAAGAGTCATTCAAATCTGTCTTGCAAACCACGGGAATACTTTGAGAATCTGGAAAAAAACAGTCAAAAGACAGAGATTAGAAAATAAAAAGAATGCAACGTTTGAGCAACGTTCAGCAGCAATAGTTAGTTTTCAAGTGGCATGGTTGGTTGCTCGAAACAAGAAACCATATACTATAAAGGAAGACTTAATCAAACCGGCGGGTGTGAAAATGGCAGAAATAATGTGTGGGCAGAAAGTAGCTAATCAACTGAATACAGTAGCTTTGTCTGTAAGAGTTATTAAAGAAAGAATTTCCATCTTGGCAGAAAATGTGAGAGAACAAGTGATTTATTCAGTAAAAAAGAGTAAAGAGTTTGCCATTCAACTTGATGAGACTACAGATGTCAGTAGCAATTTGCAGCTGATGGTATACGTTCGATGCAGAGGTTCTGATGAAATTGAACAACAAATGTTGCTATGTTTTCCTATAGAGTTGAGAACTCATGTTATTGATGTGCTAAATAATGTTGATGCATACGTCAAAAAATAAAGTATTGATTTAAAGTGAGAAGATTGTATTGAAGTATCAGTTGATGGAGCTCCTGCCATGCTTGGTCACGTCACTGGTTTTGTGGCTTTGGCCAAACAACAGAATCTAAATATTCAGGTCATCCATTACATGATACATCGCCAGGCATTAGATGTGAAGGATTTGGAACCAAAAGTAGAAGCTGTGTTGAATGATGTAATTAAGATTGTCAATGTTGTAAAAGGGCATGCACTAAACACGAGGATATTTCGTGATTTATTTGAGGATGGAAAGGCTAAATATTCAATCTTTCTTTTCCCTAGGGAAGTGATGTGGCTTTCACGTGGAAATGTCCTGAATAGAGTGTAGGCTCTTAAAACCGAACTTGAGATATTTCTGACTGATCAAAAACACACGCTTGCAGAGAATTTCAGGATATTAACCTGGCTAGCTCATCTTGCATAAGTAGCTAACACTTTTGTGCATTTAAATGCGCTGAACAAGGAATTGCAAGGAAAGACAATCAATCTCATCTTAGCAAGGGAAAAAAATTCAGCATTTGTATCAAAGCTCCATTATTGGAACCAAAAAGTAAATGCAAATAAGATTGCTGTCTTTCCAAACCTGGCAGAGTTTTTGGAAGAATGTGAAGACTGCAGTCTTAGTGACATGAAGGAATCAGTCACAAGGTACCTGACCAAAACTTAGGAATAGGTTCTTTGACTACTTTCCAGAGCTTGATTCACATTCTGTCAGCTGGGTTGTTAATTCCTTTAAAGGTGAACTGGTTGATTTGCCTGAACAGCCTGAAGGATTGGCAGAAGAGCTTATTGAACTGCGTTCCAATTGTAAAACAAGAATGGAATTTAAGACCAAGGATGACCTATCAAGTTTTTGGATGTCAAAAGCTGTAGAGGATTATAAAACTGCACATTTGGAAGCAACTAAAATGTTGCTACCTTTTGCAACAACCTACCTTTGAGGAAAAGGTTTTTCTACCCTTGTAAATCTAAAAACAAAATACAGAAACCGGTTGGATCCTGAAGACAGCATCAAAGTAGCAGTGACATCAAAAATCCCTAATGTTGAAATTGTTGTATCAAAGATGAAACAGTATCATTTTCCGGAAGCCTGAGGAAGCTGAAATATTCAAGTTTTAAATATTTTTTTCATTAGTTTTATTTGAGTACCATTCTCATGCCAGAAAGAGCAAACATTTTTTTCCCCATAATCGTTGATTCAACAACAATTTCCTATTTTGTTTTTGTACGAATTTTAAATACATGATAGCGACATAGTCAATAATTTTGCTTGTCTGCCATGTAATGCTAAAAAGTGACTGTTTTTTTTCTGTTTATAAATATATAATTTCCTACAATTTTTTCTTGTGTGCTATTTCGATGCCAAAAAGACGGAATTTTATTTCCTAATGATAGGTGAAATAAAAAATTCAACATTATCCCAATATAATTTTTTTGTGTCTATTATCCATGATATTTATAAGTAAATTGGTTTGTCCCCCAGAGTACTTCAAAGTCAAGGGTAAATTCATTTTACTACAAATTCTTTTGGAGTAACACACACAAAAGTTAACCGACCCCTGCTATAGAAGCAACCAACGAAGCAGGAGTCTATTTTAATCACCTGTAAAGAAATTAACTGCCCTTTATTTTATAAAGGCGAAACAGGAAGAAATCTGGATAAGAGAATGTATGAACACAGAGGAGACGTTAGACAGGGAAACACAGTCTTTAGTCTTTTCACATACACCAATAACTTCAACCACCCGATAGACTTCCCACAGGCCAAACTAATCTACCTGTGTAAAGACTTCCGCAAAAGAAAGGTCATTGAATCCACCCTTATAGATGATATCCCCAACTTTAACGTTTCGACAGGGGAATTCCAATGCAGCCCCTACGTAAAAGACCTAATCTTAAAAAATATCCTTAATGTACTTAAATTCTTACCCCCTGATTAGGAACTCCAATTGGATCTCTGTAAACTATATATATATATATATATATATATATATATATATATATATATATATATATATATTGTACGCTTGGTAAGACTGCATGTATTCTCATATTGGACTGAGGCTGGCATGAAAAACTCAATGCCGAAACTGGTCTCGAGATAATAAATACTACGCTCCTCCACAGTGGTTTTATTAACATATTTAGAATCTGTCATTGGATTTAACAATTGTTCTGATATTTATATATATAATATATATATATATATATATATATATATATATAGATATATATATATATATATATATATATATAGATATATATATATATATATATATATATATATATATATATATATATATATATATATATATATATATATAGATATATGTATATAGATATATATATATATATATATATATATATATATATATATATATATATATATATATATATATATATATATATATATATATATATATATATATATATATATATATATATATATATATATGAGTTTGATAAGGCATGAAAAGTCAGCTTTCAACGGGAATCGAAATCACAACCTAATACGTCCGAAGCGCTGGTTTGAATCCTAGTGGAGGGTGATTATATCTATATATATCGAGGATATGAATGGTAGCTTAGCGGCTAGCGTGGTGCCCTAAAAGCCAAAAGCGCTCGATTGCATGCATTGGAATCGCGCCTATTATTTCACCTTTAACGAATGCAAGGTTTTATATTTTTTTCTTCCGTTTGATATCTCTCTCTTCCTTCCTTCTCAATATTTGTACCGCAAAATTTGACAATATTATTATAAATCCAAATATATATACTTTTAGTAAACGAAGGTAAAGGAAATTTATAACACACGTAGACCTTTGTGTACTAAATAGAATGAATGATCAGATAAGCAAATTGGCGAACAGGAAAAACTTTATATCTACAATCGCGAAATTTGACGACGCAAAAGTTCACAATACATTCATATAAACATAGTTTACTATTTGGTTGCCTAATCAATCTTCTCAATTAAAGCTAACAGCCGCTTTGAGTAGTCTCCCACATTTTTTTCCAATGTCTTTGACTGATTGTGTTCTATTCCTCAAAAGATATTTTCTTCAAATCAGATAAGTTATGGGGATTTCGTTTTTGTACCATGAATTTAAATTTCCTTCACAGATTTTCTACCGGGTTCAGGTTAGTAGATTGATTTTGCTATTCTAAAACACTAATTCTACCTCTATTCAGCCAAATCTTGGTTTATTTGCTGCATACTTCGGGGCATTTTCTTGTTGTTACCCAACCTGGTTTCAAGTTCAAAGAGACACCGCTAGATAACAAATTTCTTTCCAAATTCGCCTTTCGATTTCGTTATTCATTGTTCTTTCGACTATCTACATTTTTCTCACTCTCGCTGAGCAAAAACAACCCCATACCAGGATTGAATCATCACCGAATTTGACTGTAAGGATCGTATTCTTTGGCGCATAAGCTTCACATTTTTTCTACAAACAGTACTGATTGAATTTCGACTAAAAGTTATATTATCCTTTCATCTGACCAAAGGATCTGTTCCCAGAACATTTTTGGTTATTTAAATATTTATTTGCAAACGGAAACGAGCTTTACAGTTAGTTTTTTTTCAAGAGTAGGGTTTTTCCTGGAATACGAAAAAAAGAGATCGTAACAACACAGCCTTCTACTTATAGTGTCCTTGCTTACTTCAACGCCACTTGATTCTAGATCTTCCAGCAGCTTTATAAGTGTATTATCTGTTTTATCACATACATTTCTAGCAATTTTTCAAGCTGCCTGCTCTGTTAACATCCGAGACCGACCTGAAGGATAAAAAGGATGAATTTAATTCCGAAACTTTTAATTGGGTATTATGGTGCCAACTGAATTTAGAGTTACAAAGATTTTACTGGACCCATAGTTACTCTTATGAGCGGCTACAATGTGTTGAAGAAGATCTTGACTGAATTGTTTGTTTTCCCCGTGCTGAAGATGATGACGGAACAACTATCTTGTAAAAATGATGCAGGAGCCTTACGCGATGACAAAATAGACTTCGCATTTAGTTTAGAATATTCTAAATATTCGGGAATAAATTAGAATTAATTTTTGATGTGAAATTTTTCAAAAGTGAGTGAGATTGAACCAATTACTCTATGCGAAAATATTCCTCTTAATTTCTGACTTCTCTACTTATTTGAAGTACAGCCACAAGGAGCCAAAGAAACTGGCGTTAAATTTAAATAGCAAACTGCTCAACGCGCTCCAAACTCTAGACAGCTGTTTTATACGGTACGGAAACTACGTTCCAACCAAAAAGTATAACCAAAATAACACACTCTAAACAAACCACAACACTAAAAACAATAAATTAAAACCAAAAATTTGATGTCTCTATAAGAAATACATTAGATGCTGATTAAACTTCGACAACGGAGAGTGTTAAGTCAGTCTGTCAAATTGATTCTTAAAGTGAAGCTCTTTGAAACCCGAGGCTGACAGATCAACGGCATACAACGAAATATCACTCATAAATTTTCATCCATAAGTTGTGAACCAATCTCATATTTATATATATATATATATATATATATATATATATATATATATATATATATATATATATATATATATATATATATATATATATATATATATATATATATATATATATATATATATATATATATATATATATATATATATATATATATATATATATATATATATATATATATATATATATATATATATATATATATATATATATATATATATATATATATATATATATATATATATATATATATATATATATATATATATATATATATATATATGGATGATTTGTTGAAATTGACAGCGATGGCTGCTTGGTTAAACGCTTTTTTAACCTTTTCAAAGACTTTCTTTTCAGAAAACGAAAGGTGGTCAAAAATGTTGGCAAGTGGCATATCTTTATTAGCCGAGACGTCTTTCAATCTTTTTCATAGGTCATCTTCGGGGCCCAGAAAATGACCATTAAAAAGGTTGAGTGGCCCCAAGCCTTTGGAACAGTTTTGGGGAACGTTATTGAATAACCACGCCTGTGACCACGCCTGCTAGAAGATTTACGGCCTTCCCGCTGATAATGGATCCTTCCAACTCTTGATTACAGTCACCAGCACCTCAAACTCCTGCATCTCCAGTACTTGTAGACGTTTGCTTTGACATTAACGCTTTAGGGGAGCATGGGAGGAGGCATAATGTTGCCCTCGCTGCTAAACACGCCAAAGAAACCATCAAAGAGTGAGGAAATCTGCTGAGAATGGCAGAAGGGACTTAATACTTATTAACCACCCCTTTCCGATTTCAGCTGGCAGTCTCAGAAGAAACAGCGTATTCTTTACTATTCATGGAAGCTAAACTCTTACTGAGCGTGTCTAAGGTAGAGCAAGCTACATCGTTGCGGTAATTATCTCTTAGGCACATTTTCAACTTTGGATCAATTTACCTTTCAACGCCCTATACAGGAATTCGACAAAATAATGGAAACATGTTAAGTAACAATCTAATTTAATATCAAGTTATTCTTATTGGGCTGAAATAACTTCTTTAATACATCGAGAAATAAAATTACACAAGATGTGGACAGTGACTATGGGAATTTGGATACATTTTTGAAGCAAAACTTGTTACAGCTCTTTCACAGATGATGAAAATGGAAAGTTGCTCTTTACTTGCTGCTCCTAAACACAACATAGATTTTAGATTACGTTAAGATCTAGTCACTGGGTGCTAATTCAGGTATTCCTCATCGCCGAGAGGCACTTCGTATCAGTTTTTAGTATCATTAAGTCAGTTTATTAGCTCATTTTCTTCATTGAAGATGACATCACCTTTGTGGAGCCGTGTTTGTATCATCGGAAGAATTTGGTGAGCCGAAATGGACAAGGCCCCCGAGAAGTAACTTAACCATTCAGTACTATCCACAATATACATAGCAATATCAGTTACGAGCTAGTAAACACAAGATTTAACACCCCCAAAAAACACCAAAATAACACAAAGATAAGAAAACTTGATGAAGGATGCCGTTGAAGGCATTTGAGTCAATCGCTTTTTTAAAGAATAAATTTGATATATATATTACTTTAAAATATAACAGAAACAAGAGTTGTTACATTAATTATTTTTTACATAACTTCTATTCCTTTTAATTTTCCAATCCCTCTGACATCTACATTTCCTTTCTCTCTTAAACTAGCTTGAAGTAGATCTTATTTAATTTGTTTGTTCATAATTCTGCTAATAAAATCAAAATAAACAAACAAGCTCACCTATAGTCATGGTCAAAGTTTTGAGACTTATTTATTTTTTCATATAAGAAATTAAATTGAACTAATAAAACGTTAATTTTGTAGAAATATATTGGTTTTCAAAATTTGAAGGTGAAATATGCAAAAATTTAGAGCCGAATCCGCTTATTAATAATAATATTTTTGATTGATGCTCGCAGTCAATATTTATACAGAGCTCCCTTGTTCTTTCTGAATACTTCATTCACTTAATTTTGGCATACAGCAGACAAAGCTATGATGATATCTTTAATGATATTGCTACTCTTTTGTTTATTAAGCACTCGCAATGGCTCACAATAGAATGGCTGCTGTTTATAAACCACCAGTTTGATTATCACCTACAAATTCTCTATTATGTCCAAATTTGTCCAATTTTAGGGCCAAGGTCCAAAATGTTTAAGGTTATTTTCGTTCAAGAACTTTGTATTTGCTTTTCCTTTTTGAGAAGATGCGCTATCATGCTAAAAATATAGTTATCATTATCATATTGGTTCTGAACTGTTAGGAAAAGGGGCTGATGAAACAGGGTTTGGTACCATTTCGAGTTCATGGCAATGTTCTCAAGCAAAACCTTTCGTACTTTAGTTCTCTTAGATGAGAAGTATAACCAGATATTGAGAGTGTCTGGATGTTTCACCGTAGGCATGACATAGGAATCATGAATCGGCTCCTCTTTTCTCCTCCTCATGATGGATCTTCTAGAAACTTCTCACAAGCGAAAAGGAGCATGATCAGAAAATAGCTCTTTGGCCCAGTAAGGCTTTTCTTGTTGAGATGAGGCTTCTTCACAGCCCTTCTCGACTCGAGACATTTTTCGGAAAGTCTCCCTTTCACTATGCGCGCTAAAGCGTTCTCACCTGCCTCTTTGTAATCGTTACCAAGCTTGGAAATAGAGGCAACCCTATCCTTGATCTGTGCTCTTACCAGGAGGCGATCTTGGCACTCATTTGAAGCTCTTGGAAGTCTAAAGCAACTATCTCATTGCATTTAAGACCACTTTAGCTCAAAGCAACAATGGTTGCACGCTTTCCTTTGGAAAGAACCATTTCTGTAATTAAAAAGATTCAAACATTTATCTTTGCAAAAATATTACAGAATAGATTATTATTACACATCATTCATTTAACATGTATTGTCATCATTTACCCTTTTGATTGAATAACAAAGTCCAGAAGACTGAAACTAACCATACTAGAACTGAACTTGAGCACGATATTTGATTCAGCAAAGGAATGTAGCTTTTTCTTATTTTTTAAATGATTACTTTTTAATAAACCTGCAATAATTTAAATATTAGAATAATTATTCGTATCACGTATATTTTAAAAACGAATGAAAAATAGAATCATATACATATTAGTGTCAAAACGTTTGGTCATGAATATAAGTTTCATCGCATGTCAAACACCGCCATAGCATGAAATAAGGCTAACAATTCCACAAAACATGACAAAATATACATAATACATCACACAAATCATAACTATCAAAAAAGAATATCAAACCCGAAAAACCTTGTCTAACACTCGTCAATTGTCAAATAACTCACATTTATCAAATAGAATCAACAATACCAAAAGAACCTGACCTAACCTACGTCATATGTCAGACAGTTAAAAATCATAAAATAAAACAAACACATAAACATCCTGACCTAAGATACTCGTAGAAAAACAAACAGGCTTCCTTAGCAATTAAATTTGAGCAACGCCTAATATCGTGCTAGTTTTTTATTTAAAAAAAAGCATTAGCTAGAAAACTGAAAATAGATTCTTGCTAAAAAATGCAATCGAACACCTGAAATTTTTCTTATTCCTTGGCTGTGTCTAAGAATATGTTGCTGTAGGTTTTCATGCATGTATCAAATACATCTGGAAACCAAGATAATAGTAAAAGCTTCATTCTAACTTTGTTATCAATATCAAATGTATGAAAAATAGGATATTCCATAAAAACAGGATCTGAGAATTATATTTTAATGGCAAAAAAACGTAGCTATACAGTGGAGGATAAAAGTATGATATTCCCGGTGCACAAGGAGGGTCTCAGCTGTCTATAAAATCGTGCGGAGGGTCGGTGTACCACATTTCGATATTGGAGAAGTGTTGCAGAGGATCGGAGAAATTTGCAACATCCAAGACCGACTTCACATTGGACGACCCAGGATGAATACGCAACGTGACGCTAGGTCTCTACGCCGCATCAGCCTTCAGGAGCCTAAAAAAAACCGCAGTCTAGTCACAATATGAATGGATAGAGGGTCGCCAGCTTCATACATCCGTCAAAATAGTCCGTTGCAAATAGCTTGCACAACGCCTGAAGTCCTATAGAACCCACCATATGGCGCTGATTAACTTTCGACAAAAAGAACGTCGACCCGCTTGGGCACGTGCTCACCGCAACTGGAACATGCATCAATGGTGACGTATTTTACGGTCCAAGAGGCTACGTTCAATTGTTCTCGATCCCTGGTAACCTTTGAGTCCGCAAAGGACTATGAGAGCAGTGGAATTTAGAGTGCAGAGCTACAAGAATAAAGACTTGTGGCTGTTCTGTAATGATATGGAGCTGCATGTAAAATTCAGGGTTGGGGATTTCCTACTATTTTTCATGACACCGAGAATTCAGAGAAGTACCGAACTGTCCTGAGAGATTACATGCTGCCCTCATACCAGACCTCTCTGGAAATGACCGGAGTGCGATTTTTTAGAAGGACCATACCGCATGTCATAAGTCTGCCTCCACGATGATGGACGGGACACTTAGTCTCCGGATATAAATCTGCTTGAAAACCTCAGGTAAGGCCTGAAAGAGGTATTAAGACGTCGTCAGCTAAGCCTCCAATTATGAAGTAACTGAAGGCAGTCATCACCGAGGAGGGAACCAGCATCACACTCCTTGGGTCTCGCATCCTCTTAGAGATCATTCTTCGAAGAATAAATGCTTTTATGACTGTCATGGGACTCTCGAGTCGCTACTGAGCTTCTTTCTTGTATTAGTTTGTTGTTGCTGTAAATTCTACATCTACATCTGATTATCTCTTATATGTTATAGATTTTACATGTATTTGCAAATTTTGTGTTTTGTTAATTCTTTTGGATTGTATGAGGCATATTTTACTTATTGCTTTTTATTCCTCATTATTTCACTATTATGTTCAAATTGTTATAAAATCAAATCTTTACGACCTCACATTTATTCAATTTCCTAAAAGTTCTAAGGTGACTTAAAACTTTTTGCCGCAGTTGTATAGGATATGATTTATATTATATCTCTATTTTTGAAAGGAAATTAACGGTTTTAACCTAATTGTTGAAAGATGGTTACATAGATGCCAAAAACACAAATTGATTAAGAGTGAAGTAAGGCATTATATAAAAGCTCTAATATTTCAATTCATTGCCAACCTTAGAATCTATTTAATATTTTTTCTACTTTATTCATATCGCTCAAATACTCATGAATTAGTCTTTCTTATCATTACTTTTAATAATGCAAGCTGTAACCTGCACTAGTGTTTCGTGGTTTTCCTTTAGCTCACTGGCTTGATATTTACTAGGAAAAAAGGCTCGGAACTGTACGCTCTGCAATTTTCTTTATTTCTTGCTTGGATAATAAAGTGACTTCCTTCTTTTCGTCTTGATGAATAGGATTTTCCTTAATGCCTAGATTCTGAAGGTAAAATTTTCATAAGTTTGTTATCTTAATCTATATTTGTTTCGTTAGAGCAAATACCTCTTAAATAAATTCAACTGGAGGATGAATTTCAGCAAAGTTAATCTAACAAAATTAGAAAAAATTCAATCAAAAGTGAAAATTTAAAAAGGATTTAAATTAGGAGATATTAGCAGTTTAAGATATTTATATTTAGGATAGGTAGATATATAAATTTAAGAAATTACTATTTTATTAAATATTTACTTAATTTTGTTTTGGGCAGTAAGAGTTACTTTCTAATTACCTATCAATGATGCTTAAGTGGATAGAGAATTTCCTATAACTTCAAAAAATTTCCAAGAACCTTTTATAATTTTCCAGATCTTTCAAGAATTCTCTAGAAGTTGTTAGAACTTTCTAGTAATAAAAATAGTAGAATATATGCAGAGGCCCTTAAAGTTTTATATAGTTTAAACATATTTCTTATATAAAATACCACCCTTTGGATCAAACAAAAATTGTCTATCCTACCTCTTAGATTTGATTGCAGTGCTTACAAGTGAAATGATCCCCGATAGGTATGGCGAAATAGTATAATATATATTTTTTAATATTGTTCTTAATTTAAATTTTAAATAATCCAGTAATAAGAAAAAATACATCACATATGAAATATTATGTGAGAACTTCATGGGTAAATTAAATGTATTTGTTCATAATAATTTTTTCTTAATGTAGGATAGTACAGAGGGGAAAGAAAGCCATAAACTTTGCTATCCTAAGGAATACTTAAGCAATTGCTCCTTTAACATGGTGGAATATTTCAAAAGTTGTGATGGAAGACTATTTGTCATCATGTATCTGAACATTTCCTAACTCATCGCTCCGGTGCCACATTATCTTGAGCTCCGCGTACCCATTCCGCCGAAGAAAGAACAGCCCTTTTAAAACACAACAGCAAATTAAAGAAGGATAAAGATGTGTAGAAAAGAAGATTACAATTTCAAAGATGCAGCCGATCAGAGAAATCTATACACTCCAACCAGAATTACCTCAACACTTTTATCAGATGTCTTGATTTCACACAATCCAATGCGGAGCCCTTGAAGTCCAGTCTTAGGCTGCGAAACTTGTTAGATGAAAGTTTGCAAGTCGCAAATCTTGATTTCCTAGGTTTTTTAAACTTCTTCACCTTGGAACTGGGCTCTGCTTATGCCACACCTGTGATCAGTCTGTTCAAGGCAATCGAAATTGCCTGTTACCCGAAAGATTCATTTACAGCTGAACTGGAGTCCCAAAGCCCGACTGCTAATTAACGGGACTAAGTCTCCTTTTCAAGCCCCTGACTCACTGAGTGCACCTCAAAGAGCAAAAAAACGACGCCACGACTTTGCTAGCTACCTTGAATTATCATGTGCATGGTTTAAAAGTTATCGGCTTTACCATGTTACTCTGCTATATTTTCCTCGCAAAGGGATGCCGCGTGTGGACTGTTAGACTTGGTACCAGAATGAGGGCACGCTTTCCCTGTACCCTGCCGAAGAGAAGCTGGTGGTCTCTTTGGGGTCGTCCTTTGCACTCTCTCAATTCTCCTACTATATGCTAGTCCCTATGTCTTCTCTTTAAGGTGGTTGTTGGTAGAACGGTTATAATTCCAATACTGCTTCACAAAACTGGAGGAACTGTACAACATCCCTGCTTCAGTACCCGTAGTTGTGGGTATTGCGGCTATATTTCTGTTAATATTTTCGCTTAGTCTAACTTCACTACTTTCTCTCCGTAGTAAAATTTTGTTTGTTAAGGCCTCTTTTCTAATGCACTGTAAATTGGGATGAACTTCTCCTTCCTGCTATCCTTGGCTTTGGGACAGCTGAGACAAGTAAACATTTGACAAAGGTACCGCAAGATCCCAATCACATTCGCAAGGTTTCCGTCACTTAAAATGTTAAGAATTTATGCCCTAAAAGATATTCCGTAAAGTGCGAGCAGGTTTACGAAGCCCGCCATTTTGCATTATGAATCAGCTCACAGAAATGCAGTTAACAGCGACTGCAAATTGGGTCAAATATGGTGCACCAAAACTTTTAAATAATTTATTCCTATTCTGTTTTGCGATATGGCACTTAAGAAATAAGAGAATAAGGGTGATTCTTATTGGCACTTGACGTGAAACGTATATAGGGATGAGATGGGCCATCTTCCCTGAGGAGCTTACAAATTAACTAAATGTCTCCTTAATCAGAAAGTCCAAATCTGGTTTATTGCAACACTCAGTGCTTCATTTAGCTTTGCGAACACAATGGCCTTCACAAATTGCCCTTAGATAATATTAGTTACAGACATCTGGGTTCGATTTTCCATCTCCCTAACTTTCCAACTAACTTCTATTTTATCTAACAATTGGCGATGGAATACAAACTCCCAAAGTTTTGGTCTCTCTCGAATCTGGTAAGCGACTCACACGCTATAAACTATGGTTTGAAATTAGCCATTGAACTTTTAAAGTTTCAGATGATTACACAACAGTATAACAATTGAATACTCGATTGTTGATTGTTGCTAGTTATCTAGGTTTAATTAAGAATTAATGCAAAGTTAATCAAAGCCACCCTTTATGACAACATCAATTTACATACTAAATTTACCATATACTCCGAATGGCAAGAAGACTGCTCAGGCAAGGTATGGGAGTAATAATTATCCGATAGTCCAACTTGACAACTCGAAAATCATTTTCTACGAGTATATAGGTTAATTTTCACGTCGGTTTGCAGTCACATTACTCGAGGGTCATTCATTACTAATGAAAATAATAATTGTTTAGGGGGATTTAAGGAAGAAACAAATTGGACACCTGCACAATTCAAGTGAATTCTAAATGGAAGCAGGAAAAATGGGTTTTAATTAATTATAAAAGAGTGAAAAGGCTATTATGAGATAAAAAATAATAAAATCAGGGCTTAAAAGTTTGTCCCGCCAGAAGAAAACAAAGGCGGGACAAGGGCGGACTCTTGAAAGGGTCGGGAAACAGGACAACCGGCAAATAGAAAAATGAAGACACTACGATAGAAAAAGTGCGACCCATTGGGTGCCACCACAAAAACTGCAGCAAGGGGTGATTGAGTACCATTTAAAAGAAGATGGCCATTAGTCAGTCTCCTGTGGCCGATAAAAACGCAGCAAAAGGCCATCTCTATGGACCTTAGTCTGTGAAGTCTCAAGGGCCCAAAACTAACAGACTCTTTGATATTGCGTAATTTAAAGAATGAACACCCATCCAATACGAACTGCCACAAATGAAAAATATAATCCATTATAGAGGGAAAGAAATCTCAAAAAGTCAATATAGAGTTATCTGTAGCACTAGAATATGTTGAAAGGGCCACCTAATAAGGTATGCCGTTGTTCAGGACGACTACATGCCCGGAAATCCAAAAAAAAGAACCAGATATCGGAAGGCATTCTGGATCAACCAGTTGCAGATTTCCGCAAAAAAGGGATATGATGAGAGACACTAAAAGGACGAATCACTTGTAAAAACACTCCTAGAGTCAGAAAGATGAGGAAATATTTAAAATCTAAAATTTTGATAAGTGTGAAAGTAAAAAGAATTGCCGAAAGTTGAACAGTAAAAATAGAAGCCACCAGCGGCAAAGACCAAGTTAAAACTCTTCTGAGTAAACGGCTGTAGCATGCAGGCCTCGGTCTGACTTGGAACCAGCTGTGTATATAGAGTAATGTTGTGTATCTGAGGTAATATTCTCAAGGAGCAGGCACTTATGGGAGCAAGGGTCAACGTAGAACCTGTCCAAGCTCCACATGTAGGTGCAAATTGTAGGAGGTAGAGCACGCAAACTACGGGTCGGGGACGATGGAAGCGCAAGGACCCTAATGGCCTACAGGTTGGAGAGATGTTAAAGAAAGCATACTATCGGATGACACCGTTGATTTGGAAGAAAAAAGGCCTCAGTAAACCTCTGGCACAGGGGCGCTGCTGCACACGACACAGGTATCGCATACAGACCTGGAGTCGATGATAGGGCAAGGGGTAACCCCACTCTCACAATAAAAACTATTCACGGGCACGTGCGGGAAAGAGGAACTCCGAGGTTCTGTATCGGGTTCAAATTTTCAGGGCTGAGGGTGAAGCCAAAGTGAAGCCGAAGTGTATTCTTGGCATGCATAGTTCAATTTGGATTGGATCAGGGCAGCGTAGAGTGACCAGGCAACCTGTGGGAGACGGAGTAGGTGTGGTTACCAGAATAGCTCGGGATCAAGAGTTACACGCAAGAATCGAAACTCAGGGACGATTATGATCTCTACGCCTTTTAGGGAGCAAGGTGGCGGAATAAGAGTCCTTCTACCCCGATTTAACCAATAGCTTTCGTTTTTCTCATGGAAAATCGTAATCGCCTAAGTTGTGCATGTTTTGAAACCGCAACGACTGCCAGCTTCAGACGACGTGCCTCTGAGAGAAGGCGAGGCTAGGAGCGATAGAATACCAAGTCTTTGACGGACATGCTGACCGTTACACCCTCTGGGAGAAAAGAAAAGATATAATTGATCGTAATGACAAAACATAAGACACTTAAAAAACGCTGCCCTGAAGAACTTCCTCTTCTTGGGCTTGCAGGTCAGAATAGGTGTCTCCATCACGCACCATAAAGAATAGAAATGTAAAGAAACTTGGAATACCAGAGAGTAAAAAACCTTTCATAACTTAAACGTGGAGCTGCTCTAAGACAAAGTATTTCCATATAATATCGTAGGCTTTCTCAATTTCAAAAAATATCGCTAAGACTCGGTGCTTTAACGATAAAGCTTTCCTTATCGATTCCTTAAAACGTACTAAGAGGTTAAAAGTGTTATGACCCCTGCCAAAACCGGTCTGAAATTAAGAGAGTACGTGGTTGGTTTTCAGGAACAGATTCAGGCGCACTAGCACAATCTTCTCTAGCAACTTTCTCAGCTAACGGGTAGGAGATATAGGATGATAGTGATCTGCATCTAATCTGTCCCTGTCAGGTTTGACTGATGGGGGGATAATCCAAACGCGCTAAAATAATGGGTAAAAGCCTTTCACACTTATAAGGTTGTATAATTCAAGTAAGAACACGATGAAATTTGGATGAAGGTGCTGAATCATATCATAAAGCCTATCGTTAGGCCAGGAGATATAGATCTACAAAGGGATAATGCAGCGCGCAACTCGTGGGTGGAGAACAAAGCTTTATACGAAGGGTTTGAGTTTTTGCAAATGTGAGGGGTTTAGACTCTTCGTTTGATATATAGGCTAAAAAACGCCCTATTGTAACGGCTGACACTTCTGACGGTATATATATGGTTAGCCAAAGTGTAGCTGACCACCACGCTGTAATTCACTAAAAATCCCTGCAGATCGAGGGGAAGCGGGTATTATGACCGGCCTATTGACTCCGGATCTTTTTAATTTTCCAGATCTTTACGGTAGCGACGCCAAGAGATTCGGCGACCCTGACGAAGTCACCAAGCTTCGTTTCAGTCATCCTTGTTGCACAAGGTTTGGATCCGATGGAACCGGGCATGATCTAACATATAGTTCTTAACGGCTGTTGCGCACTCGGAGGTGCAACAAGGGAAAATTGAGCTACCCGTTACTGGTCGTCTCAGGAGAATGGTCTGTATGGGTCATTGTCCACACCTCTGAAGGTTCCAGAGGAGGCACTTGTGAAAGACCTCTCATGGAAGCCTTCTCAATCAGCATGGTCTATGTTCCACTTGAGAGGCATAGCTGGATTAGGGCTAAGATGAACGGCTACAAGACAATAGAGAAGTGGTCACCCCAATAGAGGTCAGCAAAGGCCTACCACCGAAAATCAATGAAACAATCCGAAGAACAGAGAGATAAGTCAACACAACTAAAAAAATCCGTCTGGAGATGATAACAGGTAAAGTTAAATGGTGTTTAAAACACAAAGAAAGTCAGATAACACCGATTTTACAGAGAAATTAAGGCAACAATTGTTCTAGCCGGGCTAGCCTAATTTTGGGGTTCTAAATTCAGAGACGAAACTAGTTTTCACTCATCACCTATAGTTTTTGAGATATATGTACATGTACGTAATTGTGTAATTACATTCAAGGCTACCAGATGTTTTCTATTTAGGAGATTTTGTGTTTTTAATTGGAATTTAGTTTTAAAAATTGTTGTCTTTTTTTAAAAAAAATAAATGTTCTATTTTTACTAAAAGCATCTGCTAACCCTGACAGGTACTGCAGCTGGGTAACCAGTATCTTACTGACGGTGACAGCATGTTACATAACAGTTTAATATGTTGGAAACATGTTTATATTATCCAAATTCATTAACTTAAATGTGATTTTGCTTTCCTAGAATTTTATGAGCTGACACGTATCTCTACAATGGCCTCAGGCACTTCAAAACAGCGTGAATGCATCAAGAAAAATTCATTCTGCTACGTGTGTGGGGATTACACGACAGTTTCGCACCACCAAACAATGAATTCCCTCGCAAGAACTCGTTACTTCTATTATTTTGACTGTAAAATTGGAGATCAGGACAAATCCTGTGCCCCACACATATGTTTTAATCCTGCGACACTGGACTAACTACATGGTTTACCGGTAAGAAAGCACCTTTTAACTTTGTTGTTCCGATGGTCTGGAAAGAACCACGAAGCCATGCAGATGATTGTAATTTTTATCATTCAAATATAACTGGTTTAAATGCTTCTTCTAGAAAAAAGATCAAATATCCCAACCTTGCCTCAGCTATGAGACCTGTTCTCCACTAAGATAATTCCCTGTCCCTACACCCTCGGCAAATAAGGATCTTCTTCCATCATCAGTTGAAGAATATTCTGCCAAGGCGATCGATTCTGAAGACAATGTCTCTGGTTATTCAGTAGCAGATAGCAATCATCCAGATTGGATCACACAGGAAGACCTGAATGACCTGGCCATTGATTTGTATTTATCTATACAGCAGTTAAAACTCCACGCAACCCGGCTTAAGCAGTGGAGCCTGGTAGAAGCTGATGTAACGATTAACATTTTCAGTACACAGGACAGGGATATTTCTTTATTCTCTGACATAGAAAACAGGGTGTGCTACTAGAAAAATGTCTCTGGCTTGACGTCTTTTCACAAACTGACGACTTTTCATAGACTATTTCAATCGACGTCTAAATGCTGAGCCCCTGCACAGTGGGAATAAATAGCCTAGCTCTCCCATTGCCCACTCAGTCCATCTAATGGAATTTTATGACAATATAGAGCTCCTTTTGAACGCTGTCAATTACAACCAGTACAAGTGGAGTCTCTGTGGAGACCTCAAGGTCATTGGGCTCTTTATGGATATGCAAGCGGGCTTCACCAAGTACTGTTGCTTTTTGTGTTCCAGAGACAATCAGGCTGTGTCAAAATCGCTACAAGCAAAATAACTAGGGATATAGGAGCACTTTCTTGGCTGGTGAATACAGTGTCATAGAAAAACCTCTGGTGAACATGAACAAGATGCTTCTTCCTCCTCTTCATATTAAGCTTGTTTTAATGAAGAATTTCGTGAAAGGCATGGACAAAGATGGCGCTGCCTTCCAACACCTGCGCACTCTTTTCATTAATATGAGTTCTGCTAAGCTCAAGGAGGGCATCCTTCGTCAGACCTCAGATACGAGAGGGGCTGAAGGATAAGGACTTTGGAGACATTCTTACTTTAAAGAAACTGAAATCATGTGAAGCATTTAAGTCAGTCTGCCATGGCTTCCTTTGTAATACACAGGTACCAGATTACCATGGTGTATCTAAAGGTTATTATCAAATTTAATGAACTTGACCCGTTGAAAGGCAACAGCCAAAACGGCAGAAACAAAAAACCTTACAGGGCCCAACGAGTCTTTCGAGGATATGATATGTCAAATGTCACTTAAAATTCACTTTCATCACTCTCACCTCCACCTCTTCCCTCCGAACCTTGGAGCAGTGAGTAAGAGCATGAAGAAAGTTTCCTTAAAATATTAATAAGGTGGAGAGATACTACAAAGGCAAGGGGAATCCTAGCATGATGGGGGAATTTTGCTGGATGCTCTTGCGTCACATCAGAGAGGCAAAGTACACAAGATAGTAAAAGAAAATCACATCTAACTGTCTGCCTTACTATGATCTGTGAGTATTGTGTTATCCAAGTCATTTAATTGCCTTTAATATTCAGTGTGTATGTCATTTTTCTGTAATATACTATTGTAACAGATGAAATAAACACATTATATTTTGAAGTTATATGCAATATAATTACAATGGAATGTGTGAAAGCAAAGAAACTAGCAGTGATAGAGAAAAACTGTTTAGAAAATTGAATTCACCACGACGAAATTAGTAAAAAACACCTCTTCATATCCTTGCCTCAGAGACACCCAAATATTTTCATTAAATCGGTGTAATAAAAGGAACTTTAAAATACTACGTTTACCATTACGAGTAACGTTACCCCAATATGAGTGCCTGGTATTAAAATCCCCGAGTAATAAAAAAAGGGTCGGGTTTTAACAATGATATATAAAGAAGAGCGGAAATAAGGCTAAAAATAAAAGGCCTTGCAAGAAAATCCCTAACGGTAACAGAGTGGAAGATAGTGTGAAGGGGGAGGGAAAAAGCAGTGAAAATACACGGTGAGACGACGAAACAATAACTAAACCCTCACCATGAGACGAGTCCCAGATAAGAGAAATTGACTTAAAAATAGGAAAAGCAAGTACCGCCAAAAAAGGGCCAGTGCCCACTTTGCTCCCCTGAAGACAAACAACAGCTGAGTGGTGTGTCATTAAAAGGACTGTGAGTTCTTCCCTCTTGGGAAGAATGCCTTGAAAGTTCAACGATAAATGAGGGATATTATATGGGACGGTTAAATACCACAGTAAATATCTTTTCTCCTCTGTGCCTGGGGTTAAGATTGAAGTGGGTCCCAAAAAGCTTGTGAGACGAAGAGCAAATTTTGAAGATTCAACTGTAGCAGGGGAAAAGATCCTGGAAAGAGCGGTAAGAGAGGATATTTTTGAGGGTCTCAAGGAATCGGCAGAGGCCCTTGCCGAGGACGCTTTCGATGTCTGAGGGGTTGATCTAACAGCCACGTCTGGCGACATTGGAATATCTGCCTTTCACGTCGGATCTTGCTCCACATCGTTGGTATTGGAATCCAACGAGCGACGGCTAATAGGAGAGCTGAAGAACTTTGGTAAGAGAACCCTTACAAGAAGGGGAAGTTTTTGGTTTACGATAAGCCATAGTAAACTAAATTAATTTCACATTTTCCCTTGTAACTCCATACTACAGAGGCATAAATGCGCCCGGCGCTACTGCAACTCTCGATTCGGTTGCGTGCAGTATGTCCTCTCGGAGAATGGATGCAGATTCACCACAGCGTCTTTATGGGCCAAAGAGGCTGCCCGAGTTCTCATAGGAGCAGAGATAAAGGCCAAATGATGGGTTTCGCCTTGTGCATCGGCAAACGAGAGCAATGGAAATGCCCTTCCTCTGACCTTCATGAAAATAAATTCAGATTCGGTCCCCCCAAAACAAGCAGAGGTCAGATAACTGTGATGGCCACTAGATAGGAGGAGTAAGAGGTGAAAATAAAGGACAGTAAAATAGAATAATTAGGAAGGGGAAGAGAGTGGTGTTATAAAAGTCTTTTCGCAGCGCTATGGTGCAGCAGAGCTGACACCATAGCAGGAGAAAGCCAGGTTCTCTCAGGATCCAACCCCCCCAAAAAGAAAAGGTCCTAGATAGAGAGAGTGGTGTTGTCTAAGGATTTATCACTGATCTACACTCTTTCAAGGTAAATAATTTCTCACTGGGGACCGAATGCTTAAGGTGTGGTCTAAACCATAGATATCTACATTGTATGGCAGCCGCTGTACAATCGAGAAGAATCAGAACTCCACTCCTATGTTTTTCTTCTTGAATGGGCCATAGCGCCTTATGTAGCGCATGTAGTTTATCAGTTATACTGAAAAAGTGTCCTTCAAACGTTGCTTCGATTCGGTTTCAAAGTGGCTATTAACCAAATACAATAGATACGTGAACTGCTGAAAAAAAGAAAAAAAATTCATATCTAAATATAAGAGCGAAATCTACTCGATTTTAAATATATTCAATAAGGTAGGAAACAAAGTACGAGGGGTGGTCAATAAGTTTTGCAATTCGGATATAAGGAAACTAGATATGAGGAAAAGTGTTTTATTATTTTTCAATTTAACTACCCTCGACTTCAATGCACTTGCACCACCTGTCCCTGAGGCTTAGAATTCCCGACAACCAGAAATCTCCCGACTGCTATTCAAACCACTCCTGGACGGCGAGCTGGACATCTTCATCGTCCCCAAACCGGCGTCCACGCAGTGCAGCCTTGAGCTGGCGGGATAAAAAGTAGTTGCTAGGGGCCAGATATGGACTGTAGATGGATGGTTGAGCTCCTCGAATTCGCACTCGCGTAGGGCAGCTTGTGAAACTCTGTCCTTGTGGACTTTGACGACGTTGAAGTCGATCATGGGGCGTGAGGTTTCGTGAGGTTTCGAGAGGTTTCTAGGGACCCAACGGGCAGAGACCTTGGTCATGGCCAAATTGTTTTGGATGATGTTGATAATACTTCCATGTGATATTCCAAGTTCTCACTCGATTTCTTCGACCTTCCACCGTCGATTTTCAAAGATCATCTTCTCCACACGTGCCACATTGTCCTCGTTGGTACATCTGATGGGCGTCCTTGACGGGGGTCCTCCTTTAGGGACAGAACTCCCTATTCCAGCGAGCAATGGTTGCATAGGAAGGGGTGGTGTCGGTGTACACTCCAACCATGCGTTTATGTATCTCTTTTGCATTCTTGCCTTCCTTGGTGAAATAGTTGATCACTGCGCGGAGCTCAACCTTCTCCATTGTTGAAATATTTGTGACTGACGATCTGCGATTAGCCTCTGCTTCTTAGAAGGACGAGGCAGGAGCGTGCGGCTACAGGTCTTGACTTGTCATAACTTGCCCTAACACCCCCACACACAGCCATCCCCCTTCCTCTGTTTTGCCCTACCGATTCGCAAAACTTATTGACCATCCCTGGTAATTATTGAAAATAAAATGAATATCCAGGATAAAAAATTATGCATCCCTGATTCTAAATTTAATTACTGGGGAATAGAAGACGTCTATCACTATTAAAAGGTAAAGATACCTTTGCGTTGGTAAAAGCTCATAAAATATATCTGAGTAGATTAGAATTTTAAAGAAACTTAAAGGAAAATTATAATGGATCAAAATTTGGTTTCAGAAAGGAATTCAATCTCTTTTTTACGCACTGATCAAAAGGATTCCCGTCATTTTGTAAGACATTGATTAGGAAACAGCCAACATTAGGCCAAGAAATCAGTGGCAAGCGTTTTAAAACGAACAGTTCCACGTACTATGACCTAATTGGCATAAAGAGAGGCAATGCCTACTCATAGGTTCATGGAAATAATTGTTCAAGCAACTGCACTTGATCATACCTACCATTTCTACTTCTGAAACCCCCTGCTAAGGGCACTGATTCCTATCAAGCGTTTGTGTTACTTTTTTTTATCTCATAATAAACTGATTAACATCTAGTTCTTTATTTAATTTATTTTACTACTTTTTAATAAAGTATATCTGAAGCGTTGGATTATGTAGATCGGATTATCTTTTCCTTTAAATATTTCGTGAAGGGAATGGTGAGTAAATCAGCAGAACCTTCTCCTCCAGCCTATATAAAGTCGATCTTTACACCCTCTCCTCCAGACGCCTTACTGCATTTCCTGCACTTGAGTACCTAAAAAAATTTATATTCTGTAATCGGGAATTTCTTGGACTACAACCTTATCGAGTGGATAGAGCGCTTCAGAGTACAGGGAAGGTAAGCCCCATCGGTGTGTTTAGTCGCCGAATGGATTCTCGATTTGGGTCGACTTCACGACGTTCTAGAGCCTGGTGCCTTCAATCCCACATGGAAATGGTGGGCCGAAACGAAAGGAGATTGGTGGTAAAACCTTACCAAATTATTTAATTGTTCTACCTTATTGACACGTACATGTATGCGCTTGGGATTCATTGTAATCATAAAATTACACATAGAATTAATTGAGCTTTTCTATATTTTATTTGACCTTTAATTTCTGATTTATTTCTCTTTAATTTGTTGGAAGCTTCATTATTCTTAGAGACCCTTTTTCTGACTAGTTTTCTTTTAATAAATTTTAAATACATCTCGTGTGATCTCCCTATAGTTATTTTTAGTAAATTTGGTAAGTTCACCAAATTACATTTTTTTTCTCTAATTGTTACCGCCTGTCTCATTTTTTTCCTTATATATAAGGGGTTCGAGAAAGTTAGTTTGTTTAATTAACCTGCTGTCATAAGTAAAAAAAAAAAGCTACAAAAATCTAATATATTCTACAAAATATTTTCCACCCATTTTAGAAATATTTCCCAACAAAATTGAAGTTTATCTATAGCTCTTGAATAAAACCCCTTAGGATTTGAAGTCGCCCCAAATCTTGAACTCACTTATTGAATGCATCCTTATCAAAAAATCTTTCCTTGCGAATCTGATTGTCTGAATATAAAAAAAATGTGATAAATTGAAGGAGACATGCCAGGTGAGTAGGCCGGATAAGACTGTAACTCAAAAGCTAGAAAATTCCGAGTCTTTCTCTACACGTGCGATGTCTGTTCGTGCATTGCCTTGCAGAAACACGACTGTTTTCCAATTAACCAGAGATCGTGGTTTGGAATGAGTGCACTTTGAACTATGCCATGTTGTGCAGTATCCACCTCCCGCCATCCTTTATCTAAAGATAATCTATAAGAGGCTTTATAAGCTCGGCTGACCAACAAGGAAGCGATCAGCAAGCAAAAAAACCAGATATTTTTTGAACGGTTCCATTGCAACAACCACCATCAAGCCGTCTGGATACAATCTGGAACTACCTAATCCAAAGAAGCCTGTGGAAGAATTTTAAGAGCTTGAACACAACATCATCAAATTCATGAGACAGCATCTGAGGAGCGATCGAACCTAATATGAGATCGAATACCTCAAACAAGCCCAAAAGGAGTCTACTAACATGAGACCTTCTTAAGGCTTAGGGCTTATTCCGGAACGGGAATGCTGGCGTTCACATATTCTTACAACAAAGGGAGGGGAGTAGGCTACCTTGGAGCTAAATAGGTGGCCAATTCAAGGTAGCCCTGGGAGTAGAGAGCGGTAGAGGAGAAAGTACTTTAGTGAGAGAAACAGGCGGAGGGTGAACCACTTTACCGTTCGACGTTGTAAACTTTGTAACAGAAACATTTCGGTGGTTAACAGTAATTCCAGTTGTTCTATTTTATATATAATAATAGGCCATGAAGATCCTTTGATTTTGCAAGAATTAAACAATAAGGACCACCTTTCCTGCCCGGTGACCAAATGCCCTTGTCGCCCACGAGAATTAAGTAGAAAATTTAAAAAAAAGACAATTACGATTGAAATATGACAGGATAAAGACGAGGGGATCGTACACGCATGTTAATATCCTCAACCATAGCCATAAAAGACGATATGAAACTCATCTAGTCTTTCGGCCCAGTCCATAGATGAGTTCGCCAAGAGCTGGTCGCAGACTAGCCTGCAGAAATAGCCCCCAGCCAAGACATTAGGTGAAAAGAGCCTCGTATCGATAGTTGTGAAAAAGAGTAAAGTGCGAGGATGAGAAGAACTAAAGCCCATATGGGTTGAGACTACCTAGGGTACCTCGGCCGAATGGTCATTCCACACTTCCAGGTTTAGGTTCTAGCAAGTGCCTTTACCCTTGTTGTTCACTCTAATTTCGGATATTTGTTGTTAACGTCGGTGTTAATATTTTTATAAGCTTAACAGTGTTATAAACAATTCCTGCAATAAAAACTAAATTGTTTCTAATTTCAATAAACCAATGACTCTCTTCATCAGAGCCTAAATCCATAAAATATCTCTTGTTTATTTAACGAAGACAAACCTTACCTAGCCTCAAACCTCGAACCTACGCCGTCATCGCGAATAATATTCTTAACTGTCAAAAGCAAATTCATTAATCGAAGTCCTCATTTTCCCGCACCTCAAAGAAACAGTTTTTAACTTCATTGAATCCCGGCTCATTGTGTTGAGCGGAAGAAATGGTCGCGTTTCGTAGTAAGCGTCTCGGAGAGAAAAGCTGCACCCGGATTTAACTCTATTAAGTCGTGATGTAAAATGTCTTACTAAGAAAGGGCTCCATTCATAACGAATGTCCTTTGGGGCCATAAATTACAGTCAAAAGATAAGGGAAAATTTACGCAGACCGACAAAACCATGGCAAAAGAAATGAAAATAAGAAAGGAAGTTGATGCCTCCAACAAGCGAAGTCTCAATCATTTGGGAAATAATGATAAGAGGAACAGAATGAGGTTGGGAATGATAGCTAAAGAAAAGGAACTGTAGTAATGGAAGAGATACAGATGATAATGACTGTAATAGCAATCCTCGCCAAACTTAAATATCGGACGCGAACCAGCAGAATTGGGCTATCGCTGCCAGAATGTTTTAAAAAACATTTAGTTAAGGAAGTTTAAATTAGGATAAAGTTTAAGGGAATGAAAAGGCGTGGAAGTTCACTACGTATCGAATTTGGAGAGCTAAGGATAGGAGGGTACGCAACATTTTGGAATCTTCCTTTCTTCTATAATCAAGTTAAAATTTACGCAGAAAGAGAACATGAACTAAAAAACAAGCTGGAGATTCTTATGAAAGGTAGCTTGTAATTTGTAAAGATCAGCTGTAACTGACAAACTAGTAAAGATCAGCTGACCAAAAAAATAATCTAGTAAACGTGACACCACGAGAGATGTCGGACAGACATAATTTTCTAACTAATATCTAAGTTCAAATCCGTAAAATAAGTAAGTTGATAAAACATAAAATACAAATTATTTTAACTCCATGAGTCAGGTCATGAAGACATGTAATCCTAGAAATAACCCAGATAGAGTTAAGCCGTCATCACCTACACGAGTCCTGCTGAACGTTAAAACGCCCACACCATTAGTAAATGGATATTGCTCTCAAAGGTAATTAGGTAGGCTAATCATCTTTAAACATCGATCTGTAGACGAATAAGTCGAACTTTCAACCTTATTTTTAAGTTTTCACATTGTACTCCAACTAAAGTAATTCTGTGACGGACCATGTTATTATTTGTTGGTACATGTAATCATTTGATGTTTAGTTTTTTATTATTCGAATTCCAGCTAAAATATATAGTTCCATCCAATATAGAGTATGAAAAAAGATTCTTTTCCAAAAGAAAGTAATATAATCATAAAACATTTAAGTAAAGCAAAACGGTTGTAATTGCTAACTTTTAGATTTTGTAGAGTAGGGAATAAAAATCAAAACAGATTTAAATTTTTTTTTATACATATGTATAATCTAATTGTTTTATACTAACTAATGAGCTTTCGTTAAACATCTGCCATAGATAATTTTTCATAATTACAGAGCGAAACTTTATAGGATATGAATGAAATCCAATCCTGTCTCAATTTTGATAAAACAGATTCTGACTCAGCAATTACGGGTCAATTACGAGTAGCAGGAACAAAGAGGGAATTTTGGGGTGGGGCATTTGTTAAGACAAATTCAACAAATAAAACTACTAAGAAGACTAGTTCGTTGCCGTGTTGAGTGTCGAGTGTCATTTGAAAATGGTCTCTGCTAAATTTTTATCATTCGTTGCAGACTTGGCTCGGGAAGAAGAAAGTAACTTCCCGTAAATGATGACGGCAAACGGAAGCAGTATGAGGCAATAAACAGAACGAAAGAGACTCAGTAATACAAGAGTGGTATTCGAGAGGCATGGATTTGTTTCAGAGGAAAAATCTATGAAAGCAAACAAGAATAATGCAAGTGATTTTGATAAAAAATAGGAAATAGAATAAAATTAAAAAATAAAGTTAGAAAATAAACACAATGCAAAAATCTCTGAATCGAACACAGAAAAAGAGATTTTTTTAGGGAAAGATTTCATAAAGTTATCAACAATTCAAAAACAAATAATTAATTAATTTAGTGCATGTAATTCCTATCCTCTGTTGCATACTCTAAGCTTCGAACAATAAATAGTCTAATAAAATTTTGTGCAAATTCAGGATTTGAAACTTTAATTTAATAACAAAATATTCATTTTATTTTTCAGTGTTGAAAGTCGAGGGCGTGTAACAGAGCAATTTGATATTGTTCATACTAAATTTTAAAATGTTCTGTTTTAATCTTTTAAAACTTTATGAAGTATTTGCGACAACGAAATGTTTAGTTATTTGGCATTGTTCTGTATATGTAATTTAGTTGGAATACTGTCCTCTCCATAAATTTGACCAGAGAAAGTACTAGGTTTCTAAAATTAGTACGCGATAACCTATAAGTATATAGGTGGTGATAGGGTGACTGAACCGAGGATTGAGATGGCGGACTCTTTATTTTTGATGGGAGAATTCGCCAGGCTTCTTCCTCCGCATCTTTCGAGGGGTCACCAGTCATAGAGTCTACCTCCTTGTGAGAGGAATACCATAACTGGAAGCTAAGAAAGGATAACTTAAGTACGAGGAAAGGACTCGTGACGATAATAATAAACAAATCAGAGTGAAACTGATGACATGAATAATTCTGTCTCGAGAATGTTTTAACCCGTTTATTTATACTCCCTCCAATTTAGGGGGCTTGACTGCATTTATCTTAATCTGGACGCAGGGCGGAACTTACAATGTGAGAAGTATGTTCGTGTGTACTTTATTAAGACTGCTGGGCGGAGTCAAAAGGGCGTGTCCGCGTTCTGTGCGGTTACGTGTGTATTGCTTTTCCCTACCTGATCGTGGCTTTATCAAACTGGCGTCCATATCCAGTGTAGGGCGTTTGATTTTGTCATTTCGCAGATAAGATATTACCCTAAGTTTACCTAGCTGCCTTCATGATCTTGTATCGAGACCTTTTCGACCCGCAGCTGTTTCCTCGCGTGTGCGAGGAGACTTCCAACTATTCGCTTGCCTTTCTAACACTCATGTATTTCTTAGTACATGTACAATTGTGATATAAGAATTTCGCTCTATTCTAAATTGGTTCATTGCTACTGCATAGCATGTTATTTCAGTAGTTAATACGTGTGCCGAATTTCAGGATTATATAGCTCCAACAGGGTGCTAATTTGTGAGGTTCCTCGTTGAGTCTACTTCACCTTGCGATTCGGGTGTCGCTACAAGTATACCCTTACGGATAGGTAAAGGTTATGCAAATTTGTATGAATAAATCAAAAACTATTAGCAAATGAGCATTTACTAGAAAAATGAAAGTGATCAATATGATTTTGAACTGTTCTATGATTCCTCGCTTTAGACAACTCTCCGACTGTCATCCTAAAAATTTCAATGGGGGGGTTATCCTGCATGAAAATTGCACGTAGGGCTTTAGAGGCTTGCATATCCGGCAAAGCATGCTGTCGCTGTAATTTATTGTATATTTTGTTTTACTCTTTAATCTGCGTGAACCCATTAAGTTATTGGCACACTTGTATATTTGTTCATTCAAAGCAAATGAGGAAGTTCCATCAACGACACTAAAATTGACGATTATAAACTTCTAGTTGTAAGGAGGAAATAAGAGAATGATTTTGTCAAAGCAGAATAAAGAGGATGAACAGTGGAATGAATGGAAAGAAAAAGAGACAAAAAGTTGGAAAAAAAGGAAGCACAGAATTAACAACATGTTTAAGGGCACCACGATACCCCGCTAAGGAAGAAATAAGGAAAGTTTAGAGACAAGAGGCACTAATTCTGGATAAACTCTGGGTTCAACCAAACGGAAACGGCTCTCTAAGAACGTAGACAAATGATTTAAATATCTCCTGAAATACATAAAGGCAGAGAAAAATAACAGGAAAAATCATTATAAATTTATTTGCCTCTTGTAAAGCACTAAAATCACATACTTATCTTTCAACTATGTTGAGCACCATACTAAAGACAATTAACATAATCTAACTCCAATCACTCAACCAATATTTACACTGATAAAAAGACTCACGAAAAATGTCCAGCCACTAGCTACATAAAATACTTAAGGCAGAGCCGAATTTATTAATGCTCTTTTCATAATACAAACAAAATTATATCTCTGGTGCTATTGAATCATGATTCTTACCAATAGGCTTGATTCTAACCCTAATTATTTAATTAAAAAGAACCTAATCATTTTATTTATTTTTAAAGTATTAAACAAAAATGAAATTTAAAAAGTAAATTGATTTGAATGGTGAAGTTATTGTTTAGCAAGACATACGAATCGTATTTACTAAATAAAGTATTATTTTGCTACAATAAAAGCTCACCATGTATTTCAAGGTAGAAGTGAAATATACTACAGTAAAAGCCTATTGGTTGGAATCATGCTACTGTAGCACCAAATCACGTATGCTAAAGTGAGGGTTCACGAAAAGAATTACCAGTATATCGAGGTCACACGGAAATATTATTTTTTAAGCTCATATATGATTGAATTAGTGTAAAAGCGGGCGTATCCGGGCCGCTAATGTAGATAAGCCCGGAATTTCTTATTAATTTTTAAAGGGCTGCAGTTTCAGCAATGGTTGGCACAACGATTATTGGAAATACGAATGGGTGCCTAACCTGGCGTGCTTTCTTAAAACTTGACTTATTTATGGTCACAGCAGGCATTCAAGCAGTAGGAACTCTGTATTGACCAAGGAGGTTCCGACCAGTGGATAAAGACCAGAGTGGAGAGTTTGTTCTTAAGTTTCATTATTATTCGTACTTTAGCTGAACTTCTTTGACAAATTTTGCAACTTTCGAAAGGTCCAATAACAACAAACTACCAGCTCATCCTTCAGACATTCTTAACAAAGCTACCGTCTATAACAATGCCCCATATATAAATACGTGTATGTTTCTGCTTCTAGCAAGCCTGATCTTTAACAGGAAAAGGAGAGCAAGTACTGAATATAACATATATTGCCAACGTTTCGGGATCTGGACCCATCTTCTAGGCTAGAATATTAAAGATTTATATAAGGACAATTGCTTAACAATTATGAGAACAATGATAATTAATGGATTGAGGCTAAAAATGTACTAGGATGTAAAACAAACAGAAAAAAATCAGAATGCAATATAAAGGACAAAATTCTGTATATTAAGATAAAAAGTAAGTAAATTAAAACGAAATTAATAAAGTTACAATTAAAAGAAAAGGAAAACCTCAATAAATGCACTAAAATTTGTTACCTGATTTGGAGAAAACTGTGAGCTGAATGAATGAAATTATAAATTATACTAACAGGAAAGATGTGATTTAGTATTAGTTGGTTCTCTGATCTATGTAGATAAACTCAGGCAGCTCGGTTCCAAGGGTCATATGGTCAGCTATGACGTTTCATCTCTCTTTACAAACATTCCATTAACTGAAACCATAGACATAAATTTAGATAAACTATTTCCTTATCACAATAGTTTACATTATGGATTTCCTCAATCTTTGTTTAAAACACTTCTAGAATTAACTATTAAAGATTCTTTTTTCACTTTTAATAAAAACGTATACAAGCAAGTCGATGGTATGGCTATGGGTTCTCCACCTGGACCAACCATCGCTAACATTTTCATGTGCCATTTGGAAACCAAATTTTTAAATGTTTGTCCTAGAGAATTCAAACCTAAATTTTATAAAAGATACATAGATTACACTTTTACATTATTCCATACCTCTGCTCAATCGGAACTTTTCAAGAACTTCTAAACTCATATCACCCTAACATTTCATTTACAAAAGAACCAGAAACAGATAACCGTTTATCGTTTTTGGATGTAAAAATAGAAAAGAATCAGAGTTGCTTTGAATTTTCTCTTTTCCGAAAGCAAACGTTTAGTAACCTTGGTTTAAACTTTTAAAGCTTCTGCACCTATCAATTTAAAGTCAATGCTTGTAGACTTTAATTCACTGAGCTTTCAATATCTATTCTAACTGGACCCTATTCCATTTGGAAATGATAAAACTTAAAACTTTTTTTAAATTAAACAACTACCCATCCCATATTTTTATAAATTGCATTAGGAACTTTTTAAATAATATCTTTAGACCTATAAATAATTATAATGTTTCCCGCATAAAGTATACATTTTCTTTCCCTTTATGGGATATCAAACTAATACTTTTACGAAGGAATTGTCTAATATTTTGAAAAAAAAAATCTATCCGCAATTTAAATTTAACGGCAATTTTGTAAACCCCTTAAAAATGAGTTCTTTGTTCAATATAAAGGACCCCATTCCTGATATTTTGCGTTCCAGAATAGTATATAAATATACTTGTCCTAAATGTCCTTTCGGAACGTACATTGGATGTACGGAACGTCTTCTCAAGGTTCGCATTGATGCACACCGTGGGGTTAGTTACAGAACAGGAATGGATCTCTCCGTAAAAGACAACTCTGTTGTCCGATCTCATTCCGATTCATGTAAAATACCTATAGATTATAATGCATTTAAAATATTATCCGCATCAAAATCTAAATCTGACCTTCTTATAATTGAGTCCCTTTTAATTAAATATAATCAGCCTCAGTTAAATAAGGACTCTATTTCCTAAATCCATTCATTATTATTGTTCTCATAATTGTTAAGCAATTGTTCTTATATAAATCTTTAATATTCTAGCCTAGAAGATTGGTCCAGAGCCCGAAACGTTGGCAATATAAGTTATATTCAATACTTGCTCTCCTTTTCCTGCCATATAATTATATATATATATATATATATATATATATATATATATATATATATATATATATATATATATATTGTGATAGAACGGTCTAAGGCCGCTTAATTTCAGCCGCTATCACATGTTTAGAAACACATGGCTACCCACGTGCATCTGCGAGAGGAAGCAGAGAGCGTTATCGCCCACCTTAGCCAATATTTAATCAAGGAGGTTCATTTACCCGTTTTGCCTCCATACGTCGATCTCGCCAGATTGAGTTAGGCTTATGGGCAGATAAGGTAGTTTCCCAGGCGAGACCAGGGCATTTCCCCAAAGCCTCCCACTCAATTGTCCCCTACGCAAAGGGGGTGGCTTCGACTATTTATATCAAAGCTTTCCCGATTGAAGCAAATCAGATCAGATCCAGATTATCTTCGCGAGGCATCACGCCGATCCGGTCTCCCTTGAGCACAATAGGAACTCTCTACCTCGAGAACTACCTTATTTGTCCAGAAGAGGACAATATCCCTTGAGTGCCAAGGTTCGTGATTCCAGACGCCAAGTCAACAAGGCCCCCCTGTTGTTCAGAAAGAGAACAACGTTAGAACCGCCATTGTTCTTTGAGCCCCTTGACAAGAGACGGTTCTCCCCCCCCCCCCCCTTCCCTGTTTTTCAGAAAGAGAGCAACGTTAGAACAGCCATTGTTCTTCAAGCCCGTTCGTCAAGAAACGGTTCTCATTCCCAAGACATCACGTCAGGATAATTTAATTCCCCCCTTTTTAACGTTCTTCAAGAGAACGATTGGTTTCAACGATAACCTACATTGTTCATCTAGAACATCCCCGATTTGCTGTCACAAAGATCGCTCGTACTTCCGAGCCCCACTTCTCTCTCACTCTTCGAACACAACAGTCCTTCCCCTTCGCTAAGGACAACCACCCGAAGAACCCTTCTGCTGGAAATCGCTAGTGGACCGAAGATTCCTTCGCATCGTCTTCCTCTGCACAACAACTTTGTAATTACGTAAGCTGAGCATTACCTTTAATTATCTAACCTTTTTGTCAACGCTACCCTGTGCTTAAAATGGTTTAGCGAACCATCCCCATCATTTTTAGTTTTTATTTGTTTACCTTTTAAATCTCTCCAAATCTTAATCCTCGGATCAGTCAGATATTCCCACGGCCCTTTTCATTCTCCGTTTATGTAAACATTTTCTTTTTGTGTGTTGTTGATATTTTAATTAATAAAACTCTATTTTATTAATGATAGCCATATTATTATCCTTGAGCTCAGTTTCACTTCTTAAGCATATTGAAGATAAATAACCTCGGTCAATCAGATTACCACGCACTCGAAATATTAGAATAATTCCCTCAACGAATAGTTATATATGGTATATCGTCGAGAGCCTATTCTACGACATATATATATATATGACACAAATGTCGGAACTAACTGGAACTAAATTAAATTTTCTATTTTTATTATAAATATATGTGAGGGTATGGAACGTACATACTCGCATGCCACCAGACAACCGTGAGAACGAAAGAAAATTGTCGTTGAGTTTACCTTCATCTCCTCTCCCCCTCCCTCTCCCGACATTCTACCGCCCTCCTCCGCCTTTCCCTTGACCTAAGTCGTTATCCACGCCAAACTTTCCCAACAGGCGACAGGAAGTCTGACGAAAGAAGGCCTATCTCACAGAGACGCCTAAATTCTATTTGCCTTCTTTATGATACCATGGAGATTGTCTAGAAGGTGCTGCGATAAGCGAATTGTCGTGAATGGAACCTCTCTCTCAATTTCACACAGTCCGCGGTATAAATGAAAACGCCGTTCTTTCATCTACAGCAGTGTCCCAAAACTACTCGCGTAACCCTCACGTTGAACGAGAGTCGTTGCTGTAACGTATCGACTGCCAACGCGCCGCTGAGTTAACTTGGTCGCTGTCTCAAAGTGTTCCTGAGGCAAATCCCGCCCCGCAGAGTCTGTGACTAGTAGAATACGCTCTGTTGCTCAACGTAACTTGAGAAAGGAAAAGGAACATCCAAATAGTTACTGGAAGTTACTATTTGTTAGGTTCACATCCAGTTAGAAGTGAACTAACCAGAACTGCAGTCAGCAGCCCCGAACCCGTCGTCTTATACCCCCTTCTCCCCGAGAACTTGTGTTAACGCCACCCGAACCACCTCGTCTGGACCTGAGTAGTCGTCTCTCCAATCCATCACAATTAATGGTAATCTGTAAACGCAGTGTCCCCCTATTCTTAAATTACCTATTTAATTAACAGTGATTGATACTCCCATTGAGTCATTATAAATCTAGACGCTTAACGTCAATGTTATCCTTTCCTCCTTGTTTAAAGAGATTCAAGTGAGTCATTCCCTGATATTATTATTTATAATTGCTGTCAACCTGGACTAATCCGTGTTTAATATTTAATCCTTATTTACCTAAATGCCGGTTTAACTATTGCTTCTAATTATTATTTTTGTGTAAAGTAAAGTTTATTTTTGTACGTGTGTTTATTTGTGTTTCCTCCTTTTTGACGTACCCTTGGCAAGACTTTAATTAAGAATCCCTTCGGCTAATTTATTCAACCTGTATTATGCACTCTCAGAATTTAACAATCACAAACCTCCCCCCCAGTAACAAGTGGGACTTTTATAGTGAGAATCCTGGCCGTGGCACAACTCGCCTCTAACCAGATTTCACATGTTCAGTAGGAATTAAAGCCTATATATATATATATATATATATATATATATATATATATGATCGTAGATTGAGTCATAGGGTCAATTCTATCGACTTAAACAAAAGTGGTGTGTCCAGATCAAGGACTAGAATAATTATTGGACCAGACTATGAGCAATATATAACATCAGAAAGCTTATAGAAGTTACCAAAAGAAGACCATATATGACTTGAACGCATAGTTAGCAAAAAACCTAAATGCAAAGGGGTAGATATAATAAAAAAACAAAGCTTTTTCATTTAAATACTATGATGATAAGTACTAGAATAAAGATTTTGCTGACTAACCGGCATCGTTATCTCATCATGAGCTAGTACAAAGAGCGTTGTGACTAAAAGTTAATGAAAGGTTTATAACTCCAATTCTATAAAAGTGTTTTCACTTAAGGCCCAAATTAAACTGTAGGCCCGATAGACCAAAATAATTGAAGCTTATAATCGCTTCGATTTACGGCAGAGAAACAAAGGTCAACTCAAATGCTCTACTCGGTTTTTTCCCTTTCGCTTTTCCAATCTTCACTCGCTCTTTTCTAGTCTCTTCAGTTTCATGGCTGCGCTCGGCCTCCTTCGGCTCATTTAAGCTTTAGGAAAGTTCGGTAGGAGTTCTTTCAGGGAGGTCGATCTAGCCCAATTACTTCTTTCTTGTTCCAATCCAGATGGGAGAGAGAGGAGGAAGAAGACGCCCACAAGGCTGATTTATCCTCTCTGCTAAAACTAAAAAAACTTAAATCCTCTTGCACTGTGATTGTTCAATTCTGTATTCTCATTTTTACTCGCATACTTAGGTGATGATTATTTTGTTCAAGCCTTTTTGAAGAAATCCAGGTAAGCAGAAAAAATTGGAGAGGGATTTCTGGCTGGATTGGAACTATATCCTTTTGCTAATGCTTACAAAGCGGCCTCAGAACAAAGAAGTTTTTAGGAAAAGAGAGAAATGAAATATACATATGCGCTCGCTGGCTTGATTAGTTTTTTCCATTTTCCAGAAGTGGAAGATAGCTACTGCAAAGTAGCGATATATTATCCTTATACTATCTATAATGTTTGTTTTCTACTTATCAGCGTTTGCGTTACATTTGACTAGCACAGTATAACTTGATCCCTAGCTAGTTATAAAGAAACAGTTGGTTGCAAATAATGTTTAGTAAACCTCAGTAGGAGACCCCATTTATAGCCCATAAATGGGGTCTCCTGCTGTGGTTTACTAAACATTACTTGCAACTAATTGTTTTGTAGAACTAGTTAGGGATCAAGTTATACTGTGCTAGTCAAATGTAACGCAAAAGCTGATAAGTAGAAAAGAAGCGTTATAGATTGTATAAGGATAATATATCACCACTATGCTAAGCCATCAAGCCTGCGTTCCTTATATGGAGGCGAGATAGAAATAGGTTTGAGAATAGTGATGCTGTCTACTAAAGGCTGATAAGAGTTAAACACTCCCTTTTTCAGGGCTAACCCAATGTTTTATGATGCCTAAAATTGAGTTCGGCGCTTACGCCTTCCGTTTAGGCTACCATAAAAAATTATATTAGTCACAAAACAGAGAATTTTCGAGAACTAATAAGGGGAACTCAAAACATTCCTGACAAAACAATGTAATAATGGATTCATCTATATCTGAGCCGAAAACTAATACGTCGGCCACTTGAATCCTCGAACAGAGCAAACAGACTAAAATGTATCAGACTCGAGGGCAGAACACCACCCCAATTAACCGAGAGCCGTTGTTATCTAACACAAAGTAGAGGCCTGGGTCGTATTCCACAGAAAGAAGAAAAAAACACGAATACGAAGATAAATAAAACTCGTCTAAATTCAATTATATGATCAAATTTAATGAACACACTTATTTTTCTTTACAACGGAAAGGGCAAATAAGGCAGCTACAGAACTACTCTGCATATTCAATGAGAATTACGGACGGAAGCATACAAAGAGAGAAATTTGATGAATTAAAAATATGCTTCAACTGCTACGTAATGGAATAACATACAGCTGCCAGAAGCCATAAAAAAGAACAATAATCTGTTCAGATTGCGCTCAGGAGTGCTATTTTTGTAAACAATATACTCTCAGAAATAAATATGCTATGAAAAACACAACCATGACAATGATTAGCCCTAAGATAAGCAAATTATTAAGAAGGTGGAACGATAAGAGACAAAAACAACAATGAAAACTAGAAATTTTAACCTTTTACTATCTTATTCTTTTAGTGCCGCTGATGATCTAGGTCCTCGGAACGTTCAAACCCAGATAAATAGAGATGCATTTATCAATACTGTGCTTGGTTTTCACCTTCATATTGAAACTCCGATTTGGAAGAAGCTCAACAGTTCATCAATATATATATATATATATATATATATATATATATATATATATATATATATATATATATATATATATATATATATATATATATATATATATATATTATATATATATATATATATATATATATATATATATATATATATATATATATATATTTATATATATTTATATTTATATATATATATATATATATATATATATATATATATATATATATATATATATATATATATATATATATATATATATATATATTTATATATATTTATATTTATATATATATATATATATATATATATATATATATATATATATATATATATATATATATATATATATATATATATATATATATATATATATATATATATATATATATATATATATATATATATATATATATATATATATATATATATATAAAGAGCAAATAAAAGTTCTGCGGGTGATAACAACAACCACCACAGGGTTTTCACCATATTTTTATTTTCTGCCTACAAAACAATTTTGAAGACAGCAAGAAAGGTGCAGAAACCTTGTATTGCAGACAATATAACAATTTAGTACAAGAAACAGAGAAAAGTGGACGCGAATGAGCAATGAGAAAAGAAATAGCAGTTTTTTAATGGCAAAAAAAGGGACATTAGAAGAACACTAGAATTAAAGAGAGCAGAGGGCGGCACAATGAAGGCAATCCTTTACCGGGTCTGCTGTTGCCGGTCAGATTCTCTACCGCTCAGCTACCCTGCAAACTGACTTTACTTCGCCCAAAGCGTTACCCCATCAAACCCAGTAACTCCCTAAGCTGGCGTTATTTCTGTCTTCTCGGTAAAGGATTGCCTTCATTGTGCCACCCTCTGCTCTCTTTGATTCTAGTGTTTTTCTAATGTCCCTTTCTCTTGTACACACTCTCTCTCTCTCTCTCTCTCTCTCTCTCTCTCTCTCTATATATATATATATATATATATATATATATATATATATATATATATATATATATATATATATATATACACATATATATATATATACATACATATATATATACATATATATATATATATATATATACGAGGGGGAGTCAAAAAGTTCTCAGATAAATGGCATAAAATTTTTATTTGTAATAATACTGTAATCATTTTTCTACATAAGCTCCATTAACATCTATACACTTTCTTAATCTATGAATCCAACGGTAAAGACCATCTTTGTAGAATTCACGGGGTTGTCTCTGGCACCAAGTAATGACCTGCTTTTTTGCTTCATCTAATGATTGAAACCGGGTTCCTTTTAGGTGTCCCTTTAAATTTGGAAACAGAAAAAAGTCAGAGGGTGCTAAATCAGGGCTATAAGGGGGATGAGCAAGAGTTTCCCATCGAAATTCCCGTAGCTGAGATCTCACAGCTTTGGACGAATGTGCAGGGGCATTGTCATGGTGGAACAAGATTTGCTTGTGGAGCTTTCCTCGTCGTTTTTTGGCTATTGAAGTTTTCAGCTTCCTTAAAACTCCTTCGTAATAGCTGGATGTAACAGTTTTTTGTCCTTCTAAGAAGTCTATTAAAATAATTTCCTCCGAATCCCAAAAAACTGTAGCCATTATCTTCTTAACGGACCTCTCTGTCTTGAACTTGATAGGCCCTGCTGCCCCCCTTGGGTGCCACTCTTTTGATTGATTTTTACTTTCAGGATCAAACTGATACACCCAAGTTTCATCTCCCGTTACGAGGCGCTCAAAAAAACTATCCTCGTTTGCTTCAATCTTGGTCAAAATAGCCAAAGAAAGGTTGGCCCTATGATTCAGCTGGTCTTCTCGCAACGCTTTTGGGACCCAACGTGCTGAAAGCTTGCTCAGGCCAAGATTTTCAGTTAGAATTCCAAATGCTGAGCCATGAGAGATTTCACATGCATTGGCAACTTCATCAATAGTAATACGGCGATCTTTATCCACTAGATTCCTCACAAGCTCGACATTTTCTGGGTTAATGGAGGTGGAGGGTCTCCCTTCACGTGGATCATCTTCAACTTCTTCTCTGCCCCCCTTGAAGCGCTTAATCCAGTCGTAAACTACCGCTCTACATGGCGAAGAGTCACCATAAACCTGTTGTAGAGCGTCAATAATCTTAACAGGCTTCCAATCAAGTTTAGTCAGGAATTTAATGTTCGCTCTTATCTCAAAATTTGCCATTTTATGGGTTCAAAAAAGTAACCTTTTTGAAGCACATCTAATACAAAGAGTCTCGACAAATTGAATGACGAATTTTGTAGGAATTGTTCAGAAAACATGAAAGTCGTGTTTGACCCTGTATTTACTTGTACAAAATCGAACATTTCAATAATCTGGCATTTGTCTGAGAACTTTTTGACTCACCTACGTATATATATATATATATATATATATATATATATACACACATATATATATATATATATATATATATATATATATATTGGAAGTAGTTTCTTCTGTGGCTAGAGATAATTTAATATTAAGAATGAATCCAAGGACCAAAAAGAAAGTAGTTTCCATTAAACTTATTCTTTAATGAGAACGTTGTCTGATAGTAAGAAATATTTAAATTCTAACATATTAATTATGGGTATAAAGTAAAATTCAAATCAAGAAGACAAAACATCATTTAAATGTGAAAGACTAAGGAGAGAAAGGGGAAGGAATATGTAACTTACCGAGTTGAGCCGTGAGGGAAACTCAACTGAATAAGTTAAGGAAAGGGGGACAAGAAGTAAGCGCGGTGGATGGGGGAGTGGTTAAGCTAGGATGAGGGGAACCAGAGTTGTGTCGTTATTAAGGGAAGGTTTTAATACTTTAATATAGATAGACTCTAAGATACGAAGGGAGATTTCATTATTGCAATGTTCAAGGATTTTAAAATTTTCATGATTGACATCAGTTTTACATTGTATAATACATCAATTTTGCATTGTATAATGTGAGATCTTATGGATGAAATTTCTTTATGGTTCAAAGATTTTTCAGTTCTATTGATAATATCTACGTGTAAACACACTCTGGGCTCCAGAGAACGAACGCTGCTGACTATATATCAGCCTCGATCACAGCGAGGACAAATGAACTGATAAATCAAGCAGCTACTTAAGTTCTGAGGGAGTATGTCCTTACATTGAATATATTGAACCAATTGCTAATTTATTGGTAAAGATTATTTTAAAATAGATGTGAGTAACATATTGTTGGAGGAGTCTTAATAATTCTTTTAATAATCCTTTGCGAAAAGAGCGGTTAAGAGAACCTAAGTATGCTAAAGATACATAGAGAGTAACAAGGAGTAACAAGGAAAGTTAGTACCCTAGGAGACCTTACGGTCCATTCAAAGAGGGTACCTTTAGGCTAGCAATCGAGCGGGCACATGGCTGCTCAATTGTTTTGCGTCCATAAACGGCCACTTTTCAAGACTTTGTCTAGTCTTGACTTGAACTGGTCAACAGATTCACTGTTGACAACTTCCACTGGAAGTGCGTTCCACATACCGCAGATACTGTAAGTGAAAAAATTTCCACACAGATTGCGGTTGTAACGCTTCAGTTCAAGTTTGAAGCCGTGATTGCGCGTTCTGTTCTCACTCAGTGTGAAAATATCCCGGTAGTCAACATTGTCGAACCCTCGAAGTATTTTGAAAACTTCGATGAGCTGACCACGCTGTCTACGGGTTTCCAGCGAGAACAGATCTAATTCCCTTAGTCTATCCTCATAACTTTTATGTCGGATAGAGGGAATCAGCTTGGTTGCCCTGGCTTGTACGCGTTCCAATCTCGCGATGTCCTTTCGCAATGAAGGACTCCAAAATTGTACGGCATACTCCAGGTGCGGTCGGACAAGTGAGTTGTACAGGCACAGTACAATCTCCTGGTTCCGATAACCAAACTGGCGCTTAATATAGCCTAGCATCCTTTGGGCCTTTTTCTCCGCCTCAATGCACTGTTTCGAGAACTTGAGGTCACTAGTGATTGTTACACCCAAGTCCTTCTCAGTGTCGGTGGATTCCATAGCAGTGCCCTTAAGGATATACTGAGATTGGGGGTTTCTGTGGCCGATATGCATCACTTTGCATTTGCCCACGTTAAAAGGCATTTGCCACGTGTCCGACCACTCCCCAATCTTCCCAAGATCTTCCTGCAGGCGGGCAGTATTTCCATCCTTTGCAACGTTCATACCAAGCTTGGTATCGTCGGCAAATTTGGAAATCTTGGCAACCATGTCACCGTCCATGTCGTTGACGTAGATGATGAATAGTAGTGGTCCCAGGACAGAACCTTGAGGCACCCCGCTAGTAACGGGCACCCACTCAGAAGACTGTCCATTTACCACCACCCGTTGCCGTCTGCCACTTAGCCAGTTCTCGATCCAGCCGGCTACCTTTCCGTCTATGCCAAGCGCTCGCACTTTCCGGAGAAGGCGGCGGTGTGGTACCTTATCAAAGGCTTTCTGAAAGTCTAGGTACACCACATCCACCGCCTTGTCCCGATCGTGCTCACTGAAAACGAAGTGGAAGAATTCTATAAGGTTCGTCAGGCATGACCGTTGCCTTCGGAAGCCGTGCTGGGAACTCCTCAGTAGCAGGTTTGACTCTAAATACGACGTCACTTTGTCCACCATGATGAGAGAGTCTTTGGGGGCGGTGCTAATAGTTAACCTTGGCTCATATTGCTGGTATAAGACTTTCCTAAGTAACTTATCGTATAAATTACTGGGCTAACTGTTATTTTTGAAAAATTTACGAATAAAGTCAAATTCTTTATGGAGAGAAGAGTAGGTTGATGATAGGTGATAAGCACTGAAAATATTGTGTCCTATGTCAGTGAAGGTAGGTTTTCGGTATACTTGGGTATTCATTTTCTTGACTGACTTGCCAATCACTGAGTCCCAAAACGAAAGGATATGGTCATTTTCAAATTCAAGAGTGTATTTAATGTCAGTGTGCAGGGCGTTGATAAACTCTAAAAAGCTGTTTGCTTGATCTTTGTTATGAAATATGGTGAAACAGTCATCAACAAAGCGGCGATAAAAAATTGGAGCAAAATTTCTCGGGCAGCTATTAAAAGACAGTTCTTCCATGTTTGCAATGAAAATTTCGGCAGCGATGGGAGCAATGGGAGAACCCATACCTACACCATCAATTTGTTGGTAAACACTATTGTTGAAAAGGAAATAGCTGTCTTTAAATACGAGTTGCAGTGGCTGTTTAAGTGTTTAAGGGGGAAAACTATTGAAAAGGTCCCAGTTAGCAAACGCTTTTCGAAGAATAATATCTATTACTTAATTGAGAGGTAGGTTGGTAAATAGCGACTGTACATCGAAACTAACAATTATCTTTTGGGGGGAAGAAATGTTTAGGTCTATAAGTTCTTTAGCGAAAGAAAATCTATTTAGTATGCTATATCGGTTGGAGGTGAAAACTTTAAGGAGCTGGGCAAAGAGTTTAGCTAATTTGTATGTGAGTAGTGAGTAGGCAGCCAAGATAGGGCGAAGTGATATATTAGGTTTGTGGATCTTTGGTAGGCCATAAAGGAATCCTAAACTTGAAACGGTGGCATAAAGGGTCAAGGGTAATGACTTTCGATGACTTGGGTTTTACCAAAAGGTGATTAATTTTGTCTCCTAAACGAAGAATGAGTTTGTTTAATGGTTCAGTTACTTTAAAAAATTTAGAAGGGTCGTGAAAGATATTGTACATTTTTGAACGATAATCATTTACAATAGTCTTTCTTACATACCTGATAATTACTTTTATCAGACTAGCTATCGCATATCCTCTTTTTGTGATTTTGGCTGACTATAGAAGTTATTTATTTTGAGCTCATATATCCATGTTTTTTTTCTTGCCTTGCATTCCTTCATCTCTTGTTCTCTAATGTCTTTCTCCAACTGCTTTAGGCTGATTTATTTGAACTTGAAGCATCATTAAACTGCCAAACAACTTTAGGAAAGGACATTCTGCGAATCTTCGGCGAAGCCCGAATGATAGATGTCTTTTCTCTGTTGTAAGACCATTTATTCCACTTCTCTTCCTTGATTCACAGCTCTTGTTCACTTGATATCAATTTAGAGTGTTTGGGAAATTGAATAGACAATAGTTCTCAATTTAAGCTGAAACATAAAAAATATTGGCTTAATTCTGATTTTAGAAAACATGCAATTTACTTACAAACCATTTATAAAAATAGTAAGTAATTTAAACATATTAACAAATTATCAAAACATATTAGCAAAATACGTATTATAATTTTATTTTTGAATAATATGATAAATTCTAAAGAGATTTATTAAATATAAAAATCTATTTAGGGTTCTTTATACTTCCGGCAAAGGGGATATATATATATATATATATATATATATATATATATATATATATATATATATATATATATATATATATATATATATATATATATATATATATATATATTATATATTATTTTTTTATTTACAGTTTGCAATTCCTAGGATTTGGCGTGAACTAACTGACCACTCAAGCAACTGCTACTTCTGCATGGTGGACCCTTCCAAACGTCTAAGTAGCAAAAGTGTACATGCTCCTTCCTATCCCTATCTTCCATCCTCTTTTCCACCAGTGTTGATTTTACCATACGTACCCTCTCCAGAAACGAATAAGCTTCCCTCAGAACCAAGCAACAATTCAGAAGCTTAAAATATCAGGAAAAATGTAGACTACAGTGTTAGAGATATGACGTTTGGGACGAATCCATACTTTTCAAACCCAAAATACACGAATGTCGTGGTCAGAGATATTGGCTTTTTAAAGCAAATGATATGTTTTATATTTGCAGCTCCAAAGAGTGGGATTTACTGAAAGTGAAAATATGCTAGTAACAAGTTTAAGGAAAGGTCATACAGATTTCGGAAGATTTTTTACTTATGCTACTACAATGATGTATCTGGTCTGTTAGATGCAATTGTAATTGCACATAATCCAGATAAGTAGAAACTATTAATTGACACTGTAGTGGTATGACCAGGTGTACGTGGTTATACGCACACTGGCCTACTGGATGACCCAAATTAAGGCTCCACCTGGGAATGGTTCTAAGAGTGCTTTAAATACACAGTTGCTAGGCCAAGGAATATTCAAACAGGACTAAAAAAATATATTTTAATAGGACTAAAGTTTACATACACATATAGGGCAAGTTAAATGGCAATGCGATTAAATATTGACGATTCACTGCTAAGATGAGTAACACTATCAATTAATTTTTAACCGAGGGATAATTAATTAAGAAATGATTTTACAATTATGCAAATTCTAGAGCAAAGGGGATACTTGAGGTTCGTCGTGGTGTAGTTGGGAGGAGCGTGACGAAGTGGGAGTTAAATCCCTTCCACCTTGATATGCGGCGAGTAGGACCAGATAGGTAAGTTCAACTTTGAACTTGTGGGCTTCTTACGAGACGCTTAATCCAAATTCGGGAAGCTGAAGTTGGGGGCCTCTTATCCTTAAGAGGAAAATAAAGGGGGCAGGGATGATTTTTCAGATCCTTAAAATCCGAAGACGTGGTTAAAAGGGTTGAAGCGCACCTAACTATCTCCACGAAAAACGCTGAGTGACAACTAGTTCTTCCTTTGCTCTTCGATAATCACTAAATTCTTCGTTGGACGAGAATGTAGTCGATTCCCTCTCAAGTAACGAAGACGTTACGGCTAACGTACTGGAGGGCAGCTTCAGACACAATCTGCATGTGAACTCTGAAATGTCGAATATATACTACGAAATTATCTAGACGGAGAGAGAGATTCATCGCCATAGAATTCCTTAATTGCCTTGGGTCGAAGTCGCGATGCCCCCTTAATGGTCTTTCCATTGTTCCAATTTTCGCAGTATATATGGCAGACAAATTTAGAGCAGTCAACAGCGAACTGTGGGAGTCAGTGGGGGAGGGATTCCTTCTCTCTCTCCTTATTCTTCCATAGACACCTCTCAAGAAGCATTAAAACTATATTTCTCCATAATTGGAATAAGCAAACATCCCTTTTCTTTGTTAATTTAGTATATCTCAAAGAGGACTACAAACTTGTCAAACTTCTGCTATAAGCTTTGAATTATAACGAGCATGGCTGGGAATTGGTTAAAGACTTCAAAATGGTAGCATTTAAGATGGGTCTCCAGAGAGGTTTTACCAAGTTTCCATCTCATCTCTATCACTGAGACAGTAGGGATACCACAGCATATTACCACAAGAAGCAATAGGCACAAAGGACTGAGTTCTCTGTTGGAACTCATAAATAGTAAATATTTCATTATACAAGCCACAAAAGCAAAGTTTAAAACAAGTAATAGCTATTTTCTATTGTTTTGGTCAAAAGGAGTTGGAAAATAACACGTACTGGCCAGGAACAAAAATTGTGTTACATAGTGTTATCACTGTTAATGGTTGTAAAATAAGACATAAAGGGGATTTACATGGCTAGAAAGACGGAACTTGGGCATACAGCTGGCGAGAACAGGCAGAAGGAGATGAATTAATTGAGTCTGTGTTTATACTAACTCTCTAAAATAGATTAAGGCTTCGCTTCCCATCGTAAGATCAAACCATATAACTAGATCAAGCGAAACTTGTAGTTCTTTTCAGAAAAAATATAAAAAATAAGAAAATGAAGCAATTGGAGGAACATATATCGTTCAGAGTAACGAGACACTGAATCCAGGAAAGAGCAAATCAAAAGAATACGCAAATAATAGTTCAAGGAAGCATAAAATTAATACATGAAGAATATTCCTTCAAGTAAAGGAATAAAAATGGAAAGAGAGACACCAGAGAAAATAGATGATAAATTTATCACGTCAGAGAGATTACTTAACCTGGCCAAAATCGTGAGAAATTTGAACATATAGAAAAGTAGACAGTCAGATACATCTATGTTTTCTGGAAACCAATTTTATTCGCACCGTTGTACAGTTATCCTATCTACAGAAACAACAGGTAGCTAAAATTCATTGACAAGAGTATTAATAAAAAAATGAACGAATGTGGTTTTATCTTGAATCATTAAGGGGGAAATAATTGTGATCACAATCATCCAAACAACTATTTACACTTATCGAATAGAACATCCTTTTCAGGGCTCTTTTGATATCTTGTTTCAAAATTAAACTGTTCTTTGGTCATTGCCTGCTTAGATACCAAAAGGCCTTTGAATATCCTGGCTCTCCTGCCTTCATTCCTTGCCTCTGCTGACTTCCATCCTGGCTATTCTCCATTAAATTAAGGATCTTTCGAGCAGCACTTTCTTTGCTCTCTATCCTTAAACTAAGGTTATTTGGAACGGCCCTTCCTTGAAACCTCATATTTAAACTAAAGATTCTTAGAGCAGGTGTATCTTGGCTGTCCATCCTTGCATGCAGCTTTACATTTGCAATTTTTTGCACCTTGCCTGACTGGTTCCCATCTTCTTACAGATAATTTTATATTGCTTAATTTCGGACCAGAATGTGCAATATTCTGTTTCCACAAGAGTGTGTACGTTTGCTGTGCTTCCAACTATGTTTTTGCTTGGTCAATTAGCCACGCGTTTCTTACTGAAAGATCTAAATATACTAGTAGACTTGTCAAAATTTACATCAACTACTCCAGTGGAACATTTTATAAAGGACAAACTATTGATCAGTTGCGCCACGAGAAAAGGATAGTCCTGCACAGGGTAGATGCTTGCTAGATTGTACGCCAACCACAACTGGCCGATTGGTTTTGGTTTACAACGAAAGGATGCGTTCACTTTTCTGTTAATCATATACCATCTTACAAGTACAGTTTCACTTGGGCCTTGATCTTTAGAGATACAAACGCAAGATTTGATTCAGAGGGAAATATATCACATTATGCGCTGGTTCCGTTAGCTCAGTGGTAGAGCACTGGTCTAGGTGACCAGAGGTCTGAGGTTCGAGTCCTTGCCGGGGCGAAGAATATAGGCCTAGAACACGGGTTCTAAACCTTTTTGCCTAAAAGGGCTACAGTAACATTCAAAATTTAGATGCGGGCCGCATATTAGAATAATCCATACTCTCGAAGAAATCTCATTTATTTATACTATTTACTATTATAGACATTTGGCAGGTTATTGCTGTATTGGTTCTATTGCTATAAATAAAATACAGGCTAAATCAACCTACAACAAATATGTAATAGTAGTATTAATATTTAGTGTACAAATAAAATCCGGATAAAGCTAATCCTATTTAACTCACATTTAATGAGATATTTGATGCTGCCTCTTATTTGCAAGCTTAGCAATGTCAGTTTCAATATTTGTAACAGAAAGCCTAAAAATTTGGTGAAGATGGTCATCGCTAAGCCTTGATCGAAGCTTCGATTTTATTAGTTTCATTATTGAAAAGGCTTGTTCGCAGATATAGGTACTACCAAAAAACTGAAAGCATACCTAGAGCAAACTTATTTTAATCTGAATATCCCTCGGGTAGATGCATCATTGGCTTGCAATTCGATTATTTCCTTTTGATAAGTTTCTGCAACTACTTCTGCTGATACAGTGAAAGGATTTTGAAGCATTTTGAATTCTAGCATATGATCGGGGAAGTCCTTAATATATTTCGGAAGTCCTCTTTTAGTAGCTTAATGGCCTCGTTACATTCTTTTCTTGAGGCAGATGAAAGATTTTTTGTTTCACTCAGCAATTCATTGCAAGCAGGAAAATACGCAAAGTTTTCTTCATTTAACTGTTTTATAAAAAAATCTACCTTATTTTCAAAAGCTTTCACATCGGTAAACATGTTTGATACTAACTTTCCTCTACCTTACAGTTTTATGTTCAAAATATTTAGATGGTAACTTATATCAGACAAAAAGGCTAAATTAAACACCCAGTCCGGATCTGAAAATGCTTCTTGAAACTTTCCTTTCCGACTCAGAAATAGTTCCATTTCCTTACGAAGCGCCAAAAAACCTGAGAACTTTTCCTTTACTGAGCCACCTCACTTAAGTATTGTTAAACACGTCACCATACTCTGAATCTATTTAGGATAAAAATGTCTGAAACTGTAGATTATTCAAACCATGGCGTTTGATGATTTTCACACTTGATACAACGACGTTCATGAAATCTTCATATTTAAGGACCTTACTGCACAGTTTCTGTTGGTGAATGATGCAATGAAACTTCAGAGGGGGTTGCTATTAGCATTAACAACTTAGGTGCAGATTTTTTCCACTAACCAAGCTTTACTTCCCACCATATTTCTTGCCCCGTCTGTGGTTATACTTTTTAGCTTGGCCCAGCTTAAATCAAGGTTTTTTACTGCCTGAGATACTTCCAGAAATAAATTTTATGATGTCGTCGGACCTTTCATACTTCGTAGGGCACACAAATCTTCCACAATCTAAAAGTTGTTGGCAACACCTCAGATAAAAATCAGAAGTTGTGCGGTATCCAGAATATCATTGCTTTCATCCGAGGCTAAAGAAAAATATTGAAAACTGCGCCTTCTCAGATAATGTTGAAAATACGAGGGGCGGTCAATAAGTTTTGCGAATCGGTAGGGCAAAACAAAGGAAGGGGGATGGCTGTTTGTGGGGGTGTTAGGACAAGTTATGACAAGTTAGGACCTGCAGCCGCACGCTCCTGCCTCGTCTATTTCAGAAGCAGTAGCTGATCGCAGATCGTCAGTCACAAATTTTTCAACAATGGAGAAGGTTGAGCACCGCGCAGTGATCAAATTTTTGTCCAAGGAAGGCAAGAATGGAAAAGAGATCCATGAACGCATGGTTGCACTGTACACCGACACTGCCCCTTCCTTTGCATCATTGCTCGCTGGAATAGGGAGTTCCGCCATGGTCGTGAGTCCCTTGAAGATGACTCCCGTCCAGGAAGCCCGTCAGACGTGACCAACGAGGAAAATGTGGCCCATGTGGGGAGGATGATCCTCGAAAATCAACGGATGAAGGTCGAAGAAATCGAACGAGAACTTGGAATATCACATGGAAGTGTTATCAACATCATCCACGACAATTTGGCCATGACCAAGGTATCTGCCTGTTGGGTCCCTAGAAACCTCATGCCCCATGATCGACTTCAACGTCATCAAAGTTCAGAGGAGCTGCTGCTCCTGTACAACCAAGACCCTGCGGGATTCGAGTCATGCATAGTGACAGGTGATGAAACGTAGTCCATCACTGGGACCCCGAGACCAAACTCGAAAGCATGGCCTGGAAGCACAAGAACTCCCCGACCCCCATCAAATTCCGGACCCAACCCCCAGCCAGATAGATCATGGCCACCATCTTCTGGGATTATGAGGGAGTGTTGATAGTGGACTATGCGCTTCGTTACAGGACCACCACAGACCAATATTATTCCGAGGAACTGGCTTGGTTGAAGAAGTGCATCCGCCAGAAGCAGCGCGGCAAGTTGACCCGCGGTGTCCTGCTCCTCCACGACAATGCCCATGTCCACAAGGCCAGAGTTGCACAAGCTGCCCTGCGCGATTGCGGATTCGAGGAGATTAACCATCTCCCCAGCTTAAGGCTGCACTGCGTGGACGCTGGTTTGGGGGCGATGAAGATGTCCAGCTCGCTGTCCAGGAGTGGATTGAAGAGCAGTCGGGAGATTTCTGGTCGTTGGGAATTCGAAGCCCCAGGGACAAGTGTCGCAAGTGCATTGAGGTCAAGGGTAGTTAGATTGAAAAATAATAAAACACTTTTCCTCATATCTCGTTTCCTTAAATCCGAATTGCAAAACTTATTGACCGCTCCTTGTACGTCTTTACTTAAATCTTCCAAACGCATTGTGACTGTTGAAGCTGACAAACTTACATTTTGAAAAAGTGACAACTTTTCTGAGCATATCTCTTTACTCGTTTTTATCATGCATTCTTTAAAAAATTATAGGTTTGATTATTTTGTTCAAGGAAAAATCAGAGAGTCGATTAACGTGTGCTCGTTCCCAGTATACTTCATTCAGACCGCTCGTAAGGCTATTTCGGGTGTTTGAACGAATGCTTCTGACACAAATAAATTCTAGTGAAGCCGGAAGCTACGGAAAACAAGATTTTACTGGTGTGAGGCTAGAAGCATGATCAAGAAGTTGAAAACAAACAAGGATGATTACACCCGTTGTGCATCCAAATGCGAACAAACTAACTGGAATTACTAGGCGAATAGTTACTTATGGCGTTTCAATAGGCGTAACCACAAGAATTTGTAATGATTATTTTTCTTCAAACACTTATAGTGAGGTCCTGCCCCTGGCCATTAGGCCCACCATGAACGCAAAGCGCAAAGTCCTTTGGTTCTTGGAGGCTCAGTATTTGGTGGCCAAGACATACCAGACTGCCTAGTAGAGCTAATACAGCCTGGTGCTGATGGGCATCGTGGCCATAGGTGGGTGCGATAAAGAAAAAATGTATCACGATAACCTTATCGGCGATAACCGATAATCGATAACTGGCGATAAATTTATAACTCGATAAGGTGATAACCGATAAATCAATAGGTCTAAAATTATAATACAATATTGATTATTGACTATATATAGCGTTATTGTATAATACAAAGGTAAGAATATTTGAATACTTTTTCTTAGTTACTTACCTATTGAGGCTCTCCTTTATCTCCTCAAAGGTTTTGAGGATATTCCTCCCAGCTTAGACCTACCTATGTCTGCCTTCAAGGCACGCGCCGCTCGCCCCTGTGCTAAACTGGAACCCTAAACTGAAATTATCGATTATCCTAGTTTAGAACCAAGAATATTGGCGATACCGATGAATCGATAACGCGGGAAAAATATCGGATAACCGATAACACGATATCGTTATCGCGAAAACGCTATCGCTAACATCAAGGGAGATGCTGGCTGTCACTGATGATTCAGGAAAGAAGAATGTGCCCTAAATTTTCAAATTTGGTTATTCCAAGCCACACGTTAACTTTTGGACAGTCTCTTTTCTATTCCATGAAACTACTTGGTTTTTCATTTTCTCAGATACGATAGTTGTGTCGATTAGCTTTACCACATGGGTGGAAAGTTGCTTCATCACTGAATAAGATGTTATCTAACTTGTTTTCATTTTCAATTTGATCCACAAATTTTGCGCACTTTGCTGCTAGATTTGGACAATCTTCTCTAATAAGGGAGTGCAGCAATTCAATGTGATAAAGCTTTTTCATAAGTGTTGAACCCAAGACTGAGCACTGTTCTCATGGGCATATCAAGTCTATGCCTGGCCTTTCTTACCGAAATTTTTGGTTAATTTTCAAACAATTGTCGAAATTGTTCAGTTTAGTTGCAGTCAATTTTTTCCCCTCTTCTTCTTTTCTCATCATGGACGGATCTAGTTCTTTTAAATTTGTTCACAAGTGAACGGATCGCGTTGTTGGTTTGTCCAGGTTTTCTAAACCTTCTTTGGAACTTTTCTCGTACCTTATTAAAGTTCGCTCCTCTGATACGAGCTATCACAACAAAAATCCGCCATTCTGTATTCATAATTAAAGGGTTCTGAAAAGGATTAAAAACAAATTATAATTTTGGGACTCTCTCTACATGGAACATTACAATTTTGTGTAGAGCACAATTTGAACTTGAAGAACATAATTAAACAAGAATTTTTCATAAAAGTTTTCAACCCCATCAAAATACCCACTCAATTTTTTGACACCCGATATATATATATATATATATATATATATATATATATATATATATATATATATATATATATATATATATATATATATATATATGAAGTCTTTGTGTGTGTGTGTGTATCTGTTTGTTTCTCTGTCCAATTATAGGAATAAAAAAAATCATGTTCTAACTCTCCCCTCTCTCGCTCCCTGTCCATCTCCCTATCTCTCTCTCTCTCCCACTCTCTCCTCACTCTCTCTCTCCCCCTCTCTCTCAACACTCTCTGCCTCTCATACTCACTTTTTCTCTCTCCACCCTCTCTCGTTCCACCCTATCTAATTCCCCCTCTCACTCCCCACTATCTCCCTCCCTATCTCTCCCTCCCCCTGTTTTACTCCCCTCCCTGACTCCTTTCCCCTAGTTCCCCCTCTCTCCACTTCCCTTCCCCTCGTCCCCTACCTCCATCCCACTCTCCTCCTTCTCTTGTCCCGGTCCCGCCTCTTTCCCTCCTCCCATATCCCTTCCCCTCTCCCCCTTACCCCCTAACTCACCCTATATTTTTCCATATCTCTCCCCTCTCTCCTCCTCTCCCACCTCTCTCCGCCTGCCCTCTCTTCACTCCGCTCCCTCTCATCCTCTCCCTCTCATCCTCTCTCTCACCCCCAACTCTCCAAACCCCATCCCTTTCTCCTCACTTCCTCTTTCTCCTATATCCTCGACTCTTCCCCCTTAAAAAGGATATCCAAACCATGGGAAAATTCTCTCCTCCCCTCTCTCCCTTCTCTATCCACCTTTCCCACAATAAAAGGACATTCAAATCAAGAGAAATAAAGAATCCCGTTCTTAAAATATAATTATAGCTCTGGCGCTTGATCTGTTTCTGTGGCCCCGACGTTGTTCGCTCATAACTAACGGTCAGTCACGCCTGAGCGTAAACTGCCGTGCACTCACCTCTCCTGAATCTCTCTTCAACCTATAAATAATAATCAGCAAGTAAAGATATTTTAGTAGCACAATATAATAATTTAAAACACGGTCATCTGTATTTATTTGCGATAGGACTTTTTATCCTGGGCAACGCCCTGGATAAAAATTCTTACTTAATTTCCGAACTCGTATTTTACCTGGGCAACGACGGGTAGGTCTGGTAATATATATATATATATATATATATATATATATATATATATATATATATATATATATATATATATATATATATCTAGAATCCAATGGCAATGACACGGCATTGGATTCTTACTCCGGATTAAATTGCGTCTCACCACGGGCAGGCCCCTTTCAATACTTTCATTCGAAATACGCTCATGAAGGACTACATGCCTACCATCGTTTCCTTAAACTCTTCCTCAAGCTAGAAAAGCTTTCCATGCATTGTCAGTTCCTCGAAATCTGCCGTGGCTAGTAGGCCAGAAGAGGATCATGTCTTTGCTCGAATTGTCGGAGAGAAAATAAAGATAATGAATACTGTCATTCATCGATGCCACTAATAAAATACTCACGCACAATCCTTTATGTGATATCGATCACTTGCAGAGTTTTTTTTGCCAGGTTGGTACTTTATACCGATGAGGAGATATGTTTTATGACAGGAGCTCTATTACCAATAATGTGTAAAACTTTTTTCCGCAGTTTCTCATATTTTTATAACTAGCAAAGATAACTCGTTTTTAGGGCTAAGAATTTGAGTAAAGAAATAACCTCTAACTTTTATATCTAATAGTTTGATATATATTATTGCATCTAAACTTGGACTCAAAATCAATTAATTCAATAATCGAACTAATCCTTTTCTCTTTCCTCATAATATCGATTTGGCATAGCATTTAAACCTGATTTATTTTAAATTCATCCATCATTTATCCTTTTTAGTAAGCCATCAATTAATACGACTTGCTACTTAACTTCCAAAGAGAGACTGTAAAATAAAATCTTTGAATTACTTTGCTACAACCATCTTCTTTCTTTCATGAAAGCATTAAACTGAAATTTTTAATATACTGCCTTGCCCAAAATGATGGGTCAGATATGAAAAAGTGAAGAATATGATTGAAACTCATTTATTTCATACTTGACATAATAGAAATAAACATTTTTGCGTATATTCTATCAATAATTAATATTTGATGTGTTTGCTTTTGCTTTTATAACCGCTTTTATGCAATTTTGCATATTGTGCATAAGTAGTTTGGGCAACCTTCTTCCATTCAATGTGTGATACTAATGTTTATTCCTATTTTTTCAGTGATTATCTTATTGTTAACTTACAAGTGGTAATGTTTTTGTTAAAAGTGTCCCCGAAGAAACATATCCCTGAGTCCCGAAGAGCTAAAAAAATAAAAATAAGGAACAATAAATAAATTAGTAAGTAAAATTAGAGGAGGCTAATAATTATTAGTACTATATCCCAATCACATTTCTCTTCTTATCTTTTGCATGGATTGGAAGATAATCGTTATCACATTATTTTACTCACTCTCTCTATGTCATAATATTCAATAAAAAAAAAACCCAAACCGTCTCTGCAGACCTAACTTCATTGTCCAGAGAGAGACTATCCCAAATTAAAATTGGAAGAAAATTAAAATGCTCGAGAAACTGTGTCCAAAAACCTTTAAAAGGTACAATGAAACCAATTCTTTTAAAAACTGTGATGGTTAAGAATGCAAAAGCTGTACAACTGCGAGGTAAGAGATGTTGCTGAATATAACATCGCTAGGTGATATGAAAAAAGAACCTGTTCTGATGTAGCTGCTGAGTTTCGAGTACCAACAAACAATGAGATATCAAGACGGACGCACAGTAAGCAGAAGTTGATTAGAAGCTTGGCTCAAAGAATGTAAGGCTAGAAAGAAACTGTCGCTGTTTCAGGTAAACAAGAAGAAGCGATTTTCTTGTGCCAAAGAGCATGAAGATTCACCTGATGATGATTGGGCTAGAGTTGTTTGCTATGATGAAAGCAATTTTAAAGTTGGTTCTTCACATTAGTTTCCACCAATTTATTACGCTTGTACACATTTTTATTGGATACAGTAACTTTTATTGGATAACAAAAATGATCAGTAAAATTTCTATTTTTCCATAGTTCTTTGGAACCCCTGGAACTGTTTATTTTCGTCGAATAGTAGGGGAAGCTTATGATCCGAGATGCGCTGTCACAACAGTCAAATTTGGAGGTGGCAGTGCAATGGTTTGGGCTGCATGTCGTCTTCAGGGCCAGGATTGTTGTTTACTTGTGAGGGAAGAATGAATTCCAACACTTACACTAGCATGTTAGAACAGATTTATTAACCTTTCTTAGGTAACATTTTCAATGCTCCATGCCACACATCTAGTCTCGAAGGATTGGCTTGAAAAGAAAGGGGTGACGTTGATGGAATGGCCCTCTAAATCTTCAGACCTCAACCCCATTGAAAATTTGTGGTCACACTTGGTCAAAAGAGTGAGGGTGCACAAATAATCTTCAAAAAGTGAATTAATAGCCAAAATTCATTAAGAGTGGCAGAAAATTGAGCTAACCACCTGTGTCAACTTAGTCTCAGGTATGCAAAAACGAATAAAAGCGGTAATAAAACCAAAAGGAGGACAAATCAAATAGTAATTATTAAGAGAATATACGCTAAAATGTTTATTTGTATTATTCCAAGCATTAAATAAATGAGTTTCATACCTATCCCATAATTTTGGCTAAGGCTGTATGCCTAATCTCTCCCTATTTAATACTGTTTATAAAGCGACGAGGCGTCACTCTTTGTTTGCACTTCTACAAATAACCTCATTCACTTTATGGTAAAAAGAATGTCATAAACAAAATTCAATCACTAATTATGCAGTTTCTAAAGAACTTTCCGTTTCCAAACTCTCCCAAAAGCTGCACAAGGAGAAGCATAACTTTGGATAATTAGCAGTTTAGCACTTCAAAGCCTGCCTTAATCTGATTAATCCACTTTATTAATGACATCGTTAATATTTGGCTCAATTTTCGAATGAGGGGTGGGTGTTTGAAGTTTAAAAAATCACATTAAATGACAAAACCAATATTTAACCCATTTAGTCTTTGGATTAAAAAAACATAAGAAAATTAGGGGCAGAGACTTAAAAATTTACTCTATATTCTAGTAATTATCATGCCTTATGAGATTTCCTTTCAAACTCCGCATTGACTTAATGCAAGAAGAATTCTAATGAAAGATTTATCAGTTTGCAAAGAAAGAATTTATGTAATCGAATCTTTCATCATGTAGATGGAAGATTGTAGTTACCTTTAAAAAATATCTTCATCTACCCCATTTAATCCAGCATTGGCAAAAGGTTGTGTATAAAGCACGAATAAAACTGTATTTCATCGTTTAAAGAAGGAGGAAATATTATTCGGAAAAAGAGAGAGAAAGAGGAGAGAGTAACAAGGAGTGACAAGGAAAGAAAGTACCCTAGAAGACCTTATGTTCCGTTCAATGAGGGTAACTTTGCACTAGTAGTCGAGTGGGCACATCTCTGCTCAAATGCTTTACGTCCTTCCGAAACGGCAACTTTTCAAGACCATGTCTAGTCTTGACCTGAACTGGTCAACAGATTCACTGTTGACAACTTCCACTGGAAGTGCGTTCTAACTACCGCAGATACTGTAGGTGAAAAATTTTCCACACAGATCGCGGTTGTAGCGCTTCAGTTTAAGTTTAAAACCTTGATTTCTTATTCTGCTCTCAGCAAGTGTGAAAATATCCCTGTAGTCAACATTGTATAACCCTCCAAGTAATTTGAAAACTTTGATGAGCTGACCACGCAGTCTACTGGTTTCCAACGAAAACAGATCTAATTCCCTTCATCTATCTTCATAACTTTTATGTCTGATAGAGGGAATCAGTTTGGTTGCCCTGGCTTGCACGCGTTCCAATCTCGCGATGTACTTTCTAAATGATTGACTCCAAAATTGTACGGCATACTCCAGGTGCGGTCGGACAAGTGAGTTGTACAAACACAGTAGAATCTCCTTGTTTCGATATCCAAACTGGCGCTTTTTTTAGCCTGGCATCCTTTGGGCCCTTTTATCAGCCTCATTGCACTGTTACGAGAACTTAAGGGCACTAGTGATTGTTACACCCAAGTCCTTCTCAGTGTCAGTGGATTCAATAGCAGTGCCCTTAAAGTTATACTGAAGATTGGGGGTTTCTGTGGACGATATGCATCACTTTGCATTTGTTCACGTAAAAAGGCATTTTCCATGTGTCCACCACTCCCCAATCTTCCCAAGATCTTCCTGCAGGTGAGCAGTATTTCCAACCTTTGCAACGTTCATACCAAGTTGGTATCGTCGGCAAATTTAGAAATCTTCGCAACCATGTCACCGTCCATTTCATTGACGTAGATGATGAATAGTAGTGGTCCCAGAACAGAACCTTGAGGTACCAGTTAGTAACGGGCACCCACTCAGAAGCCTGTCCATGCAGCACCTCTCGTTGCCGTCTGCCACTTAGCCAGTTCTCTATCCAGCTGGCTCCTTTACCGTCTATACCCGACGCTCGCACTTCCCGGAGAAGGCGGCGGTGTGGTACCTTATCAAAGGCTTTCTGAAACTCTAGGTAGACCACATCCTCCGCCTCTTCCCGATCGTGCTCACTGAAGAGGAAGTGAAAGAATTCTACAAGGTTCGTCAGGCATGACCGTTGCCTTCGGAAGCCGTGCTGGGAACTCCTCAGTAGCAGCTTTGACTCTAAATGCGAAGTCATTTTGTCCACCATGATTCTTTTTATGAGTTTATCGACTATCGAAGTCAGACTGATAGATCGGTAGTTCGACGGTTGGCTATGGTCTCATTTCTTGTAGATTGGAGTCACCTCCGCTTCACGCCAGTCTCTAGGAACGCATTCGGTCCGGATTGACATGTTGAAGAATGTGCTCAGGTGTCGTGCCACTTGATCGCGCACTTCTTTTCAACACTTTAGGTAGAAACCCATCCGGGACAGGTGACTTATTCTTTATTAGTTCACTGATCTTCTTTTCTATTTCTCCTTCGGTGAAGTCCATATCCTCCAGCTTTTCCCCGAGTAGGAATCCGTTGGCTGGAGGATGGGACCACACTCTTCAGTAAACACTGAAGAGAAGTAGTCGTTGAGGAGGTTAGCATTTTCAGCATTCAAATGCTTTAATGTCCCCTCCTCATTCCTCAAAGGGCCAATCATTCAACGGATTGGTTTATGGCTGTTTACATATCCAAAGAACTCCTTGGGATTCTCTTTACAAAGTTTTGCCACTCCTAGTTCCTCAAACCGCTTAGACTCCTTTATGCTGGACTTCACTCTCCTGGATAGGCTCCGGTATTCGTCAAAGTCACCCAAGATCTTCGATTGCCGGTACACATTTCTCTTTTCCTTAAGCAGTTAGCCAATTTCTCGAGTAAACCACTCTAGTTGACCAGAAGACCGACGGGAGAAATTCAGAGGAATGAAACGCGATTGAAGATTTATGAAAGTGCTTTTGAAACTGTTCCATGAGTCTTGAACAGTCTCGCCCACTTCTAGCCTCGCGTCAGTCAGTCCAGCACGTAAACCTGCAAAGTCCGCTTTTTTCAAATCACGTTTCCCCGATTTACTAGATGTAGGTTCTGCCTTGGGGACTTTGACTGCAAATCTAATTAGTCGGTGGTCACTGCCACTGAGCTCTTCGCCAACAGAGAGGTTCTCAATGATGTCATCCTCAGGGGTAAAAACCAAGTCGAGGATATTGTCTCCTCTCGTTGGCTCTCTCACCCATTGAGTCAGGAACTCATTGTTCGCGAACTTCAGGAGTAGTGCGTTCTCGCCACAGGGTTCCCTGGTTTCCCAGGCAACTTGTGTGTTGAAATCCCCCATGAAGATACACACTTTGTCTTCGACAAGTTCTCCTAGTAGCTGGTACAGATCTCTGTCCTTTTCAACGAGTTGGGCAGGAGGTCTATAAAGCACCAAGGTCCTGTATTTGGCAGGACCTATCTCTAGGTCAACACCTAGTAGTTCATGGTCGTAAACGATGTTGCAATCCGTTGAGTTGAGAGTATCTTTGACATACAACATCACACCACCACCCTCTCTGTCTGACCTATCTTTCAGGAAGAGCTGGTAACCGGGAATCGTGAATTCACCTTCAAAATCTCGGCTTGAGATTTTTATCCACGACTCCGTTATGGCCACCATCTCAGGTTCTTCTGTTGCTACGAGGCCACGGAGCTTAAGAAACTTGTTCCTGATTGACCTTGCATTGAACAGTAGAACTTTCAGGGAGTCCCCGATTGTAGGACTCCCTACTCTCTTCCGTTTCCCGGCTTGCTTGCTGGGGCGGTCCCACTTCTCTTTGAGACCTCCGAGAAGGTCGTTCCAGGAGTGACACGGGGGTACTGGCGTACGTCGCCTTCACTCTAGCCCTGATACTACTTTGGGTCCGTTTCACGACATCTTGTATCATGTTGTAGAGTACGGCCTTTCCTTTAAAGGAAATATGTACACCATCCCTTTGGTAGAGCTCATTTCTACCATAGAAGTTGCGGTAAGGGTCCACAGAAAAGACCCCCTCCGCCGTACACAAATCTCCGAGGCGTCAATTAAGGGAGACGTTCCTCGAGTGAGCGGTCCGGGTTGGACCTCTTCTCGGGAGCATCCCTCCACAGCACCCATGACTGTGTTGAGAATCCTTTCTGTGGGGCCTATCCTTCCTCCTCTGAGGTAGAGGTCGTTGACACTTACCATTAGGGCAACGAGTGAGTTATCAGAAATCTGAGATTTCTCCGTCTTTACTCTGATCTGATAGTTTCCCCTCCCTGCTAGGCAACTTACCTTCACACTCGTGTGAAAGCGTGCTGCTAGTAGGGGTTTCAGAGCCCGTGCTTGAGAGTCCCCAATAAGGTTGACCCTCGCACATTTGCCTGCACTCTTTTCTTTCGCCATAAACTTATCTCTTTTCTCTTTCGTCTCTGTATTTCCCTTGTTTTTGTCCTATTTCTTCTTCGCTTTATTTCGATCTTCATTCGTCTTTCCTTCTGTTTCTCTTTTTTCTTCTTCTCTTTCCACTTTCCCTCGCAAACCAGTAATGCTCGAATCCTCTACACTGGGGTAAGCTGCATTAAGGTCGTTTTTCTTCTTTTTATTCTTTTTATTTTTCTTATTGGCTTCTCCGTATGGCTGAAGTGAGACTGCCAATGCAGTTTCAGCTCCTTGAGTTGGAGTCTTATCGGCGTAACCACACAAGTTAGTGGGAGTTTCATCACGAGCTCGAGCTGACTGGGCACCTAGTTTAGAGCCTAGCTCTAGGATTCTCTCCTCGAGACGCCGAATCTGAAGCGCGTTTCTAGGGTCTGTAGTTTATTTTCCAGTGCCCTAGATTTTTCTTCAGAGGTTGTAAAGAGATCTTTGAGATCATTGCAGTATGCCACTGCCTCTCGGAACTCTCCTTTAAGGATGCAGTCGGTGCATATACTTCCCGGGGTGCATTTCGAAAAACATCCCTCCGGGAAGTCCACGCACCACTTATCCTTCTGGCATATCGCACATGTATATTTGAGTCAGCTGGACCTTTTTTTCCCTGTCATTTTGAACACTTTCTCTCTCTCAAAACTTTGCGACCAATCAATAGTAAAAAAGTGGGTTGGCGAATTCTCCCCGCGAGAGTCGCTCCCGTCTATCGATCGGAGACGTTTCGGATCTTTCAGAAGGCCCAATTCATGTGCTGCTGTTCGCCTGACCGAGTCGTCAAACCTCGGCGTGCTATGGCTCCCAACCAAGCAGCACTGACGGTCCCCGAAAGGGTAATCGATTTCTCACCAGGTGAACAACGGAGGACGCCCCGTACTAAACTCCTACTAGTTCCATTCACGACGGCCAAGATCTCGGAGCAGCGTTCAATGGATATCCAGCTACACCAAGAGACTTAACCCAAGGCTTTTTATTGGCCTGGCAACCAACCTGGGAACGAAGGGCCATCACCTCGGACCGATGCTACCAGAGGCACTGGGAACGGTCAATAATTACGCGCCAGGGAAAGGGTTAAGGTGGCACTACCCTCATCCCATTCATCGTGCACCAACGCCTAGGACACCTCTAGTCCTGGCCTCTCACAACCAGTGAACGTCGATTAGTGTTGTTTATAGAGGTTCCAAACAAAGCCTCTTTTCTGACGCATAAGGTAGCTGCTAAGTCCTTACATGATAGGTGTAGTTTTTTTTGTTTTTGTTTTCATTTTGTACAATAAGTGGAAGAGATAGGATAAAAGTGAAAAGGAGGATAGAATAGAAAAAAAGGAAGGACGCACTTAGTCTGGAACCTCGTTTCCGACTAAATCGACAAGGGAAGCCCTACCAGGGGTACCCAGAAGAGAGGTATCCCCGCCGGCATAGCCCGAAAAGTCAAAGGTACACACAAACTCTCTTCCTGCGACAAGGGGGCGTCACCTCTCCCTCTAACCCCCCCCTCCCCAGAGAAAGATATATATATATATATATATATATATATATATATATATAGAGAGAGAGAGAGAGAGAGAGAGAGAGAGAAAGAGAGAGAGAGAGAGAGAGAGAGAGAGTGCAGATTCAGAGCGCAAAAATTGTGTCGAAATAAATGTAAAAATAAGAACTACATTTTTGGGGGGGTGGGGGGCTTCACAGTTCAAGAAATATATAAAATATGGTAGTCTCATGCCTCCATGTTTTCTTACATGACTTACAAATACACATATATAGGTTTCATGCTTGTGCTCACAGAGACAATTCGCCTTAACTTCCGGCTACCAATAGGAGTGAGAATGAGAAAAACAAACCGTTTTCCTCGATGTCTGTCTCCTTTTCTGTTGCTGGCGTAAGTAACTTTCCATGAAAACATAATTCTCATCAAGCCAGGTAAACGCCAGGCTCCACCCAATTTGTGGAGTATGAAATTGTCTTCTCTAGAATCGCATCAGTTTAGTCAAGCCGTTCAATCCCTTCTTTAAGCTACTTCCAGACCACTCTGAGAAGACGAGAAATATCGCTTGGGGCTGAGACTTCACTCATATCTCCCTGCATTCTAATTCTACGCTGAACATTAATGGTTACTCTATGTTCTCCGACAAGAAACACTTCTCGAAGCTACTGCTCTCATTGCTCGTCAAATATTTACTCGCGTGTGAGTCTAGTCGCGGCGACTCTACATCTCACTATGTCGGTCGGTAAGTTCCTGTTTAGCTTTTTTTTTTTGTTTTAGTAATAACATTGTAACTATTCGGACGATTCTAACGAAATTTAAAACTCTTATTTTTTTTACATTATATTTCAAATGATAGAATTGCCAAAATCCCTCCAAGGTTAGCCACAGAATTATTTTGTTTTGGCAATGACATCATAACTATTCGGCCGATTTTAACGAAATTTGAAACCCTTATGTATTTTTTAAATTCTCTTTCGAATAATATAATTATCAAAGATCTCTCAAGGTTAGCCCAGGGAGCCTTTTTGTTTTGGTAATAACATTGTAACAATTCGGCTGATTCTAACAAAATTTGAAACCCATATGTTGTTTTACATTCTCTTTTGAATGGTATAAGGTTTATCATTGAATTGTTGATAGTTTTGAAGGTCGTAAGGTCATAAATCATAATAAGTAAGACCACGCGACCTTTTGGTCAGCAGACATTGTTCACAACCGTTGTGCCTATAATTTTACCAAACTCAAAGAACATTTAATTCACTCTGTGTGTTATCACTCACTTTAATCACATAAGACGAAAAACAGAGTTTGTAATTTTACTAATTGGATTGTTTTCACATTGCTGAGATTGAAGCAGTATATTTAGTGCAATAATAAAAAATTAATTTTCTTTGAAGTGAGTAATTACAGATTTAATGTTATTCTATCCTTTTGCATATTCAATTAATATCGTTTAATTAATTGTTTACTGTGTATGTTAACACAGGAAAAAAGCCATTCTATTACTTTACAATCTGGCTGAGTAAAGACTATATATTCAACGCGTTAGGGAGTGAACCAAAGAAAAGTAAAAGTAGTACTGGTGTCGTAGAATTCTTTCTGATAAGAACCCTACTTACCTGACACCACTTTTATTTAGTTAGTGTCGTAGAATGCCCCTCCTTTTAGTTCTAGTCTCTAAGAGTGCTAAGAGTGTCTAATATATTGATATTATAAGAATATCTTAAAGCACAGAGCTGTTGTGCAACACGTAAGGATATATATAAGAGAAACGAACATTAATCCCAAAATAACTTATAATTGACCTTTATCAAATGAATACATAACATTTATACATTAACTACAGGAATACTCGGAATATTATCCTAAACAAAAATTAATTAAATTAGTTTACCCACAAAACTTGGTTAACGTTTTCTCTACACAACAATAATATAAAAATTAGGCTTACGGACTCGTGGAATTTAAAGGGCCTCAGAAATATTTACTCTTGACGCGTGTAGATGGGCGGAATTCCACGGTCGTCTTGGCGAAGGTAGCAGCTGGGGGGTCCACACGTTCTTCCGGAGGGGGAAGGGTTCTTCAAGGACGAGAACCAATACGGTGCTCTATGCAACACCCAGGCAGTCGTGGTCTCTCTGGCGAGAGTGAGTCGAACTTGGTTCTTAATTCAAGTTAACTTGGAGTGCGGTGTGATCACCGAGTAACGAGCTCGAGGAGGAGCTTTTGTCCTTCGTTACTAATTTCCTTATGGACGAGGACTGAACTCTGGGAGGGTCTTCTTTACTGGCGAGGATAACGGAGGGGGGTTTCTCTGGCGAGAATAAGTTACTTAAAGTTTGGTGTGACCATCGAATAACGGGCTCGAGGGGGAGACTTTTCCTTCTTCTTCTTAATTCCTCAAGGACGAGGAATACCCCTGGTGTTTACGGTGCACCAGGATATGAGGAGTCTCTCTGGCGAGAGTAAGTTGAACTTACCCAAAGTTCACTTATCGTTTGGTTTGATAACCAGGGACTTAGCTCAAGGATGAGCTTTTTCTTAGCCCCTTAAGGTAGGTAGCCCTGCCTCTCTTGCAGGGTACTTCTTGGACTGGCGAGCCAAGTACACTACCTCTCCAGTCTCGGTAGCTCGGTTGTGGATCCGAGGACTTCGTCACCTAGAGACTGACGTATACTACCTCGATTTTCCTCAGAGTTCCTCATTTATACCTCGCACCCCCACTGGGGGAGTGGTAAGAGGGAGAGGGGCTTGAGGACGGCCCCAGGAGAGTTCTTTTTCCTAACGGTCTTTCCCACGAAGTCAAACATCGGCTCCTCGTTAGCCATCGAGATTGGGAGAAACCCGTCTCCAATTTCTTGTTCGACGTGAAACTGGATCTCACTCTCCTGGGGGAGATCTTACCTTTTTGACCTTTAGGGTCTTTCATAGCACTGGGTTGAGCCACGTTGTGGTTACGCTTTCGACTCGCCGATGCCTGGGGCGGATGTCCTTGCGGTAACCGCCCTGGAACTGCACCAAGAGTGGTCGAGGGGGGGGGGGGAAGTGACCATTCCCTTACACACCTCCCACCGAAGAACCTAATGGGGAGAGGGGGATGCCCCCGGGAACTCAAAACAACTTACTCAACCTAGTCGAGCTTAGCAAAGTTGTATTTCTTTGAGCCCTCTCTTACATTAAGTTTCCTTACACATGAGCGCCCACGCGCGCGTTTACACAGGCAATTTGTCGAGCTAGACCTACTCGCAATACAATTTTACATAGAAAATTAAAAAAACCTTAATTCATCGATTACCCACACAAAAAAAAACAACAAAACAAGCTACTTCCTTACATTTCTAAGTTTTTGAGAACTTAAATCCTACCGATAAATATTAACACGAACAACAAATGAAAACATGGTTTCACGCTCATTAGGTACTGAAATAACCCTCCATGGTTTTTCGTCTCCACCTATAGAGCAGCTGTACATTATCGGCTCCTTTGATGTAGCTGATCCTAAAATGGTGCTCTGTGAACATTATTCTACCGCGCCTGAGTCGGCCATTCGGGTTATTGAGTCTACCCCAGTATGTTACTAAATGGTAGCGGTATTTCAACCTACTCGACTTACCCATATTATGGTACTTGACTACCTTTAAATTAAACATTAAGGCTAGAGCGGCCTGTTGCAGCGGGGCATAATTGATGGGAGCGTAGGTCCCATAGCTCTACTTTAACCAGGTACACGGGAAGATCGTGTCTGGGTTCGATCTTTGGGGATCGAGAAAACTTTTCCCTGCGAGGTCGTTAATGGGCTTGGCGCTCACTACGACTTGGCGATTTAGCGGTAACTCCGTGGACGTTCCGTTCGGGGAGGAGACTACTAGGGGTAGGGGATGCTCATCCGCGTCTACCCTTTGATTAGTCTTACCTGGGTGTATCGCAATAGCACCTCTTTCCTCCTTCCTTGTCAACTCATTTGACCCGATTCTCTTAGTAGGTAGTTCCTCAGGTACACCTGCTCGTACCTCTACTCTACCTTCTTCTTCTTCCCTGATAACCCCATTTGGCTGGGTTCTCCTCGTAGGGTTTCCTTTAGGTACTCCTGCTGGTACCTCATCCCTACTTCCTACTTCTTCCATCGTTACCCCATTTGGCTGGGTTTCCCTCGATGGTCCTTTCTTAGGTCCAGGCCGGGCTACAACTTCCTCGGCCTCTATGAGATTCTCGATAGGTGCTCTTTCGAGTGCGAGCAATCTTTCCTTTTCTTCTCTCTCTTCTCTTTCAGCTTGAGCACGTTCTTTTTCCCTCTTCATTCTTCTTTCATCTATTTCTTTTTTAATCTTTATTCTCCTCTCTTTTGACTCTTTTTCCCTCTTCATTCTCCTTTCCTCGGCTTCTTGTTCTGCTTTCGCTATTTCGTTTTCCCGTAGAGTTCTTCTTTCTTCATCTTCCAGCTTTATCTTTAGTCTTCTTTCTTCATCTTCCATTTCTATCCTTATTCTGAATTCTCGTGCTTCTCTTTTCAACAGTATTATTCTTTTGCTTGCTTTACCTCCTCTCAGCATTCTTCTTTCCTCTGTTTCTATTTTCCGCTGTATTCGGGATTCTTCACTTTTCCGGTTCATCCACATTTCCATTAATTCACGTTCTCTTTTATCCTCTCTTATTATATCCTCTGTTTCTCTCTCAAACTTTATTAATTCTTGTTCTTTTTCTATATCCCAAATTCTTTCTTCTTCTACACAATCTATTCTTAATTCTGCCATGGCGTAGTCATGCATTTCTGTGCCTTCAAGTCCCAGACTTTGGGCTTGTTGGTAAAATCTTTTGACTGGATCCATTTCGTGTTGGTCCGTCGATTTTTCCTTTCTGTATTTTCAGATAATTATGCCACCACTCACCAGGTAGCGCTCAGCATAACTTACCCTTAATCCCACTACTATGCTGATTGAAATACCACTCCCGACAACAAATTTACCATTTGACCTACCAATTACCTTTAGATTGTTACCACCCCTAACTCTACCAATTTTCCTCTCGTCAATTATTCTCTTATTCCTGATCTGATATTCCTTTACGTGTTAGCTCTTTCTTAATTAGACACTGCTGGGTTCTTTCTAATAACAACCTACAAAACCTGACACCACTTTAATTATGTCGTAGAATTCTTTCTGATAAGAACCCTACTTACCTGACACCACTTTTATTTAGTTAGTGTCGTAGTGTCCCAAAATAACTTATAATTGACCTTTATCAAATGAATACATAACATTTATACATTAACTACAGGAATACTCGGAATATTATCCTAAACAAAAATTAATTAAATTAGTTTACCCACAAAACTTGGTTAACGTTTTCTCTACACAACAATAATATAAAAATTAGGCTTACGGACTCGTGGAATTTAAAGGGCCTCAGAAATATTTACTCTTGACGCGTGTAGATGGGCGGAATTCCAAGGTCGTCTTGGCGAGGGTAGCAGCTGGGGGGTCCACACGTTCTTCCGGGGGGGGGAAGGGTTCTTCAAGGACGAGAACCAATACGGTGCTCTATGCAACACCCAGGCAGTCGTGGTTTCTCTGGCGAGAGTGAGTCGAACTTGGTTCTTAATTCAAGTTAACTTGGAGTGCGGTGTGATCACCGAGTAACGAGCTCGAGGAGGAGCTTTTGTCCTTCGTTACTAATTTCCTTATGGACGAGGACTGAACTCGAAGAGGGTCTTCTTTACTGGCGAGGATAACGGAGGGGGGGTTTCTCTGGCGAGAATAAGTTACTTAAAGTTTGGTGTGACCACCGAATAACGGGCTCGAGGGGGAGCCTTTTCCTTCTTCTTCTTAATTCCTCAAGGACGAGGAATACCCCTGGTGTTTACGGTGCACCAGGATATGAGGAGTCTCTCTGGCGAGAGTAAGTTGAACTTACCCAAAGTTCACTTATCGTTTGGTTTGATAACCAGGGACTTAGCTCAAGGATGAGCTTTTTCTTAGCTCCTTAAGGTAGGTAGCCCTGCCTCTCTTGCAGGGTACTTCTTGGTCTGGCGTGCCAAGTACACTACCTCTCCAGTCTCGGTAGCTCGGTTGTGGATCCGAGGACTTCGTCACCTAGAGACTGACGTATACTACCTCGATTTTCCTCAGAGTTCCTCATTTATACCTCGCACCCCCACTGGGGGAGTGGTAAGAGGGAGAGGGGCTTGAGGACGGCCCCAGGAGAGTTCTTTTTCCTAACGGTCTTTTCCACGAAGTCAAACATCGGCTCCTCGTTAGCCATCGAGATTGGGAGAAACCCGTCTCCAATTTCTTGTTCAACGTGAAACTGGATCTCACTCTCCTGGGGGAGATCTTACCTTTTTGACCTTTAGGGTCTTTCATGGCACTGGGTTGAGCCACGTTGTGGTTACGCTTTAGACTCGCCGATACCTGGGGCGGATGTCCTTGCGGTAACCGCCTTGGAACTGCACCAAGAGTGGTCGAGGGGGGGGGGGGTGGAAGTGACCATTCCCTTACAACTGGCATGAAATTTAGTCTCAGCGAAACCATGAGGCCTACAAACATCATGGAATTAAGAGATTATAGAATTAGAACAAGCGGTGCTGCTATAGTATGTATCCTACCTTTGCCGGTATGTGCTATAGCATGTATCCTACCTTAACATAAGGAAATTTCTTAATAACAGGGAATTTTCCCTAACCTCCAACATAGGAAATCCATAACTCTATAATTTAACTTGGGAATTTTCGAAAATGTTTTTTTTGTCTAGTGGACAAGTAACCTTTCATGTTTTTGAGTTTAGGTTTATTTGAAACTTTTATTCGCAGCGCTGTTTTTTGTATGTTACGAGCTTTTAGCAAAGTTCTTTCTAAAAGTTCAGAAAAAATAAATATAATTATCGAATGACTTGGAATGAAAACACATACAAATCGTGAAGTTCAAAAAATTTATTAAAATGAGGGCTTTGGCGCTTTTTTACTATCATTTCGTATATAACAAATTTAGATGAAAAAAGAGATCTGACGAAGGTTTTTCTATATATCAAACCGGCTGAAATAACTAAAAAAAAAAGGTTTCAGGGTGTCTATGTTGAAAAAAGTGTTTGGAAAATTCTCAACTATATATAAATCTTCAAGGGATAAAGACTATAATAATAGGTGAAATAACTTTAAGAAAAATGTTTTAGGGTATCTATGTTTAAAAAGGTGTTCAGGGTGTTAAAATAAAGTCTATAAAGAGGATTAAAAAAGCGGTTTAGAATAGCAACTAGGCCGTTTGCCACACGCCGAAAGAGTGCTTGTGGAACCAAGTTCTTTCTGTAAGAAAGAATACCAATTATGGCTTGTTTTCTTAATAACGGAACTTTCTTAAGAAGGTTTAGCGAAATTATTTAGTCTCCGTCTGTACATAGTTTGAGAAAGTTATTTATTCGTAAGCTAAACCCTTCAATATGTTGCTCCGCGAATTTTCTACTAAAGTTGTTAGTGACGAAAGTACCTCTGCAAAGTTTTCACTAGATAAAGGTATTTTAGCCGAAAAAGTTGAGTGCAAAAAATGCAGTGGACCACTTAATTTCGCAACTAATAAAGTACGCGGAAAAGACTATCCAGTATGGAGGTGTAAAAAAAAGGATTATCACCTATTATGTCTGCAAGGGGTGGTAACAGCCTTTTCCATTGAAACTTGAGCCTGTGTCAGATTCTAGAATTTTTTTTCCTGTGATCTACTGAAATGCCGTTGTGAAAGGTAATGAAATATACCGGTACCGGTATTTCTAGGTACACTGTGGTAGACTGGTTTAATTAATGTCGTGAATTTTGTTCATTTACCGTATCTGTGAATATTCGAGGTTAGATGATAGATACAGAAAACGAGCCCACCCAAAATAGACGAAGCGAAGTTTACTGGACGAAGAAAATATAATAGAGGTCGCATTTTGGAAGGGGACAGAGTGCCATAGGAATTGGATCAAAACCCTATTATCAACAAGCGAAATCATGGACGACGTATTGATGGCTCTTGGGTCTTTGGACTATGCCATAAAAATGATTGGCTTTATTTCTATGTTTACCAACACGATGCCGTGACTTTGTTGCCAATCAGTTAAAGGGAATTTGCAAGTGCGTCATACATACACTCCGATGAATGGGCCGCATATAGTAGGCTTTCCCAATTAGGCAATAATCACCGTACAGTCAATCCTCAGCAGCTTTACGTAGATCTAACCACTCAAACTAACACTCAACGGATTGAGCGAGCATGGCTAGAGCAAAATTAAGATCATGAAGAAAAAACGTAGAGTACCACTAACAGTTCTACAAGGACACCTGGATGAATTCGGTTGACGGGTATTGAAAAGCAGAAATTCAGACCTTTTCATTCATAATTTACAAGATATCAAATAGCAGTTTGTACACTAACATTTTTAACCTTTTAATGTGTTAACGATTTTATTAAACTAGATTAAAATATTTACTTTTTAATTTACCCTCTTTTCAAATGTAAATGGATGTAGGATGCAAATATGATGGTAGGATACATGCTATAGCAAAGTTCGACAGGTAGGATACATACTATAGCAGCACCGAACAAGCTTATTCGAGGCACAGAGAAAATCCTTATTAGAAATTAAATTGCGGCAAATTGTATATACACGTGTCTGGTTGTATGCAAGTATATGATCACTGTGCAACATCTTTTTGATTGCTGATTAACAACTGTTCTTTTCTTTTCTAATTGATTAAATTTAAAAAAGTAAAGACAATAGCTATTAGTGTTTGTTTTTTCAAAGTTACCTATTTCTAGAATTCCAACGATAAGTTTAGCGCTAACTAATTGATATCTAAATTTCTAGGAGTTTCTAGAGCTAGCTTCTATAGAATTTTACCTATAGAGAAAATATTGTTTTTAGAATATACTGGGCCCCTTCAAGATGCGGAAGTTATCTTATGCGACGATCTGGACCGGTGTTGTAAAAGAGTAAAATGAACATTTTGAATATATTTTACAGTCAAAGATGCAAATGTTTTGATGAAAACATTTTACTTAAAATATTAACGTAACCGAGAAATTAATCTTTATAGTATGTAATAATATGAAAATTTCCTAAGCGCCAGTCACAGATAAAGTCTATTAAATCCACCTAAAATGTTATGAAGCAAAATTTTAAAACCCGTTTGTAAAATAAAAAAATCTATTAGCGAGGGAATAGTTCCTAAAGAGTTCAAAGAGACCTCAAAACTGATCCTGCATATTTTTTTCATATTTCTTTTACTTCGGTTGTTGTTAAATTCTTAGAATTTGTTATCTATAGGATTGTTTAACATCTAGAGATAAACAACTTAATAGGTGATTCACATGACGGTGATTTTATGAAATGACCACAAAGATGAAGCTGTAAATGTAATTTATCTCAAATTCAAAAGGATTTTTTACAGTGCCACATATAAAAGACTTACTGAAGCTAAAACCAGAGGGAATTCAGGGAGGGTGGAGCAGACTATTAATATGGATTGAAACTAGGCTAAAAAAAGTAAGCCGAGGGATTTTTCAATAGAGCGATTTGATCATGGTCAAAAACTTTAAAATTTTCCGATGGTACGAAAATAGGTACCGGGTCAAAATATCAAAATTACAGTTAAAACATGTAAAAAGAGGTAAAAGGTCAAATAGTCGAATTGATGATAAATCCAAATCATCTTGAACAAGTGAAGACTGCACATGGAAAAGATTTAGGCGTCTTAATCTCGAGCAATGTAATATTTTCCAAACAATTCATTTTCGCCTCACAAAGAGCCAATAGGATTCTAAGGTACATTGTTGAACATTTTTCATTCTAATAAAAAGTTATTTTGATCCATTATATAAAGCAATGTCAGAACTTATTTCAAGTGTGCGATTAGTGTCCATGTCTGCCAAAGGTCATTATAACAGGTATTGAATCACGTCCATGATCGAGTAAAATCATTTCTGCTCTAAAATAATGCAGTAAAGGTGTTTCCTGAGTTATATATATATATATATATATATATATATATATGCATGTTTTATTAAAGACCAGGTCTAATTGAACCTTGATAAGCTTCTTTCTCTGCTTTTCTAATTTCCATATTATTCTTTTTTCGTCTTGCGAAAGGTTATATTTAAGTGTTCCGGTATTCATGGTTTATTTTAGCTAGCTGAGCTTTCGGTCACGTTTATTTTAGCTAGCTAAAATAAACTATGAATATCGGAACACTTATCTATAACCTTTCGCAGGACGAAGAAAGAATAATAATGAAATTAGAAAAGCAAAGAAAGAAGCTTATCGAGGTTCAAATAGACCTGGTCTTTAATAAAACATGCATAAAAGAAAAACTCCTACCTAAATATACAAATATATATATATATATATATATATATATATATATATATATATATATATATATATATATTAATAGGACTAATTTTATATGCGAGACCAGGTTTCGACAGAAACATCCGTCATCTTCAGTCAATGGTGAACAAGTGAAATAGAGAAGTTGCTTAACGAACAAACACACAAATCAGTGGGGCTAAGGTGGATGATGCTGGAATGTAGCAGCATTTTTGAGAAGTGGAAGTATGAATTTCCTGCTTATTAAGGTATTAGTATTGAATCGGCCGATGGAAGTATTAAAGTCGGGATTTTCTTTTATAAATGCCGATTCAATTAAGTGTCGATGTATATAATTATGAGACTTATAAACTATTTTAGTATTATCAATATCAATTTGATGATTATCATTGGACATATGCAGAAATAAACTCGAGGAGAGGCCACCACGTCGCATATCGCATTTGAATTCATTCATTCTCTTCGAAAATCTGCTTCTCTCACCGAGATATAATTCATTACATAATTTGCATGGAATAAAATTGTCGTAGAATGGACTCTCGATGATATACCATATATAACTATTCGTTGAGGGAACTATTCAATTATATTTAGAGTGCGTGGTTATCTGGTTGACCGATATTATTTATCTTTAATATGCTTAAGAAGTGGAACTGAGCTCAAGGATAATAATATGGCTATCATTAATAAAATAGAGTTTTATTAATAAAACTATCAACAACACACAAAACGGAAAATATTGACATAAACAGAGAATAGGAAGGGTCGTGTGAAATCTGGCTAATCCGAAGATTAAGATTTAGGAGAGATTTAAAAAGGTTAAACAAATAAAAATTAAAGGGATGGGATGGTTTGCTAAAACATTTAAAGCACAGGATAGGGTTGACAAAAGGTTAAATACTCAAAGGTAATGTTCAGCTTACGTACTTAAAAGTTGTTGTGCAGAGGAAGGCGACGCGAAGGAATCTTCGGTCCGCTGGCGAGTTCCAGCCAAAGGGGAGGAAGATTAAATGATCCTAACGTGACGTCTTGGGAATGAGGACTGTTTCTTGACGAACGGGCTAAAAGAACAATGGCTGTTCTACGTTGTTCTCTTCTGAACGACAGGGGGGTGGGGTGAGAACCGTCTCTTGTCTACCGGCTCAAAGAACAATGGCTGTTCTAACGTTGTTCTCTTTCTGAACAACAGGGGGAAGGGTGAGAACCGTTTCTTGTCAACGGGCTAAATGAACAATGGCTGTTCTAATGTTATTCTCTTTCTGAACAACAGGGGGGGGGGGGGGTGAGAACCGTCTCTTGTCAACGGGCTCAAAGAACAATAGCTGTTCTAACGTTGTTCTCTTTCTGAACAACAGGGGAGGCCTTTTGGACTTGGCGTCTTAAAGGCTCGAACCTTGGCACTCAAGGGATATTGTCCTCTTCTGGACAAAATAGTGGATCTCGAGGTAGAGGGCCCTGGTGCACAAGGTGAGACTGGATCGGCGGGATGTCTCGCCAAGATAATCTGGATCTCGAATCTGCTCTTAATGGTAAAGTTTTTATATAAATAGTCAAGCCATCCCCTTGGCGTAGGGGGCATTGGATTGGGGGCTTCGAGGGAATGTCCAGCCGCGCCTGAGAACAATACCTTATCTGCACATAAGCCTAACTCAATCTGGCGAGATCGGCGCATGGGGCGAAATGGGGGGGGGGGATGAACCTCCTTGGTTAAATATTGACTCAGGTGGCGCAATAACGCTCCCGGCTTCAAGGCGAAGAAGCACGTGGGTAGCAACGTGTTTCTAAATAACATGTGATAGCGGTTGAAATTAAGCGGCCTCAAGCCGTTCTATCACAAAAATAAACTCCCTGTTCTTTATCGATCGATCTAATTTTGGATAGGCTATTTCTGATCGTATTCTCGTACTGAAAAGCAACATTGATTTTGTTGGTCCGTGCCAACTTTTTGAAATTAATTAACTGGGGGAAGTATGGAAAGGTAACATAATATTTGTCACATCTGTTTGACGGATGTTTCCGTCGAAACCTGGTTTCGCATATAAAATTAGTCCTATTTCTGTGGTTTTATCCCTATAGTATATATATATATATATATATATATATATATATATATATATATATATATGTTGTTGGACTTCACGAGGTATTGGTGAGGATGAGTGGAGGAAGTAACAATCCCGAAACAGCATGGAGTTCTTTATTGACTTTTGGCCTTTCAGCTTCTTCAGAACAGAACTAGAGAGGAAAGTAAACTACTCTCTATATATGTACGCAGATGTTATCCCGGGTCATGGCTGCTAATCTGCGTTCGGATTCTTCAGGTTTTCGGTTGATGTAATCAGACTTTACCATTTTCGCTTCATTGGTTATGACCATAGCTGCACAACTGGACAGCTGGAAATTTCTTTTAATAGTATAGCTAAAACCTATTTTACTTGCTTCTATAATCTACGTTCTCTACATATTTATTGATTGCATCGTCCAGTCTAGATTTGAATTGTTCTATAGATGAACTATTCAACACCTAGACCAGGAAACGGTTCCTTTAGCGCAGATCTTATACGAGAAGTAGTTCCCTCAAATACTAGTCTGAATGGCAGCAAATCCAGCTTATAATTATGGTTACGGGTCGGATTTATGTTCAACGTGAAATCCTTCTGTAGTCCACGTTTTCGATAACCCTTAAAGTCTTGTAGGTCTCTATTAGCTGGCTTCGTAATCGGTAGGTCTCCAAAGAGGAAAGCCCAAATTTTTGAAGCCGACGCTGATAGCCTTTGTGCCTAAGTGAGGGAATTAGCCTGATAGCCCTAGCCGGGACACGTTCCAGTTTAACTTTTTTCTTACGCTATGTACGGGACGAGAATTGAACGGCGTATTCCAGGTGAGGTCTGTCTAGACACTAGTACAATATGAGAACAATCTCTTTGTTACGGAATCGAAATTGCCTCTTTATGTAACCCAATAATAATCTTTGTGTCTTTTTTCTACATCGGCACACTGCCTGTAAAAATTTAGGTCACTGCTGATTTGCACACCCAATTCCTTTTCGAGGTCCATCATCTCAAGAACTCTACCTAACAAGTGGTAGTCTTCTCGAGGATTAGCATAGCCAATATGCATCACTTTGCAGACAGACAAGGTTAAATGGCATCTGCCAAGTCTCAGGCCACTACCCTAACCTCTGAAGGCTGCTTTGTAGATTTTTCGCTCTTTCACGTGACCTCACGCTGCCTCCTAATTTTGTATCCTCCACGAACTTGGATATCGCGCAAAGCAACCCGTCGTATATATCATTTATATAGAGGATGAACAAAAGTGGACCAAGCACGGAGCCCTAGGGTACTCCACTACTCACAGGGGCCCATCTCGAAGCTACCCCGTTTATTCTCACTCTTTGTCGCCTGTCTGACATCCAGTTCTCGATTCAGCTGGCCACCCTACCTGTAATGCCAACCGCGCAGACTTTGTACATCAACTTGCGGTGTGACACCTTATCAAAGGTCTTTTGAAAGTCCAGGTATAAGATGTCCACATCTCGACTACGATCATACTCACCTGGTTTATGAAGCAGTCTTTGAATCTCAGCCAGTTGGCTAAGGCACTTTCACCACTTACATGTTTCAGTGGGCTTATCGCAACATCGCATCGTTAAAGTTAGCGCGGTGGTAATCGGATTTGTAGGCAGCATCGCAACAGGGACTGCCGCATGGAGCGCGTATGGTGAATAAGACTGTTCGGTTATCACTACCTCCCAGACATTCACCTAGGCTCAGTCCAGAGACAATGTCATCCTCGGTCGTGGACATCAACTCCAACAATTTCCCACCTCTCCTCGGCTCTTCGACCCACTGTCTCAAAAGGTTTTTGTCAGCGAATACAATGAGTCATCTTCTCTCCCCGTCGCATGATCTATCATCCCAGTTAACTCCACTGTCAAAGTATGGCCAAGTGTACGGGAATATATGCACACAGGATTTAAGGTAGGCCAAGTAATGCAACAACTGGTTTGGTTCTAAGAGTGCGATTTGAAAAGATAGCTGCAGTGGCGTGACCAAGGAATATTCCAAACACAACGATAAAGTAGATTTTAATATACACTAAATAAAAGGCACAAAATAAATATGGATATATATAGGTACATGAATAAGACCTAATTAGGTTCCGAATACTAATTGGATAACCAGGGTTATTAGATGGTTATAATGGGAGATATAGGGTAGTAAGCGATTTAGTTTCTTTGAACATCGAGAGTAAATCGGGGAGAACTTGGGGGAAGGTCTTGATGACCTTTATTACTCACGGGTGTAGCCGAAAACCCGCAGAGAGTGGTGCTACTTTCTCCAAAATTGTGTTTTGCGTGATGCGGGCCTATTTTCCTCAAGAGGTCACCGGAAGAACTTCGAAGGGGGAGATGACTTCTCCAAACTCGGATCGAGCGAGCTATCGGGCCTCTTTTCCTCGAGAGGTCACCAGAAGCACTCCGGAGGACGACTTCTCCAATCCTTTATCCGACGGCGGTTGAGAAAGGCTGACGTTGCCTCAAGAGACTCTTCTCATTGACCCGAAGATATGAGTGTGATGTACAGCTCTTCCGTGGCTTGCAACCATCACTCAACACTTCTCTGGAGAGAGCGTCATTGGATCGAACTCCTTTCGGTGAAGCGACGTCTAACCAAATATGTGGGTAATCCTTGGAAGGGTGCATATATACCCGGATTTCTCCAAAACAGGGAGACAGAGAGGCCTTCTTGAACCCTCGTTATCGGCCGTGACAACCGAGCGTCTCCTTGTGGGCAAATGTAAGAGGCAAGGATCAGCGGGTCAGCCATAAAAGCTGTTCGAGGCAACCCTACAAAATAGAAGAGTAATCTTTCGACCTGGGGGGGAAGGGGGGATTAAGACGGTGGGGAGGTAGCCTTTAATTTCAGCGTCAGGCCTCGGCGTAAATTTTTAGTGACCTAGCGGCAAGTCAACAAAGGGTAAAGTCGTAGGAGGGGGGGGGGGATGACTCGTTTTTTCTCGAAGTAATATCTTAGGAGGTGAAGAAATACTACTATTTAAGCGGATCCCTCAGAGTCGCCCAGAATTAGGCTTGGGCGATTTTCCACCAACTTGGCAAGTGTTGCATACAGATTCGAGTCCGTTTCCTCACTGCCTTTGCGGCCTGTATACCAGCACGATTCGGTATTGGGTACTTCCAAGATTTATGTCTATTCCTAGGATATCGTAGATACTTGTAACATTGTAATCAACCGCGGGAAAGCAACTACGGAAGTATAACAATACTCCGCTACCTTCTCGATTGGGTCTATCGCTGTGGAATATCGTGTAACTGGCAATTTCCCTCTCTAAGTACCCCACGTGATCCCTTACAACGGTTATCTGGCGATGATGTTGTTGCTTCATATCCCTGAGCTTTCTCTCTATTCCAAACTCAACCTAACAAAACATACAAATGCTATTTCTAGTAATATCTTTAAAATTCCCTTCTCTGTAATCGATGAACCAACGAGTACCTGTGCACTTACGGCATTATACCTTCAATTTCTCTGATTCTGGCATATTACCTCTATCTCTAGAATGTGTGTGTGTGAAACCTCATACCTATTGGACTGTCTGAGGGATGTTTACATGTGTGATAATGGCTGAGCAGAAATGTTCGTGTGTGTGTGGAAGAGTGCGATTTGTATGTGTGTGTGTGCTTGAGTTATATGGTTGGATGTATTAGAGCGATGTGTGCATGTTTAAGGTTTAAATAAAAAGGTAAGACAGAAGAGCTGAGTGGAGTGTACATATATGCGTGTGCGTATGTAATTTGTATGTATATCTCTTACTTGTATGAGTGCGATTTGTATTTTCACACTTATTGGGTTGTGTGTTGGATGTGTTTTTGTGTGATGTGTGAGTATGGGGTGAGCGGAAGTGTATGTGTGTGTGTTTGAGGGATGTGTATTAGGGCGTGTATTAAAGTGTGTTTAAGGTTAAAGAAGGAAGAAGAGATAAAAGGAATGTACATACTCGTATGTTTTGGTGCCTATGTAATTTGTTTTTATTTATTTTACTTGTATGACTGTTTGAGATATGTGTATTATGTGATGTATTAGTTCAGTAAGAGTGGAGGGAGCTGGAATATCACGTAAACAGGATGTAGGATCATAAAACTGTCAAATTTAGAGAAGTAAAATCAGTGAAAACTACCACACTGTCAAAGGTGGTTGGAGTAAATTGAATTTAAATTGAATAAAGTATGGGTAAAATAATAGAAATAAAACTAGAACAGTAAAAAAAAGAAAGAAAAGAAAAAGAGATAAATTTAGCTGTGTTAAGTTCTGTCCTGGCAGTGAAGACAACACAATATTTGGTGGGGCAAAAGAAATTGCAACACACACACAAAATGAATAAAAAACAAATTTAAAGAAAATAATGATGTCCCAGACTGTTAAAACACTATGAACACAACACACAGGCACTAGTAAAGCACTGCAACACAACGATGAGTTTAGGGCACTTGGCAGGTTAAAAGAAATTTAAACACAAACAAGAAATGAATATAAAACCGAACTAAGGAAAATAATGATGATCTAGTAGAATTTTGACTATCAAAACACTCCAAACACAATGCACTAGCATTAGCAAAGCACTATAGCAAAGAGAGAGAGAGAGAGAGAGAGAGAGAGAGAGAGAGAGAGAGAAATGACATTTTACTTCCTCCTGATCCAGAAAATTCCTCACCAGCTTTGCCTTATGAGAAGGTCCAGTATTCTGCATAAAAATGACAGGTTGGGCAGAGTATTGTTATGTTGTATGGGAAACACACGCAATGAGAGAACTGGTTTGAATGAACCTTCATTCGTGTATCTAAACCTTCGACATATATCGTGCCGATCTCGAACATGAGCTGAGGTATCTGGACCCTTTCACCTGAAGAAAGAAAACATAAGCACGAGAAAACAGCAAGACAGATTGAATAAAAACACTTTGAATTCATATTTCTCTGTCCAAATTGCAGCTGCGGAGGGAAATCCATGTAATTCCAAGCAAAGTAACCTCGATAACTTGTCAGATTCTTGGTCCCTCTCACAAAATAGAATGGTAAGATTGAGATATCTAGGCTCAAGTAACTGAATTTGCTGGATCAAAGTGTGGGAATCGTATATCAGCCTAATTGTCACATAGGTTTCACTTGTTTCTTTATGACTCAAGATCGCTTCTGTTTCTACCATAATGTAACAATTCTGTTGAAGGTAAACAGAATCCACTATTGCGATGGAAATGTTTGGAATCACATCGAAGACTTCACTACCATAGCAATCCTTATAAGGTTACAGATTTACTGGTTTGCTTAAGCCAACTTTACTTGCTGTACCTCTGTTAAGGTAAGGACAACGCAGGACATTATCAGATTAAAAATCGCATGTTCGAGACAACGGTGGATCCGTAGGAGGATGTTTAAGGCCAACAAACTCTTGGAAGCAAGAGTCAGAGCAATCTTCTTCGGGTTACAAATAAAGAAGCTTCAGGGATACAATAAATTCTATAAGCATCTCTCTAATAACAAGATAACACCTTGGCCTTGTTTTGTCGCAGTATTTTAGAGTTTCTTGGTCAAGAACAAAGTTAAAAACTAGATGGATCTAGTTAAGATTATGACGAACTACAGCAGAAAATGCTGCAGAAAGTCTCTCAAAGTCTATATCCCTAAGGCTCAGCTTCATAAATACAAGAACATATTCAGGGGAATATTCCGAGCGCTTGCACCAAAATATATTGAGCTTTGATTGTCACCATCAAGAAACAAAACGAGGACATGTTTTTGTGTTTTTATATAAGTTTAAGGCTCTCACCTAGTAGCCTCCAAGGAGGGTACAGTAGCTTAAAAAAGTAAAAAAATATCGTAATACAGAAATAAAAATATAACAATCGTAAAAAATAAATGAAGCTTACTCAGGTGCCGAAAGGGAGTTTCGCCTCCGTCAGGAACCCCAAGAGGCAGTCAACAATTTAAAAATTAAATAGGGTGGAGGAAGCCCTCCCCTTACAAGAACGCAATGCCACCACAATCCGAGTCACAAGATCCACCCCAGCTCCTAACTTAGCGAATTCCGCAATCTCGTTTTCGGGATTAATACCAAAGGCACAGTTCCCCCATGAGTAGAACATTAACTAAAATGTGGTGTAGTCTGAGATACTAAACTACTCGCAGAAAACGATTAGGGTAGCGTTCCATCTGATAGCGCCGTGTCCCCTGAGTATAACCGATTCGGAAGCGACAGGAAATTAATTGAGATCATCGATTCATTGAGAGACATGTCCACATGAATAGTCAAATGACAATGGCAAACTAATTTAAATTACCGGGAGTCGTTTCTCCTCGTCTTTGCCATGTAGCCCTAAGGCCTGGTCTGACCCAGGTTGCTGAGTCAGTGTGGGAAAGTGCGAAACGCTAGTCTTGTAGATTAGTCTGTGTAGATAGCATAGCTCTCTCACAGCAAAAAGACACTCTAGACCTCCCCCGGTGTGCACTACATGTAAGAAGCTCGAGCTAGAGTAATTGGGTGTATGGGTGGTATCTGATTGGCGAAAATGATTTATAGTATTTTCTTAAATCTCCCAAAATTTCCCTTCTAAAATATTTTGTCATAATTTTTATCGGACATTATTGTGACTACTTAGTAATTTTGATTCATTTTATTTTCATAATTGTATCCGAATTTTATCAGAAATTATCCTGTCGTACAAAGCTAAATAGGAAAATTTCAAAATAACAGCGTTTAACTAAAAAAAGCACAAAAGTAAAGGAATAATAGCCATTTTTTTAATATTTTTTAATCATATTTTTACATTTCAGGCAAAAAGCAACGAGAATATAGCACATAGAAAGTTTGTTAGATGGTATCTGTAAAGAAATATATGTGGAAGATATGTAGCCGAAGATCCTCCAACAGACATTTGCATCGGGAAAGGACGCTATTTTGGCGTTGAGGGATAGAGAGCACCAAATCCTCCAGATGTCAGCTGTGGCATGATTGCCTATGTTACATCTAACACTTCCCCAAATTTAAATTTTTCTGAATTATCCTAAAAACATCCATTAATTCAAATATAATATTGTATATAATGCACGTCTTTTGAAGAAACAATAATTAGTTCTCCGTTTTTGCCTTAGAACGATATCGAAATTGATATAATTTTCCAATTGCATGGGCAAACTAATCCAAGAGTGTCCACCAATTACATCGACATATTAAAGCGAAACGCTGACTTTTATTTTACCAATAGTGTACCCGTGCAGTAAAAAATGAGGGCATTATTTTTAATTTAGAGCTATATTTCATTCGTGAAAACTGTTTTTAAATTAAAGGAGGATAGTCTCAGATCATGTCTCGTCAGCCTATATTATAATAAAAATATCTACGTAAGATAATAACATGTCTACATGAATATATATATATATATATATATATATATATATATATATATATATATATATATATATATATATATGTAATATATATAAATATATATATATATATATATATATATATATATATATATATATATATATATATATATATATATATATATATGTAATATATATAAATATATATATATATATATATATATATATATATATATATATATATATATATATATATATATATATATATATATATATATATATATATATATATATCATAATGTAGAAGTGTCGAGGTTTAGTGAGTGGGTAATTCCAGTCCCACTTCCTGGATATATATTTTATTACCGCACTAAGGTGACGCGGAGGTGAAGTGTATCTAATACACATACCGTAGCCACTTCCGGTGAATAAGAATAACCCCGGTGCTTCCCTTTGGATCAAAATTAAGATAATGATCCTCTGAGTGCCTCCCCACTCAGTAAAAGCCAGTCATGGGTGGACCGGTGTAATATTGATATTTAAGCCGAGTGGATTGCTTATTAATTGCCAAAGGATAGTCCAAAATAGTTAAACACACAGAAACAAAAATAATCTTTAATGTACATGAATTAGAAATATGAAACAGCGTATATAGGTATAAATAGAATTAATCTTTGCAGTGAATAAGTAAGTCTAGAAAATGTCATGGGGATTGTACTTGAAAATTATTCACGAAGATGCTTGCGTCTTAACGGCACCCGACAGAATGAACGGAATATTATTGAATTAAGCACTGAATTAATCACTTTTAATACTCGAAGTTAAGGGCTCGGGATGGGAATTCTAGTTCACAAATAAACTGGTGAAGTTAAGGGAGCGGATAATTCACTTTAACGATACCTTTGAGTTCGTAAGTATTTTTGAGAATAACGATGAAGATCTTCTTCTGGTGACGATGATCGCACTTAGTCCGGCGTCCGAGGTTACCGAATGAGAAGGTAATCCTAGACCAGTGATATAATGATCCCATGCTGAATTACGAAGGTGAGCCAAACTGTGGCTCAAATCGGACTTCTTCCTCGAAGTGCTTGTTCGATTATTTGGCTCCTGGAGTGGGTAGCCAAAACTGATTACCTAGCTACGTCTAGGGTAATCCGCAGGGAGAGGTTCTGTGTAACCTCAGACTCTGAATGGGGGGGGCCTGCGAAAAGTTTGGTACTTACAAGTACCGTGACGGCAACACACAAATTCTCCGAAGTTTTTTTTCTTACAACGGGTGAACTATTTCCTTTGTGGAATGAGCTCCACACAAGGTATTTTGCCTGACTCCAGGGTAAGTTTCCCTTTTATTTCCATCACGAGCAGAAATCGAGAGAGAACATAAAATCGCTATCGCTGCGTGAAAGACCTTTTCATCTGCTGCCAGAAAGAGTAAATCTTTCACACCTTTGCTGCACGTCGCAGTTTATGCCAACGTGAAAACTCACACCTTCGTCGGCTAGCCTGTGTCTTTTAGCGGCAGATATTATTCTAAGCTCCTGTCTCGAATTTGGTTGTCTCAAAGGCGCGAAAATGGGCGGAGGGAATTAGAGGCGAAAGACGAATTTGGAATACGAGAGGGACGCACAGCTTGTGTTGTAGTATTTCTGCGTACACTAATGTACGTAGTATTTAGACTTCTACAAAAAGTATAAGGTCGAAGGGTGACCACGTGCCATTCTGTTCCTACGTGTTCTCGAGATCACCGCATGGAGCGTAGGAAGCGAAGCTGATCTAGGACGAGGATGCGGTCCACCCCCGTTTTATTTCACCCCAGCTGCATTTAATTAGGGACACATTCTTCTCGTCTCACATGTCCTTACAGTCATCTTCTTGTCCTCCAGCATATATCGAAGCTCGTCCTACATTCTACGTCATCTTTATCTCGGTTCCCCAGAAGGAGTCGTCGCCTATACCCAAGGTTGCGTGAATCATGGAGGCTCCCGCCAAGTCATCTCAACCACTAGAGAGCACCTATATGTATAATTCCCCGACTCGGTTTAGCATGTAGTACTCCAGGACTTTCACGCCTATCACCGCGTACGAGCATAGGGCACGCTCATTCGTCGCGATCAGAGACACGGGCGATTGCAATTCGAAGACGAATGCTAAATCGACATCCGTGAACTCTGCCATAGTCAATCGGCGACTATTTGACGAGGATTTCCATCTGCGAAGGCCAAACTACGTGTGCTCCCTCATGCGCCCTGTGAGGTAACCTAGCTTCCTCATTACAGTCATCGTATCCCGACCGGCCCTTTCCTCAAACGAACACGTAAGCATTTGCAATCGTTGACGCTTACAGATTATTTTATAATCTGGTCTACCCAAATCGTCTCATCCTGTCTGTGGGAACCCCGGATTAAAATCCTCTTTTTAATCACCAACCTGAACCCGACAACTAATACCATATTTATTCCTGTGTCTCGTGCCGACAGTTAACTTTCGCATGTACGATCATTCCCTTTAAACCCTGTACCTGCACCTATTTCAACTTTATTTATTTGTTAGTAAAGGTATATTTTTGTTATTGTATTTTTGTGGCAACCCTAAACGAGTACCAGCTATTTGTTAATCTTTGGCCAACATGCACTCTGAATTATTTGTTTTGAAAAAAACCCGCAATTAAAAAGTACACCATCCCCATTGAATTCTTAACTATTTCCTGTTCACGAACCGCCTAATGTCGAATCTTAAACTAACTTTAACGCATACCCCAAAAGGCATATTTATATATTCATATAGTGTCCGGCCATTCCACAACACACACACACACACACACACACACACATATATATATATATATATATATATATATATATATATATATATATATATATATATATATATATATATATTTCTAATGTTATAAGCACTGCAATTGATTCATTGCTTACTCCAATAATTCCTTCAGAAAATTTTTCCTGTAGATCTGTAGGGGTGCGAAGGTGTATAAGAGAAAAACTTCCTTCCAAAGCGAAAATATAAATAGCCCATTAAATTACCAACTCACAACGGACTCGCCGTATCGTGACGGCAGAGTGCTGGCCTTTGGATTCAAAGACCCGCGATCGATCCTCAGTCCACAATTTTTACGAAGAAAATTTACGAAGAAAACTGAGACCACGGAAAACGCTTTAAGGACAACTCAAGAAGACTCAAGATAATATGGATCGTCTCAAGAATGAAAAACGGAAGAAAACGACTTCAAGGGCTAACTCATCAAATCAACAAGAAATCTCTCAACGCATCAACAATAAAAGAAATCATCAAGAATCAAGAATACCTGGAGTCAGATAATTGGAAGACAATGTTCAAGGGGCAACTTCAGTCTAGAAGAAATAAATAGATACGAATATTAAAATCTTCAGATAAAGAATCATATTGATAAATAAGGAATGCTCCCCCCCCATAACTGGTGACCCTCAAAAAAAGCTGAACAATCTTCTGATCTTCGTTACAACTGTACCTGTTCTCCTACTAGAGATTAAGAAAAGGTGCTGCTGGGAACTAAGGAGATCCGGGAAGGATATGCTATATTACTCATTGATTAAGAAACCTCGCCACGTCTCCTTAATCCCACTGAATCAACTCCACTCATCAGGCAGACTCAGAGGTTGTAGGAGGGCGAGCTACTAGTATTCCTCGATTAAGAAATCCAAGACTGGTCTCTCCCGAATCCTTAAATTCACTCCGCGTTATAGAAAGGGACCTGTGTAGGGGTGCGAAGATGTATAAGAGAAAAACTTCCTTCCAAAGCGAGAATATAAATAGCCCATTAAATTACCAACTCACAGCGGACTCGCCGTAGCGTGACGGCAGAGTGCTGGCCTTTGGATTCAAAGACTCGCGATCGATCCTCAGTCCACAATTTTTACGAAGAAAATTAACGAAGAAAACGGAGACCACGGAAAAAGCTTTAAGGACAACTCAAGAAGACTCAAGATAATATGGATCGCCTCAAGAAAGAAAAACGGAAGAAATCGACTTCAAGGGCTAACTCATCAAATCAACAAGAAATAATCACGTCATCAAGAATTAAGAAGAAATCATCACGTGATTAAGAATTTGGAAGGAATAATCACATCAAGATAAATGCAAGTTAATATGAATATACATCAAGAAAGAAAATCGAAGATCAAGAATTAACCCAGCCAATTTAAAAGAAGAAGGAATCTCAGCCAATAAGAATACCAAGAGTCAGATAATTGCAAGACAAATGTTTCAAGGGGCAACTTCATCTCAAGAAGTAATAAACAGATTCAAATGTAGAAATCTCAAGATGAAGTATAATGTAGATAAAAAAGTAAAAGATATAATAAGAAAAGAGCATCCCCCCCATAGATCTTATTTAAATTTCGTTTTGGCTTTCCTTGACCATCATTATTTTCTATCTGTATTTTCATGGTTCTATGTCCGTGACTAAAAACGGGTTTTGGCAAATATATACCTACTGTAGTAAATGACTGGCCTTATGATTATTTATGGTCATTACAAATAAAAGAATTATTTGTAATTGTTTTCGTTTCAATGAAAATGGTAATCAAATATCAATTGGTGTTAGATCAATCCTTGGAAGAAATACTATGTCTTCATTTCTACTTCTAATGATGATATTTGTGCGGTGATACTATTCTCTTGAAGTGACTTCACTACTAAACTAGTTCCATTATGCATTCCTTTTCTTGTGTTTATGTTACGAACTAGCATTACAATGGAACCGATGTTAAGTTTCAACTCGTGTGGTGACACACCATATGAAAATGAAATCTGGTTTAATAGTTCTGCAAGATAGTTAACAATTTGTTCATTATCATCTTAAATATGTGACTGTGTATAAGCTTTTGTAAGTAGTTTCCTCACCTGATAGAAGATTTAGTACTTTATTCACTGTTCTTTGGGTGCCAGAGTTGGATAGAATTATCTGCCGTCTGCCCACCCCCTTACTATCCTCTGCCTGTCCCCTGTCAGTACCCGCTATTCGCGTCCCGTTGGACTCTGCACAATTCTTGAAGAACCACTCAAGCTCCGAAGGAAGGGAAAAAATCAGAATCCCCATCTCCTAAATCCAAAACCATCAGGAACAAATTTGTTCCTAATAATGGGAATAAGTTCGTTAAGGTGACTGGGCCAGCCAAACCCAAACCTCTCTTCTCGTCAAAACACCGTGATGTTAAGTTAAGCTCTTTTCTCTCAATCCCCCTGCTTCGTCGTTCCCCAGGAGGACCATCGTGTGCTATTGCTGTGGAGTTCCAGGTCACGTGAGGTCTAATTGCTCTTAAAACTCGCAGTTTAGAAGCGCCCCTCCTTATCATCAGGTAAACCAGGTCACTGCCACTTCTACGCCCACACTGTCGCAAAATGAAGCCCCTCTTTTTCAAACCAGCCGAATAATGCTGGCCACCAGGTAAACTTTTTGTTCAATAAATATACCCCTGGGGCCCTCCAATTTGAAACTAGAGCAGTGAATGGGTGCCGGATCTCCACCCTCGTCCATAATACAGGGTGCACGTGCATTGTTGTATGATTACTTGGGGCGCTCCAATAAATTCCTCATTGTTCACTGCTACATTGAGTGTGTGTATTTTACTGGTTGGGCTGTAGTCGTTGCAGCCCGAAACAAATTTTGCTCTGTCCTAATTAGTCAGTCCCCACGGGTTCTTCCGTCCCTGTGGCTCAACCCGTTACTACCCGTTTCTGCGCGAAGAAGCAACCGAAAGCCACCACAGCTCTGGAGCCCCTGTGTGCTCCCGAATTCCAGAGTGCGATGCTCCATGACTTTACCAAATGCCAGAGGGAATGTGAATCTCTTCGTCCCTTGTGGTCCAAAGCCCAGAACAAAACACGAAACCGTCAGAGGGAATAAGGTGATTTCATTCCTCATCAAGGACAACCACCTGTGTCGAGTCTGCACCGAGGAAAACGACACCGAGTCCCGCACACTCTAGGGAACCCAGCTCCCACGTACTTCCAATCTTACAAACGGCTCACGATAACCTATTTGCTGGTCACTTTAGTCAGAAGAATACCGCTCATAGGATCTTCAAATATTTTTATTGGCCTGGCACGACCGACGAAATTCTGCGATATTGTCGTTCGAGCGACATTTGCAAAAGAAAGCAATAAAAGGAGGAGTCAGGCCTGTGTCTTTGCAGAAGGGACCACTAATCTCTGAAACTTCTCCCGAGTATCTATCGACCTAATCGGACCGATCCACCCCCGTTGAGCGAAGGCCATAGTTTCGTTTTAAAGCTGGTCGACTTTGCCACTCGCTTCCCCGAGGCTGTGCCCCTCAAGAAAATCGATAGCATCTTCTGCGCCAAAGCCCGTATTTCCATCTTTTCCCGTGTGGGCCTGCCCAAAGCAATCCTCTCGGATCGTGGTCGTAAATTCACTTCCAAATTAATGGAGTACGTTGCTAAATTATTGATTATTAAGCCCTTTTTTACCACTCCTTTTCACTCGAGTGGGAATGGAATGTGCGAGACGCTAAATGAAAGCCTCAAGAAGTTGTGTGCATATCAACCCACTGAATGGCACCACTTCCTTCCGGTATCCCTCTTTGCCTACTGTGAAATTCCCCATCGTATATTAGGATTCGCCTCCTTCGAACTTTTATATGGTAGAAACGTTAGAAGCCTCCTGAGTATCATCATGGAACTTTATTCCAATCGGAAATTGGATAAAAATATCCAGACTTCTTAATCGTATCTACTGGATTTAAGAAGAAGGCTGGGAAAGTGCGCCTAAGTTGCTTCTCAGAACGCCAACATCACTTTTGACAAGTGTAAGACATACTTCGATTGCAGGTCCAAAGAAAGGAAATTTATTTCCGGAGAGTAAGTTCTGCTTCTCCTCTCCACGCACAACAAAAAATTGTTGAGCGAGTGGAAATCCAGAAGCATGGCCCCGTCGATTACCTTATTGAAACTACCTCGGGGAAAAAAGATTTCGATATTAATATGCTCAAGCGGTAACACTGGCGTGCGTGCATCAACCAGATAGTTGAAATCAACGAAGAATCCCCCATGGAATCCCGCTACCCTTTGGACATCTTTTGCCTAATCCAAGTCTCCTGCGTGGAGCAAGTCAAGGAATACCCGTTGCATGTCTTGCCCGACTTTAATAATTCCGAGCCTGCAGAAATTAAGATATGCGACCAGCTATTATCTCTTCAAAACGATCAACCTCAAGCGCTCCCGAGTCGTTTTGCTGACGTCATCAACGAGATCCCCGGTTGTGCTACCCACATTGAGCACAATATCCAACTATCCAACCTGGAACACATCCGTTCTAAACCATACCCCCTCCCTATAAACCTCCAGGAAGCATTCAATAACGAAGTGGATAAACTTCTAAGGTTGCAGATCATCGAATCTCCGGAGTCGAGTTATTGTTCTCCGTTTGTCATGGTAAAGAATGCTGATGTTTCTTATCGAATGTGCATCGATTTTAGAAAGCTAAATTCGGTTACCGTATTCGATGAGGAACCAATCCCCCGCATATATCAGAACTTCCACCCTTTTGAGAAGGCCAGGTTCATCTCCGAATTGGATTTATGCAAGGTCTATTATCAGATTCCACTGAGGGAGTCCTTCTTCGTCTTCATCATCAGATTATTAGCCACTTCCACCTGTTTCTGTCTCCTGCCATATTGGCCTCCAGTCCCTTCCCCCTGATGTTAGCTTGTATACAGTCTCTCCATCTAATCCTGTGTCTTCCTCTCCTACTCCTTCACTGTACTTCCATCTCAAAAGCTCTTCTCTCGTCATTATCTCCATCCCTCCTCATTATACATTCATACCACCTAAGCCTTGCTTCCTGTGTCTTCTTCGAAATTACCGCCACCTTTATTGTTCCTCTGATCCTTGTATTTGTGATTTTGTCCTCCCTCTTCACGCCACACATCCATCGCAGCATCCTAATTTCTGCTTCTTCCATCCTCTTCTCATTACTCGTCTTTTCAGCTAATGCCTCTCCTCCATCGGTTATAGTTGGCCTTAAAACAGTTTTGTATACTTTTCCCTTTAATTTCACTGGCATTTTCCTGTCACACAGAACCCCTGATACATCTCACCAGCTCTTCCATCCAGCCTGGATCCTTCTGGTTACTTCCTTATCCTCATTTCCATCAGCTGATATGGTAGATTCAAAATAATATCTCTATTTCCATACCATCTAACCTAATGCTTTTACCTCTGTTCTGCTCTTCTTCTGCACACTCCATATATTCTGTCTTTGTTCTACTTATCTTCATCCCTCTGTTTTCTATTACTAATCTTCACTTCTCCAGCGTTTGCTCTATCTATTTTTTAGACTCACTGACTAAAACCACACCATCTACATACATCATGTTCCTGGGTTTCCCCACTCGCATGTTCTCAGTCAACACGTCAAAGACTATGTTAAAGAGGAAGGGGATTAACGCAGAGCATTGATGCAGCTCCACATCCACTCTTTACCCGGCTTTTGACACTTCTGTACATTTCCTTCACCAATCTTACACATTTTTCTGGCACTTTTCTTTATGTCAAGCATCTCCAGAGTTCTTGTCTTGGTATTCTGCCATACGCTTTCTCCAGATCTATTAAAACCATATGTAATTCCTTCTGTTTCCCGCTGTACTTTTCAGCCATTTTCCTTAATATAAACACTGGGCTTGTTGTTCCTCTTCCAGGCATGAAGCCAAATTGACTGTTGGACACATCCACCTCAAGTCGTAATCTTTCGTCCAAAATCCTCTCCCAGACTTTCATTGTGTGAGAGAGCAGTTTAATTCCAAGATAATTTTAGCACTCTTGTACATCCCCCTTCTCTTTGAAGATGAGTACCAACAGACTCTCTCTACATTCGTCGGGAGTCTCTTCCTGCTCCTCTATCATGCACATCAAATTCCACAATAAGTCCACTTCTGCATCCTCCAGGGCCTTTAACGCCTCCACCGGGATCTCATCTGGTCCAGCTGTTTTGTTGTTTTTTATTCTCTTATGATCTTATGAGCTCTCAAGAATTCTTCTCTCTACATACCCCTTGTTAGTCCTAGATACGGTGTTCCTTCATCACGGTATGCCCGTCGGCTCTCCTCGTTCAGCAGACATCAGAATATTCCTTCCATCTGCTTTTGTATCTTTCCTTCTTCCCCTAATATACTAACAGATGCGTCCTTTATCTGCTTCACATGGTTTACATCCTGTGTTAACTTGTTCTTATTTCTTGCTCTCCTGTACATCCTCTTTTCTCCTTTGGTTGTTTCCCGCTCTTTATACAATTCATGACTAGGATCTGCTTTTACTACTGCTACTGTTTTATGTGCGATCTTGCACTTTTTTGCTCCATTTTATCATTCCTACATCTGTTATTTTCCCACTGCTTCTTTGTTTCCTTTTCCCTTACCAGGGCACTCCTTACATCTTCCTTCCAGCACCATTCTTACTTTGGATGTGCGTGGCTTCCCAGATGTTTCTCCTAGCACTTCTCTTGCTACATCTCTCATCACTTGTGCGTTTTATTTCCACCAATATTGTCCCCTCACTACATGAGTATTCACTCTGCTTAAGACCTTGGTCTTGAACTTTTGCTTCTTCGTTTCGTCTTTCAGTACTATCCATCATATGTTCTTGTCGTAGCTCCTCTTTTCTTTTCTAGGTCTTCCCAAACACACATCCATCACAAGCAGCCGGTGTTGTGGTGCATCATGATCCCCTGGTATTATTTAAAGTCTTTAGTCTCTAGCTAATTTCATCTTCGATACATTATATAGTCTACGAGGGGCGGTCAATAAGTTTTTCAATTCGGATATAAGGAAACGAGATATGAGGGAAAGTGTTTATTATTTTTTAATATAACTACCCTCGACTTCAATGTACTTGCACCACTTGTCCCTGAGGCTTCGAATTCCAAAATGCTGTTCAATCCAGTCCTGGACGGCGAGCTGGTCATCTTCATCGTCCCCAAACCGGCGTCCACGCTGTGCAGCCTTGAGCTGGCGTAATAAAAAGTAGTCGCTAGGGGCCAGATCTGGGCTGTAGGGGGGATGGTTGAACTCCTCGAATCCGCACTCGCGCAAGGCAGTTTAAGCAACTCTGGCCTTGTGGACTTTGACGACGTTGAAGTTGATCATGGGGCGTGGAGTTTCTAGGGACACAACGGGCAGAGACCTTGGTCATGGCCAAATTGTCTTGGATGATGTTGATAACACTTCCATGTGATATTCAAAGTTCTCGCTCGATTTTTTCGACCTTTACCCGTTGATTTTTGAGGATCATCCTCTCCACACGGGCCACATTGTTCTCGGTGGTCACGTCTGACGGGCGTCCTGGACGGGGGTCATCTTCAAGCGACTCACGACCATGGCGGAACTCCCTATTCCAGCAAGCAATGGTTGCATAGGAAGGGCCGGTGTCGGTGTCGGTGTACACTGCAACCATGCGTTCATGGATCTCTTTTGCATTCTTGCCTTCCTTGGTTAAAAATTTGATCACTGCGCGGTGCTTAGCCTTCTCAATTGTTGAAAAATTTGTGACTGACGATCTGCGGTCAGCTACTGCTTCTTAAATAGACGAGACAGGAACGTGCGGATACAAGTACTGACTTTTCATAACTTCTCCTAACACCTCCACAAACAGCCATGCCCCTTCCTCTCTTTTGTCCTACCGATTCACAAAACTTATTGACCGCCCCTCGTATTTGGCTAGTAACTGAAGAAATTTACTGCTTTTCCCCCTGAGAATGGGTTTATGCAGTTCTGACTGCTCCCTTTTGGTCTGATGACGGCCTACAGCAATTAGAACCGGTTGATGATGAGGATTTTAGAAGGTTCACCCAACGTCACCTTCTATTTTGATAATGTTTATGTGACCAACCAAGATTGTAATCAACACTTGAACACCCTTCAAACCCTTCTGTGCCGACTCTGGGAACATAATTTAACAATTGGCCCCGGCATTTGCCACTTGGCTTTTGGCACTATCGATTACCTCAGCTTTCATATCGGGAATAATCGGTTAGCCCTCCAGTAAGAAAAGATCCCTACCATCGTGGACATGCCTTTTTCCAATAACAAAAAGTAACTGTGAGCCTTCATAGGCTCTGCATCGTTTAATGGTCGCTTCATACCCAACTTTGCGACTATTTCCGTCCCCCTCTGTGAGCTATTAAAGAAGAAGGCCCCCAAACGCCTCGAGTGGACGCCACATTCGACTAACAGCTTCAACCAACTCAAGGAGAAATTGGCATCCGCCGCTATCCTCCGCCTCCCTAACTCGGATAAACTGTTTGGCATTCGCACCGATGCGAGTAATGACCGAATAGTATGTGACCTCCTCCAGTTTGAGAATAACGGCGAAAGTTTCTCCATTATCTATGAAAGCAGAAAATTACTCGCACGTGAGAAAAATTATGCAGTAATTGAGAGAAAGGGACTCAAGATCATTTGTGGAATCTGTAAATTTAACATGTATTTATTAAGCAAAGGAATTTATTTTGAAAACGGAGCAGAAGCCCCTATCCTACCTACGTAAAGTCAAGAATAATAACGGCCAGTTGAAGCGTGGGAGCTTCTAACTCCAAGAATTCTAATTTCGCATTTTGTATTTAAAAGGCCCTGATAACTGTATGGCTGATAGTTTAAGTAGGATCCCGTTAGATCCTTGACCAAACTAATTCCGAGCCATTTCCATTTTTTATGCTTGTATTAATTTTTGTTCATAAAATAAATGTATATTCAACCATATATTAAGAAAACGCGCATCCTTTTATATATATATATATATATATATATATATATATATATATATATATATATATATATATTTAGCTTTGTATAATCGTAGGATAAACTCAACTTCGGACCAGTGAGCCCCACTTAATAATGGTATCATAGATAAAAAAATAGCATTCGGCAACCTGCCATAGCATTATATACCCTTGTATATATGTATGGTGCCCCCTCACACCCCAGTAGCTTCACTAATTTGTACATTAGCTTCATTTTGAAAATTTGTCCTAGGTATTCTCAAATTTCTCCGTTATTTTCATGCGACATTAAGTTATATCCCCCCTCCCCCATTAATCATTCTCCCATGTCACTTCTTCCCCTGAAGTTCAATCTGGGCATGTGGTAGCGTCAGAGATGAGAGAGAGAGAGAGAGAGAGAGAGAGAGAGAGAGAGAGAAAGAAAGATACGCACTGCCACGCCCTTCAATGGAGAGAGAGAGAGAGAGATAGAGAGAGGGAGGGAGAAAGAAAGATACGCGCTGCCACGCCCTTCAATGGAGAGAGAAACAACAGACACCTGGGTGACCCTTATTGTCTGCGCTGATGGAAGTGTGAAATTATGAGACGCCATGGTAGCCTGAAGCCCGTCATCGCAGAAAGCTGTGACAAGCTTGAGATCTCGAAAGGTCAAAGTAGGATTCGAACAAAGTTTCGTCTTGCCGGCTTAGGAATCTTCCCGCCATCGTGCTAATAGGGCGAGACTACTCTCGCCTGCCGATGTGTCAGAACCTGGAACCCTCCTGTTCAGACGGAGGTTAACTTGGCCATATTTTTCGACATTGTTCATGATCAATTTCATTAGCAGGTCATTAATACGAAGTGCTTGGCCTGAGAACTTTGAAGCTTTGTCTATAATTTATAGTGATGAATTCTTTATCTTATCAGAATTTTCGCAAGAAATTTTGATTGATGAGACTGAGGTTTCTAGAATAAGTATTGGAAGGCGAAATCCACTGTGGACTGTACAGGCATTTGTGAGCAAGTCGGCAGCAATTCTAGTTGTTGCATACAAAAGTATTGACTTGTTTTGTGCGTTGCCGTAAGCAATTATCGTTTTATACAGGTAAGTTTTTCTCGATTCTGCGGCGACATCTAGAAAGAAGAATCAGTGATACGAATCAATGTTGTCTAAGCTCTGGACGATAGCATGAAAAGCGTGTCGCTCTAGATCGTTTACAGTAACAATCCTTGCATCAAGATCTTCATTCCTGACAGTTTTCATTTCGGTCATCATCTATACAATTCAAAGAGGCAATTCAATATCTTCACAACGCAGGCCATGTAAAATAAGATTTTGCTCGATGAAATAGAGAGATTTATTGCGAGCTGCTTCATATTAGTTAGTCTCCATCTGCAATAATGTCTTCTGTATGGTGTTGATCGAATCGAATAAATAATGCCAGAGGATTGCTAGGCCGATTCAGTGCACAAATGACTGAAAATAGTTCGCGTAACCGCGCTGGCATCCTTACTTTTGATGCTTCATGTAGGCATCGTGTCCATTCTCCATCAGTTTCCAGTAAATTCATACTATCAGTTACAAAATTATACTTTTATTAACTATTCCATTATGAGTTCGAATCTCTTCAGAACTCGTTGGTCCTCTGACGTTAAGCAGTAGCATTCTGAGATGGAATCTTTCTATTTTACTTGGATGCACAGTATATAGGCGCGATATTATTCTGCGTGCTCCTCAGATTCTTTTTTGTCAAGATGATGTTTTAACTTAAGCCAGGCTAAAAGTGGAGTGTCCTTTTGTTGTAGATTTCTATGACAGCTCTTTGATTGCCTTTTTTAAAGTAGATAGGCTACCGATTTTCCAAGTGGACAGGAATACAAATCACTGCATGAGAATTTTCGTGCATTTTGTGTTCTAGCAATCTCCACATAGCTTCTGGTGCGCTGACGTATCGACCATCGTGATGAATATTATTGCCTTGTGCGATCTTTATTTGAGCAGAGTCGTAGCCTTTGTATATGTATTTAAAAATATATTTCACGATATTGATCGAAGAGCATATTTTCAGATTAATATGGAAGTTGTACTTTGAAGTATGATGTTTGTTGTGTAGTACAACTGATCTGTTATCAATTAGAAGGTTATTAATTTGATGTCCTGGACCTTGACGTCTTCTGTACAAAGGATAAGAGACTGCGGTGCAGTCAGTGGTGTCCCAAAATTGTTTTTGAAGTTCTTGTTGTTATCCATACAGCGGGCATTTGGTTTATCTGTGCCACAGGGTCCATGAATATGGCATTTAGTAACAATTTCGTATAGTTCAGTTTCAGTGACAGAATCAGGAATTTCGGAACATATTATTTTGTCAACCTACTCATGGTCACTGAATATTTCTTTATTTTCTAAGATAATAAGTATATGAGCTTGGGGGAGTCCTCGTTTCTGGAACTCAATGGAATAGTGGTATGCACGAACGTTTCCAAACCAGCAATATGTAGCAATATCGTCAATTAATGAATTAAGCTCTATTTTGAACACTCGAGCTACTAAATATGGTCGATCAGATGGATTCTGACCAAGGAAAAGGTTATTTTTTAGTTCTGGCCATGAAGGACTACAAGTTAACGTAATATAAATGTCCGGTTTACCATATTTAGATAACATAGACTTGCATCGTGGTAGCGTTCTTTCATATTGCGAGGTGATCCTTAGAAAGAAGATGGCAATATCACCATGTGCCCAACTTTACCTTCGTAATTATTCGCGATGTGATCTGCTAAGTCCTTGTAATCTTGAGCTCGTAATTGACCTTGATGGTATCTGACGTAGTTTAAATTATTAGCTTCAACTTGAAGGTAACTATGAACTATCCACTGCTGGAATAACTTGCCACCGTGCAGAATCGGATTGAAATTGTCTCTTACCGTAGTTTATGCTATCTTATTCATATGCTGTAACATGGTAATATTGTTACACCCATTATTTTTCTGCCTTTCTTCTGTGACACGTAAATTCGGTTGGCCATCCAGGTTCGCCGTAAAGATAAAATAGAGCGTGAGTCATTGGATCAAAGTTCGGGCTCAATATATTAAGAGATATGCGATTGTTATCTGCATCATTTATTGGATACACTCTGAAATCTCTTTCAAATGGCGCTCCATCAAAATTCTTGAACACCATTTCTTGGCTTCCTCAGTTTCTTAACATCGTCGAGTTCTTGCAGTAGCAGCATCTTGAGAGCGTCTCTGTGACTGCTGTTCCTGACTTTGACTTGCTCTGTAGCGTCTGATATACTCTGCTCTTGATTTTATGCGCCTGTCTCGCGATTGCTGGTCTTCAATACTATTTTCACGGGTTTGCATGATGTGTGTAGAGAAATGGCTACATTAAGCATCCTGGAGGAGTATAGGTACATTAAAGCCCCCCCCTTCCCCCTCATAAGGAGAAGCGTGGGAAAGGTAGCCGGCGAAACTGCTTACCATGTGTGATCTCCCCGCCGCTGTGGGCAGTTGGAGCTAACATCTGTTTTAAGGCGACCATCTAAGGTCCTTAAACGACGCTCTAACGATCCAATTACCTACGAGACCTATAAACCCGTGGTTATGAAAAAAAAGCGGTGCGACTCAGAAGGCATGCGAAGTAGCGGTGCGGTTGCGAGCCTCTAATTTGCGAGCTGACTTGGGCACCCCAGTGCCACCTCAGGAATTCTCGCTCTCCCCAGATGCTAACTCACCATTCGCCCCCCCCCCTTTGCCTCTGTGGCCTGGTCACCTTCCCCTTTAGATGACGCGGCAATCCGCCTATAAATAAGCCCCACAAAGAAAGAGAAGAGATTATCAGAAGTCGATACGCCAGAGTAGGATTAGTTCGTGAAGATCGATCCATCGGCCAAACAAGAAGATTATTAGAAGTCGATTCGCCAGAAGAAAGATTAGTTCGCGAAGATCGATCTTTCAGCCAGACAAGAAGATTAGAAGTCGATACGCCAGAAGAAGGGTTAGTTCGTGAAGATTGATCCTTCAGCCATACAAGACTATTTCCGTGAGAAACGATAGGATCAGATTGAGAAAATCGATCCCCCCTTTCAGGGCCGTATTAACCTAAATAGTCAAGCTTTATATCGGTGCCATACCGAAAAAGCCTTTTCAGTCTGCAAAGAAGTCCGAAAGAAGAAAAGCAAAGCCGCTCACACTCGAGCGACTCTCACATCTCAAGCTCCGTAAGAGTGAGAGGAGAAGAACCCAGCCCCAACGAGCTCCCGTTCTTTAATTACGGTGAAGAATCAGCCCCCGTCACAGGCGACAAGCAATCCCTCATCGACGAAAATTCAACCAGCGGCCTTAACACTTCAAAGCGAGAGATAAGTCCTCCAGCGACATCCGGCAATCCCTAATACCTACCTGTAAGTTAAAAATAACCTTTATATTCCTATTGCGATAGTAAAAGTTTAGTACGTCCCACGTTTTAAAGGAGAGTAGAAACCATTGTTCTTGAACCTAGGTCATATGTGTATGTAGACGAGAGTACGTTAATTTAATGTTTAACGCTAATCAAATAGAGTCGCGATAGAAAAATACTAATCGGCAATTGGTATGTTTACGGGAAGCCTATTTGTTTATTTTTTGTCATTGAAAGATCTTTGATGCCAAAGATAGAAATGTGTTAACTGTTGGTTTGTAATAGTTAAGTGTTTCATTTAAAATACATGTTTATTTTGGTAGATTCTGGTGTTTCCTCTTATCCTTATGTGTTTAAAAATAGCTCTTCCTTAAGAACAAAACTACTGAATTAGCACTCTTAGAACAAAGCCTACTTCATCATAGAAGTAACTCACGCCCCTTAAAGCATACCGCTACTAAAAGGGTGTCAAAGAGTATAGTGATCAAAACCCAGGGTTATTCTACAACAATGTGACAGGGGTATTAATCACAAAATTCTATTCGACATGAAATGAATATATTCTATCTGTATTGTTACACACACACATTTATATAACGGGGGGCCCAAAAGTTACTTCACATTTTAAAAAAAATTAATAACACAAAAACTAATTAAGTTATGAAAGTGAGTGATATATAAAATGAAAGAGGGGATCTTGGATTTTTATTATTTAAATATAATACCCTTCAAATGTTCTCCATTATTGTTAAACAAAGGCGTATTCTTTGCACCATATTTTCCATGACATTTTCCAAAACATCAGGAGTGATTTTTTCGATTTCTTCAATGATGTTTTGTTTCAATTCTGGAAGATTATTAACTTTATTTACGTATACCTTTTCTTTAAGGTATCACCAGAGGAAAAAACTTGGAGGGGTAAAATTAGGTGATCGTGATGGCCAAGAAACGTCACCTAAACGTGAAATTAACCGACCAGGGAAGGCTACTCTTACTGTTGCCATGATTTCTCTCGCTGTGTGTGGCGTCGCCCCATCTTGTTGAAACCACATATCGTGCATATCCAAATCTTCCTGTTCTGGCAATAATAATTCTTACCGAAACCTGTTTCTCAAAAGTTATTTCCTTGGTTATACGGGCCTCCTAACTACTATTTTTAGTCACGTGCTAGTCTAGTCGCGAGAGAATCTTCATCTCACTATGTCGGTCGGTCGGTCCCCGATTGCTTTTATTTTTGTAATGATATTAATATTAGTCCGATTCTAACGAAATTTGAAAGATTTATATGTAGTTTTACATTCTCTATAGAATCATCACCTACACAACCTACAACACCAGCAACTAGACCGCCTACATCACCACCCCCTGCACCAACTACTTTTTCACCACCTGCACCACGTACATCACCACCGCCTGCACCACCTATGCAACCTACGCATACAAAACCTACACCACCATCAAAAAGACCACCACCAGCTACACCACCCCCCAGCTCAAGGACCTCCACCTACACCACTACCACTACCTATATCACCTACAACACTACCAATTAAACCACATACACCAAATACACCACCACCACCACAACTTACACAACCTACACCAACACCATTTACACAACCTACACCACCCTCAAGTACCCCACCTACGATACCTACACAAACATGACTTACACCACCTACGGTACCTAAACCACAATGACTTACACCACCTACGGTACCTAAACCACAATGACTTACACCACCTACGCCACCTATACCACCATCCAAACCACCACGTACACCACCAATACCTAAACCACCTCCTACACCACCATCACCTACAGCACCTACCCCACCATCAGTTACACCACTACCACCTACACCGCCACTACATACACCACATGCACCATCTACACCAGCACGACCTACAACAACACCTCCATCACCATCAGCTCCGCCACCATCACCACAACCTACACCATCACCACCTACACGACCACTAATACACTACCTAAAGCAGCACAACTGGAACCACCTACACTACCACCATCAACAACAACACCACACGGCCACCTACACGAGCACCGTATACACCTACAACACATAGACCATCTACACCAACACCTACACCACCGCCACATACATCATCACAAACTACAGCAATACGACCTGCACCACCATGACCTACACCACCATACTTACACCACCATCTACAGCACCAATTAAACCACCTTCACCACTATCATCTCACCTACACCACCCTAGCTACACCACTTAAACTAACACCACCTACACTACCACCATCTAGACCACCAAGGCTTACACCTACATCACTACCACCTACGCCACCACTAGCTACACCACTACTAGCATCAACACCACTTACACCACCACGAACTACAACTCCACATACACCATCACCCCGCATACCAGCTAAACCACCACCCCGTATAACAACACTACATACACCACCATCATTTAGACCACCTACAACACTACCTACACCGCCACCAATTCCACCAGCTACATCTCTCCCACCTGAAACACCTACACAACCACCACATTCACTACTCCCACAACCAACACCTACACCACGATCACCTAACCACCCCCACCTACACCACTATCACCTAAAAACACCACCCCATACACCAATACCACCTACACCACTATCACCTACACTACCACCATATACACCAACACCACCTACATCAGAACCAATTACACTGCCTACAACACTACCACCTACACCACCCCTACCTACAACACTAAAATCTGCACCACCTACACCAAAACCTACATCACCTACACCCCAACCACCTACACCACTACCACCTACATCACCCACACCACGATCATCTACAACACCGCCACCTGCACCACCACCACCACTACCCAAGTTTATCAAGGAATTATTTTGTTTTGGCAATAATATCATAACTTCTCAGCAGATATTAACAAAATTATAAACCCCTTATGTTGTTTTTCATTCTCTTTCGAATAATATACTTGCTAAGTCATTTCAAAGTTAGCCGGGGAATTATTTGTCAATAACTTCATAACTATTCGGCCGATTCTAACGAAATTTGAAACCCTTATGTTGTTTTATATTCTCTTGCTAATGATATAATTGTCAAGGTGCTTCCAAGATTAGCCTTGGAATTATCTCATTTGGGCTATAACATCAAAACTATTCGACCGATTACAATGAAATTTGGCACCCTTATGTTGTTTGACATTCTTTCTCGAATGGTTGCTTATCATTTATTTAGTTGCTATTGATTCTGGTTAATTATTTTGTTTTCATTTTATTTTATTTTTGAATAACCTAAAGCTACGTTTATTCTTGTAATTTCGGAGATAAAAGGCCCTTTTTTTTAGTTATTTTCCTCATGGACTTTTAAAAGCCGATTACTGATTTATTAATGCCCGAAATGAACTCTCATTTGTATTTATATCTTATTATTTGATTTATTTATTTCCTCTTATGCATGAAAATATAGTATAAAATTCGAATACCTTAAGCGTATTATTCTCTCATAAAAACTATATATTCCTCATAATGTTGATTAAAAATTACACTGCCGTCACTTATAAAAATGTGCATAAATATTATTTAACTTTGTAAAGTTAGGATTTAGCCTAATTTCTAATTTAAATGTACCCAAGAGAAAACTGTTCTGTTTCCTATTTACAAACTTCGATGCAAACTTTGATAACGTTTCCCATTTTTAATAATTGCAATTATGCTGTAATAAAAGTTTGATCATGAGGTGACGTGTACCGAGTAAGAGCTATTCAAAATTTGGAAGGGTTTTGTATGAAAATAAGAGCTACGCTTGCTTAGTATATTACTACCAGTACGATTTTTTTCTCCGTCTTCTCTCTCCATTTTCTCTTTTCCTCTTTCTCTCTCCTCTCTCTCAATATAATGAAAGTTCTTATCAGAACTTGTATTTTCTTATCACACTTTGATTTTTATTCATTTATTCCTTCTCTTATTTTTATCATTGTCGATTAGGCCTCTTTGGCGTAACATGAATCGCATCCTTAGAAGCGCCAAATTCTTGAGACCACTGAACAATAGTGACTAAAGGTGCATACACACTGCGCTGATGACACGTGTTAACACGCCATATGACGTGTTAACACGTGTTATCAAAAAATCTAAAACATGCGTTCTCATAATGAAGTTCACACTGGTCTGATATGTCGCGTAACACGTCAGCTGACGTGTTACGTGACATATCACGTGTTAACACGCATCAGATGAAAATCAAAACTCCCAGATATTCGTCAGAAGGAAATCTGCGTCAGATAGGTGTAGTAGGCACATATTATTGTATAGTGTTTTAATATTATTGTATGTTTTGAAGTATTCTATAGTGTTTCGATATTATTGTATATTTTGAAATTATTCTAGTGTTTTGATTTTATTCAACGGGTACTATTGTATGGTGACAAATTGATAAAATAAAGTAAAAGTGTTTTCGTTATGGAGGAACAGTTAATAGAATATGTTAGAGGATACGATCACTTATTTAATCCACAAAACAAGGATTATAGGGACCTGAAGGCCAGAAGAGAAGCTTGGGAGGAAATCAGCGAACGAATTGGTATTTCAGGTAAATTAACATTATATTTAATTTATTTATTGAATACAATATATAAAGAATACAGTTCGGTAGCAGTTTCAAATAGCTTTTTAAGCAGTAGTATACTAATTTCATTTGCTCGCTTGTTTGTTGAGAATTTTCTATTTTTAAAGGTCACAATAATTCACCGTTGAATTCCTTTCTGGTTAATGTGTATTCCTGCCTTTACGAATAGCGTCCCACTGCCATGGGCATTTTAAAGCTCCTTATTGTGTGACAAAATGCTTCTTGAAACTTTCTCGTACTGCAGCAGCTTCTCGCACATGATTTCTTCTGACTGATTGTAGATCTCCTAATGCCTGAATTTCTGTCTCGGATGCCTGAATACCTTCTTCGAAATTCGTATTCCTGGAAACACGAAGCATGTTGTGAAGGCTTCAGGAAGCCAGTACAATTGAATCAACTGTTTCTGGTTGAACTTCAAGCGGTTTCAGGAAAACCCTCCACCGCCCAGCAAGAATGCCAAAGGCGTTTTCCACAACTCGCCTTGCTCTCGACAACCTATAATTAAAAATCTTTTCTTCATCTCCATTGATTGAATTTTTAGCGATAGGTCGCATAATGTACGTTTTAAGAGGAAACGCTTCATATGCTACCATGACAAAGTCACATGGATCACCAGAAGCGTCAAGTTTTTCAGTTTTAGGAAAATTAAGCAGATTTTTGGCACATTTTTTACCAAAATTAGACCTTTCAAATGTTCCACCATCACTATTCCTTCCAAAAGCTCCTACATCAATCATAATAAATTTATAATTGGCATCTACCAACGCCAGCAAAACAATGGAATGATTTCCTTTATAGTTGTGGTAAGAGGATCCCCCATTGTAAGGGCATCGCATTTGAATGTGTTTACCATCCATTGCTCCTAAGAAATGTGGAAACCCCCATATCTCTTCAAAATCTTTCGCAATTTCTTTCCACTTTATTTGTTCTGGCTCTGGAATATGAATAGATTTAAGTGATTCCCAAATAGCTTGGCAACATTCTTTCACTATTTGTCCAGCCGTACTGAAGCCCATTCAAAAGGAGAATCCAAGTGATCTGTATGAATTTCCTGTCGCCAAATACCTGAAAAAGATAAAATAAAAAAATGAAGCTTCCTTTCTTATAACAATAATTATCATAATAATAAAATATGAATATTTTTAATTTCGTTATTAATCATAAAGTTATCTTTTGCAGCTGACGCATGCAAAGACACATGGACAAAACTTCGGAATGCTTATACAAATGCCAGAAAGAGAAGGAACACAAAATCTGGTCAAGCAGCTAAGAATGTTCCTAAGTGGAAATATGGAGACCAAATGTCATTTTTGATCCCAACATTGGAACCACGAAGGTATGTATGATAAATCATTTAAACACACTAATTTCACGTGAAATTTAATCATTCCTTTAATGTCCTTTGCTGCAGTGGTTGGAGGAAAGCCCCAAAGTTGAAAACAATTTGTGCTTTTACATACTTTTATTAATTGTTTTTTTTATTTTTCTATTGTTTCAGTACCCATGGCAATGTGGAACCACTTTGTCCAAGTGTTGATGATGTGTCTAATGCGGTCATCAATGAAACTACTGAAGAGGACTTAAACAGAAGCCAAGTAGACAAAAATGCAGCATCAGAGAAGGGTGCCGATGACAATGGTAATCAAGAAACTACAAATGAAGATCGTACATCAACTCCCAAACCAAAGTATAGGAAAAGGCAGACGGTGGATTCATCCATGAGTAAAATAGTAAACATCATGAAGAATAACAGCCGTATGCGGGCCCAAACTCTTCAACTTTCAGAAGGCCACAAAACTGATAGAGACGAAACGGAAATGTTCTTTTCAAGTATTGCCAGCTCTGTTAAAAAACTTGAACAAGCCAGAATAAAGATGGAAATAAGCAATATGGTGTTCAAGGCCCAGATTCGGGAGATGGAGCAGCAAAACCTTTATCAAAACACTGCATCTGGCCCCTTTCATCCACCCGTAGTACCAATCCCATCACCCTCTTCCACATCCTCCATTGCATCCTTTGGTTAATCAAACCCCAATTGCTATTCTACCTCGAGTACAGCACCTTCTACCCCTTTACCCGAAATGGAACATTCTACATGTCCTACAGGAATGGCCACACCATATTTTTCTATGTAATATCTTACATATTTATGTGGTTCATGTACCTAATTAGCTGAAAATAAAATTAAGACATCATTGTGCAAGTTTTACTCACCTCAAGCATACAGCAAGTCTCTCTTCTGCTGGTATACATTTCCTTAGTTGAGTGTTGGATTTTGTAATTGCTGGTTTTATAATGTGTAAAAGGTTGTAGAACTCTTCTTTTGTCATCCTAAAGTACATAACAAAACGATCTTTCTCTGACAGTAGTTGAGGAAATAGGTGATGAAACTCACCTAAACTTTCCCTTTTGGCGTTTATAACATTTGTTTGAGTTTTTTTTCCAGAAGTAACAAGCGCTATAGCTATTGCTACTAACTGCTCCTCTTCTTCATCGAGTTCATTTAACATATTATGATTCATTTTCAATATCTGCAACACAAAATTAGAGGATAAAAAAGAAAGAACGTGCTCACTCCACAAAAAATCAAATCTTTCTGAGGTAACATGCATCAGATAAATGAAAACGTTGTTGTGTTATATGATGCAATCTGTTGCTTTGTGTTAACACGTCATATGGCGTGTTAACACGTGTCATCAGCGCAGTGTGTATGCACCTTTAGTTTCGTGCCTTTGGCTGAAACACTCTATGGGACTCATTCTTCATATTTTGGGAGAAAACCGTAAATTGCCTTTGGTATGTTCATTATATATTAGGAATATTATAGAAAAAAGATAGTGATAGCCAGTCTGTCCGTAAGACTTCCGCACAAAAAAGTTCTTGTACATTGTGGCCTACCAAATATAGATAGAGAGAGATGGATAAAAGAGATATATGGACATATAAGGAGAGATTGATATATATATATATATATATATATATATATATATATATATATATATATATATATTGTGCGGTTAAAAGGCTATTTTGGGGTGAATCCCTCTTCCTCTAAGAAAACCCTTATTTTAAGTGTTACCTTCTCGTGTATTTGAGAAAAGCTCTTTCCGACGGCTTTGAAGAAGACTGGTTTGCCAAAAAATAGCCTTTTAACCACATAATTATGATATCGATATTGTAATATTTTTTCTCGATATACTCGTATATATATATATATATATATATATATATATATATATAAAAATAGATATGAATAAATAAACATATATAGGTAGAAAGATATAAATAGCTACAGAGAGATACATAGATAGATAGAGGAGATACATTAATATCTTAAGTCCAACTTAGCTTTATCAAACTTCTTTGAAGTAGTTTCAAGTTTTTTGAATTAGCGCAGCGTGTCTTCATCGTAGCAAGATCGAAGAATTGTAGAAATTGGCTTGGTTTGCGGAAACCTTAATCTCAGTAGAAAAATGAAGACTCACGAGTAGATTGAAAAGGACATTTATTTCCGCTCAGACGTTTCGTTCCTAACATTGGAACATCTTCAGTGATTCTATTAAAGTAAAGTAAAGCCACTCAATTTAGGAACGTACTGCAAGGTAGAGAGTAATATTCCCTAAAAACAGTTTTCTTCTCCCTGTAGGCGATCAATTGCCACTGCATTAGGAGACAAAACTGAGACATACTCCACAAGAATTCAATTTCGTTACTTCTGAACACTGAAAGTTCAAGGGACATCATGAGTTGATGTACTTTGCCCTTGTGTTTTAAAAATGATGTCAATCCATCAAACAGAGAGTTTCACCTTGTAATGCAAGGCTTTAAAAATGAGCAGTTGATAACAGTTTTTATAATCTCTGCTGATTTTGGAAGATCTCTTTTGTTCCATAATGATCAGCATTTCCCCATCGCAGCATGATTGATATTTGCAAAAGGAGATATTTTCAGTGCCTGTTTTGCATCAATTGTGGCGACGAGACTGAGTGTGTGTGAAGCACAGCGCACATGCGTAGGTAGTCTCATGTACAGATCGTAAAGGAGAGGGGAGATTATCTTCCACTGTCTCACTCAATTTCCAACTTTCCAGGGTGAAGATTTGTTTTTGCTAAATGAAACGCAAACTGACTGATTCATCAGCATATTCTTAATGATATTAATTATGTACGGAGGAACTTTGTTTTTTACTAATTTCTCAATCAACACCCAATAATGTACGCGTTCAAAAGCTTTACTTAGATGTAAAAAACAGGCGTATATCTTTTAACCATTGGAGTTATAGTAAAAGTTAACCTCTTTCAACGCCATACTGCCTGTGAAAGTGAAGTGATCTTTTCTAAAGCCAAACTGGTTGGTATCGATTTTAATGTAGTTATTAATTCAGGTAAAATACAATATTCAAATACTTTCAGCAAATTTAAGGAAATCATTATTGGGTTAAAATTTGAAGAGCAATTCAGGTTACGTAATTTGTTTTTCACAAAGGGCCTAATTTCTCCTTTCCTGATTCCACTAGGAAGATGAGAATGGAGCCTCATACACGAAAATATTTTGCTAATGTAACAATATAAGATATCAGAGCCATATTTCAGATTATAAGAATGGATATTAGGATGCTAAGTTGCAGTCTGCTTCCCGAGGAGCTAATCAATGGAGCAGGCCAGAAGCAAAAGAACACGAAGCGGCTAAATAGTAAAGATAGCTGGCCTCACCAAAGGTTCGAGCCAGATGTGGATTCAGCGAAATCATTAGCTGTGAAATCCGAGCCAATACAATATATTCTCGATCCCACCAGAATCGGTATTTGGAATAAATTCATGAGGGTAACTAAACTGGTTTTCACGTTTATTAATAAGACCAGTGGTGATAAGTTTAAATTTAATCCACAGCAGTATTAGTTGTAAAATTTGCAAAAATGTTAATTTAAGGAATTTTGTGATTATTTTAAAAATACCAAATTAAGTAAACCCCCTCATCTAGTTAAAAAGTTTAATTTATTTCAAAATGAAGGTGTAATACGATGTAGAGGAAGAATTAGTAATGCGGATTTGCCATTCCATAGAAGATTCCCGGTTCTTCTTCCCACCAAATATCATATAACAGATCTACTCATTAATAACGAACACGAACAGACCATGCATGCAGGAGTTCAGAAAACTCTATGTAACCGGTATCAAACTTGACATTCCTATCAAAGATTATTGAGAGCCTTATCTCAGACCAAATGGTTGAACACTTCCAAGAGGTGAATGCAATATCGGATGATCAGTCAGTTTATAGACGATTTTATTCGATGAAACAGCATTGTGTTCAATGATTAATGATCTAATTGGTTTGATGGATGAAGGAAAGTGTGGTGTTATAATTTTATTAGATCTGTGCGCTACATTTGACACCACTGTTGTGCATAATTTGTTGCTTAAAGATTGCAAGGCTGTTGGTATTAAAGGTAATGCACTAAGTTACCTAAAGAGTTATCTTGAAAACAGGACTTACTGCATACAAATAGGAAGAATCTTCTCTGCCAAGAAGGGTTTGGGAAGAGCAGTGCCCCAGGGGAGTGTATTAGATCCAGTTTTATTCTGCATTTATACTAATTAATTAAAAGGCATGGCGTTAATTTTAAACTATTTGCTGATGATAGTCAGTTTGATTTGACATTGAATAATATGGATTATGAAGAAAGGTTGAACACGGTCATGGAGGATGTAGCTCGTTGGATAAAATATAAACAACCGGAACTAAACCAGGATTAAACTGAATGTATGATCGTCGGGAAAAATAGTGACAATGGGAGGTTTGATATTGCTTCTATACGACTAAATGGCAGCAACGTTGAAATCAAAGAAGAAATTAAAGACTTGGGAGTAAGGATTGACCAGAATTTGCCTTTTATAGCCCAAATTAGTCAGGTAGTAAAGAAAGTGGGTTATCACTTGACGAATATTGATTTTATTAGGAAATATTGAGACAAGACCACGATTAAGAAGTTAGTGTACAACTATGTAATTAGTAAACTGGACTATTGTAATGCAATTTATTGGAGATTACCAAATTATATATTGAAAAGGCTGCATTGCATTATGATAGAGCTGCGAGATTAATAGAGGGTCTGTCTCCACGTGAACAAATAACACCAGTGTTAATAGACTTACATTGGTTACTAATAAAGCTAAAGATTGTCTATAAACTATCTCATTTGATCTACCAAGCAGTAAAATTTGCTAAGCCTGGTTATTTAAGAAATATGTTGTAAGGTTTCCATCCAGACACTTTGATGACTTTAAGACATGATATGGATCAACATAGACTGCTTGAGCCAATTAGCAATTTAAATCTGTGTTTCCAAGCTTTTGAACGATGTACAACTCGGCTCTCCAAGAAATTGCCAAATGATGTCAAGAGTAGTGTGAATGTAACAGTTTTTAAGAAGAAGTTTAAATCACACTTATTCAACGACTGCTACGAGTTTCATGAAAAGAAAATGACTATGAATTATCGCTGTTAACACTATCAACGGGGCTCTGCAGAGCACTGTGCCAGCGGTAGAGTGGAACCTTGAAACATCATCAAGTAACAAGTAAATTAAGTGAAAATCTTTGGATCCCAAGGAGCAGATAAAGGGTCAAAAACGTAATAGGGAAATGTTTTTTTGTGCAGAAGGTTGGAAGGAATATCCTATCCCTATCCTAAATCACCTCCATTACCGAGAGAACAAATGAAGGAGTAGATTATACGTGTGCTATCTCCGTACATGATGAGGGTGGGAAGTAAAGTGATAAAGAATCCCAGAAAGTTTATATAGTTCTTTTTACTTGTGCAGATACTAGAGCAGTCATTTAGACTTAGCCATGGACATGACAGCAGATACATTTTTAAATATATTTAAAAGGTTTGTGGCTAGAAGATCCTTTCCAAAAATTCTCTTTTACAGTCCCGATCAACCTAGCGACCTTGGTTTAATCTACCAAATCTGATATAAACGTTTGTTAGGCAAGTTCAGTGAATTATAGAGTGGTTCACTGCTTGCAAACAGTTTCATATTTTGGAGGTTGTTTGGAAGGCTTTTGTCAATGAATCCCTTCTGGATTACTATATAATAACCTGTGTATCTTAATACTGTATAATACACATGATAAACATCATATTTAATCTTTTAAATAGCGTAATAATGTTTTGCCCATGTATTTACCTCAGTCATTTGTTCTTCACTGTCCGTTACTCGAGATAGATAATCCTTCTTATCACCAAGCAACCATGTATGACGGCCCTTGCTTTTATCATACTATATATCCATTTACTTTGTTATGCTGCCTCAATAATTGTATAAGGCAGTCGCCAAAATGAGGCTCACCAAACTACGGCTCTCTGGTCGGATCTGACAGCAACCGCAATTTAAATTTCCTTGATAAAACGTATTAAGCACGACACGTTGTGATAAAAATAAACAAGGCTGGCGCATGTGATGTCGGGTCACGTGGTGTACAGCGTTGCAATACTTCCTATTTGTATAGCAGCAAAGACAGGTGGCACATATATTTAACAATGTTGCTACGAAAATATCGCTGTCTGTTAATTTTCACCGTAGATTTAAGTAGGATAAATAATATAACAATTAAGTTTATTTCTAGGGCAGATATGATGACTTTTCATTTGGAGATGGTTTTATTTCCGGAAACCCCACAAATTGCGACTTTTTAATTTTCTATTCATGAAATTCTATTCATAAAATTTCATTACCCTCGTACTTCATCGACACTTACCAACGTCGAAGAGGTAGGTTATATTTTGCTTGCCGTTTTTCTATTTGTTTGTCAGTTCGACGTCTACAAAATACCTCGAAAACTAGTTGACTGATTTTTTACAGAGTTCCTTTATTCATTTTCAGATCCTTTTACCTTCATCCTTTGTTATGGCTAGTAACAGAAGAAAAGGAGACGCCGTGTTGCGTTTTCAATGAAGACTTGGGAGAAAAATAATTCTTTGGGGAAACAATTAACCTAAAATCTAATGCGTACATATTCGAAGTTTTCAGGAAAGATGTGTCTGAGAAAGTTGAGGCATGAAACGTGGTTTTGAATCTCAAAGAATTAATTTCTTCCCGACAAAGTTTGGTGAAAATTAATTTCCCTCGTAGAAGTTACAAAATAGTGCATAAGTTTGCAGAGCGAGGAAAACTGTTTACTTACAACAACTTCATCAAAGAGTGTAGGATGGAAGCAGCAAGTAACTTGTGGTCTAAGAAATCTGATCTGTTTAGAAGCATCAGCCTTTCTGTAAGTTCAGTTATGCGGAGAAAAGATAGGCGAGAAGGCTAGGAACTTCCTATGATATTCTCTGTCGCTGGGGGAGTTTACTGATCTCTCGAGTACGTCACAAATTATAATGTTTATTCGTGCTGATAATTTGGTCTTTCAGATCACGGAAAAGTGGGCATCCGTTTGCAGCATGCAGGGAATATCAATTGGAGTAAACACTTTCATGGATTTTAAGAAAACTTAGCAGTCCCTTAATCTTCAGGTGAATGAACTTCGATGTGTTACAGTTGATGGAGGAAAACATCGCTCAAGTAAGGAAGGGTCTGGTCGGGTAGATCATCAGTCAGTTGGAAGATTTTCAAATCCCGGGAGCTCTCTTCATACCTACGGTGCATTATACATCAGAAAGTACTCTATGGGAAAGATTTAAATATTTAGTACGTACTGAAAACAGTCGTTTTTGCGGTGAAATTCAGTCGGAGCCAAAAGAGTTATAATGTTGTTGTTCCATGCTTTTCTTGAAGAAATTGATTCTAATTTCTGTGACTTGCCACAACAGTAAGGTTGATAAGCTGCGGTAAAGTCCTGTTTCGTTGTTATAAGTTCCAAACTGAAACGAAATAGATTTTTTTTCTCACCGTAAACGATCCACTTTCTCGGATCCTACTTGGCTGTCAAATTTGTCATTTTTAGTTGACATCATATTCCACCTGAATGAATTTAATTTGAAACTTTATCGTAAGCATAACGTTGTCTATGAACTTTATAATCATCAAAGGATTTCAGAGAATGCTGTCAATAGTCGAAACACAACAAGAAAAAGTATAGGTGAGGAAGGAGGGGTGACCGGACCCAGGATTGAGATGGGGGACTATTTATTTTGGGAGGATGGGGGAATTCGCCAGGTTTCTTCTTCTCCATAATTCGAGCGGTCACCAGTCATAAAGTCTACCTCCTTGGGAGAGAAGCACCATAAAACCGGTGATAAGGCCTTATTCTTCGGACCTACTTAAAGCACATTTCAGGTTTTGTAGAGACCATCCAATATTTGAAAATGAAGACGAAAGAAATCTCAGATCCACGTTGATTTTAATTTGTCAGATTAGATGCCAGACTAAGTTTACCTAGCTGCTTTCATTATCTTGCGTCGAGACCTTTTCGTCTCGCAGCTGTTTCCTCGCGGGTGTGTTTGTGTGTTCGCGTGAGAAGACTATTCGCTTGCTTTTCTTACATTTATGTTTTTCTTAATACATGTACACTTGTAATATGTTTTCGCTCTATTCTACATTGGTTCATTGCAACTACATGCATGTTATTTCAGTAGTTAATATGTGTGTCGAATTTCAAGATTTCATAGGTCCAACAGGGCGCAAATTTGTCAGGTTCCTCGTTAAGGTTACTTCACCTTGCAATTTGGGCGTTGCTACAAGAAGCAACTTTTATAATTTTCATTGTTTCAAAGAGTTTGCGCTAAAATCGCAAAAGATGTCAACCTCGAGTTTTCGAAAAATATTTTATTTGTGACTTTGAAGAACCATTTTTTGGACATGTTTTCAGATCTCGACAGAAATGATAGTAAAATTATTCTGTTCTAGAATCTGTTTGTTTGTAAACTTGATAACATACTACTTGCATTATAGTTGTAACTCATTGATTTGCAAGCAAACGATTTAATGAAAGGGAAACACAGACAAGGAAACTTGTTGAATTTTACTACTTTTAAAAATAAAGTCTATGAAATTAGCTCGTCGAACGATGTGGAGGAATCCCCTTTGAATTATATTATTTCCCCACCTCTTAAGACTTTTTGGGGGGAGATAAAACGAGCCGTTACTCCCTTCCCCCCTTCCGACCTCTTCCTCGTTTGACTCACTGTCAGGTTCCCGTGAAATTCACACCAAAGCTTCCTCCCGGTCGTCTCAACCTCCCTCCTCCCCCCTCCCTCGGGTCAGGAGACTGATTTGTATCCTCGCCGTGAACCGCGTTTATGGCCCCGCCGCTGTCGCTCGTCTGGCTGCTGATCCCATCCGTTGACACTTCCTCATAAGAAGGCGCTCGGTTCATCGCACCAGAAAAACGAAGGTTAAGAAGGGTTCTCTCTCTCTCTCTCTCTGCTTTGAATAGCTCCAGGTATATATGCCCCCGCTCCAGGCTGACGGACAGATTTGGTTAGACGAGCCTTTCCCGAAAGGAGTGCACTTTAACGAGCTCTCTCCCAAGAAGTGTGAGCATAGGTGGGCGTTATCACGATAACGATATCGGGTTATCCGATATTCTTTTCCGCGTTATCGATTAATCGGTATCGCCGATACTTTTGGTTCCAAACTAGCGATAATAGATATTTTCAGTTCAGTTTTTGGTTCCAGTTTAGCACAGGGGCGAGCTGCGGGTGCCTTGGAGGCAGAAATATGTAGGTCCGAGCTGTGAGGAGGATCCTCAAAACCTATGGGGAGATGAAGGAGAGCCTCACCAGGTAAGAAACATTATTAAAATATTTTTACTATTGTATTATAAAATAACGCTATATATAGTCAATAATCAATATTGTATTATAATTTTGGATTTCTTGATTATCGATTTATCGGTTATCGCGCCCACCTATGAGTGTAAGTTACGGTCGCAAGCCACTGAAGAGCTGGACATCACCCTCTGTGCCGTCACCCAAAGTTCTTCTGGTGACCTCTTACGACAAAAGGCCCGTTAGCTCGCTCAAATCGAGTGCGAAGAAGTCATCTCCCACCGTTCGAAGTTCGTTCGGTGACCCCCTGGGTTTCGTGGCTCCCCTCCTTTTGAGTAATCAAAGTCACCAAGACCTTCCTCTATTTGCCCCACTTTACCCTCGAGTACAAAGGAAGTAAATCATTCATTACCCTCAATCTCCCATATTAAACATTCCCTAACTACGGTTATCTAATTAGTATTCAGAACTTAAGTCCATCTCATTTTATGTACTATATATATATATATATATATATATATATATATATATATAGATATATAGATATATATATTGTTGTCCCCTTTTAGTCGTGTGTATCAAAAGTCTATTTTTGTCATTGTGTTTGTTATATTCCATGGTTCCGCAGCTGCCGCTATCTATTAAATCGCACTCTTAGAAACAATAACAGTTGTCGCCTTGCTTATCCTACCTTAGTGCCTGTGTGCGCATTTTCACGTACACTTGGCCATACCTTGACAAACGAGATTGACTGATGAACATTTGAAAACATTGAAGATACCTAGAAAGCCAAAAAGCAGTTAAAATATTTTTGAACCTAGTTTGCTGCTTAGTTAATTTTATTAAAATTGCTTAAAATTTATCTTTTATTCACTCCATTTTATTTGGGGAAGGGGCAAATTGAGCCCGTTAGACGGTAAAGATAACCATATTTTGCGGGCATTTTCGTGTTAATATTCATGGAGCCTTCGTAGTTCAGTGGATGAGCACTAAGTGTGATGTAACTATCTTTTATTTTGGTTATGCGGTCCGCGCTCATCATTCTTTTAGTTAACCGGCAGGCTGTGATAATGTTTGGTGACACCTGCTCTAAAGTACTAACTGTTATAATCAACTCCTTTCCTAGTGACATCGTAACAGAGAAATAAATAAAGCTTTTATCATCCAGGAACAGAAGCACTATATTGGTTAGGTCGACTTGCAGCATCAGCTGGATTTTTTTTCAACGCGGCTCAATGCACCACCGGTCTCCTAAATCAAAAATATATATGAAAATGCACCCAAAATCTGAGTTTACAAAAACGCAGTTAGCATCTCAAGAGTGCTCTTTTATGCAGAAAGCTTACACTAGCGGTGCTATTACAAGGTAATTCAAAATCCGCTAAGTTCAATATATTATAAAGAGGGCCGTAAACTCGACCCGGACCCCGTGAGTCGAGTAAAAGAGGGTAAGGTAAGTTCAGCTTGGGGAAGAATCTAGCCTATTTTCCCTGGAGTGGCGTCTGAAGCCGCCACTTTCCCTTTTAAATTGGGGGGCACATGTTACCCAGGTGGTTGAGAAGCAAGGTTTTCAGCGCTAGTTATTTGTCCAGTCGTCCGTAGGCAAGATGTGACCAAAAAAGTGGAAAGTAGGCGGCTTCACACTCGAAGTTGAGCAGGCCTCCCACTCGGGCTCAAAGAGGGCGAGGCCTGGGAACCCGGAGGCCAAGTCAAAGTACCTTCTTGAGTCTAATATCACGTTTTTCGTAAGGCGAGTCGCTTTCTTCCGGAGACATATCTTGTCCCCGCAATAGGAATCCCCGTCCATTTTGCCCACAATAGCATGTGGAGAAATCGCTGACAGAGATCGATTTTAATCGCGCAGCTGTCAGAGGGCGCCTCCCAAAGGATTCTGCCCCTTGATGGAAGAGTAGAGTAGGGTAGGCTAGGGAGACATATTGTACATTATGTAAATTTACAGTGCGTTTTTAGGAACACAAAGTAGACAATGAACACACCTTATTTATACAGATTACTCGAGAATGCCGGCCCGAAGCAGGGTGCTGATAATATCAATCATCCTAGGGTCCAAAGCCGCGAATTGCCATTATCCCCCCTTCCAGGTATACCTGCACTCCACGCTCCGCTGTAGCTTCGGCAATATTAGAGGGAAAGATCAGGCCCAGGCAAACGGGGATGGGTATGAAATCACAAATGTGCCCTACATTTGGACATCTGTTCCATCTACCTAGGGGATTAAAAAGGTTTACCTCGTTACTGCCGTTTTCCTCGCCATTCCCCGGCTCGTCATCCCGAAACTCGACCTGACGGTCCAGAGGCGTATCCTAAAGAGGAATCTGCTCTAGAGGAAAAAGTTTTACTTCGGGAGGTACCTCCGGCTGGGGGGCACAAAGATTGCTGGCCTCGATGGCCGGCCGCTAATCCTAGGTCGACCGCTAACAAGAATTCCTGCTCGTCGAGATCAAAGTCCTCGAGCTCCTCCTCATTTCCTAGCCAATTCTATACCAATACCCACCTTTTGGGATGAAAGAGTCCGTTTTTCGTCAAGAGCATAATGCCAGGCACAAAACTCAGCAGGTAGTATAGACGTAACCCGGAGTTTAGGCTAATAAGCTCCTGAAGGGGCATGCTTGCCTTTAACCTATGTAGAACATATTTCGCTCATAGTTCCTCAAAATCCCGAGTTTGTAGGGTGTTAGTTGTAGATGTTACCCACACCTCAAAACGATGTTAAAATCTAAAAAGACGTTGCATGGCCAGATGGCCTGGGGAAGGTCTGTGAAATCAAGTAATTAAAGTGAACTTTTAAAGGGAATTTTTTTCTTGATTTTGTAAAACTGACTTCCCGGCATGAATTTCGGTGAAAACGGATTTTGTAAGCTTGGACACAGCTTTTTACCCTTCCCGGGCTATTTACATTTTCACTCTTTCTTATCAATCGATTACGTTTCCCATTTACTCTAAATATGTTACAAAATATCACTTATCGTGGACTTATTCACAGAATACAGAACAGTATACAACGTTTTGTTACATAAATATTATTCGTAAAAGAAAGTAAAACATAATTTATCTGTTGTAACATTTTTTTGCCACGTGGTGGTTCTGCCTACAGCTACTTTCGACGGAAAAGAAGAATAATCTTTGTGACAAGGACGAGACAACTCATTCTACTCAGTGGCCGAAGAAGAGGCTTCGTCAATTTTTAGCGCTTAATCCAATTTCTTTTAACGGAAAGCCCCACTTATTCAACATATTGATCTAAAAGAACTACACTACTACCAACCCATTCTACAAGTCTAATATCTTCAGGACTTTGTCAAACATTTTCAAGAACTACACTGCTGTCAAACTATTCTACATGTGTGACGTCTTCAGCACCATCTATTTCTTCATAAAAGTAACCTTAAAAATTAATTTTTTATTATTCTTTTCTAGTCAAAAATAAACAAACCTTTCCTAAAAATTAAAATTAATGTCAGAATCCACTTTTCAAGGCAGAGCGAATCAATATATTAAATATAAATTATATAAAGTAAATACAAGTGAAACTATTTTAAATAGGAAAAATAAATCAATTCAAGTCAACTTTCTATTGGAAAAGTGAATCGTGAAACGAAAAACAATTTTTAATATATCAACTCTAAATATAAAAGTGAAAATTTTAATTGAATAAAATATTTTATTTTTATTAATACTTTAAAATTTTGTGTTTTATCATATTTTATTCTATTTTTTAATTAATATTTAATTAGGAAGTGATCCTCCCAGATTGGTTAATTACTAACCTATAAATGAACGTAACGATTTCTTAGGTTTTATATTACCTACCACTCCAACACGACCCATATTCTCCTACAGTCATGTAGGCCATAACGACGGAAAAAACCCATCTCCCATTAGAGCAATATGAGAGACATTTAGTTAGATGTCGTAACTTGCATCCCTTAATGGTAGTCCAAGTCAGACGTGCTCTTGGTATGCTGTCTCATAACCCTTGTCAAGCAAGATCGCTTAATTTTAACTCCAGTCACTGTACTGTGACGCGTAATAATCCTAATAATTCCGTACAAGACAGAATGATGTATGGCAGTTCAAAAAGTTGCAATGCAAAGCTTATAGGCCAATAGTTTACCCTCAATACCTTAACCAATGTAGTTTTAGCTGAATCGCAGGCATCTCGCCTGTATATGTATCCTAAAGAAAAGTAACCTTAGGTTCCATGAAAAAGTTTGTTTTCCCGTTAGAATTACTAATTCCGATAATCAACCTTTGGTAAACTTTCATATTGTAATAATCACTGATAAGGGTAACATAACTAGTAATGTTCTTTCAGCTCAATCCATTGCTGACTCCAACGAATCTGTGATACCTATAGCCTGTATAAATAAAGGCTATAGGCCTGTTCCCCTCTCTAAAAACCAGGCAATTGGCCATGCCTTGATTAGATTTAGATGAAAACCATAGCTGTAAGATTAATCGTATTACCGACTCGACCAACTTAACCCTTTTAGAGTTAAAATTTAGATATCGGGACTGTCTACAACACTCCGTTCAGAAGTCACGTGAGCTCTAGAAACCCTAGGTTTTGGAAGCACCCCTTGATCTTTTAACTAAAAACAAGGATGTGATTGCTTTATATGAAGACTGATTAGGACGTAGCAATATAGTTCCCTTTGAAATTAAAATAGAACCTGGTGCACAGTCCATTTACATACCTTCCTATCACACTCCCCATTCTCAATTAAAAATTGTAGAAGGATATGTTGAGGAGATGCTTGAGCGTGGAGTCATTCAACCATCGATTAGCCCCTGGTCAGCTCCTATGATTTTAATATCAAAGAAAAATGGAGACATACGCCCTTGCAAAGACTTCCCACATTTAAATCAAATTACTGTCCTTGATCATTTCCCTCCAAATCATGTGGGATTAAATCCCATTCTTTCATTTTTCACTGATACCCTGGTAAAGAAATTTTCGGTACCATTCCTTCTGTAATAAGTAAGATTTTTATTGTATATTTAATTATAGTATCTTGATTTATTATTTTAATATATAGATCGTATGAATATGTTTTACTCTGTGATTTTTTACCTTTAGTCATTTTGTTTCAGGAATAAACAGGCAAAACAAGCAACATGTTGTTTATCTTGATCTTCCTTCTGTCAAACGAACCGGTCCTTACGGCCGAGAGCTACCCATACCAGCATTACCAGTTAATCTAGATATTTTTAAAGAGACTGATGAGGGATATGGAAAAATAGACACTGTTTATCATTTAAAGCTTTCAAGTTTAGATTTAAACCAACCTAATCAGGTAAGTCAAGCCCCCCACAGAGACTTAGGTCAATCAAAATAGTCAGCCCAGGTACGTAGTTCAAGAGGCTGAAAATAATTTACTAGCCCCAGAAACAACCTATTACTGGTACCGCAGTAGAGATGAGGAGTTTCGAAAATTTTATCTGTTTACCTAAATTCTATGCTTTTATAATGTAAAAATGTCAATGGATTAATTGAAGCTTTATGCTACCCCTTTAAATCAGATAATGGAGATTTTTTATAGACTCATAAACAAGAAGTTTAAAGGCTGTTCCAGTTGAACACTTGTTCAATTAATTGAAACTTATGAAACCATGAAGACTTTACTGGAAGCTCTGAAGTTCAATCTTCATGAATGGAAGATTTGTGGAGATCTAAAGATAAAAATACATAAAAATGACGTTTATTTAAAAAAAATGATTTTTCAGTAGAACATTATAGTTACTTTATCTAAATTAATCTATTTTCGAATAAGTTACATTTAAAAGACAAAAAATTATATTTCTCATATATAAAAGTCTTACATTTACATTACATTTGTTAAATTACTTTCTACTTCTTAATAGTTGTTAATTTCAGGTTGTGTTTTTAATACTAGGAATGCAAAGTGGTTACACAAAATATCCCTGCTTCCTCTGTTTATGGGATAGTAGAGCCGACGATCAGCACTATGAACGACAAGAATGGCGCATTTCGACAGTCTTTTAATCCTGGTTCTCATTATGTGATATATCAATCCATAGTCAATCCTAATAAAATTTTACTTGCACCCTTTCACATAAAATTGGGATTAATGAGAAGTTTTGTAAAATCATTAAAAAAAATAAAGCCAAGCACTTCTTTTTGGGGCCAAATATTTCCAAAAGTTAGTGATACAAAATTAACTGCAGGTATTTTTGATGGTCCTCAAATAAAGATGCTAATGAAAGTCTTGAGTGGGGCAGGAAAAATGCATGCTAAACTTTCAAAGCACTTTCTCTTATTTTTATCTAGAATCATAGAAGTTGAGAGAATGAAACCATTGTAGAAGGTTTAATAGAAAACTTTCAAATCTTAGGAGTGAAAATGTCTGTAAAACTCCACTTTTTTTAGATCGCATCTTGAATAATTACCAGAAAATTGTGGTGATTACAATGAAGAACAGGAGGAAAGGTTTCAACAGGATATTAGTTGTATGGAAAAAGATACTAAGGAACATAGGACATTAATATGCTAGCAGACTATTTTGGGTGTTTAAAAAGGGATTCATTATTAGAAAAAAACAAAAGAAAATCTCTAAAATTATATGATCATCATCATCATCATCATCATCATCACTAACTCTATAATTTAAGAAGGGGATTTTTTTGAGTATTCAAATAATAATTTAATCTTATTTTGGTTATGACTTGTTTTTATCAAAGTTATTTCTAATAATTATTTTATAATATCAAAAAACAAAATGGTGAAGTTCAGAAATAAATATAAGTATCAAAATTTTGTGAATTTTTTAAAACCCCAAGAATTATAAATGGTGAAGTTCAGAAAATTTATTTTTATATATCTTCTTCTATAACTATATTTTAGCAACGTGATATTTTGAAAGCGGGGAAATTTAGTTTAGAGTTTCTTTTTAAAATTATTAAAATTGGCGAAGTTCAGAAAATTTATAAAAATTCAACCATGGCTGCTCCTTTTTTTATTTTAAATTTCAATCTTAGTAATGAAGCGCAAGCTCTTCCCGTAGGGGGGGGGGGGACGGGGGAGTGGCGAAGCCATTTCATGTTTTTCTTTATAAATAATGCTTATTTTTTTTATTTTTCTCATTTTTCATTGTATATTATGAAAAAATATAGCAATTGCATCACTAAATGTGTTTTTTTCACAGTTTTATTCCAATTTTACCTTTAAAAAATACCTTATAAATATACGGTATATTAATATTTTTCAAAAATTGTTGCTGCAAAAAATCTTGACCTGATTGAAAAAGACAAATCAATTGCAGATTTGAATTCAGCGGATTGAAATACATAAGAATCAGTTGGAATAACCTTGACATAGAAAATTATTTTTTCAAACGCCTGGCTGTGAAATCATAAGGGCGTGAAATAGCCTACTTTGCCAACCAGTGAAAAACACGTCAGTAAATATGTTTAAAAATCAAACTAAGGAGTATTTTTCAAATCTAAATGTTACCTAGTAGGGAGCAGAGATAAGAACGTTTATTGTAAGATCAGAAAGAAATGCGAGAAAATTAAATAAATAAATTGATTCCAGTGATTAGGCCACCTTTAAAGCATGAGTGGAAATGTCTTTTTCCTATTCATTTTTCATTTTCCTAATACTATATTACTTTCAATGAAACTGAATAAAAGGCGGATTGGAGTTAGTACTTTCGTCTATTCGACATTTTCAAACTCAATGGGTAGAAAAATAAGACACCCAGTATTTATACAAAGCACGTTTCCCTGGGATGAGGTCAACATTTTAATGCTATCAGATAAGTCGGATTTTAGAAAAAGCGATAAAATTGGATCTAGCGGAAACAGCCCTTGGCTAATGTTGAGATTACTCTCCTTTGTGTGGGAGATTAAAAATGATTCCAGGATATTTTTCTTTATGAAATAATTACTATAGATTATAGTATCAGTTTTTGACCAGTTAATTCCGTGTCCTATCTTGGAATTGTGGACAGCGAAGGCATTATTCAGATATCTCTTAATTACTGCATTTTTGTGTTGTTGGGTCCTTATGGAAACATTTTTGGAAGTTTGGCCTACATAGAATAAATTACAATCTAAACATGGAATTCGGTAAATTACATTATTATCATTATTGGGGCTATGCTTTATTAAGAGATTTTTTAATGTATGATTGTATTTAAAGGTTACCTTAATATTAAGTTGTTTTAGAATGGGCACTACAGCATAAAATTATCATGATAGGGTAAAATTAATAGGTTTTTACGAGGTTCTATTGTATCTAATTTACAATTATAAAATGTTTTTTGGGGCTATATTGATACATTTTTCTAGAAAGTACTTTGAGTAGCATAAATTGGTAGTGATATCTTCATTTTTTGTGTATTCTTTATCTATATAGTCGGGACTACATATTTGAAGAGCCCTAAGATACATGGAGGAAAAAAACAGCAAATTTTATATTTTCGGCATGACTTGAATAAAAATGGACATAAGATAAATTATTTGTCGGTTTCCTATAAAGAGTAAATTTAAATCTATGTGGTTCTCTAATTATTAGGATATCCAAAAATAGTAGGCTCTTATTTACTTCCTTTTCTACGGTGAATTTAATTGACGGAATCAATGAGTTGATAAATAAAAGAAAACTATTGTTTAAAATTTCCAGGATGTCGTCAACATACCGGAACCAAACAATTTGAGTAGACCAAAGAGGGAGGATCAACCTAGTTTCGAAAAATTCCATATATAAATTTGACAATAAGAGAGATAAGGGATTACCCATAGCCATACCAAACACTTGCTCATAGAATTTGCCGTTGAAGCTAAACTTACATTTTTTAATACATAAACAAATAAGCGCAATGACCATATTGGTTAGTAAAGGGAGGTCATAAGCATTTAGAATATATATATATATATATATATATATATATATATATATATATATATATATATATATATATATATATATATATATATATATAAATCTAAGCACTTTCGAGCTACATTTGCAAGTTTATTTGCAACGAATAGCATGAAAATGGAGAAGACAACCTTATATAGGGTACAAAGATACGAAGGAAACGCCCATCACATAGTATAAACCAATGGAAAAACACAAAAAAAGACAGAAAAATACCACTAAAAAGAACAATAGGAAGCTAATAACAGATATATGCATCCCTAAAACAATATACACACAACAACGCCGTGTATATGAATGGAAATGGTGGATGAAAAAACAAAAAACATTTTAAAGGATTATCATTAGAACGAAAACATTTAAGGCTAAGAGTTAATCCACGATCATAGCAAAGACACGTGGTGGATGAGGCAATGCGAATGATATTACACTAATGAAGAGTGACAACAGGCTGCATTATGAATTTATTTCATTTAGTAGATGAATCTACTTATGATGCCCTACAAAAAGACCCTACATTAACTACTTACAGTGAATTTTATAAAACCATTCGATCCCTTTTAAAAAATATTCTCGATTTAATTACTAAATTTAAATCTAGCAACGCTTCTCTTCCATATATGTACGGTTTTGTAAAAACTCTTAAACCTAATAATCCTATGCGCCCCATTATAAGTTCCTTAGGCTCTGCTTCATATTCCTTATCAAAATGGCTTCTGAATCACTTATCCCCTCTTGTGGGGTCCATCTGCCAATCTCATATTAAAAATAGTTATGAACTTATAGAGAAGCTTAATATAATTCCTTACTCCATTAATTTCATTTTTATCAGCTTCGATGTTTGTTCTTTGTTTACTAAAGTTCCTTTAGAAGATCTTCTCCCTCTCCTTTGTGATAAATTATCTAATTTAAATCTCCCTGTACTGGTCAATACTTTCCTAAGGCTTATTTCTCTTTGTGCTAAAAATTGTAAATTTCCATTCAATGACAAATTTTACCTTCAAATATTTGGTCTTCCGATGGGAGGTTGTTTATCTCCCACCCTCTCTAATTTATATATGGAATTCTTTGAGACTTTATTCTTGCCCCAAATCCTCGATTTTCCTATTGTATGGTATCGTTACAATGATGCTATTATATGCCTTTGGCCTTTCTCAAAAGATATTCACAATTTTCTATGTAATCTTAATTCGCTAGTTCCTTCTATTAAATTTACCCTTGAAATTGAGGAAAATGGGACTCTTCCTTTTCTTGACCTCTTAATATATAGGACGCCGTCAGGTTTTAAATTCTCTGTTTATCGCAAATCGTCCAACTCCAGTTCATATATTCACTTTTATTCTTATCACACTGTTAAAATTAAAAGATCTGTCTTCACTTCTATGTTTTTGCGTGCATTACGCCTTGTTAGTCCGGAATTTTTGGATAAGGAATTGTCCAATATCTTTGACATAGGTAAAAAACTTTGTTACCCTCGTCAATTTTTGTATACTTCATTAAACTTTGCTAAGAGAACTTTTTATAGAACTGATAACCAAACGGTTTTCAATTACAAAAATTGTCTTATCTTGCCATACTTTGAACCCTTTTTTTTCTCACCCGTACTTTTAGGCAACTTAATATCTCTGTAAATTTTAGATATGAATCCACTCTATATAAAATGCTAGTCCACAATAATGCAAGGAAAAAAGGTGGAGTATATTCTAGAGAATGTTTTATTTGTAATTTACCTTACTTCGGGAAAACTGGTAAATCTTTATCTACTAGAATTTACCAACAAGTATAATATTAGAAGAGGTGAACTAAACAGCCCTTTATTTTTACATTTACCTGAAAATAACCACCCCATTGACTGGAACTCTGCAAAATTCCTTTATCATTCCGCTGAATTAACAAAAAGAAATATTGTCGAGTGTTCATTAATTGGCATGTTGCCTAATATAAATATTTCCCCTGGCTTATTTAAACTCGACCCTGTTTTAAAAAACTTGTACTGAATGAAATAACTTCATAATGCAGCCTGTTGTCACTCTTTATTAGTGTAATATCATTCGCATTGCCTCCCCCACCATGTGTCTCTGCTATGATCGTGGATTAACTCTGAGCCATAAATTTTTTCGTTCCAATGATAATCCTTTAAATTTTTTTTGTTCTTTCACCCACAATTTCCATCCATATACACGGCGTTGTTGTGTGTATATCGTTTTAGGGATGCATATATCTGTTATTAGTTGCCTATTGTTCCTTTTATTGGTATTTTTCTGTCTTTTCTTTTTGTGTTTTTCCATTGGTTTGTTCCATGTGATGGGCGTTTCCTTCGTATCTTTGTACCCTATATAAGGTTGTCTTCTTCATTTTCATGCTATTCCTTTAAAATGAACTTGCAAATATAGTTTGAAAGTGCTTGGATTCATCTTTTCATTTTCCTGTGGGTTAATTTTCATATATATATATATATATATATATATATATATATATATATATATATATATATATATATATATATATATATATATATATATATATATATATATATATATATATATATATATATATATATATAAGTACTAACAACGGCAATATATGACGAATTGAACATTGCAAACGTTTGCTTCATGGCAAATATTTCAGTTAAAGAGGGGTAATATTGCTGTACTGAATTCGGGAGAGCTTTCTTTTTTAAAAGGTCGAAGAACACAAGAATGTCACAAATATTTTGGATTTAATTCTTACCATGGAGAGGTACATAGCAAAGAACGTTCAAGCAGCTAAATCACTGAAGAAATTTGACCATATTTGGCATAGAGAGAACCATACAAACTAATGAGAGAAGACTATGCCCATTTTGAGAGCTGCAGTTTGATGGTTTTTCGTGATATTTAAAGGAAAATAGGTTAAGTAGTTGTTTTTCAAGATATGTATTCGGAGTTACAGCGAAGTGTGCTTAAAATAGATTCTAAGTTAGTTAAATACGTACACAGAAATCAACATAACTTCAAAAGGTCCGACTTGGATTAATTTCGAAATTAAAAACTCAATTCGAGATCGAAAGAGATGCTAGCAATGCTCACCCATCATTTAACTAAGAGGGAAAAAGCTCTCTTGAAAAATTCATTCGGTTTGGAATAAATGTTAGATTTTATGGACTTTTAGACCTTCCTAACAACACGGAGAAGGAGGAAATATATTTGGTCGAGTAGTGAAGCACGTCCTTGTTGTAATTGTTCAACATATAAGTAAGTGTTTCGTTATTATTCAGGAGCCTATTATGTATATCACCTTCAACATGTAAATAAATGCAAAGCATATCTACTGGTGTTAGAGAATACGAATGGATTTTTGTCTTCGATCAAGCCTTTGTTTTTTTTTGCGCTTAATATTGCACTACATAACTCAAATTTCATCTCCTCAATCTACTGTAATAATTCTGTCCAGAAATGTGTGATGGGAGTTCAAGAAAATATAGCTTAAGTAATAATCATACATGGTAAGCGTTGTCCTTCACCCAGGTAATGTAGCCCCCAAATAATATTTTTGTAGTTTAAAATAAGTTAAAGCATTGCTACCGTAAAAAAGCCAAGGCATTAATGCAGTTATCTTTTTACAGTTTAGCAAATTTAAAGCCATTTAAATGGCTCAAGTAGCTTTATTTATGTCTTCTAAAAATAATATTAATTTCTCAACATCCTAATATAACTATTAATAATATTTTTCTTCTTGATAATACTAATACTAGAATTACTTGTGCTAATGATACTACTAGAAATATACTATTGTTTGTACAATTATTTGTACTAGTGCAATTATTAATTTTATTACTAGTACTACTGTTTATGTTTTTATCAGTACTATATCATCCTTTACGATTTCTGTTACTTTTTTATTACAAGTGCTACGGGTATTGGTAGCATTGCGGGTAATATTATTATCACTATTAGCATTAATAGAATTATCACGAGTACATTTAACATTAAGACTCTTCTTACTAGTAATAGACTACTACTATTTGTAGTGCTAATGATATTTAAAGTACTATTAGTATTAGTACTACTACTCTTATAGTTCTAACTAATGTTACTATTTTTCTTAGTTCTTTCTTTTGGTATGTGTATAAGTGAGACGGAGAGGGGGGGGGGGTGTTAGATTCCTAGTAGCAATGCGTATGATCTATTGTCCTCTTCAGAAAAGATATTGTTCCTCTTCTGCTCCACTGCAAAATTGATGTTAATCTCTGAGATCTAATTTCGCCTCTGCAGCAGCTGACCACAATCAACTAAGATTTGGCGCTTTATCTTCAAATAAATGAATCCTTTGGCGTTTAATTAAAGACACACGCCAGCTCCGCTCTGACGCTACAACAGTTTCTAATTATGGGAAGAGTTACAATTGTTTGGTGAAAATATTTTTTAAATTGAGGAAATAAAATAAAATTGTATAATCAACGAGGAAGTTAATTAAAACTGAAGGGGATAAGCTAGATAGGTACATGTGAGGCAAAGACTATTTAAAAACTTTTAAGAGGACTCTTAATCCCATTTCAAACAGCGTTTGCCCTCAATACTGGTGTAAATGATGCGTTTTGCGCAACCACTAAAAATAGTAAATTGAGCCACTAGCCTAGTTCTGAGGTTAAAACTATTCCAAACGATTTTTTTATCTATCTAAGTGTCACGCGTTAAAAAGGAGTCTGACATCACAGGCCAAACGTTAGTTGTTAAGCGTCAGATTTCAGGGGATAAGCCTTCTTTGTATTGCGTAGAGCTTCAAACTACTGGTGACATGAGCAAGCAGTCAAAGGTTAAAAGTCTGTTGTCAAATGTCAATTGTTGGGGCTCAAGATACGATGTCAAACTCTGGCATCAAACGTCTCAAGCATCTGGTGGTGAGTTTCCGTTGTGTAGTATAACGCATTCAGTGTCAAGCCTCTGTTAGAATAAGTCGGTATTGGATGTCAAGCGTCCACTGAAAACCATCAATCGTTAGTCATTGGCCGTCAAGGATCCGGTGTCTAGTCTCATGCCTCTAGCCTAATGCAAGAGAGGAAAGCGTTCGGTTTCAAGTGTCCTGCGTCAAATGCCAATCTTCAGCTGAAGGGATTAAGTTGTCCAAAGTAAAGCATCCGCTATTAAGCGTCATGTTGGTCATAAAACATCCGATGTCAAGCCTTAGGCTACAAGTATCATGCCTATCTTCTCATGCGTCAACTTTTTATTATCCAGTGTAAAGCGTCCATTAGAAGGCACCAGGCAACAAACGTTTAGCCACAGACGTCTTTCGTAAAGTGTCCATTAGCAAACGGTTGCTGTCAAATGTTAAAGGTCCGGTGTCAATTGTCAATCGTCAGTCGAGGTGTGTTAATAGTCGGAAGTCAAACATCCGATGTCATGGGACTGGATCAACCATCAATCGTCAAACGTCAGATGGCAAACGCCCGGTACCAAGAGTCAAACGTAGTCTGTACAACTTCATACGTCCAAAGTCGGGTGTCAAGTGTGAGGCGTAGTACGTCAAGAGTCAAGTGTCAGGGGACGGTTTTCAAGTGTCTTGTGTCAGGCATCAGGCTTACGTTGTCAAGTGATATAGGTCTAGATTAAATCGTTCATCGTCAAAATATGTTGTCGAGTGGCAAGCATCCGGCGTTAATTGGTAGTCTTCGAAAGTCAAATATCCTAAGTCAAGCTTCATTCACCAGGTGTAAGGCGTCCAGCCCAACCTGTAAAGCGTACATTGTCAAGTATTGAACGCAAGGCATATTTTTTATTTTTTATTTTTTTTAAAGGCTCATCTGGTGACTGCATACTTGGGCATAAGTCGCCGTATTAAAACTGGCCTAGTTCTAGGCTACTTTAAAATACAATTAAAGAGAAAAAAAACAACACCCCGTAAAGGGGGAAAGTAAGCAAGCTGGTGCGTCGGGGAGAGGTCCCCCTGGTGCAGGAGCGTGCAACTAAAGGAAAAGAAATAACAAAAAAAACAAATGCAAAAAACAAAACAAAACAAAAAAAAACAAACTTTGCTTAAATAATAGGGAGAAGGCCGGCCTCCCCCAAGAAGTCAACAAGTCCACAAGTCAATGTGCACGAATCTGTCCCGAGTACAAGGGACAGGCGGTAGCGACCCCGCCCATCCCGGTACCGGGACAGGTATCGTGCGCGAAGTTCACCCAGACTGGGACATTCGACAAGAATTTGCCGAACAGTGTGGGAAATGACGCAGTCGTTACATTAGGGCACAGGCGAGCGCTCCATCAAATAGAGATGCGTCACACGACTGTGTCCGATTCAGAGACGGCAGAAAGCAACCTGAAGCCGCCGCGGCATTGGGGGATAGGTCCATAGGAACAGTTGCGGCAAAATGGCACGCAACTTTAAGTTCCCTCCGACCGTCTCCCATCTTCTTTGCCAAGCAGTCCGAAGAGCTGCCCGTATTCCTGCCATGCAGTCGGTGTGAGGAAGAGCGAAACTTTGTGAGTCGCTATAGATCACAATCCGGTCTCCAAACCGGGCACGTTGCGTAATCTCCCGTACCGAGTGGTGTATTGCCACCAGCTCAGCCGTGAAGACAGACGAAGCGCCTGGTAGACCCCTGCTGACTTCAAAGAAAGGGGATACGGCGTGGAAGCCAACCCCCTCTTATGACTTGGAGCCATCCGTATACACTGGCACGGTTCCAGCGTGACACGATGTGTGCTCCAAAAAGGTCGAACGCAATACTCCCGGCGCAGTACAAGCTTTATGAGCAGAGGCGTGGTGACAAATAGCCAAATGTGGTACCCTCTAGGGTAGCGTCCTGGGCAGAACCAGGGGCGCCACCGGCCCGAGAGCTATATCTACCTCTCGAAGGAGTTTCTTGGCCCTAAAGCCAAAGGGCTTAGGGTATGACTGGCGTCTCTCGGCGGCATAGGCACCATCGAGATCAGCTGCAGATGCAGTGAGAGCTGTTAGTGAATGACGGAGGCGCCGGGCTCGCGATTCAGGCGTGTGAAGCACTGCACCCGGCGAAGAGCGAGTGGCATCTCCCCAGCATCGACCAACAGGCTCTCAATGGGGAAAGTGCAGAATGCACCGGTCGCAAGGCGAAGGCCGGTATGATGGATCGAATCCACCTTCCGCAATAAACGCTTGGCTGCGGATGCATAAAACTAGCATCCGTAGTTGAGCTTCGAACGAACAAAGGATCGCTAAAAAAGTAGGACAGTAGCCCTATCAGCGCCCCAAGCACTGAACGTCACGGAACGGAGAATGTCCATGGCGTGGGTACAAGAGACCCTAAGGCTGTGAATATCAGCCTCCCAGGTGAGGCGTCGGTCGAATACAAGACCAAGGAAACGGTGCGACTCAACCACATCCAGGCGCACCCCATTAAGAAACAAATCTGGATCGGGGTGAAGCCGTGGATGGCAGCAGAAGTGCACCACCTTAGATTTGGCCAAAGAAAACCGAAACATGTGCGCGTTGGCATAGCGAGAGACGCGGTTCAATGCCTGTTGGAGTCGACACTCCAGAGTTGGCATCTGGGCCGCGCCAAAAGAGATCGAAAGGTCGTCCACGTAGAGCGTAGCAAGAACATCTTCCGGCAGCACCGAGGTGATGCCGTTGATGCTCAGGGAAAAGAGTGTGACACTGAGGACACTTCCCTGCGGGACACCCTCTTCCTGCTCCTCTCGGCCGGAGAGGGCTCCCTTCACCTGTACACGGAATCGACGATCTCGCAAAAAATCAGATATAAACATTGGGAGGCGTCTCCTCGCCCCCATCGTGTGGAGAGTCTCCATGATACCGTATCGCCACGCGGTATCATAGGCCTTATCCAGATCAAAAAACACCGTGGCGTAGTGCTGTATACGAAGGAAAGCCTCGCAGACGGCATTTTCCAGTCGTAGCAGAGCATCCGACGTGCAGTGGAACTTGCGGAAGCCGCACTGTGCGGAAGACAGATGGCCTCCGCTGTCCAGGAAAAAGGCTGGACCATCGGTGGTGTCCGCAAACGAAGCGATAGCGGCAGCCTTCCGTCATATCACGACGTGCATTGAATGCTGGCGGAGCAGCATCACGGCTAGGGAATGCGGAAAAAGCGGTCGCTAAGGATTCCGCAAAGGACGCGGGGTCCGAGATTGCGGTCTTATTCTCCTGGAGAACGGGAGGGGGGTCCTGCGAGAACTTGCCCCGAATTCTTTTGACTCGCTTCCACACCTCAGCTAAAGGGGTCTTCCCATTAAGTGAAGACACGTATGCCCGCCAAGAAGAGCGGCTGGCGTGCTTCGAAATATACCGGAACCTAGCCCTAGCCCGACGAAATTCAGCGACAGTGAAATCGTTTGGGCGGCGCTTATAGCGCATGTTGGCATAACGCTTCTGTTTGAGGGCCGTCTCACACTCGGCCGACCAACATCGGAGTGGTCAGCGTGCAAAACGGCCAGACGTCCTAGTAATAGTAGTCAGGCCCACGGTGATGAGGTTACCAGAGAAGAACTCAACGGCCTCATCTATCAACCTAAACTCCTCGACTGAGATAGAGAATTTAGTCATTTCCTGAAATGCAGGCCACCGCGCCCGCGCCAAGCACCACCGAGGTGGGCTCTCAGGCGGCAGTTGCCCTGAAAATGATATTTGTATAGGGAAGTGATCACTACCATGGAGGTCATCGACCACCCCCCAATCAAAATCAGGCTGTGCATCCGAAGTCACAAAGATAGGTCAAGGCAAGAAAATGAAGCGGTTCTCGGACAGTGATGCGTAAACTTATCCACGTTTAGGACACCCATCTTAAGCTCTTTGATCAGATCGGCAAGGACTTGTCCCCTGGGATTTATGGAGTAATCTCCCCAGAGAGGATGCCTGCCATTCAGATCTCCAAGCAAGAGATAGGGCCTCGGCACCTGTGCCACGACGCGGCGAAAGTCCCCCGCGTCAAAGTAAGCTGATGGTGGAATGTACGCATAAATAAAAGTATACCTCTTATCCAGGTGCAGCTGCAAAGCCACTGCCTGAAAGGAGGTATCTAAAGAGAAAGGAAGAACGGAGACATCATGCCGGGTGTAAACCGCACATCCCCCAGCCTAGCCATCCCGCGGTGGTAGGGTCGCCTGACCCTTATACCCCGGGAGGGCAGGCAGGGGGCATGCGCTTAGCATGGTCTCCTGCAAAAAGATAGCCTACGGGGAACGAGACGAGACGAGCCTCCGCAGCTCCCCCCAGTTGGCCCGGAGTCCACGGCAATTCCATTGAAGGAATATGCCCTCCAGGCCTTGCTCGGAGGAGACGCGAGGGCCCTCCTTAAACTGAGGACCCTCTCAGGAATGGCCGTACGCTTCACGGGGGCAGAACCCCGGGCGCTGTTGGCCGGACAAAGCGCTGAAGGCACGGTCGCCTTCGAGGACTTATTGAAGGAGGCTGGGCTCGCAATGCGAGTCTTTTCCTCCCTCCGCCTCGAAACCTTACGTGGGCGTTGCGGCTTCAGGGGCGGGGGCCCCTCTTTTCGAGGAACAACCGTCTCCGAGCCACCCGCTCCACATCGGGTCGTGGGCGAAGGAGCCGAAGCTCCTTTCTTACTGTCCGTTTTTCGGGGGACAGCTTCAGGAACCCCGGAAGATGGCCTAGTGACCATCTTAAGGGGTGTTGCCTCCTATGAGTCTAACCACTCGGTGGAGGCGCGTGGCCGTTTGGCCTTACGGAAAACGGTCACGCTGGGGGAAGAGGGGGTGGCCCTGGTTTTAGCTGGGGCTGGGTATGAACCTTTTTTACCGCCAGCTTTACCAGGGGAGCGCCCGGGTTGGGTAGAGCCCGCAGAAGGGCTCCGAATGGGCGCAGAAACAACCGTGCTCGTTGGCCTGAATTTGCCAGGAGCAGAGGGTGCCTTTCTAGCTATTGAGGCATATGACGTCCCAGGCAGAGCCAGGCGCGCCAGAACCAAGTCCTTAGCCTCGCGGAATGAGAGTCGATCCTGGGCCTGAACGGCCACGATTTCTTTCTCAAGGAGATATGCACCACATTGCTCCGAAGAAGCAGGGTGCGGCTCTCCGCAATTGACACACTTAGCCACACACGATTTGGACTTATCGTGTGCGACCTTGGAGCAATTAACACAGACTTCGGGTGACCCTGACTTTGTTTGTCTACATGAGCGATTCGTATGGCCGAAGCGGTGACAGTAATTGCACTGCCGCGGCAATGGCACGAATGCCTTCACGCGGTAGCGGTACCAACCGGCACGCACCGACTCAGGGAGCTTGTCACAGTCAGACGTAACGAAGATTGTAGGGGTGGGTATCGAGGCCCCTCACTGTTTTCTCATCACACGTTTGACCTTGACCGCCCCATGGTCGGCCAGCTCTAGGGTGATGTCATCAATGGAGTAGTGAACGAGTTCCCTCGCATAAACTACTCATTTCACAAAGTTCATGGTAGAGTGCGGCGTCACACTCACCGAGGTGCCATGAAGTGTCCGAAGAGCACTTATCTTGGCCGCCTCGGCGGGATTCGCTGCATTCGCCAGAAGGCTCCCGTCCGAGAAACGGGTCACCTTCGACTCTCTACCAATTGCACTAGCTAATTCTCTCCTCTGAAGGACCATGTTGCTCTTGGACAACATGGTGCCATCAGTAGAGCGAATAACGAGGAAGCGCTTGAAGCCAGCGGGCTCGAAAACGCCAGGTAACCTCTGAATGAGGGGGCCCCGATGTCATCGAGGCTCCGCCCTATGCATTTTTGATCTTGGTTAGTGGCTCCGCAACCGGGGGGGCAGAGGGGCCGGATATGTCGATCTTGGCTTGGTCGCTTGGCATAGTGGCAGCAGACCCATCCGTTCCCGCAGCTCCCGCGGATGGATAGGAGCCCCGTGTCTTCGTCTTTTTGTTTTAGGTCTTTTTCTTTTTTGAAGAGAAGGGCGGGGAATGAACCCGCTTTTTACCCCCGCCGGTAGAAGCCCTCAGGCCAGATGGACCGGCCTCACTTAGATCCTTCTCCGAAATGAAGAAGGTCCTGGTAGTCGTGGGGGCACCTGTCCGAGGAGATCCCTCCCCTCTTTGTACTGCCTCAGAATCTCCAGCCGTTTGAGGAGGACCTTGCATAGGTACGGATTCGGATTCGGTGCTTGGCGCCGAGCCCGGATTTCCCCCCATGGAAGGCCCTACCATCTGAGGCTGGTTTTTCTCAAGGACCATGTCTATCACATGAGGGGCCTCCAGTTGGCCATCCCCTCCCAGGACATCGCAGGTCCCCTTGGCAGCGTCATAAGTCTTTAGTGGGGAGGCACAGGCCTTGACCCCGGCAAGGTTTAATATTCTTGCCAGCAGGTCTTTTGAGGGAAGCGACCGAAGGGGCCTAGCTTCCCTCTTCCCCCCCTAAGGGAATTTGCCCTACCGAACCGCTTGCACGAGGGGCGCTCGGCAATGGGCTGCCTTGCTGGCTTTCTTGGCAGTCCCCTTAGAAAGCAAAGGAGGGACTGCCGCTAGAGATAGGGAGGTGCCAGAAAGCACCTCCAGAGAAGGGGGTGAGGGGGAACCCCCTATACCCGTAAGCGTAAGAGAGGAGTAATCCTCCTCTTCGGTCAAAGAAATATGGAGGGTCCCCTGTGCAAGCAAAAGGGAAGGGACCTCCATTTTCTCGGTGGAGCGGCCCGAGGGCGGCTCCGTTGATGTTCTTGGGGAAGTTGGGGGTTGTTTTTTTTTATCATTGGGCATGGTGACCCTATTTGTGCTACGGGACGCATTAGCTCATCACCTCTTGCAGTTGCCCGCACTGCAAGAGGTGCTTACAGGCCTGGCAGAGCCAGGCGCCGCTATTTCGGACCACCATTCCCGCCTGGTGGCCAGGCAGTCCATCGGCATGGCGGCTCCACCTTGAACACGGCATAAAAATGGATAGAATGTGAAGAGGAGAGGAAAAGGCATATGAGGAAGGTATGGGTGGAGATGAAGCAGGTTGTTAATAAACCCTCATCCCGAACCAGAGCTCGGGGGTTAGGGAACATTGTCCCCCCCTTGTAGCCCCGATCCGGGACGGTTGGCTTGAGAAGAAGGTCAGCATCTACCCTGTGAAATTAGAGGCTGACCATTGAAAGTTGTGGGAGAGGTTGTATGAAAAGAGGGGAAACAAGTGTTTTGAAGGAAGGAAGAGAGGCTAAGCTGGTGCCGGATGGGGTGCTGAGTCTCGTCAGCACGGCGGCCAGGATGACAAATCGCCGCGCCCCTTACGGGGACGCCGGGCATAAGAGGTCTAGCTTTTAGTATCAAGAACCAGGCGTCAATTGTAAGGCAACAGGTAAAAAGTGATCTATTTTAAGCGTCATGCGTTATTCCTCGTGTAACCGACGTCAAACGACCTTTATCTAGCGTTAGGCGTCGTGGGTAAAGTTTATGTTTTCTAACATCACAGGTCATTCATTACTGTGTCCGTTGTCAAGCATCAGGTGCCGTTGTCTCTTATCAAATTTTAAGGCTCGGGTGTAAAGCATGTGATGTAAAGCGTCACTAGTTAGGTTTAAGGCACAAAGGGCCACGCTACATCAAGCTTGCTGTCTTAATTGCAGGTGTTAAACATCAGGCGCCAACTATGAAGCCTAGAGCTTCAGACATTAGACATCAAAGGTCCGTTATTAAAGCGTCAATCTGGAGGTTTTCAGTAACAAATGTTTACTAAGTTTTAAGCGTCTATCATCAGCTGTTGAGGGAGAAGCAAAACCTTAAGTGATAGGCGTCAAATATTAGTCGTCAGGCGTCATTCATCAAACGTTTGGTGTGGAGCGTCCGTTGTCAAACTTTCAAATGTCCATTGTCAGCCACCAGGTATCTGCTTCAAGCTTCGGTTACCAAGGGTCATTTGTCAGGCATCAGTTTAAAAGCTTCAGGTTCAAGGCGAAAAACATCAGGTATCAAGCGTTACGTGTTCTTTGGCATACGGTTTTAAGGATCGGGTCTCGTTCTTTAGTTGTTAAGGGTCAATCGTCCATTATTAAACGTTATTCATAAAGCATTAGTATTCGGCTGGGCGAATTTTTCGTACGCTGTAGCACTGCCTTACTACCTTCTGAAGAGCGATGTATATTCACGCGTGCTTAAAGAAAGAGAGACTTTTGAGCCTTCGCCATCTAAGAACGCGACTGTCCTGGGTGTCTTTAGGAGCCCAGTCGATCTGCAAAGATTTAATATATCTTTTCGCTGCGAAGTAGAAGAAAAATGATGGGCTAAAAACCCTCATTGCTCCCGTCCATCGACCTGCGTGGGAACCTGCTCGGATGACTGCCCTTCATTAATTTCGTCTTAACTATGTCGGCCACTTGGACTGGAATAATTAAGGGCTTGCGTGGAAACTGGTTTGAGGCCTATCCCACAGCAGAAGCACAAGTCAGAAATTCTCTCGAATTTGGGGCAAAACTGCGAGTCCCGGACGGAGGAGAAATCCTCATCGCCCGGGGGACCCGGCCAGAATCATAGAGGGAGTTACACCCGTCTCTATGTAGTTGGATGCAGTTTTGGCGTACGTAACCGTGAGGGGGTGGCACAAACTTAGCGGTCGTTGATTCGGCCGCTATGCATTAAGTCCACCAAGCTCAACCCTCTGAGGTCCCCACTCGAGAACCATCCCCCGTCCATCATCCCCCTTCATCCCGGCACCATCTCTTCGGGGAAACAACAGGAAACTGGACAGGAGCACTCTTCTCACGTCAGAGTCAAAACTAACCCTTGACTGTACCTCCTTTACCACTTATCACTTTTTTTTCACATACAAAATTTAACATATATTTTCACACATCAAAAAATTCAAGAAAGAAGAGATAAGACGTCGGCGACGATGGAGGCCCTCCCTAAGAGGGTCCCCCTACGGACCTTACCCGGTAAAAAGACCCCAGAAAAGAAGACCGTTTGCGAATCCTTATTCGCAAATTTAAGGATCGCTCTCATCAAATTGATAGACATACCAAATGGTTTCATCGCCATGTGCGGTGAAACCAAGGACATCGACTGGCTCCTTTCTGACGAAGGGGCCGAAGTTCTCAAACAAATGGACTTGGAAGCCAAAACCCCACCAGCAATCTCTGCAAATAGAAGCATTATTTGCCGTAAAGTAGAGAGCTGGGTTGGCGAAAACTCCCCCGCAGAAATTAAAACTGAAATTGAGAAAAACCACAATTGGGCAAAAATAAGGGAGGTGATCAAGTTTAGAGATCACACCCATGTTTTCAAAGTGACTTTCAATACGACCGAAATGGCCCACAAGGCGGCAACCGAGGGACTCCTCATTTTCAATATGAGGATCCCAGGAGCAAATATAGAGCACGAGAAGTATCATAACATTCAAATGTGCTTCGTGTGCTATTCTTTGGAACAGCACACCACTGCCAACTGCCCCCAAAAAGGACAAATCTGGTGCAGCGAATGTGCCACACAGGGTCATAGATATGACTCCTTTAAGAGCGATTCAAAATTATGCATGAATTGCAAGGGGCCCCATCGAACGATGGCCTTGAACTGCCCCAAGAGGAAAGAAATAATAAAGAAGATGGAAGAAAATGAAAAAAAGAAAAAAACTGCCACATACGCGAGCACTTTAAAGAAAAGTGAAGGGATGGCCTCAACAATGGCAACTCCCTCACCTATGGTCTTTACAAACGACCTCAGTGCGAAGATACTAATTTGCATTACTCATGCAAACGTGGCAAACGCGGTCAAACCCGGATGTTACAACCGGGTATTGAACGCGCTGCTAAAGGCCAACAACCTTCCTTCCATCATCGTTCCTGATGATCCAGAATGCTCTAAGGCATTCAAGGATAGTGTCATCAAGAATAATAGCACCGAGGCAAAAGCCACAGGACTAAAAGAAGTCATAGAATCTCCCCCATCGGAAGATTCTGAAGAAGAAGACGAAGCAAATGAAGACGATGAAACCACTTCTTCGGATAGTGACGAGGGCCCATGCACTCGCACTAGAGCGACGAAGAGTCGATCAAAGACTCCCAGTCCTCCCCCGAAGAAGGAAAAGCCTGGGCACCCCAGACCCGCCCCACAGGCCCCCAAGAGTAAGAAGATAAAGAAGAAACATAGGTAACTCATCTTACCATGGAGCAGAACTCACTAAGAATCATGGAAATAAACACCAATGGCTGGACAACCAAAAGAACTCTCTACGGAAATGTGTTCAGGGAAATAGATGAAGATGTCATCTTGATTTCTGAACATGGGATTGACACTCGTGGTTCTGAAATTAAGATCTGGAACTACGACGTGTTAATCACGACGGTGCCGCCATCGCCATCAAAAGAGGGATCAAGTATAAACCCATAAGAAACTTGGAAGAATCCTATCTTGCAATAGAGGTCGAACTCGATATAGGAAAGCTGGTCATCGCCACCGGGCACCACTCGCCGAGACGAGAATATTTGCCTATTCATTCTCTCTCTGGCCTATTTGGCAGAAGGACCCCCACCATATTAATGGGGGACCTTAATGCCAGATGTCGGGATTCTGGGTACAGGACCTTCAATGGAATTGGAAGGTGCCTGGAAACTATGATGGACCGAAACATGGTCCATAGAATAGGCCCGGACTTCCCAACCTATACTCAAGGAAGAAGTGCCACAAAACCAGACATTTGTCTGGCTAATCGTCAGCTGCCGTTCGAAAACTACATGGAACCAGTCCAGGTACCATGTAGTGATCATATAGAGATCCTACTCACCATCAATAGGAACCATATACAAGTCCCAGCTCCAGTCAGAAAAGACTACAGGAGAGCCGACTGGGCACGGTACGCTGGTCTCCTCGAGGCCTATCGCCCACCAGATCTGGACGAGGCAATTCTCGAGGAGATAGAAGAGGCACTCGACGACCTCAACGAACATCTAATTATTGCAGATAGGGCTTGCATCCCCAAAACCCAGTATAAAACCATCTCCTCATACAGGTGGACTGGGTATATGAAAGATCTTTATAGAGAATTGAGAGTTATGTACGAGTTAAATATAACAAATGCAACATTTGACTCACTACAACGAAGTAGAGAGATCAAGGAAGAGCTCAACCAGTTGATCCTCGAACAACAACAGAGACAATGCGACGATGCGATCGAGAGCCTCGATCAAGATGCATCCCCCAAGGACTTTTGGAAGAAAGTCAAAAGTCTCAGAGGATCACCTGGAAAAAAGAAGAAAATGGAAATCCAAAAAGAAGATGGATCCATTGAAACTGCAGAAAATATCATCGAAGTGATATTCCGGCGTTATTGGGAAAAAATCTTCAGCATATCGGAAGATGAAAACGAAGATTTGGATATAGAGTTCGAAAATAACATCGTAGACGAGCTTAACACGGAAATACATCGAACGCATCCTCATCACCAGGTGGATAGACTGCGTGACGGAGACGCCGAGATCACAGAAGAAGAGATCCTTGGCGCACTCCGCTCATACCGACAGAAAGCCCCAGGCCAATCGGGGCTTACGAAGCTTAACTTCGAAAAGGCACCAGCCAACATCATAGAACGAATGAGACGAATTTTCAACGCATGTCTGAATACAGGGTACTTTCCAGATGCTTACAAAACGGCAAAAATGATCTTTTTGCCCAAGCATGGAAAGGACCCTACGTTGAGAGAGAGCTACCGCCCAATTTCACTCCTGGAATTTGGCGGGAAACTCTTTGAGAAGATCCTCAACGGAAGACTGGTGTCTCACCTGGAAGAAAACTCCCTCTACAACCCTTGCCAATTCGGGTTTAGAAAGAAGCGAAGTACGGAAATGGCAATTAATGTCATAACGGAAAAGCTTTCCCAAGCCAAACGGGACAGGAGTTATGTGGATATCGTTTGTCGGGATGTGTCAAAGGCGTTTGATAAGGTGTGGCAGCGGGGCATGCAGTATAAGATCTTAAGGCTGGGTCTAAGTGAAAACTTAGAAAGAACTCTCTGTGACTATGTCATGGAGAGAGCGGCGTATGTCAGTCTAGGGTGCACGGACGGACCAAAGTTTCCGCTCACTGCGGGCCTCCCGCAGGGGGGGTGTCTGTCCCCCACCCTTTACTCGATATACACCGCGGACGTCCCAGACCCTGTGTACCCCAATTCCCTCAATATTCAATACGCCGATGATTTCAGCCAGATAATCGTATCTCCATGGAGGCATGCGCCGTGGCAAGCTCGCATGACAGCGATGGAAATCGCGAACCTTAATAACTACGAGGCTTAGTGGAAAATAAGAACAAACCAAGAGAAATTCAAGGTGGTCCCCATCGGACGCACCTCAAGGGCAGACGTGCGTGTGGGGGATACGCGATACCCCTACACCAACGAATGCAATGTACTCGGTATGAAAATCACCTCTACCGGGTACAAAAAGCACGTCGAAGAACGAATTTCTCGAGCCTCGTCCGCTGTCAGAACTCTATACAGCTTCAGAAATCTACGTGAAAGCAACAAAAAGAAGATCTACAATGCCCTTGTAAGATCTACGTTGCTTTACCCCGCCTCCACCCTCTCATGTATCTCAAAAACACAAAAGAGGCGTCTTCAAGTAGTGCAAAATAAATGCATGTACCTAATAACCGGTACACGCAGGCATGAAAGAAGACCTGCACAGAGAGTCGGGGATAATTCCCATTAACAAAGTCATAGAAGAACGGATCCGGAAAATGCAGGATCTGGTTAATCGTGAACTGAGTGATGAAATCACCCAGATGATTAACCAGAACAGAAAAGCTGAATGTCGCCCCAGATTCCCCAGCTCCGCCAACCGAGTGGCTGGCGGAGACGAAGTTCCGTTCTATGCGTAAAATGAGAATAAAGAAACCTGTGAAAATAAGATCAATCACAAGAACAATGAAAAAACTCGAAAACTTACTACGACAAGTTACCGATATAGACAACCCTACCAAGAAATGAAAAACTCACCGATTACGACGAGAACTTCGAAAGAAGTAATCTACAAAAGAAGAAAGAAGAAAGAAGAAACAATAATACTACTAAAATACACACACAATAAAACAATACAACAAGCACGCACTTAAATATATTTAAAAACATATACAAAACAGGCAAGGCACAACATAAACCATAAAAAACTAAAGTTGCTAAGACAAATGGCTTGAACGCCATAATAATTATAATTTTATAATTATTACTAAACCAAAAACAACAAAAATGAATTCACACAACCAAGAAAATAAATTAAAGTGATAAGTCTGATCACCAGACCCTAGGCATCTCTTTGCACCTCTACCACACTTCTTTCTCTCTTCTCCACTTGTCTATTTTCTCTATCCCCCCACACACCCTATCGTCTCCCCTCACATGCACCCCCCACTTAAACAAAGTCAAAGTCATTAGTTTTCGGGTGACAAACCCTAGATTGCGAGTGTTAGCACTTAGGGGAACAAGGGCCACCAGGGCTGTGTCATGAAGAGTTAGGCTATAGAAATTAAACCATAGGCTTTAAATGTCAAAAAATCGCTGTAAAGTTAAGGCTTCGTGTCCATCGTAAAACCTCAGGCAATAAGCGTCTAAAATCAAGCATCAGAAGCCAAGTTCTCAACCAGCTTTTGAAAGTGTGTCAGGTGTGTAGTGTATTACTGTCCGGTATCAAGCGTCTGCCCACAATGGCCAAGCGTCTGGATGAAGCTAGTAGCCGTTGAGCGTCAGGTGCACAACAGCAACCGTCCGTTGTCACGCAACAAAGTCGAAATCAAGAAACTGTTTTCAAAGCGCCAAATGTCTGGCTTCACGCAGACACTACTATGCGTCCTTCTCAAGCCTCAGGCATCACTAGTGAAGAACTTGTTGTCAAGTCCCCTATTTCATTGCAATGTGTCAAGTTTCAATGGCACATTGACAATCGTCAGGGGTAAAGCTTCAGGCGTCGGGTTTTAAAGATCTTTTGTCATGCATCAGCGTCAAGTACCTATTATCAAGTGCCCAATGTAAAGAGTAAGGCAACAAGGTTTAAGCGAAAGTAACCAAGCGTTCGTAGTCAAACATTTGGTGTCAAGCGTCATATGTCAGCCCTCAGCTGGCAATGCCGGAGGTTAAGGGTCCATTTTTAGGAGTTAAAAAGTTAAAATGAAGGTTAATGTATTAAAAGTAAAGTTTCCATTGCAAGTCGTCGAGCTCAAGCGTCCAATGTAAAAGGCTCCAATTTTGTTGTAAAGCGGCAGACATAAAGCGTCAGCTGCTTCTCTTTCAGTTTAGCGTCCGATGCGAACCAAAAAGACTAAAGTATCAACTTTAAGGTGTTAAACGTCCAGTCCATTGTAAAGTATCAGACTCAAGCGTTGTGTCTCAACTGATTAAGCCTACACTGTGAAGCAGCAGACATTAGATGTCAGGAGTCGGCTATTGATTTTCCGCTGTCAAGCGTCCTTGTCAGGCGTCAAACAGCACACATCAAGTATCCAGCATCAGGTAAAAAACATCCTTTGTCAATCAATGAGTGTCATGCGTCAGAAATCAATCAGCAGATCTCATGGGCTAGGCTTAATTCGGCAGGTATCAAGCATCTATAGTAAACTGTCAATTGTCAAGCGTCTGTCATGAATAAATGTATTAATAGGATTATTATCAAAGAGTGTTCCCAACTGGCGTTCCAGTTACACTAACAACATATTCGAATTTTGCTGCCTCTCCAAGCATCTCCCCACGAACACATTGCACACACAAAGATAATGAATACTATTTGAGCCTTATGTATTCATATGATTATTATACTAAAATGGGGTCAAAGCCTTGCATCTCTCTCCATTTCATGGAAACCATAAACTTTATTTATTTAGTAAAGGTATACGCTTGGCCTGTATAAAATATAATATTTTGCCATTTGTACAAAGCAACAAATGACTGAGGAAACGCATACGTCATGTAGGCACATGTATGTATGTGTGTGTTACGTATGCGTAGTTGAGTTGGTCACTAAGTTTACAGTGTTTTTGATGTTGTTCATCTTTTCAGCTATGCAAATAATTATCGCGCCGTCTCTAACATTTTGCAAGGAACTTTACGAAACGAGTGATCTCGTGATCTCAATTGCAGGGTGCTGCTCTTGAAAGTTGCAATTACACGAATGAAGAAGCCCAAGTTATTATTGCCTAATGCAATTCGCAAATTATATCTTTATTTAGGCCTCGTTTAAAGGCCATAAATGTTACCTTATTCGATTTATTGAGGTTTGTTTTGGTAAGTTGTAGCTGAAAATGGACCCATCTGGCTCCGGGGCTTAGAGTGACAAATTTCTTTAGTTGTTCTTTACTGAATCTTTAAGTATTCAGTATTTCCTTTCTCATTGTTCTCATTTCATTCGGTAATGGGAGCTTCTTCTGTTCATGGATGAGAACGGCATGTTCAGGAGAGGTATGGGTTCCTTTAGTCTCTCTCCAAGTCCTCTCTTGGCTACTGGTGTTATAACTCTTCCTTACATTTTCATTTTTCAGCATTTTTATAATCTTCATCATTATCATCCAGTGTCATACCTTCTTATAAATCAATACATATTCTCAGAATTATCGTTCTTTCTTCACAAGCATATAATGAAATAATTACTGTTAAATGTGTAGAATTTATTTTGAGAGAGCGGATCAACCAATAAGCAAGTGATCTCATCATTTATTCTCATTGATTCTTTGTGTATTTTTGCACCTGAAGGTTTGGAAAAACCTTCTCTTTGAACTTTCAATAACATTTATGGCGAACAAATTTGGAAAATTGCCAAATCTGGCTAATTTGATTATTCCATTAGAAGATAGATGTGAGCGCATGTGTTGTCTATTAATCTGGTATCGTTATCCTTTCGCGACCAAATCTGATCAATTAAAAACTGTAATTTCCCCAAATTTATGTTACCAATTTTTAAAGAAACTCTAAGCAGAGATGACAATAATTTTGTGTACCAGTACCAGAATATGGTGCTTTTGCTTCGATTCATTTCAGAAACAATGATTCCATTGGGTTGTCGGAGTGAATTAGAGAGGGGGAGGGGGAGCATTGAATGTATACTTTTCACTCTGAAAGATTGGAAAGAAAAGGATTAAGTATTGTACATTACTAACATGCGCCGTATATTAAACTATATTACTATACGAATGGAATCATAATTTTAGGACTGGGTAATTATGTTTTTCGTTGATTGTTAAAGTTTGTGATAGCGCCGGAATAAATTAAATGCATTCTGACTGGAAACTTGCCAAGCAATGGAAAAGAGGGGTCGAGGAGTGACGTGCATAGGCGAGGAAAGAGGAGCGGTTAGCGGCAAAGTGAGGCATCTGATACTTCTTGTCTTCTCTGCTCGTGAAGGAAGTAGATTGGAAAATAGGTTGAACTGGCTGTCGTGTAACATGAGAGACTGGTCTTATTCTCCGTCAATTTAGGACTAGGTAATTATGTTTTTCGTTGAATGTTAAAGTTCGTGATAACGCTGGAATGAATTAAATACTTTCTGAATGGAAACTTGCCAAGCAATGGAGAAGAGGCTTCGAGGAGTGACGTGCATCGGTGAGGAAAGAGGAGCGGTTAGCGACAAATGTGAGGCATCTGATACTTCTTGTCTTCTCTGCTCGTGAAGGAAGTAGATTGGAAAATGGATTGAACTGGCTGTCGTGTAACATGGCAGACTGGTCTTATTCTCCCTCAATCTAGTAGTTTCTATGCTCCCCCACTAAAGCGCAAAGCTTTCTCAGGAAAACATATTTCAGGTAGAAACTGTAAAGAATATAAGAACAATCTTACTTGTCAAAACACAAAGAAGGTTGCGTTCTTTCTCTCTCTTTCCCACTTGTGGCCGGAAACTAGGATAAAAGTCTCACTGGTCGCTCAGGCATATCATTTAGCTGTGTGAAAGTCGTGTGGGAAAGCGAGGGGGCAGCGTCCCACACTAACGCCCAATTGTTATTCATGAATAAGCGTGACATATAACGAAAGATCCTAGCTCTTGATCAGGTAGTCGTTAATTTTGAATAGTTTGAAATATTTCAGCTATATAATAGTTTAATTATCAATATAGTTTATTTATTTTTATGTTTTAAGAAGATAAATTACGATGCATTAAAAGGATAAAGAAACTTAACTAGAGAAATAGTAAACAAAATTATCCATTTTAGAGGAAACTTCTTGTTAGGAAGATAAAGAGACTCAATAGCTGAAAGAAAGTAGAAAAATGTAACAAATAAAAATGGATTGCCGTGTAAGTGATTGAGCTTTCCTCTTTTTTTTTGAGTTTTGACAAATATCTCTTTGATTTCATCATTTTAGGGTTGAGGTTTTACTCTTTGTTTCTTTTTTTTATCCTGTTTCCCTGTTGGTCACTAGGGACTGCATGGCGATAGAGTTCAGATATATCCTTATCAATTTATTAAGATGATCTGGGACATATTTTATTACATTTTACATCATTAAACCAAAGAAAATTGAATTATTTTTAGACTCTTCAAATTTCGTTTCCTAAAGGTAGCATTCGAATGATTGAATGAGAAAAAGAATGATAAATGCAAAACCACAAAATAAGAATTTCCATTTTGCCTTTGTCCCTTTGTTTTTTTTGTTGTTTTTTTAAGAGCCCATCTGATCACGCCCTACTTGGGCAAAAGTCGCCGTAATCACTCTACAGCCTAGCACTTGACTAAAATAAAAAAAAAACAAGTAACAAAATGTAACAAATAACAAAGATAAAAAATGAAAAAAAGCTAAGACACAAGCTAAAAAAAAGACTACATACGAGTATATAAAAAAACAGGATAGGCAAATGGGCAACAGGAAGGACGCGCACTCCGGCGTCGGGGATAGGCCCACTTCTCTCAGGGGTAGGAACATGCGACTTATGACAAAGAATTAAGTAAAGTTGAGTAAGCCAGCCTCTTCCTACAGTCGTATAGTCTGCATGTCTATGTTCAAGAACCAGTTCTCGACATCAGCCTAATTTGCCTAAACCGTGGCGTCACGGATTTCGCAACAAAGCGATGCTGAGATTCCACTGCCCTGAGAGGATTCAGGGCACTCTGTGAGGCGCTATAGTTCACAATCCGGTCTCCGAACCTGTATGCAGCGAATTGCAGCGAGCTCAGCAGTAAAAACAGACACAGAACCTGGTAGAGCCTCATTAACTTCAAACAGAGGGTAAACGACGTGGAAACTGACCTACTCTTGGGACTTAAAGCCATCCGTATACACTGACACGGTTCCAGCGTGTGTCACAGATTGTTCTGCAAAAATACCGAACGCAATACTCCCGGCGTTGTAGAATCTTTGAAAGTAGAGGCGTGTCGACAGATAGTCAAAAGTGGTACCCTCCAGAGTGGCGTCCTAGCCATAATTTAGGTGCGCCACTGGCCCGAGAGCTGTACCGAGGTCTCGGAGGATTTCCCTCGCCCTAACCCAAAAGGCCTTAGGGTATGACTGGCGTCTCTTGGTGCGATATGCACCATCGAGATCAGCTGCGGATGCAGTTAGAGCTATTAGCGACTCAGTGAGGCACCAGGCTCGCGCGTACAGGCGAATAATGCACTGAACACGACGTGCGGAAGGCACCGGTCGCCAGGCGAAAACCGGCGTGGTGGTTCGAGTCCAACATCCTAAATACACGTTCGGTTGTGCATGCATAAACCTCGCATCCTTAGTCAACCTTCGAACAAACAAAAGATCTATAGAAAAGTAAGGCAGTAGTACTTTCAGCACCCTGGTGCTGAACGTCAAGCAACGACGAATGTATATGGCGCGGGGGCAAGAGAACCTAAGGCTGCTAATATGAGCGTTACAGTTAAGGTGTGGGTCAAATAAAAGATCAAGTAAATGGCGCGAATCCACCACATTCAGACGAACCCCATCTATAAAAACCTCCGGGTCAGGGTATATCCGTGGATGGCGGTAGAAGTGCACCACCACCTTATTCTAGGCCTAATAAAAACCGAAGGCTGTGCACTTCGGCATACGAGAGACGAGATTTAATGCATGCTAGAGTCGACTCGCCAGTGTTGGCATCTTGGTCACACTAAAGGAGAACGAAAGGACTTCCACGTAGAACATAGCGAGAACATCTTCTGGCAGCACCGAGCTGATGCCGTTGATGCTCATGGCAAAGAGAATGACACTGAGGAAAATTCCCTGTGGGACAACCATTTCCTACCTTATTGGGTTTAAGAGGGATCCCCCCCCCTTACACAGAATCCATGGTCTCGCAAAAAATAAGAGATAAAGATTGGTAGTTGTCCCGTCGGCCACATCGTGGGGAGAGTCTCCAGTTTCGATGATACGGTATCGCCTTGCTCTATCATAGGCTTTCTCTAGATCGAAAAACACCTTGTCGTATTGCTGGCTACGAAGGAAGGTCTCGCAGCCGGCATTTTCCTGTCAAAGAAGAGCATCTGACATGAAGTGGAACTTGCAAAAGCTGTAGTGTGCGGAAGATAGGTCGCCTCTCCTCTTCGCAAAAGAGGCTATTATAAGTTTTACCAAAGTCTTCCTCAACTAGCCCCCGCAGGGTTTTAGAGAGATTGGGCGAAAAACGAACGAAGTATAATGATCTCTCCTCGGTTTGCGAAAAGTAAGCACCCTTGCCATTCACCAGGAGTCTGGAGGGATACGCTCTGTGTAAATCCTTTTAACAGATCAAACCAAAATGCCATTCCTCGCTCACCCAGTATTTGGAGCATGGCATACAAGACATGGTCCGAAGCAGGGGCGGTGACGGCGCACAAAGTGGGAGCGGAACGCAACTTATTTAATATAAACCTCTCGCTGAACAGTTCCCCGCCTCTTGAAGTAGTAAAGTCCAGTTGGATGTCTTCCACGACATCAAGACGCGCATTGCATCCTGTCGGAGCAGCATCCCGGATAGAAAATGAAGAGAAACCGGTCTGAAGGACTTCGCCACGGACGCGGGCCCCGAGATTGTGAGGTTCTGCGAAAACTTGCCTCAAAACTTTTTGACTCACTTCCACACATTTGCTAGAGGGATCTTCCAGTTAATTGAAGACACATATGTCTGCCAGGAATAGCGGCGGGTGTGCTTCGAAACATACCAGAACCTAGCCCCAGCTTGACGAAATTCACCAACACTAAAATTGTTTGGGCGGTGCCTATAACTCATGTGGGCATAATGCTTCCGTTTGAGGGCCATCTAACTCTCGGCTGGCTAGCACGCAAGTAGTCGGCGTGCAAAAACCGCCAAACATTTTAAGAATAGTAATTAAGATGACTGACCTAAACTCCTCGACTGAGGCAGAGAACTTAGCCATTTCATTAAATGCAGACCACTGAGCCCCCGCCAAACACCACTGGGCTATCAGGCGTCATCGGTCAAGAACATGATATTTAAGTGGTAAAGTGATCACTGCTATGGAGGTTATTGATTTCTCCCACCCCAAATCAGGCTGTTCATACGTAAAGAACAAAGATAGATTAAAACAGGAAAATGAAGCGGTTATCAGGCAGTAAACTCATCCACAATTAAGGCACCAATCTTCAGATCGTCGATCAGGTCGGCAAGGATCTGATTCCTATGATTGATCGAGTAATCTCACCTAAGGAGGTGTCTACCGTTTAAATCCTCGAGCAAAAGAGGAACTCGGCAACCGTGTCACTCCGCGGGAAAAGTCCCTCGCTTTGAAATCGGCTGACGGTGGAATGTACACAGAAAGAACAATATACCTCCTGGTGCATCTGCACAGCTGATGCCTGAAAGAATGTATTAAAAGCAAAGAAAGAACGGTGACATGTGGCCGGGTGTAAAGGGCGCATCCTCCTTACGGCATTCATCTCGTGGTGGTGGGGTCGGAAAATACTTATATTTCGAAAGGGTAGGCAGGGGGCACGAGCCCAGCATGATTTCCCGATAAATGATCGCTAATGGAAAAAGGGAGGAGACGAGCCGCTGCAACTCTTCCCAGTTGCCCCGGATTTCGCGGAAATTCCATTGCACCGATATTCCCTCCAGGCCTAGCTCGGAGAAGATGCAGGGGCCATCTTCGAAGTGAAGGCCCTCACGTGAATGGCCTTACACTTCCCGGAGACTGAATTCCGGGCGCTGTTGGCTGAACAATGTGCTGAAGGCGTTGTCGCCTTCCTGGGCGTATCAAGGGAGGATGGGTTCGCCATTCGGATCGTTTCCTCCGTCTGCCTAAAAACCTTAGGCATGCGAGGCGGCTTCAAATGCGGAGGTCCTTCCTTTGGATGATCCACAATTTTCGAGTTACCCATCTGAGCCGAAGCTCCTTTGGTTCTGTCTTCCTTTCAAGGAGCAGATTTAGGAACCCTGGAAGACGATCCTGGGCCTGAAAGTCCCGGATTTCTTTCTCCAGGAGATATGCATTAGATTGCTTCGAAAAAGCGCAATTTACACACTTGGCCATTCACAATTGTGTGCGGCCTTGGAGCAAATTACACAGTTTTGGGATGACCCAGAATTTTCACGTCTACAGGAGCGATTCGTATGACTGAAGCGGTGGCAGTGGCACGAATGTTTTCACGCAGTAGTGATACCAACTAGCACGCACCGACTCAGAGAGCCTGTCACAGCCAAACATGACGAGTATGTAGGGGTGTGTGTTGAGGCCCCACCCTGTTTACTCTTTACGCGTTCGACATTGAACTCTCCTTGGTCGGCCAGCTTTAATGTGATGTCATTTTTGGAGTAGTCCACGAGTTCCCTCGCATTAACCACCCCTTTTACGAATTTTATAGAAGAGTGTGGCGTCACACTCACCGGTGTGCCAGCAACTGTTCGAAGGGCACTACTCATGGCCACCTCGGAGGGATCCGACGCATTCGCCAGAAGGTTTCTCTCCGAGTAACGGGTCGCCTTCGGCTCTCTAACAATTAGGCTATCTAGTGCTCTCCTCTGATGGATCTTCTTGCCCTTGACAGACAAACTACCACTAGTGAATCAAATAACGAGGAAGCCTTTGAAGACAGTGGGCTGGAAATGCCATGTGGTCTCTCAATATGGGGCCCGAACTAATCGAAGCTCTTCTCGGCGCACTTGTGACTTGTGTTTTTAACTGGGGGCCTCCGATCTTGGCCTGGTCGAACCCATAATACTCATCAATTTTCTTATTTTTTTCTTTGGATAGAGGAGGGTGAGGAATGAACCCGCTCCTCTCCACTGCTAAACGGAGCCTTTAGGCCAGATAGACCGGTCTCAAAGAGATCCATCTCTGAAATGGAGAAGGTTTTGGTGGTTTTAGGGGCACCAGCCGGAAGATGAGGTCCCTCCTCTCGTTTTGAGTCCTCGGGAGATGGAGCTATTTGAGGAGAAGCTTGCACAGACACGGAATCAGGTTCGGTGTTGGCACCAAGCTTAGGTTTGACCCCATACGAGATTCTGCCGTCTGAGGCTGCATCACCTCATGTACGATGTCCATGTCAAGGATGGCTTCTATGTGGCTATCCTACAAGACATCACAGATCCCATTAGAGGTGCATTTTTTCTTGTCTCTTCCCGCTGACCTGGCATCAATCGGGAATGAGAGGGAAGCAGGTACGTTGGCCACTTGTATAGTGAGAATGTACGATGCGTGAGATTAGGGGGCAAGGACGAAAGGCCCTGCTATACCTTGCCACCCTAATGAGGTTGTCATTATAGAGCCGCTCACACGGGGAGCGGTCAACGTTGGGCCACTTGCGTGCTTTATTTACAGTCCCCTGCGAAAGTAAAGGAGGGACTGCCCTTGGAATCAGGATGGAGTCGGCTAAGGGCGCCTCCAGAGACGGTGCTGAAGCGGAGTCTATCGTATTCGTATGCCTCGGAAAAAATTAGGCATCCTCTCTGGTAGTAGAGGCTTGGTCTCAAGAGAAGTCCAGTGAGAGAGCAAGGGTTGTGTGATCTAGATTTAAAAAAAATTTTCATCAATGGACATGGGTACCCTCTTATTATCACGGGATGCAAACGCTAATCACCCAGCCCAGTTGCACGCTCCGCGGTGGGGTGAATAAGAGGCTCTCAAAGCCAACCGCTGCTATTAGAGACCCCTCCTCCAGCCCAGTGGCCAGGCAGCCCATCAGCATGGCGTATCCACCTTAGGTTGGGGAAAAATGAATAGTCAGTGAATATGTATATATATATATGTCGTAGAATTGCTTATAGTCTGGTCCAATAATTATTCTAGTCCTTGATCTGGAACCACCGCTTTTGTTTTAGTCGGTGGTATTGACCCTATGACTCAATCCTACGATCATATATATATATATATATATATATATATATATATATATATATATATAGGTAGGATTTAATTCCTACTGAACGTGCGAAAGCTGGTTAGAGGCGTGTTGTGCTGTAGCCAGGATTCTCACTATAAAAGTCCCACTTGTTACTGGGAGGAGGTTTTGTGATTGTTGAATTCTAAGAGTGAAAAATACAGGTTGAATGATTAGCCGAAGGGATGCTTAATTAAAGTCTTGCCAAGGGTACGTCAAAAAGGAGGAGCCACGAATAAACACGCACTCAAAATAAACTTTACTTTGCACAAATATAATAATTAGCAATAGTTGACAGGTAAAATTAAGGATTAAATATTAAACACTGACGTTAAGCGTCTAGATTTATATTGACTAAATGGGAGTATCAATCACGGTTAATTAATTAGGTAATTTAAGAATAGAGGGACACTGGGTTTACAGATTACCATTAATTGATGGATTGGAGAGACGACTACTCAGGTCCAGACGGGGTGTTTCGGGTGGCGTTAACACGAGTTCTCGGGGAGAGGGGGAATAATACGACGGGTTCCGGGCTGCTAGCTGTAGTTCCGGTTAGTTCACTCCTAACTGGATGTGACAGTAACAAATAGTAACTTCAAGTAACTATTTGGATGTTCCTTTTCTTACTCAAGTTAAATTGAGCAACAGAGCGTACTCTTCTAGTCACAGGCTCTGCAGGGCGAAATTTACTCCCAGGAACAATTCGAGACAGCGACCAGGTTGACTCGACGGCGCGTTGGTAGGCGATACGTTACGGCAACGACTCTCATTCAACGTCAGGATTACGCGAGTAGATTTAGAACACTGCTGCTAGAGGGGTAAACGACGATGTTATTTATACCGCGGATTGTGAGAAATCGAGAGAGAGGTTCCATTCACGACAATTCGCTTATCGCAGCGCCTTACAGACAATCTCCATGCTATCATAACGAAAGCAAATAAGATTTAAGCTTCTTTGAGAGATAGGCGCTCTTTCGTCCGACTTCCTGTCACCAGTTGGGGAAAGGGCGAAGAAAGAGAGAGAGGAGACGAAGGTCAACTCCAACGACAAATTTCCTTCGTTCCCACGATTGTCTGGCAGCATGTGAGTATGTACATTCCATACCCTCAAAATATATATATATATATATATATATATATATATATATATATATATATATATATATATATATATATATATGATGAAAAACTCAAAAGTGTCACGTGAGGGTAGCAAATGAATAGAATGTCCCGCAGGAAAAAATTAAATGGTGTTTCCGAGTACTTTCGAACTTTATTCAGTTTCTTATCAAGGCGGTCTTTTATACTTTTCTTTCGTATATATAACTCTAATATAATATTATTTCTTGTAGTTATACTTGATAAGGAACTTAATAAAGTTTGAAAGTACTTGGAAACACCATTTCCTTTATTCCTGCGGGACAATGCATTCATATATGATATATACATATATATATACCAGAGGTGGTCAATAAGTTTTGCAATTCGGATATAAGGAAACGAGATATGAGGAAAAGTGTTTTATTATTTTTCAATATAACTACCCTCGACTTCAATACACTTGCACCAATTGTCCCTGAGGCTTCGAATTCCCGACAACCAGAAATCTCCCGACTGCTGTTCAATCCACTCCTGGACGGTGAGCTGGACATCTTCATCGTCCCCAAACCGGGGTCCACGCAGTGCAGTCCTAAGCTGGCGGAATAAAAAGTAGTCGCTAGGGGCCAGATCTGGACTGTAGGGGAGATGGTTGAACTCCTCGAGTCTGCACTCGCGCAGGGCAGCTTATGCAACTCTAGCCTTGTGGACTTTGACGACGTTGAAGTCGATCATGGGGCGTGAGGTTTCTAGGGACCCAACGAGCAGAGATCTGGGTCATGGTTAAATTGTCGTGGATGATGTTCATAACACTTCCATGTGATATTTCAAGTTCTCGCTCAATTTTTTCGACCTTCGCCCGTCGATTTTCGAGGATCATCCTCTCCACACGTGCCTCATTGTCCTAATGGTCATGTCAGGGACGGGGGTCATCTTTAAGGGACTCAGGAACATAGCGGAACTCCCTATTCCAGCGAGCAATGGTTACATAGGAATGGGCGGTGTCGGTGTACACTGAAACCATGCGTTCATGGATCTCTTTTGCACTCTTGCCTTCCTTGGTCAAAAATTTGATCACTGCGCGGTGCTCAACCTTCTCCATTGTTGAAAAATTTGTGACTGACGATCTGCGATCAGCTACTGCTTCTTAAATAGACGAGGCAGGAGCGTGCGGCTGTAGGTCCTGACTTGTCATAACTTGTCCTAACTCTCTTACAAACAGCCATCCATCTTCCTCTGTTTTGCCCCACCGATTCGCACAACTTATTGACCACCCCTCGTATATATATATATATATATATATATATATATATATATATATATATATATATATATATATGGGAGAGAGAGAGAGAGAGAGAGAGAGAGAGAGAGAGAGAGAGAGAGAGAGAGAGAGAGAGAGAGAGAAGAGAGAGAGAGAGAGAGAGAGAGAGAGAGAGATAGAGAGGGGGTAAGGAATTTGGTTAAAACCCGCCACCTCAAGCCGGAGCTCAGGGTGGTGGGAGGGTTGCAAACGATCCGGGAGTGTTGGGTGAGAAGAAGCCGGTCGTTGTCTATTCTGCGAAATTACAGGCCTAATAGAAAAATTGTTGGAGAGGTTGTAGGGAAAGGAAGGATGTAGGGTATGAAGACAGGATGGCAAAAACAAGGAGAAGAGTTTAAGCTGAGGCCAGACGGGGCGCTGAGGCCCGTCAATTTTTTTGTTCAATTATACGATTCGCACACGTTGTATACTTAAATAGTGACAAATTTCTTTTTAATTATTTAAAATCTATATATAAATGTTATTGGACCCACAGTAATTGGATATTTAATTTATTCGTCTAGAAAAAGTCGGTCACTTTGAATACTTTATCTATAAAATGGTTGTCCCTCTCACACCCATCAGACCAGCCTCGTACACATGTATTTGAACTCCTGTTATCAGTTTATTCAGCTGCTTCTCTGAGTTTAATAAAATACAAATTTAGCATCCAAACAACCAATTGATTATTCCATAATATATTCTTAAACGACAGCAAAGTTGTGCTTCTCCTGGGACAGGACTCTATTATTGAATAGTTGGGGGACCGATGTCTAAAATGCAATTGACTCTTCTGTTATACTCTCATCCACCTATCAAAAGGAAGGTGGTTCATAAAAGAAGTATCCCAGATATGGCAGTAATTTCTCATACTCCGATTATGAAAAGAAGGTTATTACCCATTCCTGTAGGTCAGAAAGCTCGTGGTTTTCTCTTCGGTACGAATTAATTATTAGATTTTTAAAAGGAAAACGAACATGGTTTAATCAGATGAGACCATATTTACACACTGGGAGTAGGAGTAGAAAATATCCACTCAAAAGGAATGATAAATTTCTTACTTTCGAGTTCCTGTGTCCGGTTAATAAATTTCACCCTGTCTTTAGAGGCCACATAACTGCTCCCTAGCAAACTGAATATTTAGGAATAGTACTCTATGTTGTAACAAGGTCTGCTGGCCAAAATGTTGCGTGTTCTAATTTATTCTGATTTATGACCTTACGACCTTCAAAGCTTTCAATAATTCCCGGACTAACTTTGGGAGGACCTTGGCAATTCTATTGTTAGAAAGATAATACAAAACAACAAAAGTCTTTTAAATTTCGTTAAAATCGGCCGAATAGTTATGATGTTATTGCCTAAACAAAAATTCCAGGGCTAAACTTGGGAGGACTTTTGCAATTCTATTATTCGAAAGAGAATATAAAACAATATAAGGGTTTCAAATTTCGTTAGAAATGGCCGAATAGTTATGATGTTATTGCCCCCCCAAATTCCAGGGCTAACCTTGGAAGGACTTTGGCAATTATATCATTCGGATGGGAATTTTAAATAACATAAGGGTTTCAAATTTTGTGAGAATGGGCCGAATGGTTATGATGTTATTACAAAAATAAAAATGGTAGAACGGGGACCAACCCACCTACAGGGTGAAATATAGAGTCGCACGCGACTAAAAATTCTTATTCTTCTTTTTTAACCACTATTTTTTTCTGTTATTTCACTCAAATTTCTTGGAAAGTGTTAAAACAAAACCATTTTCCACCTGAACAGCAAAAACAACACGGAATACCTTATTGGTCGAAATGTGCTTCTTAGGTCCTAAAAATGTTTCTTTAAGAGAGAGAAAGAGAGGAGATACCTGGTCGACCCTCTTTAATCCACACTAACGAGACACGCCTTCGCGGAAGCCTGAGATGTGCTTAAGAGCAGGAAGGTTCCCACCGGGGATTATCCTGTGTCGGCGGGAATCGGGCAATGACCAACTCGCCCGAGGAAACGTCTGTCGAATGAAACCCTCCCACTTTGAGCGCAGGGAAAAGCCCCTCCGTCTCACCCCTATAAAACGTCGGACGCCAGACTTGGACAGCAGTAAGTAACCGTTTGTGCCCCGAGTACCAGCGAGTGCTGCCATCCTCCTGTCCCCGTCCATTCCGCGCGAACCCATGCAGAACCAGTCAAGCTCCGTGTATTCTCCTTGAACTCACGAGAGTCAACCCCGTACTCATTGGTACCCGTTACCCGAACGCAATGCGTCAAATTCTCGATTCGGTATTCTAAACCTGAAGGTAAGATCTGAGTTCATCTCGCGTATTAGTCGTTTGTCAAAGAGGCTATTATTGTGGACTTTACGCCGTCTCTAACAAGGTAGGATTACTCCCTCGGACCAAATCTTCGAAGTAACCTCAACGCGCAACTCTCCTGTGTTAGTTCCACCCTTCTTTTTGAAGCCTCCATCATTTGGCTTTGCGTGCGCTCAAGGTCATTTGAGCGTCCCATCTGTCATTGTCCGTTTGTGTGTACGGCGCTGGACAGGTCCAGGTAGCTCTTTGAAGCCGAGATTCGTGTACGTCTCTTATGTTTATATACCTCAATTAAAACCCTTTTAATTTTGTAAATATATAATCTGCATAGTAGAAATGTATATTTTTGTACTCCGTTTTTATTACCCCAGAACCTTTCCAAGATAAGCTAAGCATTGGCCAACTTAAAATTGCCCTCTGATTTGTATTTATAATTTTACCGACGCTCATAACGGACAAATCCGATCATAGGCCTCTCTCCCTCCGGCTGAGGAATTTTGAAAACGGTTGGGTTCTAACATCAACCAACGACAGCCCAACCAAAAAATTCCACTTCATAGAGCAATTAATAATTGGAATATTTTCCCCTCAAAATGAGTTTGCTATCAATTTCATACATTTGTTATTAACTGGTCTAAATATTAATTTTAAAAAGAGATTCGGCAAACATATAAGTGTCCATCTGGCGATTGCCACCAAAGGATATAAGATGTCGTAATTAAAATTTCACCTTAGTAATAGGCTACTTTAAAATTCACACAAACCAAACCAAATAAAGAAAAACAAACAAACAAAATAAAAAACCAAACAACAACCAAAAAACGCAAAAAACAAGAAACAAAAAAGGAACATATGTGCAAACACCAAGATTCGTCCACTGCGAAAAACACGAATAACGAATAAGAATCGGTTATTCTCTCGGAACGTGCCAGTTTGAAGTATGTGGTAAATAATCGCATACACCTTCTCTCAAGCGATTAAAAAATATACAAAAAAACTTGCGATGATGCCTTTTAATCCTTCAACAAGTGGGATTAGCAGGAGCTTTAGTAAATAAAAATAAGGCTTTGGATATTGTTAACGGTAAAAATCATCAGAAATGTGAGGTTCTCGTTTTTTGTTTCTATTTATTTTAATAAATAAATATAAAATTTTGAAGAGAACGTTTTTGTAAATACAGTGTTGAAATAGGCGGGAGTGTAAAAGTTCTGGAGGTGCACATCCAGCAAAACACTAAGCGGTTCCTTTCCTAAGGGCATTGCTATCAATGGTAACCTTAGGCTTAATGATAGATAGGTGATTTTCTAATCTAACTAATGATTACTATGAGGTTCCAAGCAACCTTTCTTATACAAAAAAGATATTTCGCCCCGTATGAGGAAAACTATTGAAATTTTTAGTCGCGAGCGACTCTACATCTAACTATGTCGTAGGTCGGTCGGTCCCCGTTTTGCTTTTTTATTGTTTTTGTAATAAGATCATTACTATTTCGCCGATTCTAACGAAACTTGAAACCCTCATATTTGTCTACATTCTATTTTGAATGATATAATTGCAAAAGTCCTCCCAAGTTTAGCACGGGAATTATTTTGTTTAGGCCATAACATCCTAACTATTCGGCCGATACTCTGCTAGACTAGACTAGGTTATAATATGCTATACTTTGCTAAGTGAGCCTAGAATAGGCTCTGCTATGCTAAGATATAATGTACAAGGGTAAAATATACTATGTTAATTTAGGCTATAAAATGCTATGCTAGGAGAGCATATAGTATGTAAGGCTAGACATTACTAAGCTATGCTTGCTTAGGTATAATAGGATAGCATAGGCTGTGCTTGTCTATGATATCTTTTGCTAGGCTAGGTTATACTATGCTAGGCTAGGCTAAACTATGCTAAGCTATACTAGATTAGACAGGGCTATACTATGCTCTGCTAGTGTAGGCTAAAGTATAATGGGCTAGTTAGGGCTATGCTCTGCTATGCTACGTAATACTATGTTAGGCTACGATAGGCTAGCTAACCAAGGCTGTAATAGGCTAAGCTATGCAAGGTGAATTTACTCTAGTGTATGGTATGGTATGCTAAGCTATACTAGACTAGACAGGGCTATACTATGCTCTGATAGTGTAGGCTAAAGTAGAATAGGCTAGGGAGAGCTATGCTCTGCTATGCTACGTAATAATATGTTAGGCTACGATAGGCTAGCTAACCAAGGCTATAATAGGCTAAGCTATGCAAGGTTATTCTAGTCTAGGGTATGGTATGTTATACTAGTTAGGATATGATATAGTATGCTAACCAAGGCTATAATAGGCTAAGCTATGCAAGGTTATTCTAGTCTAGGGTATGGTATGTTATACTAGTTAGGATATGATATAGTATGCTAAGCTATACTAGACTAGACAGGGATATACTATGCTCTGCTCGTGTAGGCTATGTTCTGCTAGTGTAGGCTATGCTTTGCTATGCTAGGTAATATTATGTAAGGCTACGATAGGCTCGCTAACCAAGGCTATAATAGGCTAAGTTATGCAAAGTTATTTTAGTCTAAGGTATGGTATGCTATACTAGTCTAGAATATAGTAGGCTAGGCTATAATATGATACGCTTGGCTCAATTATTTAATGTGTTGTTATGCTAGGATAGGCTATAATAAGTTAGCCTATAGTATGCTAGGCTAGGCTAAGGTATCGTATGCAAGGATATATTAGCTAGACTATAGTAGCCTATTCTAGCTTGGCCATACGAGGTTAGGCTACTCTAGGCAACGCTAGGCCAGGCTTTGGCATGCAATTTTAAACCATATCTGGTTACGCTAGGCTAGGCTAGGCTATAGTAAGCTAGGCTACACTAAGCAATGCTACGCTAGGCAAGGCTATACTAGGCTAGACTAAGCTAGGCTATACTATACTATGCTAGGTTAGACTAGGGTCTACTAAGCTATGCTAGGCTATACAAGGATACGATAGGCTAGGCTAAACTAAGCTAAGGTAGGATAAAGAAGGCTATACTATGCTAGGTTATACTAGGCTAGCTAGATTATATTAAGCTAAGCTAGGTTAGGCCCGGCCTTGCCAGGTTATTCTATTTTAGGTTGGGTTCTCACGAAATTTGAGACCTGTATGTTGTTTTACATTCTCTTTCGAATGATAGAATCACCAATGTCCTCCCACGGTTAGCCCGGGAATTATTGAAAGTTTTGAATGTCGTAAGGTCATAAGTAAGAGCACGCGACTTTTTGGTCAGCAGACCTTCTTATCAAACAATTACAGGAATGAAAAAAATAGAACATGATAAATAGTAAAAACATTGATAAAGAGTCTGCATCTAATAATTTCTAGATCACAGCATTAAAAGTGTTCTCTTTCATGGGTACTTTTAATTTTATATAATTAAGTTAAACTATTTAATAAATGAAATTCAGTTTAATCTTTGCCATAATCACAAACTTACTTTATGTTACTCGAACCAAAGTTCACCTACTGAAGATTTCTTACCCCACTTTGACGGAACTGAAAAGCCTCATTTCAAGAAGCCTCGGGGTGAAATGTCGTCAAAGGACCGCCAAAATGTAATCCTACATAAGGGTTAATATGACCGACCAACTTTAGAGAGAAAGAACTTATGTGTTGCTCCATAAAATTTATTAATGCCTAAATAGCTAATTAGCAATTCTTCAAAGAAAAAACAAATCAACATAGATCATAACGTGTTCCAAAGTTAAAATAAATGAAAAATTGAGGTAACTTTTTATTTTAAAAGAGGGGATGATGGTTTTAACTTAATGCTATTTTCTTAAGTCGCTTTAACCCTGTGAAATTGATGGTGGTTAGAGAATGGTATGCTAATATTGAATAACCGCTGCGCAATCATGAATCAAAGAGTTGTTTGCCGATAATCCTCTTTCAAGCGAAGAATTGATCTACGCAACGGCATTTGCTTTATTAAGGTGAAGAGCTAATTGAAAGAAGATATGAGGTCTGGATTTTTTCCATTATTTTCTCTTTTATACTTTTTTAGTTTCAGGGTTGGTATAGAGAACCTGGCTCGCTCAGGAAATCCGTAACCTCAGTGAGCCGGACACACTGGTGTTTAGGCCTATTCATAAATCAACCTTATCTTTTTTTATTAGGTTTCTGTGCATTCTACAATGCTTTTTTACCTAAAAACGGGAAACAACAACTATTTTGACTTAGGATATTGAAAAGTATTGCAACGATGAGCTTTAAATTTACTGTCTTGTAATCGGCGAAAGGTACCAGTTCCGGTTCCTTTGATTCGCATTTTACACTATAATTTTTTCTCCACACAAGGTAGAATAAGAAAATCTGAAACAAATTTGTGTTTTTAATCCTCTTTCTAATTGATACTGTAATTATGATAGTAATGGAACAAGAAATGTTCCATTGATACATACAATGATTGCAGAAATATGAGAGAATGATTTTTTCACAGTCATGGCAGACAAAGCGTCTTATTCCCGAGACAAATTTGCGATTAAATTTTCTTACAAGTCTAACCGATCAAGAGGTTTTAAGCGTTTTATGGTGATTAATTTCCTAATGATAGTTACACAGTCATTTGTTGAGAGTTTCTTTCTTTGAGCTGACAAAGCAGCATCTGTTGAACTACACAGCTTAAAGGTGTAGTTCCTTTGCATGACATCTGTTGTTATGATATTTACAAAGTCGCTCATCATCTTAGCCCCACGTTCAGCAATGTCACTCACCGCTTTCAGATTTTTTAACATAGTTTAACGATTTCCTGTAGTCCTCATTTTGTGGCAAAGACATGGCTGGTTAAAAAAAAAATCAAATCCAATGTTGTGTGTGCCCAGCATGAAGTGTAACTCTGTGACATTTATATCAACAGTGAGGTTATAGCTGTGGCTCTCTGGAATAGTACCTTTGCTGTCCTGAAGCTTTCTGGATTTTCAGTGGCATGTAACTAGAGATTAATATCGTGCTTCAACGTGTTACACAATCTACTGCTGAACAAGGCGAATGGTACTGCCTCCTGAGTCTGGTACAATTTTTCATTTTTCATCTTATTGAGTAAGGAATCAGCAAATTCTGGCTCAGTTTTCTTGTACCTAAACATCGCCTTGCTTAGAGTTAGATTATTCACGGGAGAATATGTAGCAGACATTGACATCCTCAATGTAGGAGTGTAAAACTGTGCAAGGAAAGTGTTTAACATTGATCCAGTGGCTTCATCGTAATCAAGTTGATCTTCAGAAATTAGCATTTTCATGGAGTAACACTTTGCTGGCCATATATCTGGCCTAATGAATGGCACTTAGTCGACTGCAATGAATACCTTGAGGAGGCGTTCCTACAAGAAAAATGACTGTCAGTTTAGCCATTTTCCTATTGTCGCCTCTTGAATACCTTTATACTGTTAGAATGTCCTGCAGTATTCATTAACTCTTCTTTCCTTCAGATGATCAAACTATGGAATTTCTGGCATCTTCACCTTCTCAGAAAAGCTTCTCCCAAATTGCTCCTTCTATGATTTCTAAGATGTGATTTCGACAGGCTTTTGTTGTCGAGGAGTCTCATTATAGTGAATCCGTGGTAACGCCGCAATGTGCTTTCCTGATACGCTTTGCGATTGCGCGTCATGATCCGGTTACGGATGGGAAAAATCGTCGTTGGGTTTCGAACTTTAGAAGAAAAGGGTCAGGTTTAAAAGGAAAAAGTCCTGCATAATTAGATGTATTAACAGGCAAAGAGAGAATGGTGACATAAGAAGGTGTAACTTGCGCATCAACCAGCACAACCATGCCGTTGCTGTAAAAACCCTTGTGCCTTGGAATTCATGGAAAGTGAAACGCACACGACATAATTTCATAAAGCGAGACAGTTCTCCTCAGCTTATCCGAGGTACTCCGATGTTCACTCATAGCAGTTTCTTTGAAAGATTTTGAGTTCCAACTTATCCTGATATATCCGTCTGTTACATTTTCAAGAAAGATTTCGTCAATAAATTGCCGTAATAATCCCGTAGTTAAACTTGTGAAGGGTATTGGTGACGAAGGTGCCATTGGCGGTGTAGTTTTTGAGAAACCTCTCTAGAACTTTCGGCTCCTTACGCATGCTGTCACTTTCGTTGCATAGATTTATTCGGCAGGAGGGGTGCATTTGGTATCGACACCCTCGTCTTTGAGAGGCAGTCGTGCACTTAGTGTGCACCATTCAGCATTAGGCATTGGCGAGGATGATTCAGTATCATTTCCTGGGTTTTATTTCTTCCACGTCTAGCGAATGGGTGGTAGAGAGAGGGCACTTTGTAGTTCTTTTAACGGTAACGCAATGAGGGAAGGCTAGCAAACGAACAGCGATGGTGCCTGTGGGAATTATAATCATCTGAATGGTCCCCATGGGATTGGAAGAAGACCAACTAGCTTTTCTTTCTATTCGAAACACGGTTCGCAGCCTCTAATTCTTTTCTGCACAAATACGATTCGTAATGCTCATTATAAGTAGGGTGCGATCAATCGCATTCAAAACACTTTGCTCTGACAAAATAGCTTAATCGTGCATGGCCTTGCATCAGTTAAGAAAATTTGGGTTGGCCCTTTTTTTACACGTTACTGAGATTAATTTGCCTGGCCAAAGAATGGCAAAGGTAACACCGTCTCTACTAAGAGTGTGGGTCACGCTAACGTAATTCCTATTTACTGTGTGAAGATCATTCACTTTAGCCCTCGGAGCGGAAATGGCCATACTCTAACGCATAGAGAGCATTTGTGCCTCCAGCAACTTTGGGAGAGTTTGAAGCCGGCAAGGACAAACACGTCCAGTATCTTCTCTAGTAGCCTTCGATGTTTTCAAGGCTTCATTTATTTATTTGACTGCTTCATGTTTGATTGGGAACACGAGGTTTAACTCTATTCTCTCCTCCTTTGGGGTGGGCGGAGAAACCGGAGGGACCCATCTAGGACTCTTCCTCTTTTAAAATTAGGAAGGAATCACTCGCGAACGGAGTCTCCATAGAAGAAGCAGGTATCTTATTTTTTATGCTTTTCTTTTATCCTGGGGCCTCTGTTCCCTTGGCAGAGCTATAACCAGTATTGGGCTCTGCCTTTTGTGTTGGTATCGCAAAACCAGGATCAACCTTGGTTTTAGAACGATGTCTAGTGTCAATCGAGTTTGACACTGTTAGGGGTAGAGAGGCTGTAAGAACGTGACGCTCTTCCAATCGCAAGATGAACAGTCTACATGAGTTATCACCCTTGCGGGAAATTACTTAACTCTAATTGGTAAAGTGAGATATTTGAACTGAGGAATGGGTGTAAAATTCATCCAATAAAGCTCATTAAATTTATTCAGTAAAGTTCAAGGGAATCTATCCAGTGAAGCTAAAAAAATTGATCTAGTAGAGATCATTTAATTTTGACACTAGTGTGAATTGTTACCAAGGGCAGGGCGAAAAATACCCCTTGAAGTTAGGACCTAACTTGAGAAAGAGACAATAGGAAAAATAGTCGAAGGAAAGAAGATGGTAAAAAATACAGAAAGACACAATGGCTGAGGAGAGTCGTTTCTGTTTTTCCCTCGTTCTGTTCCCACCATTCTTTGTAAATAAAGAACTATATAACACCGGGCTAGTTACAAGTTTGCCCGAGATCTCAGACGCTCGAATATTTTCGCTGGACCTGATGAGATACATAAACACGAAACTAGTTGAGCTTTGTAGGCTACTTTTTTCTGTTATAATTAGGAATGATGGTGGAATAGGTATGTATTTATAAATTAATTTGTGTTTTTGTGTAATGAAAGGTTTGCTAGCGGGCAATCATTTAGTGATAACTCACGGGAAATCTACTGCATGCGATAACATTTCTAAAATCATGATTAGTTTTTAATAACGACCATTTTCTTGACGAAGTCACCTGACCCTAATCGCTATGAAATTATAATTATAAACTCTCCTCATACCTAAATTAATATTTATAATTATTTCGTTCATAAATAAGCATTTCTCTGTTTGTGTGTCATTGATTAGGCTAATGAATCTGTAAATGGAGGATATTTACGATCACTGATCACAAGAAAACTACATTTTTTTCAGACTTTATTAATCCAAAAGAATGGAGGCTAGTAAACTTTTAATCTCATAATATATGAAATGTCAATTGTGTCTTTTATATAAAGTCCTGTGTTATCAAGCAAAATAATAATGAGAGGATGGATAAGGCAGGACAGATAAAAAGAGGAAAAGTTAATGAATAACTATAAATAAAAGCAGAGTAGTAAAAGAATAAAAGGGGTCTAGGAAAGTCAGTGTTAATGCCTTACAGACAAGTAGAAAGAAAAGACCAAAAGCAAGTGACCTTTTGTTAATAATCTTAAATTTATAATTGGTAGTATTAAACTAAATGCTAATACTATTGACGCAAACAAGGTGATCAAAATAAGGTAGAAACAAGAGTTTAGCGACGACCAAAACCAGCACAGCTAAGTTCTTATATCAAGGGCGGCTAAAAAGCAGCATTGGTTCTTATTTATGCTACTAGGAGGAGCAAGGAAGAAACTACATGATGTGTGGAGGAAATTATATTCACTCACTAGGACTGAATTAGGTCGAATTAAACGGAATAAAGTGTTTCAGAGTACAGATAAGCTGAAAACAAACCGAGCCATTACATCTAACGAGGGCAGTTTTCAATCAAAGAAAACGGAATGATTTGAGATATCAAAAGGAGCACTATCAAACCTTATCCACCCTAATTACAGGTTGCACGTTAGTTGAATTATTAATATTTGTGGTGGGGCCGAATCCTTAAATGCGTGAACTTCGTCTCTCAAACACCAACTACGTCCTACTCCTACTCTCTATCACATATGGATCTTAGCTGTTATTGTCATATTCATTAGTTTTTGACGTGTTGTAAAGGTCCAGTAAATTCTCCATTTCCTTTATTTTTACTAAATTCAGAGAGCGATAAATTGCTTATCCGGTCTAAAATTTCTATTACTGACCCGACCTGCGTTTGACATTGAAGATCTAAGATTGCACTTTCTGTGTTGATTTCCTCGACTTAAAAGCATATTCTGTCTTCGCTTTCCCGAATGCACACTTTTAATAGGAATCTTAAATTAGATAAAGGTTCTTGATAATCACACGTTGAGCGTCTTAAATGCATTCAACTAATATAAAATTGCAATATTTCGTTTGGGATACTTGAATAAATTTGCGATCTAAGGCAGAAGATAATATCCAAGGTCTTCAGAAATATTATGCAGATTTGGTAAGAGGTTAATTTTTCACTGTCACTAGCAGCACTAGGCCATCATTTCCATAAGCCTTGAAAGAGAGCCTCTCATCTGATCAGGACCGACCAAGATAAACGATGATACTGTCTAGAAAAAATATTTTGAAAAACTGCATTAGATAACCATTTAAAGTTTCGTTAGTAATTAAAGACTAAACATTCTTTAAAAGTCCCTAAGCATCATTATTTGTTTGGTATCAAAGATCTATGCCAATTATCATTATTGCTAAAAAATCAATGTTAAAATGGAAACACAATACACTTGTACGTGAATAATTTATATTTCTAAATCATTATATTGGAAATTACTGACTCTATCAGTATTCTCACTAAAAACAGAATAAACACTCATCTTTGTGATAAGCTAAATTAAAAGTAATATTATATATAAGAATATAATAAATATAGTCTTTAAAAAATAAAAGAAAATATAAAGAATAATAAAAAATATATAACGGATCACTGTAATTCACACAAATAGTGTGACATAAATTGGGACCAATAATCTCTTTGTATGCCAGAGGCGTTTGCATTAATGAATTCTCACAAACAAATACAGAATTTTTAAAATCTACAAATTCAGCGCAGGACCAATTAATTATGTTAAAAGCAAACATTGACAAGATCCTTGAGTAAAATTGAATTTTAATGAGTTTTCCTCGATAGCTCTTTTGAAGGACAACTAAATCTGAATAAAAACCTCTTTTTAGCTCTAATTAGAAATTACTCCGAGATGCATGACCATTATACAATGGGGATAAATAAGTATTCGTAAACCTTCTAACTTTAATTCTAATAGACTTCCAATCCATTAAAATTCATGAAATTTACACAATAGATGTATATTAATGTAAAGTTAAAAGTTCTGTGCACAAAAATGCATGAAACAGAATTGATATTCAGTAAACTTGAATTTAATGAAAACATGGGAGGAAAAAGTATTCGTACAGAAACATGAACCTAACGAAATTCATTTATAAAAGCACATGAGAGACATACTATTAGCTGTGACAATACAAAGCTTCTAGACGGTTCCACTAATATGTAAATTAGTCAACAAGAGCATGGGGAAGATTATTGGAATGCTATTCAGCAGTCGACGATATCATGGCGAAGAATAAAAGTCTATCCATTGACTAGAACTAAGCGATCCTAAACCTCCATACTAATGTTCTGAACTATCGGAAGATATACGAACAGCTGAAAATACCATTCAGCACCATTGAACCTGTCGTTTTGAAGTGGAAAATGGTGAAAACAATCGACAACCTTCAACGTTCAAGTGCTCCTTGAAAGATTTACACCAAAACTTCTTATGTAAAATTCAGAAAGGATCGAGGTTTCCCTATGACGATCAATAATGAAATTCAAATATCCTACTGCCGGCAGGAAGGTCAGTCACAAAACAAATCATTAGTAATTAACTGAACAGGCACGATTTTAAGGCCAAGGAAGATACCTCTGCTGCTGAAGAGACACAGAGCTGCAAGGTTGAAGTTCTCACGTGAGCATTTGGATAAACCTTCCGAGTTCTGGGATAATGTCCTTTGGTCAGATGAGACAAAAATAAAATTATTTGGCCCTAAAGATTGCCGTCCTGTATGGAGGAAAGATGGCAGTGCCTATGACCTTAAGAACACCCCTACCGTGAAGTTTTTTGGAGGTAGCATCATGTTCTGGGGGTATTTCACATCTAAGGGTACCGCCAATATCTATATCATAGATGGGACCATGAAGTCTGCAATCTACAGAGACATTTTAGAAGAACATCTGTTCGTTTCTGTAGAGAAGCTTAGACTTGGAGAGAGATTGATATTTCAAGAAGATAATGATCTTAATCATAATGAAAGAGCTACATACTCGCGAATGGTTCAGTAAAAACAACGTAAGCCTATGGAATGGACTGGTCAGTCGCCAGATTTGAACCCAATAAAGAACATTGAAAAGCATGATTCATTTGAAGGGTCCCCAAAACATCAAATAAATGGTCGTAATTTGCAAAGAAGAATGGAGCGAAATATCAAAGGAATGTTAAAGCGCACTAGTGAAGAACTAGAGGAAACTATTGATGACGGTGGAAGTCAACAGAGGTTAAGTTACTAAGTATTAATCACCAAATATCGATAGATACGAATACCATTTTCACCCCTGTTTTCATTAATTTCAAGTTTACTGAATATCAATTTTGCTTAATGCCTTTTTGTTTACAGAACTTTTAACTTTATATTAATATACATCTATTGTGCAAACTTCATGAGGTTTGATGGGTTGGAAGACTATTAAAATTTAATTTTGAAGGTGTACGAATACTTATTTCTCACCAGTGTACATCAAATACACTCAAGCTCGCGCGCTGATAATTAACACACAAAACTTCTCTTTTTTTTGTTTTTCTATGTGTATAGGCTCTTGTAGTTAGCATAAAAAAATATGTAAATCAAATTAGTTTATTTATTTTGTAACATTATTAAAAATAATAATAATGAATTTAATCACCATCATCATCACTAAATCTATAATTCAGGAAGGGGATTTTTTTGAGTATTTTAATAATAATTTCATCTTAGTTTGGTTATGACTTATGTTTTTTATCAAAGTTTTTTCTAATAATTCTTTTATAATATCAAAAATCAAAATAGTGAAGTTCAGAAATAAATATAAGTATCGAAATTTTGTGAATATTTTAAAACCCAAAGAATTACAAATGGTAAAGTTCCGAAAATTTATTTTTATATATTTTATTCTATAACTATACCAGGCAAGAGCTTAGCCACTACCCATACGGAGGGGAGCTTGCGCCTCGCTACTAAGATTAAAATTTAAAATAAAAAAAGAAGCAATGGTTAAATTTTTATAAATTTTCTGAACTTCGCCAATTGTAATAATTTTAAAAAGAAACTCTAAACTAAATTTCCCCCATTTCGAAATATCACGTTGCTAAAATATAGTTAAAGAAGAAGATATATAAAAATTTATGGTAACACTTGAGATTCGGGGTGCACAGTAGATGGCGCTGTTAGTCGGCTACAATTTTGGGCTACAGCATATCTCTTATGACGTCAGACGGTAGCGTCAGCTGTGAACAATATCGGCGTAATATCCAATATATGAGTATATACGGGGGGGCTGCGCCCCCCAGACCCCCACCCCCAATTGATTGAAACTCAGGATCATCGTAGGATGGAGCCCCTACAGTGATATCTCCCCCACGAGGAGTCCCCTTGAATTTACTGTGGGTTTTTCTCCCCCAACAGCTTTTTACTGGCAGAAAACCCTAACCTAATAACAAACAATTCTTACTTTTATAGATTTCTTGATTAATTTATGCGCCTCTAAATAATCTAAAAGTTTTTCGCAATCATACAAAGTAAAGCCGAATTCGAATAACAAAGAAGCACATGGAGAGCACGAAAACACAGTAACGAAAGAAAAACATTTGCAAAACGGGTCCTATTTATAAGCTACGATGTTGCCAGTAAGAAGCTGTTATCGTTCGCAGTAAACAAAAAATAAGAAAACAAAACAAAAAACAATAAAATACATCAAAAAACCTTACCTAACCTAGAAAAAAACTATAAACGAGCAGAGCGCAGATATATAGTAAATAATAGACTAAAAGTGACAAATCCCCAAAACAACAAAAAAATATAACGCAGTGATTGTCACATCTGACGCTACCGTCTGACGCCATAAAAGATATGTTGTAGCCCAAAATTGTAGCCGACTAACAACGCCATCTACCGTGCGTCTCGAATCTGAAGTATTACCAAATTTATTTTCTCAACTTCACCATTTGTAATTCTTTGGGTTTTCAAAAATTCACCAAATTTCGTTACTTACATTTATCTGAACTCCACCATTTTGTTTTTTTGATATTATAAAAGAATTATTAGGAATTATTTTTTATATCATAAAAGAATTATTAGGAATAACTGATAAAAAAAACATGTCATAACCAAGCTAAGATCAAATTATTATTCAAATACTCAAAAAAATCCCCTTCTTAAATTATAGAGTTAGTGATGATTTATGTATATTAAAATTATTATAATTGGCGAAGTCAGAAAATTTATAAAAATTTAACCATGGCTACTTTTTTTAAGATTTTAAATTTTAATCTTAGTAGTGAAGCGCAAGCTTCCCGGGTAGGTGGGGAGTGGTGAAGCCATTACCTGGTGCTACTAATATGAATCTTACAAAGGAATTTCGCGTTGACATCTTCTACGTTCCAAAGAGATAGGAACAGGAGAAAAAAAAAGAAGATTTTAAGGAAATATACTCGTATGACGTCATTCAAACATACGAATAAATAGACACATCGTGTACCTTGCATAATCTCGTCTATTCTTTTTAATTCACTTATAAATTAGAAAAAGCCAATATATTACTTATTTCTTACAATCCGATGCTGGTACACACAATTTCTTAGGTTTTATCTTCATCGTAAGCCTATTCGCACCCTAGCTTATTTACATTTATTTCTACTTTAAGCATCTTCGTAAAAATTTAGAAATTCTCTTTACTTCTCTGCATTAAGGTTCGTTAATGTGATACGAATTTATTCATGAAAAATCTGTTAAAAACATAAAATATCGGCGAAAAATTAAAATATCGATCATAAGGAGAGTTCATACAATGCCTTATATTGGACTTCTTAACTCCATTCTCTTGTCTAAATTCTCACCTACATATTCTAAAACATTTCACGCTACCAATTTTCCACCTATTTTCCCAAACCGATACAAATTACGACGCCTGTTCAAGAACAATGACAAAGGGTCAACACTACTTCTAGCCTTATTTATTTAAGAATATCATTCCATGCCTTTTTAATCCGAGGTTTATTTGGAATCAAAGCAGTGAGTGAACTTTAAATGTTCAGATTAGCTCACGCCTTATGACTAGCCATAAGACTAAAATTCTTTTTCCTAAACGCGACAATTCCCCTATCAGATTACATTAAGAAATCAAACAAACTATACAACTTTCACGACGAATTTTAAATTAAAGACAAAGCCAACATCAAATTTAGAAACCTGACTCTAAACTCGGATACAAGCTCTGTCCCTTTATTGCTGCACATGTGAAGAACCAAGGTATCTCTTTTTTCAGACTATTCATAAGCCGAACAAGCAATAATGCTCATAAGCATTAATCTTCCATATATATATATATATATATATATATATATATATATATATATATATATATAGTACAAGAGAAAGAAAATATTAGACGCGAATCAGCAACGAGACAAGAAAGAGGAGTTTTTTAGAGGTAAGAGAAAGGGACATTAGAAGAACACTAGAATCAAAGAGAGCAGAGGGCGGGACAATAAAGGCAATCCTTTACCGAGAAAACAGAAATAACACCAAAGTAACAAAGTTTGAAATTCCTGGCCAGGACTTTAACCCGGCAATCAGCAGTCCTGGATTCGAGTCCATGTCAGGAATGATAAAATGTAATATATAGTATACCTTGTTTGGATTTTAATTTATTCTATGTAGGTCGAACTTCTAAAATTAACTCTGTATGAATTAAGCAACATCAAAATGCAGGATATTTAAATAATGCTTTGGCCGTCCACGGTCTTAAGATGGGTCACTCGATTAACTGCTCAAAAGTACCATAATGTATATAAATTATTTTATTAGCAGAAATATCTTAATTCGTTTCTTATCTCGAGTACAAAGGAGAGAGATCTAAATATTAGCCCTGGTTTAATTTCCTTAGATCCAGTCCTATCTATCTTCCTCAAATCAAACTTATTAAAGGTCATAAAAAATCAGACCTTATAGGGAAAATGTTGCTTTATTTAAGATGTAATTTAAAGGCACAAAGAAATAAAAACTTGTAAAACAACCCGGAAAAACGCTAAGGAAATTATTATTTCGTGTACCATTAAAGCTTAAGAAAGAGAATGGGAGATATAATAACATAAAAATAGGGGCAAACTATTTTAACCGTTATAAGAAAATGAATAAAGGAGTTGGATTTGAACCTGTGTCATTAGGCGCTCTTCGCTAAAATGACCACGACGCTCATCGCCAGAGCTACCATCCCCAATCCAAGAAAAAGTTGATTCAAGAAGCTTTTAGAATAATGTAGTGTCCTTTTTTATTCAGTGAGATACAAGACAAGTGTTTTTCTAGTAGGAGGGGGCACGCACTTTTTCGTTTATAATAATTGGAAATCACATGGCACGTGATGTATAATACATATAATTTAAAGGCTCAAAGAAATTAAAACTGGTAACACAACCCTGAATAACGCTAAGGAAATGACTACTACGTGTATCATTGAAACTTAAGAAAGAAAATGAGAGATATAGTAATAGCCTTTTAACCGCATAATTAATTGCGTTATAGCAATAATTTTTCTTAATTTATAAGGCGCGGTGAAAATGGGGAATAATAAATTTTCCATGCTCTTCGATAAGCAGGAGTGCCACTTGAAAAGGCCAATCAAATGATAGTTTTTTTGCTATCTGAGAGAATACTTATTTTAAGTGTTACCTTCTCGTGTATGTGAGAAGAGCTCCTTTCAAGGGCTTTGAGGAAGACTGGGTTTGCTCAAAATAGTCTTTTAACCGCATATATATATAAATAAATATATATATATATATATATATATATATATATATATATATATATATATATATATATATATATATATATTCAGAGCTGGGTAGTGCGTTCCTTTAGTCTGTTCCTGAGTTCTTGCGTACGTACGCACCGCCTATTTTAAGAACGCAAGTAAGAGAAACGCACAGGCTGAAATTTTAAAGCGTCCCTGGATTCCAAGCGTTACGAAACGATTTTTTTTAAAACGTTTTCAATAGAAATAACAAAGGCAACATTCACCACCCGGCAACATTCTGCTGTAAACATTTCAGGCGAGATGCTCTCCCCAAAAAGTGAGAGACGACAGCAGGGAACTGTTTGACCAATCATAGAAACGTATTGCGCCAGCCACAGGAACGCAATGCTTTTTTTAAGAACGTACTACTTTTTTTTTGAGAAACGCTTTAATAGTTTGGGAGCGCTAACGCAGGAACGCACCGAGCCGAAAAATTGCTGAATGCTATTCCAGGAACGCCCTAACCGCGGCCGGAGGAACGCAGGAACTCTAACGCACTACCCCAAATCGAGGAACGCGCCCAGCTCGGATATTTATTTAATATGCTTTCTATTCTCCTAAGTTCAGAGAGCAGATCACTTAAATAAGTTGATCTAGAAAAAGATACGAGAAAAAAACTTACATGGTCCAAGCAAGGAGTCGAACCTCAGACCTCTGGCTACCTATACCAGTGTTCTACCATTGAACTAACCTTTGTACCTTCCTTCTTTATCAAGCAACATAAGCCTGAACGTAGTAGATGCTTGCTAGTTTGCACGCCAACCAGAACTGGCTGATAGCTTTTAGTTGTACAAAAAAGGCTGCCTTTACTTTTCACTAATATATATATATATATGTATATATATATATATATATATATATATATATATATATATATATATATATATATATATATATATATATATATATATATAATATATCCCTGAATGGATGTTTTCTAATACCTCAAAATTAAATAAATGTAGGGGCTTAAAATTATTATTTGCATATAACAGTTAAATATGGTTGAATAAGTAGCAATAAGTTAAATATGCTTCAAACACTCAACACGAAAAATGATCAAAATACAAAAATTGACAAAACGTAAGAGATAAACTTCTATGAAAATCAAAGTTCCCAAAAAACTGATAAAGGAAGCTCAATTAGCATTTTGAGGGTTGATTGGCACAAATAAGAGCACTTATTATTAGAGGCATGATCTCCCTGTGGGTGAGGCACTTGATGGATTGATGCTGGCGTGCTCCTCGGTCATGACTACCTTCAGTTGCTTATTGGAATCTGGCTGAGGAGGTTTTACGGCTTCTTTCAGGTCCTTCCATGTACACACGTAATAAGTACAATGACGAGTCGTTTTATCTAATAATATCCAGGCGTCAAGACCGATCTTTAAAGTCATTTCGAATGAGGCTGTGAAGTTTGAGTCGACACGTTTGTATATGGCGTAGGTAAATAAAATATATCAAACAACTCTTATTGATTAATTCATAAGGAAAATGGTTTCATATCGAATAAATTACTAATGGAAGATTACTTGGAAATTTACAATGTTGTATGCCTACTTGGGCAAAGGTTTGAACGTTTGAAAGTCCAGAGACACACAAAGAAAAAGGGAGCTATAGGCATGTGTAAACGGTGGATATGGCTTGCAGTAGAGTAATGAATAGGAAGAAATTAAGTCTGTAGATGGCGTAGGTCATTGTATTTATATCAATAAAGGGAATCATGAGATGATATGTTTAGGGTTTGATCCCTGTATTTTCCTGGTGTAATCCATAAAGTTCTAAACTGATTCCTCATTTAAACTAAATACCTGTGTGAGTTTAAGTTCCTTAGCAGTATGCCTGCTAAGGGCACTGATGGTCCGCTAGGTGATGAATGTACTGAAGAAAGTATGGATGTTGGCCATATAGTCCATTTGCATTACCTTAGTATAAAGTGACTTCACATGGTGTATAGAGTCGTTATTAATGGTAAAAATAAGGCTGATAAAGTCAACGATCTCGCAACGCCATAGTTTTTTACCAGATTCTTCTAACTACTAATATATGGAGGAATATTTATTATTTTAACCTTAACGAAGTAGGGAGAGACTGGAATCAGGGTCCTTTGAGTTTGGCACCTGTTGGTGAAATAGATGAAAATGTAAACTAATAATGTTTATATACAAAAATAACATAATTGCAAGATTTAGCAATCATCAAAAAAGTGTAAGGTGTTCAATCCAACCAAGGAAGAGAATCAAAGTAATTGAATAGAGCAAGGAAGTTAGAGTTTTAAATGCAATAGTCATATCCCAAATAAGTAGTTGATAAGTCCAACCACCAATTTCAATTTCGAATTTTTAGTATATAGAATAATTAATTTATTAGAGAAGATAATATATAAATCTAGTAAATATGTATTTAAGGGATATCAATTTTCGCGAAATGAGTTAAAAATAAAATCCTACGAAGGACGAAGATAAGGATATAATATGAAATGATAAGAGTTAATTATCCGCCAACGTAGATCTTTTCTAATGGAGGTAGAAAATAACATAGTAAACAAGTAAAAATGTTTCGAAGGGAACGAACTTTCTGACTAAGATAAAAGGTAAATAACATGAAGCTTAAAATACTTGACTAAATTTGAAAAAAATATAATAAACCTAAGAATAAATTACGCGTCAAGAACTCTAAAATGATGAATCACGATAAAATGTTCTCGGCTTCTGACAAACAAACTATCACTTTAGGGAGACGACAGAACGGTGATTTAAGACGGTATGGATATAAATATTCTGAATGTGATTAAGAGTTTATATAAAAGCAATAAGATAAAGATTATTATAAAAGGGGTGGAAACTAAGCGGATGCTAAATGATGTGAGAGTGAGACAGGGATGCACCTTGTCTCCAAAGTTTTTTAATTCTTTCATTGATGAACTACTAAAAAGGTTGAAGCGTACAAGAAGAGAAGTAGCAATAGGTGATAGAAATATTAACTGTTTATTATTTGCAGATGATATAATGATGAGTGAAAATATGGAAGATCTCCAAGAAATGCATGATGTCGTGGCAGATTATGAGAATGAATGTAAGGTAAAATTTAGCTGGAGCAAATGCAAACTTTGGTGCGGGTATGAATGGTGGGTAGGTTTTGAGAAACGAGATTCTGGAAGAAGCGAAGGAATATAAGTATCAAGGTATAAGCATTCGCAACAAAGTAGGTGTGCTAAGATTGATTGGGTCAACTCGTGCAAAAGGAATGGCTCTTATTCGGGAGGGGCTTACTGCTGATCCCACTTGCGAGACACTAATTTTGGTCAAGTAAAAGCGACTTACCCTTGAGTTCCTTCAAAGCAAATTTATCAAACAAAAAGTGAGTCGCGAGAGACACTTGCTTTCGGCACCGTAATATTTAGAATTACGTTGAATAGACACTGTTTTTGGTAAAGTAAAAAAAAATTCTGTGTTACAAGATATCCGACAAGGGAAATATACATGTATATCCATCTATATAGAGGATTACCTGCACATGTATAAAACAATGCCAAGTTTATGTCATTGTATTACTTTTTTCATTGTTGCATTGTTAATGAATTATTTTTTATTTAATACTTCTTTATTTATCGCTGCTAATTTATGAACTTTGCTTTATCACTGTTTTATTTTTGCGCTTATTAGATTAATAATTCTAACTATTCAAATGGAGAAAAATTTACACTGACTTCCCAAAAGGGCAGATTGTTGGAACATGAAAGGCTTGAGCCTCGGTAGAAAAAAAAATCCGTTTGTTTTATTTTTTTATAGGAAATGTACCTAAAGTCATGCTAACATGCTAAAAACAAAGAAAGACTAGCTATGGGAACTATAACATAGGAGGAAAGGAGGAACGCAGTGCCCGAAAACCCAAGAACATTAAAACGCATTGTGTCGATACAAGACACCTAACACGAGATCGTGCCCCTACGGGTCAGTGAAAGCTATCCTGTTTTCGTGTCACGCCAATAGTTAGTGCTAAAAGAAGCATTTGACCCGGTAATTTTTATAGCTTTAAGAACAGTCTATTTGATATTGGTTAATTTAATACTAAATTTTGAAAATGTTGATCAGGAAAAAGTAAAAGCTGGATAAGAATATTACTTAATTAACTTCTGGATTGAAAAAGTGATTTTGTCTTTTCAGAGCTTCTCTAAAGCGATTTTTAGCTCAGGAGTGAAATTCATTTAAATTCGTTGTTTAAATAAAGAAAAAAATAGATGTTTGTGTAAAGTAAGTAAAGCCCCTCAAAGGGGATGGGAGGGTTGCATGGTAATAGTACTTCACCCTGACTTAGTTTGAATCACTAGAACAATCAAATAAACTTAAAGGGGGAAGTGAAAAGGGGAAGATTTATACTGACGCAAAAAGAAAAAGCGAGAGATTAAAGTATCCTCCTTCCCAATTAAAATAGACTACAGGACATCTTAGTAATTTGTAGCGGAGATCTTTTTTAGCATAGACCTAATTAGAATGGAAATTTGGGTAGTAAGGTGAGAAGAGGCCTCCCCCAAACCCTTACAGATGGGTTTTTACAGATACTTTCTCTGCCCTGATACTTTCTCTGAGTGGATCGAATCCACTAATTCGATATTCTTGTTTGTGGTGTATTGATTCTATTGTTTTTTCCATGAGGTTTGGGACTTGAAACGTTTGAGTAAGAAGCCACTACGCCTGGACATATCAATACCCGTATCGATCCTAAGATGTTTGGATTTATATTCACAAATGAAAATTATTAAAAGGGTTAAATAATGATTCTTACCCCAAAGAACGGGGTAAATGAAGTTAAAGCATAAATGATGGGATAAGAATTCCTCCCCTTGCTCCTTATTGAGCCATGGAGATCAAGAAATAAGTTAAGATGCTTAATGAGTGCTGGCACTGCGACTTAATTTTATTTGGATTCGTATTCAAGAAAATCATTCTCATTTGGAACTGATTGCAATTCTATGATCGAGAGGCAGAATAATTGAGTTACAAAAGAAATATTCATATCAGGCCTCTTTTTTTATTGGAAAATGATTTTTAGCGTGAGCCTAATTGGAGGTAAATTTAATTCTTGGAAGACTTGTTGAGACACTTCAGCTTCGGTTTTAGCCGGAGAGTATTCTCTAACAAAGTTCTTCCCTAATGAATTTAATATCTTGAAGACGATTTCTAACGAAAATTTACTTTAGTTTTTGTTTAAAGTTATTCAATAAGGAGCCCAGAAATCGAGTTGTGCGTCAACTAGGATGTAAATAGATCTGAAATGGAGGAGTAAGAATGCCAAAATTTGCCTTAGAAACTCGAGCGACGGAAATTTTTGTTCCCTCAAGATGAGCGACTTTAGATTAGGAAATAATTAGGTGAGGTTTATTTTGAAAGACTGAATAGATAGCCAATCACCCATAGGCTCCAGCTCGTGACCGAGCACTGGTTTCGTCGTGTTATTCGCTCTCCTCAAGGAAAGAAAAAAACGCTAGAAAGAAAACAGAGACAAATGCAATTCGCGGAGGAATTTGTTTTGAGCGATCGTGCCTGCGCGACAGCCACGGGCACGCAATTGGCCAGTAACGCACCCACTGCGGTTCAAAACATTGACACATGCGGTTTTAACGAAGCTGGTTCCATCAGGCTACCGGGTCCTTGGTCTAGTTAAGCCCACCTTTGTCGCGCCTGTCCGCTCTGAGCGCTGCCCTTCTCCGCCTGCCTCCCCATGTCTGATTGGTCCGCCGTTGGGGTCTAGCTGTTGGTTGCGTTTAGTCTGAGAAACATCATCTATGACTTTACTGCCTTGGGTGACCCTGCCATGGGTTTGAAACTCCTGACGTCATCGCTCTTGGAATCATTGGAACACTTAAGCCTTTTCAAACGCTTCATTACTTTTTTATACTTTATTTGTATTATTTCAATGGCATTATAGTAGGAAACGTCCTAAATGAATTTGTTGAAGAGGTAGTCTTGCCGCCTGTCGCACTATTGAAAACAATAAGAACGGAAGCATGTATTGAAAATGTGGGCAATTGCTTGAAGAAAATAAATTATCAGCCAGAATGAAGGAAGTACAAATTTATAAATTATCATTCAGCCTCATTGTTCATATGAATCTTAAATCATGTGTGTCAATAACCTCTTCTCCACAATCCTTCGGAGTTCAACTTTAGGTTTTGAGTTTTGCTTTACTGTCGTCCTCGAGGGGAAAACGAAGTGATTTCTACTCTGTAAAATCGACTTCGAAAACCTCATTTTCCCATTCCACTTTTTGCGACCACGGCTTCAGCATTAAAAGCCAGCCACCTATAGTCACATACAGGAAAAGGCCAAAAGGGTCGAAAAATTTAGAGATAGAGAGAGAATGTTCCATTTAGTTTTGACAACTAATTTAACTCGAAGAGAATCAATGTGAAAGAATAATTCTGCACCTTATAAAGATAACTGATAACTCTGTTGGCATCACTATATCTTCCTTCGACTTTTTCTATTCTTTAAATAGGCTTTTAAGTGCTGGATGATTTGGGTTCCACGACCTTAACTTAAACCTGCCTTCTTTTAGTAGTTCGTTTGATTTAAAGATTTTTCTGAGGATCTGTGGATCAGAAATTGTGACTTGTAAAGGTAAAGTATTTTATTAAAAGTTTAAGAGCAAAAGCTGTTGGGATAAGGACTTAGGTGATATTGATAATATACAGGGTTATTCAAAAAGAATGAACCGATTTCATGACGCATTTCTTCATTTTTCAAGCATCGTCATGGAATGAGTCAGTGATTATTTGAAAGAGTTTTCTCAGCTTTGAATAGCTGCCACAGGGGCTCTTTAGTCGAGTCTCGTCGTTCCACCGGCAATGTTCAGTTGTTTGTTCACCCTCAAAAGGGCGAGTCTTCAGCAAAAGGCCTTCTGCGTTCTCGAGTTCGCGAAAACAAATTGGGTCGTCACGGTGCAGCGTGCTTTTCGAAGGTGAATCGACATTAATCCGCCCTCTCCTAAAAACATTCGACAGTTTCAAGAGAGTGGGTGGCTGTGTAAAGGAAAAGGTCCAGGATGATCAAGAGTGTCAGCAAAACAAGTGGCGAGAATCTGTGCTGCGTTTGAGGGGAGCCCTTGGAAGTCCACAAATCGAGATAGCCGTGAGCTTGCGATCCCTGAATCCACTATCTGGCGTGTGCTAAGAAGACGTCTACATCTAAAACCATACAGACTACGCTTCGTTCAGGCACTTACCAAAGATGAAAAAAAAAAGATGATGGAATTTTGCCATTCGATGTTGGAGATGATGGAAGACGAAACCTTCATTTCACGTTTAATTTTTAGTGATGAAACGACTTTTCACTTGCAAGGCACAATTAATCGCCACAATGTACGTATTTGGGGAACAGAGCACCCACATGAAACAGTTGAGCAATAAAGAAATTTCCCTAAGGTGAACGTCTTATGTGCTGTGTCTTTGGGTAAGGTTTATGGTCCATTTTTCTTTGAAGTAGACACCGTTACAGTACAAACCTATTTCGATATGCTCCAAAACTGGCTCTTCACTTCACTGCAAGCAGATTCGCATGACTTAATTTTGTAACAAGATAGAGCAACACCACATTGGCACCTGATGGTTCGAACTTTTTTAAATGAAAAAGTGCCCCAGCGATGGATTGGTGGGAGGGGGGCTCAAGACCTTGCTCTTTGTGCTCAGCTTGCGAGATCCCCAGACTTAACCGTGTGTGATAATTTCTTGCGGGGATATGTAAAAGATCGCGTTTATGTTCTACCACTATCCAATAACCTAGATAACCTTAAAAATCGAATAATAAAAGCGATCAACTCAGAGGATCGTGATATGCTGATACGCGTCTGGGAGGAATTCTCTCATTGCATTGATGTTGCCCGTGCTGCAGGTGGTGACCACATTGAACACTTGTAAGACGTGAAATAAAAGTTGATTGTAAGTAGATCACTTTGACTTTGCCCGAGTTAACTATTGCTTATCCTTAATAAAATATTACGTAATGAAATTGGTTGATTCTTTTTGAATAACCCTGTAGTTTAACCCTATAGTTTGCTCTTCTTTACCCAGAAAAAGCGCAGCTCCTAAATTTAATTGAAGGAAAACTTTTTTGATATCGGAGCGGATAACAAATCATATTCAATCGAAAATGATAAGGAATGTGGATTTGGGAGGTTTAGAACTCAAATCGAGAAAAATAATTCGTTGAAGCAAGGATGTTGATTATCTTTGATGATATAGTTGAAAACAAGTCTTAATTTTGTAAGGGTTTGGCAGTCCCTTTTATAATGGGTTTATGAGCAACCCAAATGTATTTCCTATAATCTCATGAAGGAACATAGATTTAGTTCATTATCCCTTTCTCAAAATGGCTTTCGAAGTCTTCGTTATTGGCGTCGACAAATAAGCCGTTTTGATTATAACTATGTTTTAACTAGTTATGTGTTCGTTATGTTATTTTGTGGTTGTAAGGAACTTAAGACAAAAGCTGATTAAACCAAGCGAGCTTACCATATTTGCATTCTTGTGTCTTGACGGACTTATTAAATTCTTTAATCTAGTGTATGTCTACTTTACCCGTATCTGGTATCTGTATATCTGATACTAAGGGGTCCAAGCTGAACGTACACTCATACCCTAAATCCAAGTCGGGATCAGACTTCGACAAGTTCGACTGATTTTAATGGGTAGGGACTGGCCGCGATGACGCTAAATTGAAGGGTTGCCTCTGACCCAAGTTTAACGTTTCAAAAAGTTCGGGCGTTTGGAATTTTTCTCTGTTCGTTCTACACATAGATCCTAGGGACGATGGAGCAGGCCTCCGTTGGATTACTAAATGAAATAATTTTCTATACCACTCATCTGGCCACTGCCACCAAGTTGATAATTCGCAGCCTAATACTAGGCTATATTATAAAAGAAAACAAATCAATAATAACAAGAAAAAAACACTAAACAAACAAAAGAAAAAGAAAAGCCATAAAAAACTTCAAACGCAAGAACAAGAATAAAAATCACGCTTCGGCGTTAGGGAAGCCCCCTTTGGCCCCAGAGTATGCGACCTACACCAAAGATAGAAATAAAATGGAAGAGGTTAGCTTACTCCTAGAAGTCAAAAAGTTACAAGTTTGTATGCACCTGTAGTGTGTGAGAAGTGTAAGCGAGCGGCTTAAAAGCTTCGCTTGATTTATTTTTTTGAGACTCAGGATGGCTGAGTGGATTCGACGCCCGCTAACAGTGGCCCAGCAACGCGGAAAGCTGTTTGCAACTCGTCTACGCTACTTTCATTCTTCATTATTTATTTGCCTCTTTTCCTACTCCCTTTCTATCTACAATGGTGCCCAGACCAGGAAGGGGGATCGTTAGCCCTTGGATATTATTTACAAATGAGTTCTTATTTCTTCAATTTACGCTCTGCTTCTAGGAGGGAGGTTGTGTTGCGTGACGAATAGTGCAAGCGAGCTGCTTAAATGAGTCTTTGAAGAGACTCAGGATGTCCGAGTGGATTCGCCGCTCGCTAACAGTGGTCCAACGACGCGGGAAACTGTTCGCAACTCGCCTCTGCTACTTTCCCTCTTTATTTTTTCTTTATTCCTTTTCCTGCTCCTCTCTCTCTACAGGTGTTTGATGTATTCTTGAAGAAAAATGGGGTCACATGTTCTATATGATCAGAGGAATAAAGAAAAAACAAACTTTGTACGGATTTGTTATGGAACGAAAAGTAGTATATGTAACTATTTAAGTTCCATGGCTTACCACAAGCCATGCAAAGTATCCAATTGTTTAGAACATGGATTTTAACGTCAAAGAAAGGTAGCGAGTTCTATCGTTCCATTTCAAATTGAATTTGATTGAGTGAGGCAGAGAAATCAATTGGAGGAAAAATTCATCTAAGGTGTTGTTTCCTAGAAACCAGGATGATGAAATATCATAAAAATATCTATACCAGATAAGATGTTGAGAAAAGACTTGGAGAAGGAGGTACCTTTCATAATTGTCCACGAAAGATTACGAAGAATGGGGTATCAAATTCACCATGATTAGGTCATACTTTGGAAGAAAGAACCAGTCTTCATCAGAATAGAAAAAGACCTTATCACTCACACAAAATCTGATCAATTTATACAATTGTGTGAGAAGTAATTGTAAGCTAATGTCTAGAATAGGGAAAAAACCTTGATAAAACTTCTAGAGCTTTATCAACCAGGACCTGGTGAAAGGCTACTTGCGTCGACTAAAGTCGAGTTATTTTATTTTTGATATGAAATCAACCTGAATGAGTTACCCGCGATTGATAGATTTTGTCCACGCCTTTTGATAAAATACCACCAAGCTATTTAGATAAACTATAACCATGGAAACCCGATATAATTAGTGGATCTTTGGTATCCCGTATATATAAGGAAGTGAGAGATTGAAGATTTTAAACTTCTTACTATACATACGAGAATAGGGTCCAATAATTTTAAGAATAGATTTGCAGAATGAGGAAACTTTTTATCAAGAGTGTTAGAATTTAGAACTTCTTGATTATCCCCGTCACTTAAAGTTGTTTTTTTTTGTGAATATTAATCTTTACTAAAAATGACAATCTGATTCTTTTTATCTGATTTGGAAACGAATATATTTTGGTCTCTCTTGAGAAGCATTAAAGCATTAATTAGCCGTTTGAGTATTTTCTTGTATTTGTCACTTGCGTTAAATTTAAAATTACCGCAGAGATAAGCGTTGAGAAATTTCCTATTGATATCCAGGTTTTCACGACATTTGCTTAGGGACAGAATATGTTTTGAATTTAATGAATCACCTTTGAAAAAGGAAAACGAGAGTCGATATCTAGGAAAGACCGTTCGGTCAAAAGTAAGTTCCTGAGACGAAAGATTCACGATCTTGTTTCGAGGGGATTACGAGGTGCAACAAATACTCTTCTTAAAGAGGATGTTAAGTTTTTTATTAAGTTAAGATGTTTACATATCAGAAGGACAACACAAGTTTAATATATATATATATATATATATATATATATATATATATATATATATATATATATATATATATATATATATAGTCTGAACCTACAAAATGCTAAACTCCACCAATCCGAAGAATTAACAGCGCATCCCTTATTATTTTTTTCATGTACTTTACCTATTTTATTTATTTTCATTTGTTCACTGTCTATTATAGCTTATTCGTAATGCATTGATTCATTACTATAGAGATGACGATGGCGCAAGCTAAAACTAGTTGTGTCCTCAATATAATTTGCTTCATAATTGTATTTCTCTCATATATCCATGTATCTATCTTTCTCTCTTCCTCTCTCATTCTTCTCCTTTCCCTCCCTCTCTATACTCCACCTCTCCCTCTTCTCCCTCTCACCCCTAACACCTCCTTGCAATCTCCATATCTCTCCATTTCTCCTTCTCCTCTTCTTTCCTTCTTTCTCTTTTCCTTTCTTATCCACTCCTCCCTCTCCTCTCTCTCTCTCTCTCTCTCCAGTCTTAGTTTTGTTGTTCCTCTCAAACACACACATGCATACTCTATCTTACCCTCTCACACCCTCTCATACACACACACACTCTCTCTCACTCTCTCCAATCTAACCTACTCTCACCGTCTCACGCTCTCTCACACCCTCTCACCCATTCTATCTCCCTTTCCCTTTTTATCTCGCCAAAGACTGGACTAGGAGAAACTTTAAAGTAACATGCTCCATGTGTGTGTTTGTGTGTTCGTATATTAATGCACGGTAGGTAGCAGCATTTACACAAGGAAATATGAAAAGAATTACGAAGAGAGAGGGTGGCAGATGAGATGCCCAACAATAACCCAAAGGAACTTAAACTTACCGATGGCTTCTTCATAAACTTCCGGCTTTTAGTCTTCTTCCGCTTTTAAATTTTGCCAAGTAGTCCTAGAGACTTAATGTCCCTGAAGAAGCCATATCCAGCAATGTGAATCGAAGTCGTTTTTCTCTGCTTTTCACCTCCGTTATTCGACAGATTTAACTTCCAATGCACCCACTCGTTTTCTTTTAAACTCGGAAAGATGTTTCTAATTTTAGGCAGCTTTATGGCATATCGAGAGAAATTTCTGATGAGGGACAAGCGTTTTCACCTGTTGGATAAATTTTAGGATACCTTTCTTTTATTTCAAATAGCTTGCCATGCATATCTTAGAGATGTGTATCACGAAACTCCTGTGTTTGATCTGAAGTTTAGCTACGGCATGAAAGTTTCAGCAATAAGCATCAAACGCCTGCCTCCCTTTATTCATTCTGCTAATTCTTAGTGTTATAACAAGCGTTATCTTCCAATTAAGTCACTGTAAAAGAACAAACTCTGACCTCCTCACGTTATTTGGAGATCACGCGCAAAAGTATCCCGTCATAGAAAATGTCACTTCCCGTTCGGGAACATTCGAGAAGTTTGACTCCTGAGCGTATTGGGGAAATATCCCCCAATCCTGCGAAATTGTCCCTCCCCCCTCCCCCCCAGGGGACGAGGCAAAAAAGAGCCTCGCTGTCAAATGATGAATCGACTCCGCCTTCGGATTAAGATGTCTGGAGTTTGCGACTCCTTTCTCCAAATTTCCCCTTCTCCTTCAGAATCGCCCATACAAATACTCGGGTTTGAATGGAGAACGTGGAGTCCCACACGCACCTCACGGTCTTCCTCATCATCTCGGATCAAAGTCGGGTGAGCGTTCATCAGACAGCAAGAGTTTCTCTGCTGTAATTCTACTCCAGTCATTTGGTAGCTTCTCTAATCGGTAAGCAAGAAAAATTTGCGCAACAGTCTTCCTTCGTTTAATCGATCTGAAAAAGATCTCCATAGATTACCTTTGAGGAAAAGAAATTTCCTCCTCCAGTGGAATTACGAGTACTCCCACATTTTCCCGTCGAACGTTATCCTTGAAGACTGGATATCTATATCGCTATTCCTCGCAAGGTTGGGTCCGATCGTGCCCCACTTGCCTTATTCCAGGAATGACCTTCCTCGAAGTCACCGACCCGCAAGATTGAAACCCCTCAATTATTTGTATTGTCAAGTTCCCCCCTTTTTATCTGAGCCTAGTAACGCTAATCAATTAATTCTATTTGAGAATCCCTCCTCATAATAATTATCTAGAGACTATTCCAATTTAAATAATTTCCTTTTGCCATTTTTAATTTTTATTTTGATGTTTGTAAATAAAATTATATTTTTGTTAATTCATCTTTAACTAACCTTCAACGATACTCTCGGCTAACCCACGTAAATCTCGCCAACCATTTATGCACTCTGTTTGATTATTAAGGATTTGAAACACAACGCATCAATTTTGACCTCCTCTCTAAGTTTTAATGGCTAACAAATTACAGCATTATAAAAAAGGGGAAATTTTTTTGCTTGTCAACAGGTATATATATATATATATATATATATATATATATATATATATATATATATATATATATATATATATATATATATATATATGCCTCAATGCGGATAGTGAATGCCATGAAATGTATAAAACAAGTGTTATCGGCTCATACATTCGCTGAGCATATAAATGCTGCTCTACGTGGGAACCTTTCTAACAAGAAATCTCACGCGTAAAACAAACGCTCGTTAACAACGGTTTCTCAACCAGCATGATTGAAAAACAACTCCAATCATTTTTAAATAATCCTTTCAAAGATACGGATAAAACGAAAAGTTCAGGCAGTAAACAACATTAAACTGTATCACAAAACCACATGTCAACGGCCTATAAAATATATGAAAAAATCATCAAGGAGATTATTAACCGTAACATCAAGGTTAAAAATCAAATGGACAAAATCCCAATTATTATATACTATAAAACGACAAAAGCCATCAATATCCTCATGAAAAACAACAGCTGCCAAAACTTCTCGAATCTAAAGTCAACTAGCATAGTTTACGAGTTCATCTGCCCCAATAAAGACTTCAAGTTTTATATTAACTCAAAATATATTGGCATGACAACTACCACACTTTCTAGATATTTAAACATACATCTGCAAAGCGAAGGGCCTAAAATAATATGGAGAGCGTGCACAACACCATCCTAATATACGAAGAAAAGCCGGTCATCAATAGTCAAGCGGTTAACTGGAATCGAACATTAAAGTTGTTTTAAAATTCCACTCACAAGATTGGCTCGTTTCCTTTAATTTATCGCCCAAGCCAGGCGGAATAAATATCCCCTGAAAACCGTACGAAACGGATCTCTTCTCAAGCACTCCGAAGAAGTTTATCACCAACAAAGTCGGGGAAGGAAAAAGAGGCCACCCAAAAACGTGAACTTGCCGCACTTTTTCGCCACAGGGACTCCAAAAATCGAACATAATTTACGGAGCAATACATAGCCGACCCATGTCTGGCTAATCCCCCCCTCCCCGCGGCCCCCTTATCGGGGCAAGGGAACGGAAATGAACAGAACTGCCATTCATCTAGTCTCTCTCCAACTATGTCAGTCTACTTTGATAGACATAATTAGAGACGTAAAGGAAAGCAGCTTTGAAGATTAGCCCACTTCTGAACTCTACGAAAGAGACCACCCGGTTACGAGGCGATGCTGAAAGCTTTGGAAAAGAGTTTGCTCTAATCTCTAAAGGTAGTTTTCGGCGAGGACCACAGGGGGACATGCAACCGTCCCTGTGTAAGTTGGAAGCAGCATCGATAACCAAACCCCAGACGAGGTGGCACCTCAGGGCGGTGGTAATTGACTCTATCACCACCCATCATTAAGTCCGACATTTTTCACCCGTCTGAAGGGTCTCCCCGGGTTCACACCCCATCATTCATCCATTCCTTTCGGCAGTTCATGTTCATGGAAACTTGCTTGCAACGAGGAGGGGACAGTACTCAAAACCCTTTCAAAAAGAAGAATCGGACCCTACAGTAAGGTAAACACAGCGAAAAACATCCAGAACCCACTTGAAGTAGACAGCAACACAGCCGCAATGGACGACCGAGTGAGGGCGCAGCCAAGAAACTCAGAAAAATAGGACTAGCCCCCCGGACGCCACCTGACGTCCAAACAAAGAGATCAGTAATATGCCGGCGTCTTGACCCATGGGTAGGCAAACATGCAGCCCAAGAGATAAAAGAGAACTAGAAAGAGAGCATGAATGGCAAAATTCGAAGACGTAATAAAATTTAAGGACCAGAATAATAGTGACAATAAGGAATAGAGTAATAGTAAAATTGACAGTGAAAACAAGTGATACAATTAGATTAAAATTAAAGCTAACAAATAAAATTTAAACAAGCGAGAGGTCGTAAATCATAAATAAAAAAGACTAGTATTAAAGTAAATATAAAGCCCCATTAGTGAGTACAAATTAAATTGTAAAACTTTGTAAATTAACAAAAAGCTGAGCTCCTGCGTATTCTTGCTCCAGGAGGACCCACTTTATGTATCTTTGCCTCTGACTGAATTCTTCCCCTTCCTCTCAGCTATAATTTTTATTTTCAACACTGTAACTATAATATTTTTAATTTTTTTGCATTGTATGAATTATTTTATATTAATGTAAACCTTCTTGTACTCTCTCCTACAAATATATCATTTTTTTCATTCAGGCCTATTTTGACTCCACACATTTCATCGGTAAAGGAGGATAGAATACATAAAGACGCTCGGAAGATAATCGAATAAGATCGAAATCTCAGCAATTCAGTTTGTTTTTTAACAAACAAATTAATTTAAAAGAGAGATAAATACAAGACAAGTGATCTATATCTACAAGATGGAATAAAAAAGACAGTTAGAAGAATAGAAAGTTGCCAAAGGAAATGGACTAAGGCGAAATATACCATGGTTTTCAACAAAATTTGCATATATATGGATATATATATATATATATATATATATATATATATATATATATATATATATATATATATATATATATATATATATATACATATATAAATTAAAGCTAGACCTAGTATTCGGAACATATATAATTTTGAACGTTTCGAACATTAGCTATGTTCATCTTCAGCATATAATGGAGTAAAACAATATGAAAACAAGCAAGCTTAGAATCGATATAGGTATATCGATTAATGACTGACAATAAGTTTAAAGTTTGTTGTATTTGAAAGAAAATAATGAGACGATGTAATAATGAATAAATTTAGAGTTTACTAATGTTTCGAGAAAACACTAAAAAAAATTACCGAGAAGACAATGCAAAATTACCAAGAAAAACACAAAAATTAAAAAACAAACAGAAAACAGAGAAAAAAATCAAAATTCAAAATGAAATAAATAAATGAACACTTACAAACTTGAGAGAAGGACAGGAATAGAATGATTTAAAAGGTGGAAAATTTGAACTGAGCTAAACATGGTATTTGTTTCAAATAACTGAAATATGGTTAACCAACTAATAGAACATTATAATTATCGGGTCATTGAGTTAGTTGTTATTACATTTTAACTAAAAATGAATTATAAAACAAACTAAAATTAAGATATTTCAATTAATACATCTACAGTAATGTGGACGACTGACTGGAATTTAATTAATTCTGGATAAAGCATTTGAATAAATCCTCATGTTCAATTGTAGCGTAGTAAAATTATGTAACGAGTTTGGCAACTCGCACACATAAATTGGTATACAAGTGAGGACCTGAGTAGCAAGGGTAGTTTCTTCTTATGAGACAAGTAGGTTTTAGGAGAGATAGTATTAATTGGTATACAGTATAATTTGATTTGTGGATAAACTTTAGATAATAATTGTTGTAAGTCTAAGATGAGTTTGTTGGTCAGCAAGCCTATGTAGGGTATTTTTTAGATAGATTTTCTGTTTTGATACATTATTTGATGAGAGGAATCCAGTGTATTTTATTTTGGAAACTTTTAATCAATTTGTCGAGTAATGATGCTGGAAATAAATTAAATTTACAAAGTTTTTGAGATAAAACATCTTTTTAGGAAAATTGTTCCAGTTAGAGCATATTCTGAAAGCATGGTTTATTCTACAGTTTACAGATGATATTTTGAAGCAGTTTGGTAAATTCAAAAAATAATTAGTGCCAAACAGAGTGGATATGGGTTTTCTATATACTGAAGTGGAAATTTTGTTTCTTGACCGGGTAATCTTAATGTCCAAAAATGAAAGAGAGTTATTAGTTACATGCTCCAGGTAAATTTGATGTTATGATGCTGGGAATTGATGTATTTTTGTAACTGGGAGGCATGATTTTTATTTTTAAAGAGAACGAAGCAATCTCATTGTATCTTTTATAGAGTATAGTTTAGAACTGAGGTGGACAATTGGACAGCCATAACTGTTCTAGTTTACAGAGAAAGGCATTTGCAAACGATGGACCCAGAGGTGAGCCTATTGGCATCCCATACCCTTTGTTTATAAAAACTATTGTTAAATATAAATATTGTGTCTTCAAAGGCGAATTTAATAAGCATAGAAAAATCAGGTTTATTGAAACCAAGATCTGTGAAATTGGTGTTACAAAGTGAATCATATATTATATTACAGGTTTCAAGAGCAGGGATAATAAACTCATTTTTAGTAATATGCTCTATTATTGATATCAAAGATTTACAAAGATTATAAGTAGGTGTACGAATTGCCGAAAGGATCGGGGGAATTGGAAATCCGGCCAAAGATTCTTCTAAACTTTTTAAAAATGATCGTGATACATTTCAATGTGTCATCAGGATAGAGCAAATATTAACAGATTTCTTCGTAAGCTTAAATCTAAAGAATTGTCTGAAGAATATTAACATAGAATTTTCATTTCAGGTTCGATTCCTAGTGTACTCTATGGCCTCCTCAAAATCCATAAAGCCGTATTACCAATTCGGCCGATCCTTTCGGCAATTCGTACACCTACTCATAATGTGAGAAAGGTGGTGGGAATTGCTTGGAAGCTAAAAATGACTACGCTCGCGAGGAAAAAGAATATCTCTTAGCCACAGTATCCTGGGTTGTCAATAAGGAGGTTGGCAATAGTTTGAAGTGCGTGGAAAGGTCACTACTCACCGAGCCTTTGCAAGAAGCGGACTACGACTTTCAGCAGGATGGTGCACAGCCCTCACGGCTTAGGCCGTGCAAGAGTGGTTAGCTCAAAAACGAAAGTTTAGTCGAAGGAAATTTGTCCACTACAGTCTTCCTTCCTACCTCAATAGCCTCGACTAAAGCATGGAGATACGTGTCGAGGGCAAGACCGGTAGGGTCCGCTACAGCAAGATGGATGAGGTAATGTCCTCCATCAACCATATGTGGGTCAGCATGTTGATGGATTTCGTTCACAACTTGTTTTGTGGCCTTCGAGTCTCGCATAAGGCGCATACTTGCCACTAAGGGCGGCAATGTTGATTAATATAATAATATAAACACATATTTATATTTTAAATCAATAAAAATATCTTTAACTGCATGAAAACTATCATTGTTTCCTTTGTAGAGAGCGTCGTAACGAGTGTAACAGGAACTTGTTGAGAATATGTATGTGGCCAATCGTTGAGAAGCCTTTAGTGACACCAGCTTGTCTTCTCGGAGGTTAGTCATCTAGCCGGCTGTACAGTTTATTAGTAATCACTCTTGTGAAGAGTTTATATACACACGAGAGAAGTCTTATTGTTCTGTATTTTGCGAACTCTCTTTGATCCCTTTTTTTTTGTAAACGATTATTATAGGTTTGTGCCAGTCACCCGGAATACTGCGTGTTTTAGATATTCTGTGATGAGGCAAGATAATTTATTTGTTCTCAATGACATCTCAGGAGCCTTTCAGAAACTCTAAAGTGATGTAGACCTGCCCTGATACTTTGTTGCTCTACATTTGTATGATTGTAATTTGAAATTCTAATTTGAGAACAGCAGTACTTATTGGTGTTTGTTGGTTGGTTGTGGCTTGAGATGGCGTGGTTTATTGAGCACAACTTTTATAGTACTCCATAGTAACTTTAACCATTTTTTCTCGATTGTGCATTATTGTATTATCTTCCTCTTTGAAAGCTACTATGTGAGATTTTCCCTTTTGAATTCTGGTTTTAGCCATTTTATAGCTGTTTTTATAGTCTTTTTAACCCCCTTTTTCCCCCTTTCACCCGCAGTACTAGCTATAGCGAGAGGAGTAGGGTTTCTTCAGGAAAGGGTGGGAACGAAGAGGCTCCCAAAGAGAAAATGGTAGTCCTAAACTCCCCTATCACTCCTCACAATGAACAAACTTAAATATAACTTCACATGGGGTATTTCATGATCAGTTGATGGGTTCCCCTTGCACGATTTGTTTGTTGCGAAGTTTTTTTCCCTTTGTCATACTCGTAGCTGCCCCTGGGCAGCTACACCTCTGTGATAAACACGCAACTCTAATAATCATTCACTGGATAAAGCGTTTTTTCCTCTCCATTACTGAAGGTTTCGGGGATTTCCTCTTTACTCCTCTTTGTATAATTGCCTCCAGATGACTTTATTTGTGGTGGGTCTCCTTTGCCTTCTCAGAGGCCTGCTAAGAACACAGCAAAAGAGAAGGCACGCCACATCGCTGCCTACTACTCACATTGGGATGAGATGAAAAACTATGACCTTTTATAGATGTAAAAGCAGGCGGCGTCCTATGGGACTTGCTGCAACACATTGTTGATAAGGAGTTTGTCAGTTTAATGGGAGCGAGCATGCACGCTCTCATATTTTCACAATGTAGGTCAACATGCCCGCTCCAATGACATTTGTGACGGGCTATTGGCCTTATGAGTCCCCAGTCGGAATACACGACACTTTGGGGGGATAGAACACCAGTTGGAGGCCATTCCCCTGTTCGATTGGATCCAGAAGGTAATCCACAACAGATTGAATCACTTTCCTTGTGGACAAACCTGGGCACGGTGCCAGACACCGAACCTGAGTTCGAATCTCTTCGAGGTTTTCCTCAAGCGGCACGGGCTACCGAAAACTCAGGAGGACAGGCGGGACTCCCTACACCATCTGGTGTCTCTCTGATGAACAAGATCTCTATTTCGGAGGAGGATGTTGCTCAGGATCAACCGTCCGAACTTGAAATCCTGGAATGGAGAGAAACGGGTTCATTCCCTGCCTTCCGCTGTAAAATAAAGAAAGGAAAGAAGAAACCAAACAAGAATAAGGGTTAATTAACCTTCGGATGCCATATGTGATTGATGTGTTTGCTGCCGTTTTGGCAATTAACCAAGCCAAGGCTGGCACCTCCAGCGCAGAGGCATCCTCGGGCTGGAGAGCCCAGACAAAGACTAAAGTTGCAAGTGTAGTGACTGGAGCAGTTATTACTTGTATGCCTTCATTTTTATCGTCTAGCTTCAAGCTCTTTTTAATTATTCGCTCCTCTGACGGGAGCGTTTGATCGTGACACGCTCCATTAGCCGTTTTGTACTGGTTGTTATCACTACTGTGTAAAAAAATACGTGAGAGTGTTCAGAGGTGTTATTACTACCACTATTTTTGTACTACGAAGCGCTTATGTAGATGTACACATGCTAGTTTAGCATAAGTATATGCAGATTGCTCCAAGACCGTATACGATAAGTCCTTATCGTGTATTGCATAGTGTGTAAAATTTGAAGATGAACCCTGCTATCTCAAATCAACTTGGTGCATATATACAGAAGAAAAAGATACAAGCCTAGCAGTACCTGAAAGAAGAAGACTTATAGGGTGACTTCAACCTCCCCCTATAAGTACACAAAGGCGAAAGTTACTTTAACGCCTTGTATGGCCAGCAGCCCCCTTAGTTCTTCCTCTTGGAAGCACACGGTCATTCATTTGAGGCTCTTCTCATCAAAAAGAGTCCGGTATCTCCTCCAAGCTCGGCCTGGAGAGTATATTTTTTCCATTCAGTGACAGTGCAGTTTCACCTGGATAGGAGATATATGGTTATTTAGGCGTACATTTAATCGTTAGCAAACTTCGTCACGGGGATTTCCGCTACGCCTTGGTACGGTTCCTAAGGCTCTTTCTCCTGCTCGGAGATTTGAATGCTAGGTACTCCCTCTGGAGTGACTACACGATCCTTTCCATGGTATGGGTCCTTGCCAACTTGATAAACGAGCCGGAGTTAGGTGTCCTAAATTTAGAAAAATTTACGAATCACTGCTCGAGAACAGCCTCATTTTCCTGTCTCAATCTGTTTTTGTGATATCCACATGCAGTATCAATTCTCTTGCTAGTGTCACTTTAAAATCCTCTTCGTTTGTGGTTGCAGCGGGAACAGTGCTCCGCATTTAAGGAAATACTGATTCATCAAGTCTGAGTGATCTTCGTGCGTGTTTCCTGTCCTGTTATCGAGACGATGGGGTCGCTAACGCATGTAACATTTACCCGGGACGGCTTCACGTGTTGCATGACGAAGAGTGCAAGCAAGCTGCTTAAAAGCTCCACTTGAATGAGTATTTTTTTGCTCCTTTCCTATTCCCATGTGCATCCACACCTAATTTGCAATTTGGGGGAGTTAATAATCTTTCTTAGCTTACTAACCAATGCTGATCTAAGAGCAGAAACAATTTTTATACTTTTCAACTCCACACAAAAGATAAATTCGATAAATGTATAATCTCACCCCACGCCCCTTCTCTAACCCTAATAAAATCTTACGCGAATAATAATAATATTATGATAGCATTTAAATATGACAATACACTAAAAAAACGTAAGCAGATTCCATTCAATAAATCACGTTTCTTGAGTGTACCCAATCCCTTGTAAAGATTAAGAGAAATAGTGAAAAGGTAACTTTAGTCATTTTACTAAAAGAGTTAAAGAAAATAGCGTTAAGATAAGGAAAGATTCGCTCTCTTCCAGTGGTTTCATTCAGATGAAAAACATGTTAATAATGTAAAAGCGTTTACAGGTATAATAATTACATTAAAAGACGTAATGTACAGTGTATTCTAATTGGTGTTGTGGAAATTTATAATATGTCACAATGACAATACAACTTTAATAAATAGACGCCTCCTCAATACACAAATTGCCAAAACCAGGACTTAATTAAGTCCAGGTTTATATAAACTTGATGTTTTTAAAAAATTATATTCACAATGTACTGTCGAAACTTTTAATTTGAGACTAAATATTTTTATTAATCTTAATAAACAATTTAATTTTATTTTGTGTGCATCTATGTAGCCTTATGTTTTTGTCTGTATTTATTTCCATTTGAGTCAAGTCTTTACAACATTTGTACTTATTCTAACTTGGTTTTTAGATCCTGACCTCTGAGGTTAATCTCTCGTTAAGTTTTTCTCCTTCCCTAATTGCTTCGGCGGTATTTTAATCCTCTTGTCAACCTTTAGTCTTTTGAATTTACCTGATTTAATGATCTTAGTTTGTATTTATCTTCGCTCCTCCTAAGGTTTCCATTTCATAATAACTCATTTTGTTGATTGGTTTTTTGCTTTTTTTGTGGGCGTTCCCTCTCCTCTGCATCATCCTTATAAATAATACAATTTTTAATACTTCTGTTATTCCTTGATAAAGAACTCGAAATAAAGTTCAAAAGTACTTGGAATCCTCGTATTATTGGTCTTTGTTGCATGTATTGCTTATTCACGCGATACTTTAAGAGTTTTCCACACACACACACACATATATATATATATATATATATATATATATATATATATATATATATATATATATATATATATATATATATATATATATGAATCCATTAAACCACATTGAAATAGAAAACGGAATAATTTTTCCTTGCGTAGCGTAGTGTACTAAAGGCATACTTTTAACTGTGATCAAAGCGGTGCTCGCTGCCTCAGTGTGCCTGGTTCGAATCGCTTCCCTGCACGGATTTTTTTCGAAAAAAGGTAATAAAAATATTAATGCAAGGAAAAATTATTCCGTTTTTTCTTTCAATGTGGTTTAATGGATTCATTTTCATCATTCTTTCGTGCTACTTTGAGATATATATATATATATATATATATATATATATATATATATATATATATATATATATATATATATATATATATATATTCTAAATCTTTCATGAACACGAAATAAAAACAGGATAATTTTTCTTCAGAAATGTTTTTTCCTATTTCGCAAAACTTCCGTACAGTAGTGGGATTCGAACCGTGCACACCGAGGATGCGAGAAACGGCTTTAATCTCAATTGAACCGTCCCCTAGACCACTCGGCTACTCGGAAGGCAAAAAGTATCCGACTAAACAAGTTTTTAAGTACACTTCGCAAGGTCCATTGGGAGTATAAAAGAAAAAGAAATTAATAGGGAATTCAAAGGAGAAAGGAGAGTTGAGGTAAACACGCGGCGAATATACATTTATAAATCTTTCATGAGCTCGAGTAAATGATGAAATGAATCCAGCAAACCGTAAGAAACAGAAAAACAGGATAACATTTCTTTGGAAATGTTATTTCCTAATTCGCATAAATTGCGTACAGGGGTGGGACCCGAGCCGTACACAGTGAAGCAGCAAGCAAACGCTTTGATCTCAATTAAACCGCCCCTTAGACCCCTCGGCTATGCGCAATACAAAAATCTTACAAATAAACAAGCTTTTAAGGCACGCTTCGCATGCTTGATCAAGATTGAGAAATATAGAGGATTAATTGTTTGCTAAAAAATTTACTAAACTCTAAATTTATTCATTATTACATTGTCGCATTATTTTCTCTCAAATTCAAAAAATTTTAACTTATTATCAGTCATGAATATATATATATATATCTTTTTATGTATTTTAAGCTTGCTTGTTTTCATAATGTTTTACCCCATTATATATGGACAACTGCCCCCGGAGGTGAGATATAAGGTTCATGGAGGCACATTTGTGGAAGTTCCAAAACTATCAACTCAGACGAGATTAAGTAAAAAAAACAAACGATAAACGTTAATTACCTGGCAGGTACGGAGATTTAAATATCTGCAGACAGGGAGTAGGAAAGATAATGGCTAGGAGGGTAGTAGGTGAATAGGAAACTACCTGAATGAATAGAAACTGCATTTGCATGTGAGAAGTCCTTGCACCTCCTGGTAGATTAACTTAAATGACCGATACTTTGAGTGTATCAATAAATTGCGTGATAGCCATGCAACCACCATATGGTGAATTACACTACGTGTGTTTGAGAAATCATCGCTATTCTAGTGAATAAAGCATTGGATTTTTATGCTTAAATCACAGGTTCAGATAACTTTGGTCATGTAGGTCATCTCACAAATATCCAACCGCAGCGCCACTGTCTCTTACGTCGTGGATTTTTCCAGAAAGGCTTGTATCAGAACCAGAAGGTTCTCATTTCCCTGTTTTTCCTAAGAGTTTAAAGCTATCTTTCAATGTTATTCAGGTCTATACGGGCTTGGAATTTGAGAGATTTGATACTTTTATATTCCAAAACAGATTATTACCATGAGTCACTTTTCTGCTGGCGCTTGGGTGTATCAAACACAGGACTAGCACTCTGATAGCCCAAGGGGTTGTCAGCGAATGTCCAGATTGTCCAGATTGAAAAGGGGAGGGGTGACGTATTTAAGTAGCTAACTTTATCTCGGTTCCTTATAGGATAGGGAGAGGAATCAGTTTGAGTGAAAAGGTCATAGTCAGAATATTCTGAAGAAGAGAATAAACGGGGTGTTCTGTACCTGGAAGGACCAGAACTTTAATAACATCCCCAAACGTCACAATTAAAGCAGATCTCCTTCGAACATTGAGGCCAAGAGGACACGTAAATTCTCCAAATATCAGATACAGCAGGGTTGCGTATGCTCCATCTAACCTTAGTTGCCGGTCTCAATGGAACAAATTCGGGTTTAATTCAATTATAACGATTTCCTCGAATTGATTTAAAATCTATGAGAGGAATTTGGGTTACGCGGACATCAACTATAACGTGATATTTTGGTTTTTCTCTGTATTTAATAACCAAAGCATAATCCAACATTGAAATCCTGAGCAAAAAATGTTTTAAATAAGATTTGTAAAAAAGCTATAATTATTGTTGATAATAATGTTTGAAGGGAACAGAGGAAAAACAGAGTATTCGGAGCGCCAACAACTGGTAGGCGTAGTGAATCTCCCAAACTTGCGTTGTTTTGTAGCGTACCGTTGTCCCGTTTAGCGTGATAAGCCGACTTGTCCGAAAAACACCATTCTCATTAATTTCTAAACGGCGAGATGTCGATGATTACAAGATAATTGAAAACCTGTTCTTTTTGGCGTTAAATGAAAGGTTCTATCTTTTCATCTATGTTCCCTGAACGCAAAAGGTACGATTTAACAGCCTGCTTTCCTCTAACCTACCTTAAGTTTATTTCAATGCAGTTAGTGTTAGAAATAATTTTCTCACATGAGAAGTCCACCAATAACCACGTAAAAATTGGTTTTTAAATAGTTTGTTATATTAGTTGTTTAGAGGTAAATATTCATATTTTCAAAGTTCTTTACCTTTCAAAAGCAAGTAATGGAAAGCTTAAATTTATTGGAAGCTGAAATTCGTCCATAATATTTAATAAAGTTGGAAAAGAAAATAAGTACATCATTGAAGGGTGTTTATATTGTGTATAAGGAATCCTAGAGTTAATGCAGAATATCTGAATAACAAGTGACTAAAATTAAAAATATAGTTTGGGTGAAAAGGAAAATCATCCAAAGGACTATGGGCAGAAACCATGCTATTTCCTCTTTTCAGAAAAGATTATAAATATTAAGATTTCTTATGCCGGGTGCAGCCACCGAATTTACCAGATTCTATTTTATGCCAAGTAAAGAGCAAAAAAAACAACTAAAAAGAAAACACAAACATTAAAATCAGATACAACATTAAATAAATATCTACAAATCAAGCACAGGTGTAAAATGAATGCTTATCTTACTATTACGACTGAGCGTGCATCTCCTAAAATGAAGAAATTAATACTATGAAGGAGATCCGCCTCCTCCAATAATAAATCACATCACAGCCCCGTGTGTTAGAGTTCGAATCAAAGAGTCAGGAGAGGTGGTAACGAACCAGCCCATGATGGTCAGGGAAGAGATGTCGCTTACGAAGCTTCCCCACCCTAGAAAATTCAAATAATAGGTGTGTAACAATTTCAGTGGCAAAATAATCTTCAAAGATAGGTTGCTTATGGACGCAAGTAAAAACTAAGTTGGTACCACCGAGGCTTTGAAGGATAGGTGTAAGGGAACAGTTGCCGCACAGTGATACGACCCTTCTGATTCTCATGCGCTGTCTCACATCTTCTTTGCAATGCAGTCCGTAGGCTGCATAGATCATACTATGGAGTCAATATGAGGAAGAACAAAACGCAGGTTTGCCTGCTTTTGTATGTGCTGACAGCCTGGGCTAGTTATCAGTATGTTCGTTCTCGGCAACAACTACCTGTCGAGAAAGAAGCAGAAAATAATCTCGACATCCGTTCGATAGTTCGATATGCAGTAGCCACAGCCCTATGGATGTAGTTTACGAGGAGTGGGGGAGGGGGGAGGCCTTAATGCCTCAAGAGCACTCAGTGCCCTCTATGAGTGGCTCTCAATTACAAAGTGGCTTCCAAGTAATATACCGCCCGTAGCGATCGTTATATTACAACCAAATAGAGCACCCAAATAGCGATCTTCCAACGAACTCAAACAGGGCGTTTGTAGTGTCGGATACTGCGTGAAAATTATTTATTTCTTCAGACTATGAGACATATGTGTACACTGATATAGACCCTCTCTGCTTCAAAAATTATGGACGCAGTATTTTTAGTGTTGTAGGAGATTTGGGGCGGAGGCGTCGTGACAAATATTAATAGGTGTTATCTTAACGACGGTAGCCTTGGCAGAACTATGATGGTCTTGCTTCCGAGAGTTAAGATCCAAACCTCGAAATACTCTTCTCATCCCGATCCACAAAAGTTTAGGGTATGATTGGCGTTTTTACATGCAAAGACACCCTCTGAATCAACTGCAGACGACGTAAGAGCATTAACCTAAGTTTGAGGTGATAACCTCGCGCTTGCAAGTGCAAGATGCACCATAGACAGCATAAACTGAGTGGCATCTTCTTCGGATCCACAAGGAGGATCTCTATTAGGGCGTGTGCAAGGTTCAATTCAAAGATCTGGGATGGAGGTGATAGATCGAATATACGACTACCTTCCCCAATATATGCTTGGATGCTGAAAAACTAACCTCAAATCACGGTCACATTTGAATCGAATAACGGAGTTATTCGTGAGGAGGATATACCTATGATCACCCCACCCCAGTTGCTGAACACTACATAAAGTAGAATGAATATGGCGCATGTTTGAGAGACGATAAAGATGCGAATATGTCACTCCAATGTAAATCATCAATCCAATAACAGACTCAGGAATCGGCGCAATTTAACACTTTTAGACTTATCCAATTTAGAAACAGATTAGGGCTTGGATGATTCACGTGGAGGCGGCAAAATTGCAACACATTGATTTTGATCAAAAACTCAAAAATAGCAGAAACCATTGCGTCTCGGTATAGGTTCCAACCCGAAATAGTCAACACATAATGGTAGGCACATGAGACACGCAACAATAGATCAAAAAGTCATTTACGTAGACCGTCGTAACACGATCTACCGGCAGCATCGATATGTTAACGTTGATGCCCAGGTCAAAGAGACTGACGCTGAGGAAACTTCCCTGCAGGTTTCCCTACTCTCGTCTTTCAAGCTCGGAGATAGGCACACCCTCATTAATCGCAATTGAAAATTACGTAAGAACGAAGGCAGAAAAAATAGAGACGTTTCCTTGACCTCATATAATGTAGCACTTTCATGGTATCGTATCGCCAAAAGGTATCATAGGCCTTCTTCAGATCGAAAATTTAATAGCAAAATACTGTTTACGAATGATAGCCTTGCAGATACTCGTATGAAAAGCATGTGACGTTGATTTGAACTTTTTCAACCCACACTGTGAATAAAACAGGTTAACCGCGATGTCTGGGAAATAAGTTACTCTAACTTATACCATTTTTTCAAAAACTTGCACATGTAAGACCTTGGAGATATAACTTGCACATGCAAGACCTTGGTGAAATTTGGCGTAAGCAAGAAGAGGGGAAGTGATCACTCATAGGCAGAAGAAAATCAAGTACGGTAGCGATTCTCCGGGAATCTGGAAAGACGCTCTCCGGCAAGATGCTGCCAAGCAAAGCTAAAAAAAGGCTAACCCTCGCTCACTTTGGTGTCAAAGCATGGTGTACGGAATATCGTCTAGATCAGGGGTGATATCCGCGCGAAGAAACGAGAGCCGAACGCAAGTCACTCAACAAAACCTGTTACTTAATGGTTTTCCGTCTCCAGAGGTGAAAGTTGAGCGGCGTCCTTCTGTGACCGAGGTACGTGCTTGAAATGCTGATGGAGCAGCATCTCGGTTGAAAAATGTGGAAATAATGGTCGCCAAAGGATTGCGCCTTGGGCCCTGGGTCTAAGGTTGTGGTTCTCTCTCCTTAGTAACGGGAGGCTAGTCTTGTGATACTTTACCTCGAATCATTTTGACACTCCCATATTTATGAAAAAAGGCAACATAACATTGATGGAATGCATTTGCACTCTCTCCATAAAGAGCAGCGAACGCGATTCGAAGCGAAATAGAATTAGTACGTTGACCATCGAAATTCACTCAGAAAGAATCATACAGAATGAACCAGTGATACTTATAGGCATATCACTACTCTCTGAGGTCTCTATCACACTCACTCGACCAGCAAATAAGAGGATGGCATGAAAAATGGACAAACGTTCGATGAATAGATATCACTCACGGGGCGATGAGGTTGCCGGAGAATTATTTTGCTATCTTTTCAACCAACCTAAATTCTTCGACTGAGATGGAAAAATAAGACAGTTTATTAATTAAATTCGACTGATACTTGTTTCCATCTATGACCACTAAAGAATAACTTCCATTGTGGGAATTTCTTAACCAATCAGTGTTTATATTTTCGTTTAACTTTTCGAGAAAGTATAATAATTTTTGTGTTTACTCTTGATTTCCTTTCTATTTGGTTTCTTTATCTGCAGTTCAATTATTGGTTAATCTTTAATTCCTGCCAACAATTCACATTATTATCTAATTACATTTTAGGATCGTGTCAAAAATAGAGAACTCAAACTTGGCGGGGTGTCATTTTTACACTAAAATATTTTGGGTCGTTATTCTTGAAATGTTAAAATTGGGTTTGCTATTCATGAAGTGAAAATACTTTATGAAATTTTTAAAGCTCCATACTTTAGGATTAGGTTAGGTTAGGTTAGCTCATATTCACTATCGTGACCAAGAAAAAATCGAAGTCGGAGCCCTCGAAGTCAAGTTTGGATATTTGGCCTAGTATATACTAGTTACCCACCAGTAGTTAGGTATATTTTACACAAAGGCCAAGGGACACATTTGCCAATAATTAAATTGCCAGCACAAAATTCTTAACGACTCTTTACTTTAATAATAAACTTACAGACGTTCACACATAACATATAGCATCGTATTGGGGAAGACATAAGGCAAAAATTAACGAGATACGAGGATGAAAAAAATCGAATTTCTTCAAGGTTATTTACGTTATGCTCCTAGAAATAGTTACATTGAACAAGATAATTAGTTTCTGTACCGTAATTGCCACTCATTAACCTTTTAATAAATTAATATACCGTTCATTTTTACAATATTTATATTGGAGTTGCTATTCTTCACATGGGAACTTTTGATGCCCGTATTTCTTAGCAAGATCCATATTTTGGCTAGTATAAGCGATTCCAATGTTTCAGATCTTGGTTCCACTTAGAAATGATTATTTTGTTAAATAACATCTATCTTAAGAATGAATGCTTGCAGAGTGAAATAAAATGCAAAATTTCTCGATCCACACAAAATTAAAACTGTTGTATAGGGTTTCACTAAAGCCTGGACAGAGGAAGCATCACAATGGCCAATGCTAAAGGAAAGGGTGTATTCATTATTAATTAAAGATACGAGACACCTGGCGGAATGCAACATAAATGAATGCGCTCAAATTGATAAAATCTTGGAGCCAATGCATTAGCTTCATGTGAATTTCGCAAAACGCATTGAATTTTGCATCACAAATGGTGGAAATAACATTGAAAATGTTATTTATTATTTATTAACGAAGCATTTCCAAGCAAACAAAAATGCGAAATCACACCAAACTACAAAAAAAATAACTATATAAAAATCTAACAAATTTAATATAAATACCAAACATGAGATCAATAATACAAGGTTAACGCTAGATTAGCTCTAAGTTTGGCCACCCAAAAGTGCTTCAAACCTATCTTGTAATATGTTCTTTCTTTTCTTTCAAGGAGATCGCAACGGTAAATAGTTTTATCCAGGTTGTAGAAAGCATGGAAGGAGAGATATTTCAAGAAATTAGCTGTAGCATTTGGGGCTGGGAAAACACTAGTGCCAGAAGTGAGTGCCTTTCCTCCAGTTTTTCAATTATAGCATTGGCGTTTAGTCCTACTCCACCATTTAACCTTTATGTGGGATAGTCGAAGAAGTAAGAAGAATAGTGAGGAATTTTAAAGAGGTGCAAGGGACGACCCCAGGGTGAGCCATATTAGTTCTTTCTTAGGCAAGTCGAGCCTTACTTAAAAAATTTTCACCTTACATACAATGCGAATTTTATAGGAAACTTTAGAATATATCTCTCGGTAAGACCATCAAATGATAAGAAGTTATTTTTTAACTCTGACAGCTACACTTCTAATCAGAAAAATAGAAAAAAAAATTAATTAGCACAGGATTGGAGTCTGATCAATCAAAAGTCAAACTTCTGTTATTTTTAAGTCAACCTCAATCCAACAAACAAAAATTTGGGGTTTTATTGAGCTTTGATCGGTTTTCAAGTTGAACTTATAAAAGTAAATATCCTCATAATAAACTTAGACAATTAACTTATTTCGTTTTTTATTTATTTCATGTAATCACCCAGATTAACTACCATTTGTGTTGGAAAATGGGCACCTGACAATTATCTCCGTGTTGCCTAAGTTAGTGATAATCCATTTTTACGTACCTATGTGAAAACTTCACAACTAAGACTTGGGCCGTAGTTGATATATAGGCACAATCATTACCCAGACCGTTTTGTCAAGGCCACGAGGAGACTACAAATACGATGACCTGATAATGTAGCAAACCTAAGGAGGGTCACCCCTTCTTATGTGCCTAAGACGTCCGAGATCACACCACAGCCCCTCCCCCCCTTTACTATTCAGGTTGCGCACAAGCCCTCGAGCACTCTGGGTACCAGGAGAATTCGGACGTGGTCTAAGAACTCTAATGGGGTAGTTGAGCCCCCTATATGTTGGTAAGACTTCAAAGAAGCTCAGAACACCGATTAAAGACATTGCATAGCCCTCCTAAGGAGAGATCCCCTGTCAACTGCCACATCCCATTATGACTTTAAAAGACACGAGATAAAGTGGTAGGAATCAAGAATCGTGGCTCAAGCCAGTACTAAGAAGAGAAGCAAGTTCATAGAATCATAAGTGTCTTGCGACGGCTGCCACAACTGACTTCACGTTTATTTGACAATCACGATTTATTTTTGTTATTTCTAACCTATCTCTTAATGTCTAATTGATTATTCTGTCCTTTCCATTTTACTGAAATGGATTTAAGTCCTTACCACTACCCTTGCCTCATTTACAAGCCAATACCTCTAATGATTCTATATGTGGCTTTCCCTCCAGCCTCTTCTGCATTATTGAGCCCATTGTAAGAGATGGCTAACTAGAGAGTTATTAATTTACCAATTGCACAGTGACTGTAAATAGAATGTAAACGCTTTCGTTTGAACTATTCTTGCCTCTGACATCAGACTGTAAGCATCTCTGAGGAAAATTTTTGTATAAGTTCAAAAGCTTAGGAAATCAAAATTTTGAGCTTTTATAAATCTCAATTTCATCATATATATTATAGAGATTAAATCACATTATTAAGTAAGTAATTCAATATCAAATTTGTAACAATTAGCACATCAGAGTAGAAATACTTTGCCGAAAGTTTGCTGCTGTTCTAATAAGCTGTCTAACTCCAAATTAACGTTCCAAGTACGATTTCTCCGCGAAAAGGTCGATAGTTTAAGAAAAGGGCGGGTAGTTTGAAAGTTAGTAGTTTAATTAAATGTTTGTTAATTTGTATAAGTTTTAAAGAAATGGTTCGTTCTGCCTTGTATAATTCAACGTAGTGCAGAATTAAAAACTAACCACTCTCTAATTGATCCGTAACCTTCAAAACCTTCTCCCGGTAAAATGCCTTTTAGAACGATAAAGTTGGGGTTCGCTGCATCTTATAATATCAAAGATGTCGGAAAAACGCAGTAGCGAATGTTCGTAGGAGGATCTTGCTTATCCTCTTATCAGAAGGGAAGCTAAAGCTTTGTGGAATGAAAGTATTTTTGACCAAATTACTTGCTTGTATCTCCCTTTTTTTCGTAATACGAGATGGTGTTAAGTGATAAATGTGTTTTACATCATGGAAATCCTCCACCACGAAAACTTGTATGAATATGGGTAACAACTTTTGGGTTATATCACGTATTATTAGGCATTTAGTTAAACAAATGCAAGTAAAATCTACGAGGGCATCCTCAAGAAAGTTTGCGAAGGTAAGATTCATGAAGTGATGAAGTTAAAAAAGTAAAATGCGGAAAAGTTACAATTCAAGATACACTACTTGAAATACTTCGGATCGGACGCGCGCAACTCTCTTGAACTCGTATCTGTTCAGCAATAAATGCAGATCTCCTTTTTCGTTTACCCCCTCATCAGTTTTTTAAAATTTGTATTCTTAAGTACTCATGCGCTTTGTACAAATTCGTTCTTGGAGGCTTTAATTGCATACACTGGGGCCTTGTGTATATGATGAAAAAGTGCGCTATTGCAGTCTTTATTAGCCTAGATCTTGTGCTTTGTTCTTGCGTTTTTTCTTCATTTGCATTTCCTTTGCATACCTCTTATATTTTTCCCACTGAATCAAGATTTCCTCGTTGAATTTCATCAGCTTGTTTCTCAAATTCCCTTCCCTCTCCCCGTTCTTATCTGTACTTGCATCTATTTCACTCCGCGAGAAATATGCATTCGAGCATTTAAGCGGGTTGTTTATAGTTTCCAACGGGTAGCTTTTCCTGAATAAAAGATTGCGTCTTGCATGAAAATTCGCTTCTATCGTCAAATTTACGATCGAAAACGTCCAAATGTTTTGAAATAAAAAGTTTTTAAGCGACAAAGTTGTTTATTAACTATTTCACTACCTTGAACTGAAATCCAAAACCTTCTGAAGCCACAGGGAAAGGGACAATATTAAAGTGGGTCTGACAGCGAAATCTATGGTTGTGCGCTCTTACTGGTTTCTCGTTCCCTAAGATTTAAATTCAAGTCAGAATGGAACTATGCTGAAAATGACATAGATAGTATTTCGTGACAGTTTCGCACCATTGTTGAATAGCTTTTGAGGATTTTACGCTTATACATTTTGAAATCTCGTTAAGTTAACTCATTTAATATTCAGAGATAATATGCAGTCACGTCAATAGCCTGCTCCAATAAACGTACCTTATTCAGAATGAATAAGGTTTTCCGGGTTTGAGGAAAATTTGTAATATCAAAGGACTTGGAGTATAAATTGATTAGAATCTTGCAAAATCTGGGTTCCGAAAATAATGGGAGACAGTTCCTAAACAGGCACTTTAATTTATCTCTGAAGGGGTGATACTAATGTTATGTTCATATGTGAGAAAAATCTCATTGATTGTTGCACACCGAACATGGTAAATGTCCCTAAGCTTACAGCCCTGTCTGCGCATAATGCTCAGTAGAACTGTTGAAGAGAGTTTTTTAAGCATGATTAAATGAAGGATTGCTTGAACAACCCCTCCTCCATTAAACTTTGGGTGGGGGCGGATGATGTTAAATTCGTCAATTACTGAGGTGGTTTTTCGTGCAAAGTTAAGTATGACATTTAGGTTAGGTTCAAGTTAGTCACATATTTTAAATAAAGTGAAAACCACCAATTAAATCTCCATAAAAAGATTCTTAACAGGTTCTAAAGGAAGGTTCCAACTACCTTTCGCTTGAGGAGGTATGTGCATAATGAATAAATTTTGCATTTTCTATTTGAAACAATAATTAATGATGCCTTACTTTAAGACTGTATTGGTTAAACATAATCCAAAGCTGTCATTAGACTTTCACTTTGTTTCTTATCGAGAAAATCTTGATTGTTTGCTTCGTTTCCAATGATTTCATTGTAAATTTTTTTGAGAAAATTTTTGTTTAGTAGAAAATACAAAGTAATTTGAAATGAAATTGGCGATGCCTGTACTCGTCTTATGAATTTAGTGTTAAAGACCAAAAACAACGTCACAGGTTTTTGTGTATGTCCTTTAAGAGCCAGTACCGATAAGTAGCAATGGTGATATTGGGGTGGCACACCAAAACGCCTCAGTCAGGGAGGTAGCAAGATGACTCGAATACGCTCTACTTGTCTTTCTTTCTCTTCTTCTCCGACGAAGAAAGGTTTGTATTTCTGAAGAGAGAGAAGTTGATTATTCATGGCAATTTTAGTGACCTCGACAACTATGCGTTCTCTCATTCATGAATCATCTGTTGAAATTAGAAAAGCTCAAAAGGTCACCCAAAACTTTGAAACATTAACAATGCGCCTAGATTATAATATGGCACCCATGAACTTAAAATAACGATATGAAGTCTTTATAAGAAAAACCTTATTAAATTAATGTCGTAAAATGACCCTTGGTTTTGATCACTATACTCTTTGACACCCTTTTAGTAGTGGTATGCTTTAAGGGGTGTGAGTTACTTCTATGATGAAGAAGGCTTTGTTCTAAGAGTGCTAATTCAGTAGTTTTGTTCTTAAGGAAGAGCTATTTTTAAACACATAAGGATAAGAGGAAACACCAGAATCTACCAAAATAAACATGTATTTTAAATGAAACACTTAACTATTACAAACCAACAGTTAACACATTTCTATCTTTGGCATCAAAGATCTTTTAATGACAAAAAATAAACAAATAGGCTCCCCGTAAACATACCAATTGCCGATTAGTATTTTTTTTATCGCGACTCTATTTGATTAGCGTTAAACATTAAATTAACGTACTCTCGTCTTCAAACACATGTAACCTAGGTTCAAGAACAATGGTTTCTACTCTCCTTTAAAACGTGGGACGTACTAAACTTCTACTATCGCAATAGAGATATAAATGTTATTTTTACCTAACAGGTAGGTATTAGGGATTGCCGGATGTCGCTGGAGGACTTATCTTTCACTTTGAAGTGTTGTGGCCGCTGGTTGAATTTTCGTCGAGGAGGGATTGCTTGTCGCCTGTGACGGGGGCTGATTCTTTAACGTAATTAAAGAACGGGAGCTCGTTGGGGCTGGGTTCTTCTCCTCTCACTCTTACGGAGCTTGAGATGTGAGAGTCGCTCGAGGGTGAGCGGCTTTGCTTTTCTTCAGTCGGACTTCTTTGCAGACTGAACAGGCTTCTTCGGTATGGCACCGATATAAAGCTTGACTATTTAGGTTAATACGGCCCTGAAAGGGGGGATCGATTTTCTCAATCTGATCCTATCGTTTCTCACGGAAATAGTCTTGTATGGCTGAAGGATCGATCTTCACGAACTAACCCTTCTTTTGGCGTATCGACTTCTAATCTTCTTGTCTGGCTGAAAGATCGATCTTCACGAACTAATCTTTCTTCTGGCGAATCGACTTCTAATAATCTTCTTGTTTGGCTGATGGAGCGATCTTCACGAACTAATCCTACTCTGGCGTATTGACTTCTGATAATCCTCTTCTCTTTCTTTGCGGGGCTTATTTATAGGCGGATTGCCACCCCATCTAAAGGGGAAAGTGACCAGGCCACAGAGGCAAAGGGAGAGGGGGGCGAATGGTGAGTTAGCATATGGGGAGAGCGAGAATTCCTGAGGTGGCACTGGGGTGCCCAAGTCAGCTCGCAAATTAGAGGCTCGCAACCGCACCGCTACTTGGCGTGCCTTCTGACTCGCACCGCTTTTTTTCCATAACCACGGGTTTATGGGTCTCGTAGGTAATTGGATCGTTAGAACTTCGTTTAAGGACCTTAGGTGGTCGCCTTAAAACAGATGTTAGCTTCAATGGCCCACAGCGGCGGGGAGATCACACATGGTAAGCAGTTTCGCCGGCTACCTTTCCCACGCTTCTCCTCATGAGGAAGGGGGGGCTTTAATGTACCTATACTCCTCCAGGATGCTTAATGTAGCCATTTCTCTACATTTCCCTTCCTTCTTAAGAAAATAACGAGAGGGGGCTGGGGGTTCCAATCCGATGCTTACAATAATATACATGGGTAACTTACGGAACATTATATTATACAATAAATTTTAGTTCACTCGGGAATGCCTCGATAACATTTCACCTGACCTTACATTAATTCCTATATTATTGTGTTAACTTAGGATTTTCTTACCTACCACTAGGGGGGTACTCACCCCTACTTACTTACAATTCCACTGATTTACACTTAACTTTGCTATAATACAATAGTTGGGCTGCTCCTTAATCGTCGACAATTAAGTATAGCAATTTAAAGCAAGAATACACATTCGATTTCGCACCAAATGAAAGGTTTACGTGCAAGACCCTAAGAAGCTGAGATTTGAAATAACCAAATCCAAAACTGAAAGAATTTTTACTGTTATCTATTTACGTCCCAAACTTGTATGTACTCGTATTTATAAAAAATATAACTTAGTTGCAGAGCAACAATGGTCGCAGGCTATTCTTTGGAAGAAATAGTTTTTGGAATTGAAAAAGATTACATTTATTATTTTTTTTTTAAATTGAGTAAAATATTATAAATAAATACATGCCTTCATTCGATTTTCACAAATTTGTCATTATTTTACCCTTTAGAGCTCATAGAAAAGCTTCAGGGACTGAAACTCAGCTCCTACAAGAACAGGACCAGAATGCAATTTTGGATTGAGCGAAAGAATGGAGTTTTATTTGATTGTTTTTTTTTTTAACTGGCGACTTTTTAATAAACCTTTAAAATATAAACATTACGATAATAGAGGTAGAGGAATCGACACTCATCCTTGCAGGAGGCATCTTGCGCTTGGCAGATAGACCTTCGGACTGTGACCTACAGCCGATCTCGCTCTAGCAACGGGGTTTTGGCCCATTAATATTTAAAAGGTTTCCATGCATTTATCTTAATATTTTTCTCCTGGTCTCTTTTTTCAGACCCTTGCTTATTTTCTAGGCCTAAGGCAAAAAAATATTTTTATGGGTATTATTTTTATGTATGTAGAGAAAAAAAAAATCCTCAGAGCTCGTTTTGTTTCATATCTAAATTTGCTTTAATATAGGAAGAAATACAAAAAAAAGGTTATGCCTTTATTTTAATGAATTTTCTAAACTTTACGATTTGCATTTAATTTTTATTTAAATTCGAAACCTATCAATAATGGCATTTATTTTTTTCTAGACTCTTAGAAAGAACTTTAATAAAAGCTTCAAATATACGAAAGAAAAGCCTAAATTTTATTAATTTTGGAGACCCTCTATCTAAATATCTTTCTTTTCAATCCTTTTTCTTTTAATAAACTACAAAACATAGAATAATAGCTTTTAATATCAAAAAGTTTCGCTATATTAAAATTTTTATAATAAACTTTCAATAGGATACAGTAACAATTGAACTAAGAGAAACAAGGTCTGCTGACCAAAGTCACGTGCTCTCACGTAGTCTGATTTATGACCTTACAACTTTCCAAACTTTCAATAATTCCCGGACTAACCTTGTGAGTACCTTCCAAATTATATCATTCAAAAGATAATTTAAAGCAACATAAAGCTTTGAAATTTCGTTAGAATCAGCCGAATAGTTATGAGGTTATTGCCAAATAATTCCCCGGCAAAAACTCGAGAGAACTTTGGCAATTATATCATTCAAAAGAGAATGTAAAACAAAATAAGGGTTTCAAATTTCGTTAGAATCGGCCTAATAGTTACAATGTTATTACCAAAACAAAAGAAAGCAAAACGGGGACCAACCGACGGACTACATAGTGCTATAAAAGTCTTGCACGCGACTAAACACTAAGAAAATCAAACTACATGGATAAAATTTCAAACCTTTACTCAACTTTTCGTTGAAGTAACATTCGCGATAGTTTTGTATCATTTCGAAGGCGGAGACTTAGGGATGTCCATCCAATAAATGTCACCCATGCTGAATGTTCTCTTCTGTCATAGCAGTTCTCGGATGGCCTATTTGTCTTTTATTTAGATTGAGAACCGTTCCTTATTCTTTGTTCTTCCGAATAGTCTTCAAAGTAGTACGTTTGGGTGAAGAAGCTCTATCGAAAAATATTGTTCGAAGCTATTCTGAACTTGTTTTACGCTATGTTTTTATAGCGTATGAAATCGCTGCCTTTCTGTTAATTCAATCTTTAGCATTTCAAAGAATTTTATAAATTTACTCATTCAGGTTTTTGCGCTACGTAATTTGTCTGTATTGCTTCGTATCCTAAATACCAAAATTTCGTAATTAAATATTTATTAGCCCAATCCTTCGAAGAAAAATGTAGCAAAGTTGTTAGAGCAACATGGACCAGAACTGACTGACCGAGGAGAAAAGACAATTCCACGCAATCCGTTTCTGGCACCGTCCAATTAAAACCAGAAAGTTAAGCTATAAAACTAAATTTACAGGTTAACAAAGAATGCATTTCACCTTTAAATGGAATAAATGGCTTCAAAATCTATCATATTTTAGAAGACATTAAAATCTGAGGCTGATTATTCCTTTTTGCGGACCATAATGGATAAAGAAATTTAGAGGATTGGATTTGTCACTCTTTCATAAATGAAGAGCTTGCGCTTCGCAGGCAGACCTTCGGTCAATGGCCTACAGCCTATGTGGCTCTAGTAAAGGAATATTGGTCTAAGAACATTTTAAAAGGTTTCCAGTACACATCTCTTCTCTTCTCTAACACTATATTTTAAGAGCGAGATTTTTTGGATGAGTTTAATAATAATAAATTTTCTCTCTTAGTTTGTATGTTCGATTTTGAGCAAGAGCAAATAAGAAATTAAATGATCATCAAATGTTTTAGATTTTTTAAGAACAAAACGAATAACAGATGGTGAAAATCATAAAATTTATTAAAAAAAATGTACGCTATTTCTTTTGATTTTTCCCCGTATATTCGAGTTACATCGAAGTTTTTTGTAAAATAATTTTTCAATTTTAATATTTAGCAGGAGGAAGTAACTACTGGCCCATGAAACGAGTAAAGAAAAATGAAATTCATAAAGAAAGTTTAGATGGGAAAAAAGAATTATGTGGATTCTTTTTTTTAGTATTTCAAAGGAATTCCGATATTTTTTCTTACCTTTAGACCTAGAAAATAAGGATGGATATAAATAAAACGACCAGGAGTAAATTATTAGGAGAAGAGAGGAGCTGCTTCGCCACTTTTTGCATCGATCAATATTTCCTTTAGAGTTCGACAAAACAAATATTATTATCAAGTATTTGGGCTTTTTTTAAAACAAAAAGTACTTACAAATTGTGAGGTTGAAAAATGTATTAAATTTCAGGCATAGCTGAATTTCTGTTTTGTTTATTAGTATATAAAAGCGCATTTAAATAGCAAACAAGGTGTGCTGACCAATGTCGCGTGTTCTCACTTGTCTGATTTATGACCTTCACAAATTTCAATAATTCCCGGACTAACTTTGTGAGGACCTTGTTAATTATATCATTCGAAAGATAATTTAAAGCAACATAAGGCCAATTTTTGTTATACTTATGTTCACGTAGAAAGAATATATATAGTGTAGCAATTTGTGAATAATTCCAGTGACGGCTGAGTACATCTGATATCTCATAACGATCTACGTACTGCTAAGTTACAACAATCTTTGAATTGAAATAACTTTGCAAAGAGAACATTTTAAGTATACGTTTAAGTATATACCAAAGAGAAGAAAGAAGAAATATATTTCCGCGAATCGAACTGATTGGAGAGAGCTCCTGTTTCTGATTCGCGGGGAATCACCCCAAAGCGGTGATCTCCTTAAATTTTTCTTAACTCATACTATACCTTTTTATATCTGAAACTATCCTACTTTATTTCCATCTAGGCCATATAACCTGACCACCAGAGGGGCCTTAGAAACAGTCTTTCGTAGAGTGTAGTGAACTCCCGAAGGCGATCCAGGTAGGGAGGAAGAGAAGGAGCCCGTTTATCGATGTGGAGCCCGAATCTGACTGCAGGAACACTTATAGAGGCTAAGCCCAATTAAATAGGGTGGCAAGGGAGTGTGTACGATAGTATTAGGAACAGATAGGAGGCTTTTCCCAATAGTGGAGTGGGGTAAATAATCTACTACCTTATGTTTGAAGAGAACTCCCCCCGGGGTGAAGGACTTTACCAAAAGGCATACACTTTATCTAATTCAGAACGGGATTAAACGGAAACCACAAGATGAGGCACAAATCATTTACAAGGATTTAGAAATTGCCCTGATCAAATGCATAGAAACAGCTAATGGATTTGTTGTCATCTGTGCGGAAAACAACGATGGTGAACTGCTACTTTCAACGGCAGGAACCATTATTTTGAAGAAAATCGACTTAGATGCTAAAGTGCCACTCCAGATTATTGCCAACCAAAGCATCGTATGCGGTAAGGGAGAATCATGCGTAGGGGGAACACTCGCCAGATGAAATAAAACAAGAAATAATGGAACAACAACACTGGATGAAGATACATGACATAATCAAATTTTAGGAACACACACGTGTTCAAAATAGTGTGCGAGTCAACCGAGATTGCAACGAAGGAACTGCAGAAAGGAATCCTCGCATACAGTATGAGAATCGCAGCTTACAACATTCAGAGGGACCAGTATCACAATATACAAATCTGTTTTAGATGTTTGAAAATGGAAGACCACATTACCGCAAACTGCACAAGAAAGGAAGGAAAAATATGTTTAGAATGCAGTGACCCATATTCTTGGAGGAGCTGCACAAACTCCTGGTAAAATCGTGTTAATTGCGGAGGAAGCCACAGAACAATGGCAATGACATGTCTGAAGCGAAAAGAAATAATAAAGAGAAAAGAAACTGAAACAACAAAAAAAGAAGGAACAAGAAACACCTCATAAGCGGCGGAGGCAGCAACTAAAAACAATGGAACAACCACTCAAATGACGCTTGACGGAATTCTGAGCGTAAAAATACTGACATACATTTTACACTCACACGTCTTAAACATTGTCCAACCAGGAACATATGCCACCACGTTGAAATTCATGTTCAATAAAAATGCGCTGGAGCCAATGAAATTCCCGCAAAATATTGATTCATCGGTTATATTCAACATAAAAATTTCAGAAGATACAAAAATGAAACTCTTGGAAGAAACACAAAAAAAGGAAAGCAAATTTGAACAAGAGGAAGACACAGAAAATGAGGAAACAGAATCTGCGAGCAGCACCGTCGAGAATAATAAGAAAAATGCAAAAAGAAACACACGCACAATCAAAATACTAAAAATTAAATCGACTAGGGACACCTTGCCATTCAGCCAAAGACCGGAAATACGAATCGCAAAATGTGAAACGGATAAGAGTCAGACCTTAGCAAGGACAGAGATGAAAGGCAGAGATAACAGGAAAAGATACAAATAAATTTACGTAATACCTCCACTCTTCCAAAAAGAAGAACCGCTTAAGGACATACAAACAAGATGGATAATAGTAATTGAAGAATTCTACAGATAAATACGAATAGCTGGAAGGATAAAGAAAACCCATACAGAAATGCCTTTAAAAAAATAGATCCCGAAATCATTCTAATTTCAGATCACGAGATTAACCTTGAGACTCACCAACTAAAAATATGGAACTACGACGTAATAGCGACTAATCACACAAACGAAGCACACGACGGAGCAGCAATAGCAATAAAGAAAGGAATAGATTGCAAAACAAAGTAAGGACCAACCGATTCTTACCTCGCAATTGTAGTCAAAATGGAATTAACCAATATAATAATCGCTACGGGATACCAACCACCGCAACGACCGGGACTACCAATAAATAACTTTGTGAGAATATTTAACAATAGACTTCCAACTTTGTTTTGGGGAGACCTGAACGCAAGATGAATGTACACATGATATAGGAACAGAAACCAAACAGGAAAAGCAAAATAAGCTCTAATAGACAGACGGATAATAAGAAGACTAGGACTAGAGTACCCAACGTTAATTAAAGACAGAACAGCAACAACTCCAGACATTTGTCTAGCAAACAATAACATTCCTTTTAACTACTACATGGAACCTGTAGCTGTTATCTACTGCGACCACCCAGCAGCACTACCCAACGTCAATCAGCAACCAATACGAATACAGGTTAAAAATGGAAGGCATACCATCGAGCAGATTGGGAAAAATACAAGCAAGAATTTTATGACTACACACCAAACAGAGTAAATGCACCTACTTTAGGAGAAATCGACGGGGATTTGGAAAAAATAAGGACACGAATAAAAACAACTGACGTGAATGCAATACCCAGAAACACATAAAAAACAGTTAAATACTTTATATGGACAGACGAAATGAAAATAAAGAATGCAGAAATAAAAGCGATAAACGAGGACATAATAATAAAGGGAACATCAAGGGAAAAATACCGCAATCTGAGAACGAAGAAGAGAGAACTACTAAGCACAATAACGGACAAAGAGAATACTGGGACATAGACGTTCAAAATATTGACAACGAGATATTGCTCCGAGAATTTTGGAAAAAGATAAAGAGAATGGGAAATGCTAAAGGTAAAGAAAAATAAAGATTAAGGACAGAAACGGGAAATTAATCGAAGATGAACGCGAGATTGAAAAATTGTTCAGGTAACACTGGAAAGGAGTGTTCAACATCGGCGAAGAGGCAAACGAAAATTGCGATATAGTCTTCGAACTTCGAAAACCAAATAATTTTCGAACTAAATGAACGGATTGAAAGGACTTTTCCATATCACTACGTAGAAGAAGAACTGTATGTGAAAGATGGATTAACGCCAAAATCCCCCTCGAGAAATTAAAGAATTCCATCTCAAATTTTAAATAAAAGGCCCCTAGGAAATCTGGCCACACCAGTAAAAGCTATCTAGAAGCACCGGATAATATATTCGAATGGATAAGGAACATCTTTAACGCCTCTATAAACACGCGATACTTCCTCGATGAGTTAAAGATAGCCAAAATGTGTTTCATACCGAAAACTTCCGAACTATATCCCTTATAGACTTAATTAGGAAGGTGTTTGAAAAAATCCTGAGCACAAGATTAAATGAATATCTCACAGAAAAGAATCTCTGGAACAATAAACAATTCGGCTTCAGAAAGAACAGGAATACGGAGATGGCCCTCAGCGTGATTACAGAAAAATAAGCAAAGTGGAAGGTGTGAAACGGAATATGGACATTATATGCCGAGACGAATCTAAAGAATTCGATAAAGTCTGGCAAAGAGGCATACAGTATAAAATTCTAAATCTGGAAATGAAGAACTATTTGGAAAGAACTTTAGACGATTGCGTCATGGAAAGATATGCATAAATAAACACAGGGAATTGCCAAGGTGAAAAATTCAAGCTTAATGCAGGCCTCGCTCAGGGAGGGTGTTTAAGTCCTTCGCTATACTCAGTGTATATATACCTCGAACATTCCTCCACCCAGGAACGAGGGTGGTGTGAACATACAATACGCAGATGATTTCACTCAATTAATTCCCTGTGTTTATCGGAATCCTCAGATGCAGGCCAGTGTAACGGCAACAGAAATAGAAAATCTAAACGAGTATGAACGCAAATACAAAATTAAACGAATAAAGTTAAATTTTAAATTATACCTATGTATCGCAAAAAACTATCTGACGTTTACGTAGATGGAGAACGATACAGGTATAATGGTCAAGGCAAGTTTTACGAGGGGCCGTCAATAAGTTTTGCGAATCTGTAGGGCAAAACAGAGGAAGGGAGATGGATGTTCGTGGGGGTGTTAGGACAAGTAATGACAAATCAAGCCTTGCAGCCGTACGCTCCTGCCTCGTCTATTTAAGAAGCAGTAGCTGATCGCAGATCGTCAGTCACAATTTTTTCAAAAATGGAGAAGGTTGAACACCGCACAGTGATCAAATTTTTGACCAAGGAAGGCAATAATGTAAAAGAGATCCATGAACGCATGGTTGCAGTGTACACCGACACCGCCCCTTCCTATTCAACCATAGCTCGCTGGAATAGAAAGTTCCGCCATGGTCGAAGAAATCGAGCGAGAACTTCGAATATCACATAGAAATGTTATCAACATCATCCAAGACAATTTGGCTATGATCAAGGTCTCTGCACTTTGGGTCCCTAGAATCCTCACGCCCCATGATCGACTTCAACGTCATCAAAGTCCACAAGGCCAGAATGCACAAGCTGCCCTGCGTGAGTGCGGATTCGAGGAGCTCAACCATCCCCCCTACAGTCCAGATCTGGCCCCTAGGGACTACGTATAAAAACGCCAGCTCAAGGCTGCACTGCATGGACGGTGGTTTGGGGACGATAAGGATGTCCAGCTCGCCGTCCAAGAAGGATTGAAGAGCAGTCGGGAGATTTCTGGGTGAAAGGAATTCGAAGCCTCAGGGACATGTGGCGCCATTGCATTGAAGTCGACGGTAGTTATATTGAAAAATAATAAAACACTTTACCTTATATCTTCTTTCCTTATATCCGAATTGCAAAACTTATTGACCACCCCTTGTAGACCTAACTATGACAAAAATGTTTAAAAGAAACACGTGACCGAAAGAATAAACAAAGCACGAGGCATGCTAACTTTACTCTACAGATTAATAAATCTAAACGTGAAAAATAAGAGAATGATCTACCAGGCCATGATACAGTCTACCTTGATATATCCAACAATTGCTATGTATACGGTTTCAAGAAGCAATCATTAAGAATGCAACGTATACACAATAAGGCCGTATACATAATTTCGAACACGCGGCAATCAGAGAGCAAAAACCAAAGAGACTTACACATCGAAGCGAAAATAAAACCATTAAACAAAATAATTGATGAAGAGTAAAAAAATAAATCATAGAAAAAATACAAGCAGAAATAGGAGAGGAACGAAATAATCAAACTGCCCGAGGGGCAGGAACAAAAGGAAGAGGAGGAGATTTACGTGTAAATCAAATAAGAAAACCCGATTGTGACAAAAATTTCCCGAATAATGACAAACTCATCGGCTTGCACTTGATACGCACAAGGAATGACAAAACTAACCAAAAAGTGCCAATGAACGAAAAAGAAAAGCCAACATGAATAAAGAAGAGAATTAAAAAATAAATAACCCAAGTACATGAGCCCACACACCAGATACATATACAAAATTATGCTACAAAAATCATAGAAACTCGAGTTATTAACATAGCAGGAAAAGAAATAACGCTAACAACGATTTGAATGCCTATCTCATACACACATAACATAATAAAAAAACAACCACATAAATAAACAAACAGACACACTATCACTCTAACTTATTTCGAATTTAACTCTAAAATTAGTCTATAGTACAGAGATTAGCGTGACCTCCACGCAACTTGCACCTCTCGGCAAACCTCCAACTTCCTTCCACTTCAATCCTCTTCCTCCTTTACCGCTATCCAAAGATGGGCCAAAAACTAACACCAGGGACAGGTACAGCAAATCGTAACAATTAAATGCTAGGAAAACATAAAAACACCGTGGTCCGTGTCCCACGTTAAGCAGATCTACAGGCCAACTTGGTCAACTTTCAAGCCTTTGACTTTATTTCAGTCCGTCCTATCCTTACTTATTTCTTCTTCTCCTCCTACTCTCTTCCTCTCCGGAGCTCTTTTACCTAGCTACCTTCAGGCACAGAGGGAGGTGGGCCCCGGGAAAACTCGGGGGAACCGGGCCTCGCTTCCCCTCCGACCGGGTCCCTCCTCCAGGATGACCGTGCAGGAGGTGTGGGAGGGGCACGGGGCTCTAAGACATTTTCTCCCGTTTTTCCTTTCATTTCATTTCATGGAAAAATTCCATTTCTGTGCATTCCTGAAAATGACCTAACACGGTCGAAAAACGTCTAGGAATAAAGAATGTCATTCGCTGATGTATTTTATCGCCTCGAACATCCCGTTAAAAAATGTAAGAAATAGTAAGAAAATACAAGTTAAAATTAATAACGCTGACACAGCTGTGGACTTCAATAGTACATACATACAACATCGCCCTTTACCTAATTATATATATATATATATATATATATATATATATATATATATATATATATATATATATATATATATATATATATATATATATGTGTGTGTGTGTGTGTGTATGTATAAAAATCTTTCATGAACGCGAAGGAATGATTAAATGAATCAGGCAAACCGCAAGAAAGAGAAAAACAGAATATTTTTTCCTCGGAAATGTTATTTCCGTATTCGCAAAAATTCCGTATAGGAGTGGGATTTGAGCCGTGCACACTAAGGCAGCAAGCAACCGCTATGATCTTAATTAAACCGTCCCTTAGACCACTCGGCTACGCAGAAGACAAAAATCTTCCGAATAAACAAGCTTTTAAGGTTCGCTTCTCAACGTCGATCAAGACTATGAAAGAAAGAGAAATTAATAGGGAACTCAAAGGAAAAAGGAGAAGTGAGGTAAACAGGCAGCGAATATACAATGTATAAATCTTTCATCAACGACCAAAAATGATAAAATCAATCCAGCAAACCACAAAAAACATAAAAACAGGATAATTTTTCTTCGAAAAATGTTATTTTCTAATTCACAAATATTGCGCAATGGTTTTTGCGAATTCAGTTATAACAATTTCGAAGAAGAATTATCCTCTTCTTCTGTTTCTTACGGTTTACTAGATTCATATATATATATATATATATATATATATATATATATATATTTACAGGCCCAAGGAAAATGGAAAATTGATAACACAACCCGGAAAAACGCTAAGGAGAATATTTAAAAGGCTTCTTGAACCAACCTTTTTTGGGTTTGAGGATGGTAGCTCTGGTGATGAGCGTCTTGGTCAAATAAGCGATGAGCGCTTGATGACACAGGGTCAAATCCAACTTCCTCATTTATTTTCATATAGGGGTTAAAATAGTTTGCCCTATCTTTCCTTTCTCTAACTTCTCCCATTTTCCTTCCTACGCTTTCTTTGGTACATGTATATATTACAAACAAAAAAAGCCCGCTCCCCCCTTCTACTAGAAAAACACTTCTCTTGTCTCTCGCTGGATAAAAACCCACACTTCGTTATTCAAAAGGCTTCTTGAATCAACCTCTTTGGGGCTTAAGGATGGTAGCTCTGGCAATAAACGTCTTGGTCATATAAGTGATGGGCGCTCGATGACACAGGTTCAAATCCAACTTGTTTATTTATTTTTATATAAAGGTTAAAATAGTTTGCCCTATCTTTCCTTTCTCTAACTTCTTCCATTTTACTTCTTAGGCTATCCTTGGTACATATAATATTCGCCTTAGCGTTTTTTCGGGTTGTGTTACCAATTTTCCATTTTCCTTGGGCCTGTAAATACATCTATACATCACGCGTCATGAGATTTTCAATTATTACAAACCAAAAAAGCTCGTGCACCCCTTTTACTAGAAAAACACTTGTATTGTCTATCACTGGATAAAATCCTACACTTCGTTATTCAAAAGGCTTCTTGAATCAACCTTTTTGGGGTGTTGAGGATGGTAGCTCTGGCGATGAGCGTCGTGGTCATATAGGCGATGAGCACCTATCAATTGAGTGACCCTTATTGGCACTATGTAATTAATTTGATTGATTTGATTGGAGAAATGTTCTCATTTAATTCAAGTCTTAATTTTTTATATAGAGATTCATAAAAATACTTAACTTTCTTTCTATACAAAATTTAAGCTTTATATATATATATATATATATATATATATATATATATATATATATATATATATATATATATATATATATATATATATATATATATTTATATATATATATAGATATATATATATATATATGCATAGAGTGTGCTTAGGTATTTATTGGAATGCTTCCACGTTTTACGTATCATTTTATCTAATAATCCTGCATTGTTAAATTTTTTGTCAAACAATTGCTGGTTTCAGTGCCTTTTTTTATTGATTTCGCCAGATAACAATTGACACGAACTTTATCTCCACTTGTTTATTTGTGTGCAACAATTTTAAGGATCTTGAGATGTTCAACATACTTTAAGGTTCATAGTGAAAAATAAAGGTAGTAATCAAATAGATTTCATAACTCAACTTTGTAAAATATATTTCTTTCTGTCTTTCCAAATTTATGCATTTGAGTAGCTGTCGTTTAAACAATTTTTTGCAGGAAACTTCAAAACATTTTCCCAAACCCAGGATCGAGAGTTGATGGGGTCATGTTTGTTTTTTCACCCATTATTTTACGCCAGCACCCTCGAATAAAATTGGATTAAAAAGTTAAAGCCATTCAAAAATCTATGGAAACAGTCCCGAAGGATGTTACCAAGTTAAAATAGTTAAAATAATATGGATAAATAGGTTTCTACTGCTAATAGCATATTTTTTAGCATGACAATTTTAATGACTACCATATACTTCCAAATTTGTATTCACTATTTAGGTGTTTGCCCAGTTTGCTCATAATTCGGTTAGTGACTGAGTTTTATATGATATTCCAAAGAAAAGGTAAGGCTAGCTATGAAAACCTAATTATTACAATAACTATTAAGAAATTAAATGCGGTGTATTCAACAATAGCCTATTTCCTACTATTTAAATATTAATTGTATGAATGTTTCTGATTATCAGTACAAATTGAAAAGCATCTCGCAAAATTATCAGGGTTGCTTAAGTTTGTAAATGTAATTCCCTTGAAATTATCTGTGATAAATTAATAAAATGAGGATAATTTTTCTAATTGCTTTAACTCCGCTACTCCGCTACTTGCGGACTCATTAAATGGTAGCGGAGTAGCGGAAGCGTTTTCTTAAGCAAAAAATAGCGGAGTAGTGGGTAGCCGACTAAAAAAAATCAAAAGCGCTATTGCTACCTATTTTAAGTTTCTTTACAATAAAACTGCTAATTTTAGATGTAATATACAGTAGTTTTCCTTGAAATTAATTAAAAACCAGTGAAAAGCTGTTTTAGGGGGCAGCGCTTTAGTAGCGCTTTACAATAAAAAGTAGCGGTAGCGGAATAGCGGGTAGAAGTTTCGCGATTTTGAAAAAGTAGCGGCAGCGGTTTCAGCTAGCTAAGGTAGCCGAGTAACGGATAGCGGTTTCAAAAACTTGGTATCGGTGCCCACTTTTGAAAATAGGTAATAATCCAACCAATTCTGAGTCAATACCACCATAGATTTCTTCCTTTTATGCTAAATATTGGGGGCGCAAATGAATACGTACATACTTCTAGATGCGCGTATGTATGTAAACTGTGTGAAAAATTCTTGTATATGTTTAGCGAAAGCGATAAAGGCCAAATTCAAACCAATGTGTAAGGCAGATGATTTTTTCGTGCACTGTCGAGGAGGCGAAGGGGTGACGTGTGCTAAATAGCTTCGTGGGACCAAGTGCCGAGACCCAAACTCGTAACATGTGGGCCACAGCCGTGATTCGGCATCACAATTAATCATATGTTTTACAATGTTCTTTTCTCCCATGAGATTCCAAATCATTGGAATTTCTTTTAATTTTCTCCCATGAGATTCCAAATTATTGGAATTTCTTTTAATATTTTTCTTTTCTCGCTCAACAATCTAGCGCGCTTTTTCTTCTCTATACTCGTTTCTCTCTCGCTCTTTCTTTTATTTCTCTTTCTCTGGCTCTTGCTCTATCTTTCGTTCCCCCTCTCGCACTTTCTCCTTCTCCCACCCTCTCTCTCTCTTTCTTTCTTTCTCGGTTGATGTGTGTTTACCTGTACTATGGTTAAATGGGTGCATGGTGTCACTGGCTACTATGATGCAGCTGATATTTTGGGGAGGGGGGTTGTTCTGAGTACCAGGGTTGGATCAAATACTGATTTTTATAAGTCAAATACAAATACTTCTATATCTGAATCTAAAAATACAAATACAAGTACTGGTTCAAAAAATACAAATACCCCTATTCCAGATTTTAAAAATACCAATAAAAATAGTCTTGAAATTATATACAAAATATAAACAGATACTTTTTCCGCTCAAGTTTCAATTTTACATATCATAATTGTATTTAATAATCACCAATGCCCGGAAGGTTTCCGGGCCGAGTTTTGCTCGCTCAGGAGTGTAAAAATTGCCGGCCTTGCTAAACACATTCTCAGATGGTGCCGATGTTGAACAGCACCCTTGATTATTCTTGGCGAAATGCTTCAAAATTTTGAAGTTTTTTGTATCACGCCAGTACCTCAGTGGGTTGACATTAAAAGGGAATAAACCTTCTTCTAGGTACGTTTCAAGTTCCGCCATCACTACTGTAGTGTCGTTTGTTGATGCACTTGCCATCATTTGCCCAGCTGGAGGCATGTTGGCAAAAAGACAAGGTTGTTTTGTATTCACGCTAGCCTCCTCTTGATTCATGCGCATGGAGATGAAAGGTTTTCTCTCTTGAATTACTTTCTTATTCAACGTCGATTGAGTTGACTCGGAAAGAATTTAGTTCACAATTCTCGAAAGCTTTTTCCTTTTGCATTTCTTTACATGACATCCATGCCAGTTTAAACCTGTGGTCCATGAGAGCTGCGACAATTGCATCAGTCCTCTAACGAAATGGATGCAACCTCTTCTTGATAGAAGACATTTGTGCATTTTCCAAGTTAAAGCAGTAGATCGGTTAACTTTCCGTGAATAGTTTGATGCTGTGCTTAAGGCTAAATACAACTGGTGCAATGCACGAAAGTGTAACCATGTTTTCTCCTTTCATTTGCGTCATCGCCTCTTGGAACGGTTCCAAAACTTGTATCACTTCTTTCAGCATTGCTATTTCTATTCCTTTTGACTCTTCTACAGCTGGTTCGATCTTAGGAGATGAATAGCTGAGTTGACTCCGTCGGTTTCCTTGAGAACTGTCTTAAGCATTGTCAGTTGAGAGTTCCATCTCTTAGCGTTGGCAGACTGCAGTGAGACCCCAATCTTTTACAAGACCGGTGATGCCACAGTAGATCGACGTATTGTAGCTAAAATACTACAGCACTTGTGTATCGCAGGTGCAATTGCACTGTTTCTGATACAGGGATCATTGAGGGCTTCTCGTATGCAGAGTTGTTGTGTGTTTGCAAGGAAACTGGACCGATTTGGTGCAAGAAGGGTAAGCACCTCATTCAGATCAAGTTCTTCTTACAAAATATCAAGGTCAATGGTGTCTTCATTTTTACCACAATTTTCATTCCTTACTTCATTTCCATATAACCCTGGTAGACAGACATCAAATGGTCTAACTATAGACGAGGCATTGTCTGCAACCAGCTTCCACATCTTGCCACGAATTCCGAATTTAGTGACTCTAACCTCATATGCTGTAGTGATTTTCATAGTTGTATGTCGTTCTATCAACTGATCGCAAGCAATGACGGGTGACTTTATCTCCTTGATAAGTAGGTGAAGTGTACATTGACCACAAGAAACGATATCATTTTCCAATTCGTCCAGAGGTCTAATGTCAGGTACATACGATTGAGATGTTCAAATTCTGTCATCAATTGCGACTTGATGTCTTTTGCTCTATGCAGAAGTAAACTGTTTCTAAGTGTGGTTCTGCTTTGTGCAGAAGAGCTTTAAAAGGAATTTTTTCTCTTGTGTAGGTATGACTTTGAAGAACGAGGTTAGTTTGGTCTGTCAGTGCGACGCAGAGCTCTCGCGCTTCTTCTTTTGCTCTGCAGCTCTCAAGGTCTCATATTCATCATACTGAACTTTGTGAACTCTTCTGGGGTCTAGAACTAGGTTAGATGCTTGTGGCCTTCGTTGCTGCCGAATACAACTTTTTGCACTGCAAACAGTCGGGTGTGAGATTCTTGTCAGGAGACTTGACATTGACAGAATAAAACTTTGCCAGTGCAGCTGATAGTTGAGGTATTTGTACGTCCTCCCCGACCTCCTCATCCCCGATTGAAGGGTCATCTTGTGTAACAACGTATTCATTATCCATCTGCAAAGTGAAAATTGAGAAGTGAGAAGCAATTAAAGTTTAAGTAGTTATTATTTAGTAAATTCAAATATTGTAGATTCTGATTTTATATATTTACTGGGTTTTTTTTAATGTACCAATTCAATAGAGCTATATTTAAGTTAAATTTAAATTTTGGTTATATTTTAATTCCTATATTATTATAAATAAACATATATACTTCTTTTATTTTAAATTTACCTTATCATAAATCATATATCTGAGTACTAAAACAGAATATTATTAAAGAAAAACTAACTATAAATAAAATTGAGACATCACAGTAAAGAAACAAAAGTATAAAGTGGTTAATAACAAATCTTAAAAAAATAAAAGCAATTTAAAAACAACCAAAAAACATTAAGTAAAAAAAAATAAGATAATAAAGTGGTTAAAACAAACACAAACCTAATAGATTAAAAGTAACTTAAAAATATATATAAATATGTGTGAAAAGTCAAAAAGGATGGAGAAACCGGTTTATTATAAAAGTAACTAGTACTTTAGGTCATTACCCTTAAGATTAAGATTAATAAAAGAGAAACAAAAAGATAAATCGATGATTAAACCCGAGAGAATATCTCTTTCAATAATTAAACATTCAATTAATACACATAATATTATTGTGTGTTATTATTATGATAATAAACCCACTGAACAAGAGAGAGAAAGAGAGAGAGTATCCTTTAAACAGCACTATTCAAATAAAGACTGAATGAAAGTACGCCGTTCGCGCGCCTTATAAACTCTACAATTTTTGCGCCGAACATTCCTGGAGGCTCGAGAATGTTCTAGAAAACTCCCACGCGTTCGCGTGACGCTCTCGCTCAGCCCGTACCAGATATAACCGGTTTTATAATATCTCGTAAATCATGGTTCTCTCCGACTCTCAGTCTCTCTCTCTCTCTCTCTCTCTCTCTCTCTCTCTCTCTCTCTCTCTCTCTCTCTCTTTGTGAGTTCGCATATCCTCCTCAAATGGCTAATACACATACAAAATGCTTTTTGTTCTGGTTGCTATAATACACATACAAATACAAAATACTTTTTTCTCTGGATGCCAAAATGCAAAAATAAATACATGAAAATTGTATTTGAATACAATTCAAATACAAATACCATTGTATTTGATCCACCCCTACTGAGTACCCTGTGTATTCTTCTCGCTAGATTATCGCACTTATATATGTACCTTCCACGCATTTTCGCCTTCTTAATCTTAACCACCTTTTTACTAAATTCTCACCAACTTTCTGGCAGAGACGCACTCGTTGTATTTCGCTCCTTATTTGAACTAAATAAAAAAAGAATAATTGTGATATCTCCTCATAGTAACACATAAACCTAAACAAACTCCCATTTTATTTCTGATGAATAGCAAATCTTGATTCAAGGGACCAGAAAAGGGAAGCGATGAAAATCGACGCGATCCTTCAGGCGATGTTTGATGATTCGAAGGGTTTTGGAAGTAAGTAAGTTTGAACGATAGCTTTCAGCCGTGGTGGAAAGCGGCAATGGAAGATGCATGACAAAATTGTGACGTGAATTGTAAGCTCGATTTAGTGAATTTTCCATTTAGGAACATCTTTTGTTCAAGACATTTACTACGCCAATTTAACATCATTGCATCCCAGTCCATCACTATTGTTTAAGGCTCGTCTAAATGCAATGTCGTACTTCCTTGAAAGTCGAGTTGTTTGTAGCTTCACGCATATTACCGACGAAATGAGGCGAGAGAGCATAAATCTCTCGTGCGACGGCGGTCTTGAAAATTTGGGAGTTGAGAGTAGCAGAATTTGTGTGCTGGATTAAAGGAGGGAGGGGGGCCAACTTGGTTGTATTTCACTGGGTTATGACTAAATGCTTAGGAAATAGCAGTGAGTACACAACGAAATGAGATAGGACAATAAAGTTGATATTTCGTCCTATCTCTGAAGTCGGTAGATCTATATTGAACGCAGGGCATTTTACACATTAAGGGAATAAAAATACTGCTTTTATTCATTTACTTAGATGCAACCTGCACTAAACTTAGTAAGGAAAATAGTCACAATAATTACAGAATAAATGTGTATATGTATATATATATATATATATATATATATATATATATATATATATATATATATATATATATATATATAGACGACATCTACATCAACATTCAAAACAAAGAACATCTGAAAAACATAAAACAGCAATTTGAGGAGAACTCCGTGTTTAAATTCACTTATGAATTGAGCACGGGCAATAAACTCCCTTTTCTGGAGGTCGAGGTAGAAAACATCAATGGCTGCTATATCATAAAAGTATATAGAAAATGTACGGAGATGTGAAGATGCCTCAACGCGGATAGTGAATGCCATGAAAGGTACAAAATAAGTGTAATCGGCTAATACATCCGCCGAGCATACAAATGCTGCTCTACGTGGGAACTTTTCCATCAAGAGATCTCAGGCGTAAAATAAACACTTGTTGTGAGGGTATGGAACGTACATACTCACCTGCCGCCAGGTAATCGTGGGAACGAAAGAAATTTGTCATTTGACCATCGTCTCCTCTCCCCCCCCCCTTCCACCCTTTCCCCAACTGGTGACAGGAAGTCTGACGAAAGAAGGCCTATCTCACAGAGAAGCCTAAATTCTTTTTGCCTTCTTTATGATACCATGGAGATTGTCCAGAAGGTGCTGCGATAAGCGAATTGTCGTGAATGGAATCTCTCTCTCGATTTCCCACAATCCGCGTTATAAATAACATCGCCGTTCATCCCTCTAGAGCAGTGTCCCAAACCTACTCGCGTAACGCGTAACCCTCACGTTGAACGAGAGTCGTCGCCGTAACGTATCGACTGCCAACGCACCGCCGAGTCAACTTGGTCGCTGTCTCAAAGTGCTCCTGAAGTAAATCCCGCCTCGCATAGTCTGTAACTAGAAGAATACGTTCTGTTGCTCAACGTAACTTGAGAGAGAAAAGGAACATCCAAATAGATACTGGAAGTTACTATTTGTTAGTGTCACATCCAGTTAGGATTAAACTAACCGGAATTGCAGTCAGCAGCCCCGAACCCTTCGTCTTATCTTCCCCTCTCCTCGAGAACTCGTGTTAACGCCACCCGAACCACCCCTCTGACCAGAGTAGTCATCTCTCCAATCCATCACAATTAATGGTAATCTGTAAACCCAGTGTCCCTCTATTCTTAAATTACCTAGTTAATTAACAGTGATTGATACTCCCATTGAGTCATTATAAATCTAGACGCTTAACATCAGTGTTTAATATTTAATCCTTAATTTTGCCCGTTTAACTATTGCTAATTATTATATATGTGTAAAGTAAAGTTTATTTTTTTTGTACGTGTGTTTATTTGTGGCTCCTTCTTTTTGACGTACCCTTGGCAAGACTTTAATTAAGAATCCCTTCGGCTAATTTATTCAACCTGTATTATGCACTCTTAGAATTCAACAATCACAAAGCTCCCCCCAGTAACAAGTGGGACTTTTATAGTGAGAATCCTGGCTACGGCACAACCCGCCTCTAACCAGGTTTCGCACGTTCAGTAGGAATTAAAGCCTACCTATCTTTATATATATATATATATATATATATATATATATATATATATATATATATATATATATATATATATATGATCGTAGATTGAGTCATAGGGTCAATACCATCGACTTAAACAAAAGCGGTGTTTCCAGATCAAGGACTAGAATAATTATTGGACCCGACTATGAGCAATTCTACGACACTCGTGAACAACGGTTTCTCGAATAGCATGATTGAAAAACAACTCTAATAAATTTTAAATATGCAATTGAAAGATACTGATAAAACGAAAAGTAATTCGGAAGTGTAAACAAAATCAAACTGAATTACAGAAATCAGATGTTCACGGCCTATAAAAGAGATGAAAAAAACATAAAGGAGATTGTTGACCGTAGCATCAAGGCTAAGAATCAAATGGACAAAATTCAACTAATTATACACTATAAAACGACAAAAGCCAACAATCCCTGATTGAAAAACAACAGCTGCCATAACCCCTCGAATCTAAAGTCAACTAACATAGTTTACGAGTTTATTTGCCCCAATGAAGACTGCAAGCTTTATAATAATTCAAAATATATTAGCATGACAACCATCAGACTTTTGAGGTGTTTAACCATGCACCTGCAAAGCGGAGGGCTTAAAAATCATATGGAGAGCGCGCACAACATCAACCTAACTAGAGATATTCTAGTTGACAACGCCACAATTAAAAGAAAAGAGGGAAATAAAGCTAGGCTGAACATCTTAGAAGCCATCTTAATAAATGAAGTAAAGCCGGCCCTCATAATGTATTCGAGCTATCAAAAGGTAAAGTAGTAAAATACTCAATTCAGTAGATGATGGGATAGTAGTAGATAAAAGTGGGTGAAATTTAGAGTGGGGAGGGGTATTTTGCCCTAGTAGGAGGGCATCACATTATATTCTTTATTTTGATTTTTCCTTTTTGTCTTATTTGTTGTATGTCGTGTTTTTCTATGTTTGTTTCTTTTTGTGTAGCTGGCGTGTTCTTCTTATTGTTAGTGTCTCAATTCATGTATACTTATTTTTGGGTTCAATTCTTGAGCATCCAAGCCTTTAATTACTGTTAGCTCAGCAATTTACCTATGTTGTTTTAATGTTATGTTATTGGTCTCTCTCTTTTTTGTTTCGGTTGAACTGTGTTAGTTTTTGTGTTCCTGTTATGTGTACATTGATGAAATGTTTTCCTGTGGATAGAACTTAGTACTTGGGAACTGGCTTCGACATGAAACTTTCTCTCGCAGTCGTGCAGGTATATTAAGTCTGCCACCAGTTCCCTGTAATTCCGGAATGACATCGGAATGCGGGGTAGATGAGCTTAACCCGGACTTACATCACGAATATTTTCCTAATGTTGGCCGAGCTAAGATCTCTAAACCTGTATAGCTTAGAAATTTCTCTCTTTGCCATGTTCTGCCTCTCCGTATAGTGTCTTGAGTATCCGTGGTCGAAGATCTTTAGGTCCAGGACAGTGCCTTCGGTGGAGTAGCCGTATCTCCTCCCATCGATGATGATGGGCCACGTCAACGTGCGGCTCAATGGGACGATTTTGAACTTTTCCCTATTAGTTCTAATCTTCCAGCGTCTCTCGTACCGGTTGATGTTGTTGATTTCCGCTATTGTGCGCATTACCTGATCCCTTGCTTTCTTCACCGGGTACGGAACGATCGGGATGACGTCATCTGCAAATTGCAGATACATCGTGTCCCTGTGCACCGGTGTTGGGAGGTCGATGGTAAAGACCAAGTAAAGCAGTGGGCTCGGGCAACTTCCCTGTGGAACACCCGCCTTTAGTTCGAATTCAGGTCCTCTGTATGCTTTGATCATGAGACATGCTCTTATGTCCATAACAAAGTCACAAAGGATCTTTTCCAGGATTGGGTCTAGGGTTGGGATTTCGACAGCCACGATGGATTCTTCTAAGTCTGGAGGTGTTTTGTATGTTATGTTTTTTTGGATCTCGATGGCTTCACTATCGTATCGTTCTTGTGTGTGTTTTTTTGCGATAACAGTGTAATTTGGTATTTTTATTGTGGTAATTTCTGTGTTTACACCGTGTTCGGAGATGAGGATCAGGTCGGGATCCACTGTCCGGTATATGTTTCTATAGGGAATGGATTTCCTTCCCCATCGCTTAATGTTTAGTGAGAGTATTTTTAGCGTGTTGTTTGTGTTTTCTATGTTTTGGTTGTTTAGTGTTCTTGTAGTCTATGTGAGTGTGTGTGTTTTACTTTACTTCTTATCCTATCTCTTTTTGCCATTTATTATTTTTTCATACTCTGCTTACTTATGGTGAGGCAGGAGTCCTTGTCTAGTTTAAGCTTTGCCACTATGAGCGCCTCATCTACTATTGATTTTTGCGCCTGCTCATCGTAGGTCAACTTTAATTGGCCTGTCTTTACCCCTTCAAGAATCTTCCGTATTATGGAGTTGTCTAGGAATGGGGTCTGATCAGTCTTGTATAATTGTATTTTCAACTCTTCTCCATCAAATTTAGTGGTTTGTTGGGAAGCCTTTTCCCTGCTTCTACTCCTCGACCTCTTGCTTTCTTTTTGAGGTTGGGTCTTCTCTTCTTCGTCTTCAGAGGAGGATGCGGAGCTTAAGAGGTTACCCTCAGCTTTCTTTATTCTCCTTGATGCTTTTTTCCACTGTATTTCCTGCTTTCTTTCGGCCTCTATTCTTGAGTCCCTATTTTGGGATTTTAAAGGGGCTTGGGTTGCCTCCTGGTTTTCATTAACTTCCGCTCTCTCTGCACTTGGTGGAAACGGCGTCGCTGGGGCTTCTTTCTTGGGTTTGTATTGCAGTTGAAGGACGTTCCCCGATAGAGGGTTCTCCGGGAGCCACATTTTTCGAGACCATTCTTTATGAGCATGGTGTTCAGCTCGGTCGCGAAGCGGCCCAGGTTGGTAAGGTTTCTCACGTGCGAATACAAAATACACGTGAGGATTTTTGTTGAGTTTTTATACCCTAACTTCAGATAGCTTTTTCGAGCGGCATTTTCTACGATCCTTGCGGGGGTGCTTTTACTGCTTGGGCTTGGGAGGTATTCGTTCTCTTATTCCCTCCGCCATTTTCTCGTCTGCTTTTCGTTTCAATATCTCCTTCTTCTTTGGGAAAGACATGGCCATAGCCCCGTGCTTTTGCCCACAGTTTGGGCATTTTTCTTCGGAGTCGACCCTCAAGAGTCAAGCCATGAGCTGCAATAGAACATTAAAGTTGTTCTAAATATTCCACTCACCAGATTGGCTCGTTTTCTTCGACATCACGCTTAAGCGAGGCGAAATAAATATCCCTTATAAACCTTTTTCTTTTCATTCAGCCTGATTCTGACTCCACCATACTTCATGGGTAAAGGAGGAAAGAATACCTTAAGACGCTCCAAAGATGATCGAATAAGATCGAAAGCTCAGCATTTTAGGTTGGTTTTTACTAAACCAATTAATTAAAAGGGGAGATGAATATAGAACAAGTGATCTACCATCTAAAAGATGGACTAAAAGAGACAGTTAGAAGAATAGAAAGTTGACAAATGAAATTGATCAAGGCGACCATGGTCTTTAACAAAATTTGCATATATATATATATATATATATATATATATATATATATATATATATATATATATAGAGAGAGAGAGAGAGAGAGAGAGAGAGAGATAGAAGGACATTTAGCTCTGTCAGACACTTCGTTCTCCCCTCGGAATATCTTTGGGGATTTTATTTTAAGTTAAAGAATCGATACTAAAGTTAAAATATGATAAAATATAAAACCGAAATGAACCGAATATGTGCATGATGCAAAAAATACACATTACCTTATCTAGATAGTCGTTAGTTGCTAAGAATGAAAAACTGAACAAAAATGGAGAATTATATTAACTTGGTGGGTTGTAGACTTATGAGATAAGTAGTGGAAACAAAGAATAAGTCTCGTTGAGTGTTTGTTTGGTCTTCATAATATAAAATGAGTTTAATATTTTTAACAAGTGAATTAAAGGTGCCACAGAGAGAATGTAAAATTGTTTCGATGAAATAGGCTGGCCAGTATTTTCTGCATGATTTCGTATGCTAGAGAATTCGGGTGTAGATAAGGGTCTTTGAGTTCTATGAGATAATCCAAGATGTTTTATGACCCTCTATTTAAGATGTAGGATAGTCTGGCTTACGTAGCAGGCATTCCAGCAGGAAAACTTGAAATTATATACAACAGATGATCTCAAAAGATGATTATACAACGTTGTTTGTGGAATTACAATTTCCGTAATCATAGGCTTCCTAATTATCAGGGTTTTCTGGAGGTGTTTTGTTTCCTTATTTGATCCTTTACCCATCTAAAACTTGTAATCTCACTTGAAGTTTAATGTACAGTAGCATCTTGTGGGTTACTAATTGATTCAGGAGTTTGTCTTTTAATTCTAGGATGATTGATAGGCTTTATTATCAATCCCTAGTTAGTCGTCATTTTGAGCATCTTCTAACTCTTTTTCTACGAAATTCATTTCTTCCTCATCCAATGGAGCTACATCCTAAGTATCCATGTTATTACATGAGAATAATTGCTGGAGTTCATTTTCTCGAAGAACTAAGTATCTACTTCGCTTCGTCATCCTGTTTCGGTAATGTAGTAAGGATTGTATCATAAAATGTAAATATGTAGTATCTTACAAAATGTATGTTTGCATATTATTTGATAATAATTAAGGATTTATGTACTATCGTATTAACTAGGTGTCAAATAAAAAATAATTGAAATGCTAATGATGTCAACTTTAGGTTATATATATTGCAATATTATCGAATCTTTGACGTTCATTTGATATTATTGGGTTCAAACCTGACTTCTGTGATATTAATTTGTCTCAAAGGTGACTTCAGATGCCGGCTCCTTTTGCAATTGCATTTAATTACTTCAATGGCCTTTTGAATCCCGTATGGTCGCTACTAACACAATTACTTAACTCGAATTACTCATTGAAAGACTTGCTGCAAAAGAATAATTTATTAAAGTTAGGTAAGATTAATAATACAAGGAATAGCAGCAACCAAGGTTTATTTCCAAACTCTACATAAATTAATTAGTTTTATACTATCGACTGAATCAGGTAATATGGCTGGGCTTAAACCACAGAGGTTATACCTTTCTTTCGATACTGCACAAATACAACCGAGAGGCACCTTTCTATCTCTATTTCGCAATAAAATATTCGGAAACAGAAGAGCTTTGTTACCAATTTTAACGAGACAACACTAAAAAGCTTACAGAGAACCTTTTAGGGCCACTAATTTAATGCGAGGGACTTTTATAAACCTTGTGCCTCACACATTAAGATAATTGCTTAAATTGGTCTTAAGCTAAAGGAGGGTAAGAATCTAAGTGGAGTCCTTTTGTTAGAGTCCACCTTTTATTAAACGAACCTCTCTCTATTCCTCTTTCTCTCTCCCTCTCTTCTTCTCTCTCTCTCTTTCTCACTTTCCCTTCTTCTACTTCTCTCTCTCTCTCTCTCTCTCTCTGTCACGTGTCTTTTTCCATAAGGCATGCTTCAACCATACATTAAACTGTAACCCTTTTCACAAACGCCATTCAAAGACGAGTTATTATACATCAATCATTCACCTTTTGTCATCCTTTTAAAGGCTACCTTTCTCCGAGTAATTATTGTACAATAAACATTACCAACTTTAGTCTCAAGGATCGGCTGGGAAAAATGAGAAATATAATCTACAGAACTAAAATATTTGGCATATAAAACTATCTCTAAGGGTATTGGCACGTATATGAGCATTATACATTTTATTAAAAACTTTCGAGTTACTTTTTACTTTATTTCCTTGTAAGTCATTTCAATTAAAGTATTAATGTAATACTATTATATATCAAAATTGTGCAGCCCCCAAATATTTCCTAACACTCACCGAAAGATATATAAAACCATCCAATTTCAATTAGGTTCGACATCCAACTGATTGTTCTTCAAATAAAGTCATAAATCAATTGACTTTTCCAATTAGTCATTAAGAACCTCAAATAAAAACCTTAAATGATATAGAAAATAATACTAATCTAAAAAAATATAAATGAATATTATATAGAGTGAGTTATTATATAGGAAAGTGATGACACACGAGTGTGGCATCGAGCCTTACGCGTTAAATTATGTAGGAAGAATGATAATGAAAATAATTTGCTGAAGATTATCTTTATGTATATAAAAATTATTTTACTTGCCCTTTTAAAACAAGCTAGAGTAAATTCGTGAAATTCTAATATTTTAATAGCGCATCGTAGACTTAAAATATTTGTAAATGTTAATGGTATTAGTATTATTTGTTTTTCTAACCACGCTCAAACTATAAAATATTGAATAGCAAAAATAATAAAAATTTTTCCAGAATCCACATCCAGAATCAAATCCGCCCAAAATCTACTCGAGGTTTTTATGGCCCAAGGTTCACTCATCCACAAAATTTCATCTTTATCTGTCAATATTGTTTTAGATAACGTGCGTTTGTTTGGGGACCGTGGCGTTCCCCACAACCAATTAAAAAAGGACATTTTTTTAACACGAGGAAGAGAGTGAGGAGATAGAAGAGGGGAGAGTGATGAGAAGAGAGGGATATAAGAGAGGAGAGATATTAGGGAAATGAGAGAGTGATAAAAAGAGAGAGATAGAAAAGAGGAGAGATATGAGGGAAAGAGGAAAGTGATGACAAGAGAGATATAAAAGAGGGTACCTTTGGACTAGCAATCGAGCAAGCACATGGCTGCTCAATTGTTTTGCGTCCCTGAACGGCCACTTTTCAAGACTTTGTCTAGTCTTGACTTGAACTGGTCAACAGATTCACTGTTAACAACTTCCACTGGAAGTGCGTTCCACTTACCGCAGATACTGTAAGTGAAAAAATTTCCACACAGATTGCGGTTGTAAAGCTTCAGTTCAAGTTTGAAGCCGTGATTGCGCGTTCTGTTCTCACTTAGTGTTAAAATATCCCGGTAGTTAACATTGTCGAAGCCTCGAAATATTTTGAAAACTTCGATGAGCTGACCACGCAGTCTACGGGTTTCCAGCGAGAACAGATCTAATTCTCTTAGTCTATCTTCATAACTTTTATGTCGGATAGAGGGAATCAGTTTGGTTGCCATGGCTTGTACGCGTTCCAACCTTGCGATATCCTTTCGAAATGAAGGACTCCAAAATTGTACGGCATACTCCAGGTGCGGCCAAACGAGGGAGTTGTACAGACAAAGTACTATCTCCTTGTTACGGTATCCAAACTGGCACTTTATGTAGCCTAACATCCTTTGGGCTTTCTTCTCTGCCTCGATGCACTGTTTCGAGAACTTGAGGTCGCTAGTAATAGTTACACCTAAGTTTTTCTCAGTGTCACAGGCTTCAAGAGCAGTGCCTTTAAGGATATACTGAGATTGGGGGTTTCTGTGGCCGATATGCATTACTTTGCATTTGTTCCCGTTAAAGGCATTTGCCACGTGTCCGACCTTTCTTAAATCTTCCCAAGATCTTCCTGCAGGCGGGCAGTATTTCCATCCTGTGCAATGTTCATACCAAGCTCGGTATCGTCGGCAAATTTGGAAATCTTGGCAACCATGTCACCGTCCATGTCGTTGACGTAGATGATGAATAGTAGTGGTCCCAGGACAGAACCTTGAGGCACCCTGCTGGTAACGGGCACCCACTCACAAGCCTGTCCATTGACCACCACCCGTTGCCGTCTGCCACTTAGCCAGTTCTCGATCCAGCCGGCTACTCCTCCGTCTTTGCCCAGTGCTCGCACTTTCCGGAGAAGGCGGAGGTGTGGTACCTCATCAAAGGTTTTCTGAAAGTCTAAGTACACCACATCCACCGCCTTGTCCCGATCGTGCTAACTGAACACGAAGTGGAAAAATCCCACAAGGTTCGTCAGGCATGACCGTTGCCTTCGGAAGCCATGCTGGAAACTCCTCAGTAGCAGGTTTGACTCTAAATACGACGTCCTTTTGTCCACCATCATGCTTTCCATGAGTTTCTCTACTATCGAAGTCAGACTGATAGGTCGGTAGTTTGACGGTTGGCTTTGGTCTCCTTTCTTGGAGATAGGAGTCACCTCCGCTTCACGCAAGTCTCTAGGAACGCATTTGGTCCCGATTGACATGTTGAAGATTGCGCTCGGGTGTCGTGACACTTGATCACGCACTTCTTTCAATACTTTAGGTAGAAACCCATCCGGGCTAGGTGACTTATTCGTCATTAGGTCACTGATCTTCTTTTTTATTTCCCCTTCGGTGAAGTCCATATCCTGTAGCTTTTCCCCCGAGTAGGATTACATTGGCTGGGGGATGGGACCACACTCTTCAGTAAACACTTAAGAGAAGTAGTCGTTACGCTAGTTAGCATTTTCTGCATCTAAGTGCTCTAATGCCCCCTCCTCATTTCTCAAAGGGCCAATCGTTCGACGGATTCGTTTACGGCTGTTTACATATCTAAAAAACTCCTTGGGATTCTCTTTACAGAGTCTTGCCACCCAGAGTTCCTCAGACCGCTTAGCCACCCTCATGCTGGACTTCACTCTCCTGGCTAGCCTCCGGTATTGGCAAAAGTTGCCCGAGGTCTTTGATTGCCGGTACACAGTTCTCTTCTCCCTAAGCAGTTGGCCCATTTCTAGATTAAACCACTTTGGTTGAACAGAACACCGACGGGGACATTTCAGAGTGATGAAACGTGATTGAAAATTTATGAATGTGGTTTTGAAACTGTTCCACGAGTCTTCAACAACATCGCACACTTCAAGCCTCGCGTCAGTCAGTCCAGCACGAGGACCTGCAAAGTCTGCTCTTTTCAAATCGAGTTTCCTCGATTTACTAGTTGCAGGCCCTGCCTTCAGGACTTAGACTACAAATCTAATTAGTCGCTGGTCACTGCCACCGACCTCTTCGCCAACAGAGAGGTCCTCAACGATGTCATCCTCAGAAGTAAAAACCAAGTCGAGGATATTGTCTCCTTTCGTTGGCTCTCTCACCCATTGAGTCAGCAACTCGTTGTTCGGAACTTCAGGAGTAGTGCGTTCTCGCCACAGGGTTCTCTGGTTTCCCAGTCAACTTATGTGTTGAAATCACCCATGACGATACACACTCTGTCTTCGACAAGTTTTCCTAGTAGCTGGTACAGATTTCTGTCCTTTTCAACGAGTTAGGCAGGAGGTCTATAAAGCACCAGGGTCCTGTATTTGGCAGGACCTATCTCTAGGTCAACACCTAGTAGTTCATAGTCGGATAGGATGTTGCAATCCGTTGAGTTGAGAGTATCCTTGACATACAACATCACACCGCCATCCTCTCTGTCTGGCCTATCTTTCAGGAAGAGCTGGTAACGGGGAATCGTGAATTCACCTTCAAAATCTCGGCTTGAGGTTTTTATCCACGACTCTGTTATGGCCACGATCTCAGGTTTCTCTGTTACTACGAGGCCACGGAGCTCAAGAAACTTATTCCTGATTGACCTTGCATTGAACAGAAGAACTTTGAGGTAGTTCCTTAGTGTAGTACTCCATACGCTCTTCCGTTTCCCGGCTTCTCTGTTTTCGTGGTCACACCCTTTTTGACGACCTCCGAGAAGGTCATTCCAGGAGGGACACTGGCGTGCTAGCGCACGTCCGCTTTCGGTCTGTTTGGAACGCTCCTTTATGTGCCTTCCTCGACATCTTGAATTAGGCTGGCGAGAAAGGCCTTCCCTTTATAGGAGAGATGTACCCCATCCCTTTGTTAGAGGTCGTCGCTACCGATAAAGGTACGATAGGAGTCCAAGAAAAAGACTCTTTTTTGCTGTGCAGAGATCCGCCAACCTTCTGTTTACTGCGACGTTCCTTTCGTGAGCAGTTTGGGATGGACCTCTTCTTGGAAGCATCTCAACCACCACACGTTTGCGGGTTTTAAGCCCTATGTCATCCATGGCTCCCATCACCGTTTGGATGGTCTTACCACTGAATTCAACTTACCCCATCTGAGGTAGAGGTCATTGCCGCTCACCATCAGAGCAACAACTGAATTCTCAGAAATATTAGCTTACTCTGCCTCTACTCTGATGTTGTGGTTACCTCGTCCTGACAGGCAGCTTACCTTCACGCTAGTCAGAAGGCGGGCCGCTAGCAGCAGCTGCAGATCCCGTGTTTGCGAGTCACCAATAAGGGTGACCTTCGGACACTTGGTCTCTGAAGACGGGGTCTTCCCTTGTGGAAGAGGCCTCCCCTTTTCCTCCTTACTCTCCACATTCTTATTTTTCTTTTTCTTCTTGTTTATCTGTTTTTCTTCTATTTTTGGTTCTACTTTTGTTTCAACTTTATTCTTTTTCTTTTGTTTCTTCATTTTTCCTCTCTCCTTTTTCTCTTTTTCTCTCACCTCAGCTAGCTTAGCCTCAGATGATGCCGGAATCTCCGCTTGGGTACCAGGGGATTCCGACACGTCAGTAGGCGGCGCCTCTTCTAGGCATCGAATTTGAGCTGCGTTAATGGCTTCGAGTTTCTCCAACTTTCTTTCAAGGATTTTAGCTCTCTCCTCTGAGGCTCTATAGAGGTCTTTTAATTTCTCCACCTCTCGCGTCAATATGCAAGTAGTGCAGATACTTTCAGGGCTGCATTTTGAGTAGCAGCCCTCCGGAAAGTCAACGCACCACTTTTCTAACTGGCATGTTGCACAGTTGTGTTTTAGACGAACGGGTCCCTTTTTGCCTGTCATTTTGAGTGCTTTCTCTCTCTCTCTGAAAACTCGTGACCAATCAATGATAAAAAAGAGAGAGAGAGAAATATATATATATATATATATATATATATATATATATATATATATATATATATATATAGAGAGAGAGAGAGAGAGAGAGAGAGAGAGAGAGAAAGAGAAAGAGAGAGAGAGAGAGAAAAAGAGAGAGAGAGAAAGAGAGAGAGAGAGAGCTGTACAGAAAACATGGAAGAGATCCCGAATTGAAATTTATAATCGACAAATTGGTTTAACCTGACACCTGAATGCTCGGGAGTTAGTTAAGCGTTATAAAAACGATGTTAGTCGGAGATTTGATTCAAAGTATTTATTTATACGGCGTTTGAAAGTATCTATGGTGTTGCAGTCTATTACTTTACGAGGAAGCCCATTCCATAAGTTCACGATTCGGTTAAAATTGAAGTTCGTAGGTTCGTGCGAGTTAAAATAATTACCTATAATTTTACAACCATTTCCTCTCGTGTAATTCGACTGGTCGATAGTGAAATATTTATTGCAGTCCATATTGTATATGCCTTTGATAATTTTTAAGACCTGAATTAAGTAACCTCTTAATCTACGGTGCTTTAACGAAGAGAGATTCAGTTCTCTAAGTCGCACTTCGTAGGTTTTGTTCCTTAGACTTGGTATCATTTTAGTGAGCCTTTGTTAGACTCGATCTAATTTCACTATATCTTTCTGATAGTACGGGCATCAGGCTTGAGCGCAGTATTCCATAATGGGACGGACCAAGGAATTATAGAGAGTAAGGATTGTATTTTTGGACTTATACTCGAACGCTCTACCAATCAATCCAATTATTTTATTCGCTTTTTAATTGACGTCTGAGCATTGTTGAGTGAGCTTTAGATCGCTCGATATTGTTACTCCTAGATCCGTCTCTCTGTCTACGCTTAAGAGTTAAATACCATTTAGTGAGTAATTTGCTTTGACATTTCGGTATCCGATATGGAGCACTTTGCATTTGTCGGTGTTAAAAGGCATTTGCCACGTTTGCGCCCAGTACGATAATTTATTGGAAGTGTTCTGCATTTCATTAATCTGTGCGTTAGTGAGTACTGAATTCGCGATTTTGGCGTCGTCAGCAAACTTCGATATTATGCCTGAAATGCCTTCGTCTAACTCGTTAATGTATACTAAAAAAAGAACTGGTCCTCGAACAGACCCCTGAGGCACCCCGCTAGTGACGTCTGTCCAGCTAGATGATTTACCATTTATAACTATGCGTTGCCTACGATTACTTAGCCAGTTTTATATCCACCTTGCTATCGCCACTTCAATTCCGTGCGCTTTTAATTTAGTTAGTAAACGTTTGTGTAAACTTTGTCGAAGGCCTTTTGAAAGTCTAAGTAAATTATGTCAACTGCTTTACTTTCGTCGTATTCATTACAAATGTCATTGAAGAAGTCTAATAGATTCGTTAGACAAGAGCGTTTATTTCGAAAGCCTCGTTGGGTGTCTCTAAATAGCTTTTTTTCTTCCAAGTGGTTAACGAGTTCGTCACGTATAAATGTCTCTAACATTTTGCAAACCACCGAGGTTAAACTAATTGGGCTATAATTACTAGGTAAAGATCTACTGCCTTTTTTAAATATTGGTGTTAGGTTAGTGAGCTTTGACTCATCGGGTATAGTCCCGGTCTCTAACGAATAATTAAACAATAACGACAGCGGTTTGGCTAGTTTATTTGTGGCTTCTTTTAATATTCAAGGGAAGACCATGTCCGAGCCGGGTGACTTATTTACCTTAAGCTTTTCAATGCATCTCAGTACGTCTCTTTCTGTAACGGTGATACTATTTAAAGCCTCGTTGTAACCTATTTGGATAGCTGTCGGTGTTGATAGAGAGAGATAGAAGAAAGGAGAGATATTAGGGAAAGAGGAAAGTGATGGAAAGAGAGAAATAGAAGAGATATTAGGAAAAGTGGAGAGTAATGAGAAGAAAGAGATAGAAGAGAGGAGAAATATTAGGGAAAGAGAAAAGTGATAAGAAGAAAGAGATAGAAGAGAGGAGAGATATTAGGGAAAGAGGAAAGTGATAAGAGAGAGATAGAAGAGAATATAGATATTAGGGAAAGAGGAGATATATGAGAAGAGAGAGATAGAAGAGAGCTACAAGGAGCTGCAAGGGAAAGAGGTACCCTAGTAGACCTTACGGTCCATTCAAAGAGGGTAGCTTTTGTCGTGACAGTTGAGCAGGCGCAGTCCTCGAAAGTGTCAATTGACACTCTCGAAGAACACTCGCCCAACGGTTTTGTGCCCAAACGGCTACTTTTCAAGATTTGTCTATACACCACTTGAACTGCTCAACATAAATGCTGTCGAAAACTACCACTGGAAGTGCGTTCCATGTAACACAGATGCTGTATGTGAAAAATATTCCATATATATCACGGTGGTAACGCTTCAGCTCAAGTTTGTAGCCGTAGTTTCTGACTCTGTTCTCGCTAAGCTGGAAAATATCGCTGTAGTCTATATTGTCGAAGCCTCGAAGCATTTTAAACACCTCGATAAGCTGAGAATGTAGCCTCCGGGTTTTCAACGAGAACAAATCTAATTTCCATAACCTTACTTCGTAACTCTTGTGTCTGATGAGAGGGAATCAGTTTGGTTGCTCTGGCTTGCACACGTTCCAATCTCGTAATGTCTTTTCGAAGTGCATAACTCCAAAATTGTACGGCATTCTACAAGTGCGGCCGAACAAGAGCATGTACAAACAGAGTACAATCTCCTTGTTCCGATATCCAAACTGTCACTTTATGTAGCCTAACATCCTTCGGGCTTTCTTCTCCAACTCAATACACTGCTTCGAGAACTTGAGGTCACTAGTGATAGTTATACTCAAGTCCTTCTTAGTATCAGTGCATTCAAAAGTAGTGCCCTTAAAGGTATACCTCAATTGAGGGTTTCGGTGGCCGATATGCATCACTTTGCATTTGTTCACGTTAAAAAGCATTTATTTGCCTGGTGTCTGACAACTCACCAATATTACGAAGATCTTCTTGTATACGGGCAGTATTTCATTCTTTTGCAAAGTTCATAAAAAGCTTGGTATCATCTGAAAATTTAGAAATCTTGGCAACCATGTCACCGTCCATGTCGTTGACGTAGATGATGAACATTAGTGTTCCCAGGACAGAAACTTGAGGAACACTGAGAAGCCTGTCCATTCACCACCACCCGTTTCCGTCTGCTACTTTTCCGTCTATGCCCAGTGCACACACTTTCCGGAGAAGGCGACGGTGTGGTACCTTATCAAATGCTTTCTGAAAGTCTAAGTAGATAACATCCTCCACCTTATCCCGATCGTGCTCACTGAAAACGAAGTGGAAAAATCCCAAAAGATTCGTCAGGCATGAAAAGAGTGATGAGAAGAGAGAGATAGAAGAGAGGAGAGATATTAGGAAAAGATAAGAGAGATGAGAAAAGAGAGGTAGAAGCGAGGATAGATATTAGGGAAAGAGGAGAGTTATGAGAAGAGAGAGATAGAAGAGAATAGAAGAGAAAGAATAAAAGAGAGAGGAATGAGAAAGAAAATAAGAGGAGGAGAAAAGATAGCGAGAAATATAAGAGAGAAGAGAAGAAATTAAAGAGTAAAATAAGAGTAACAAGGAGTAACAAGGAAAGTAAGAGACCGATAAGAAAGAAGAGAGAGAAAGAAAGAAAAAGAGAGATATAAAATAGAGGAAATAGATAATGGAAGAAAAAAGAGAGGCAAATAGAGTTAAAAAAGAAAGAGATAAACAGATAGAAAGAGAATGAATAATAGTGAAACTAAGAGAGAGAATATCGAGATAAAGAGAGACAGAAAAACATGAGAAAGTGAGATGAAGAAAGATATAGCTTGAAAGAGATATAAAAGGGTAAACGAGAGAGAAATAAAGATAAAAAAAGAGGAAAAGAGAGAAGGAGAGAAGAAGAGAAAGTAAGAGGGAGAGAGAGAGTAATAAGGAGTAACAGGGAAAGTAAGTACCCTAGGAGACCTTACGGTCCATTCAAAGAGGGTACCTTTGGACTAGCAATCGAACAGGCACATGGCTGCTCAATTGTTTTGCGTCCCTAAACGGCCACTTTTCAAGACTTTGTCTAGTCTTGACTTAAACTGGTCAACAGATTCCCTGTTAACAACTTCCACTGGAAGTGCATTCCACTTACCGCAGATACTGTAGGTGAAAAAATTTCCACACAGATTGCGGTTGTAACGCTTCATTTCATGTTTAAAGCCGTGATTGCGCGTTCTGTTCTCACTCAGTGTGAAAATATCCCGGTAGTCAACATTGTCGAAGCCTCGAAATATTTTGAAAACTTCGATGAGCTGACCACGCAGTCTACGGGTTTCCAGCGAGAACAGATCTAATTCTCTTAGTCTATCTTCATAACTTTTATGTCGGATAAAGGAAATCAGTTTGGTTGACCTAGCTTGTACGCGTTCCAACCTTGCGATGTGCTTTCGAAACGGAGGACTCCAAAATTGTACGGCATACTCCAGGTCCGGCAAAACGAGGGAGTTGTACAGACAAAGTACTATCTCCTTGTTACGGTATCCAAACTGGCGCTTAATGTAGACTAACTTCCTTTGGGCTTTCTTCTATGCCTCGATGCACTATTTCGAGAACTTGAGGCCGCTAGTAATAGTTACACCCAAGTCCTTCTCAGTGTCACAAGATTCAAGAGTAGTGCCGTTAAGGATATACTGAGATTGGTTTTTTTTTGTGGCTGATATGCATCACTTTGCATTTCCTCACGTTAAAAGGCATTTGCCACGTGTCCGACCACTCCCCATTCTTCCCAAGATCTTCCTGCAGGCGGGCAGTATTTCCATCCTTTGCAACGTTCATACCAAGCTCGGTATCGTCGGCAAATTTGGAAATCTTGGCAACCATGTCACCGTCCATGTCGTTGACGTAGATGATGAATAGTAGTGGTCCCAGGACAGAACCTTGAGGCACCCAGCTAGTAACGGGCACCCACTCAGAAGCCTGTCCATTCACAACCACCCGTTGCCATCTGCCACTTAGCCAGTTTTTGATCCAGCCGGCTACTTTTCCGTCTATGCCCAGCGCTCGCACTTTCCGGAGAAGGCGGTGGTGTGGTACCTTATCAAAGGCTTTCTGAAAGTCTAAGTACACCACATCCACTGCCTTGTCCCGATCGTGCTCACTGACCACGAAGTGGAAGAATTCCACAAGGTTCGTCAGGCATGACCGTTGCCTTCGGAAGCCGTGCTGGGAACTCCTCAGTAGCAGGTTTGACTCTAAATACGACTTCATTTTGTCCACCATCATGCTTTCTATGAGTTTACCGACTATCGAAGTCAGACTGAGGGAAAGATATATATATATATATATATATATATATATATATATATATATATATATATATATATATCTAGAGAGAGAGAGAGAGAGAGAGAGAAAGAGAGAGAGGCAGTCAGATACAAAAACAGCCACTGGTAGAGAGATAAGCATGTATCTAGTATCCATGTTGCTAGTCAGGTAGGTGAGTAGGTAGGTAGTTAGGTAGGGGGTAGGTACTTATGAAGGTCGTTCTGTAGGTAGGTAAGTAATTGAGTAGATATGGAGGTAGATAGGGATGGAGGGAGGAGGTAGGTAGGTAGTTAGATTAGTATTTAGGTAGGTTGGTAGTTTGGTAGGGAGGTCTGAGGATAAGTAGGTAGGAAGATAAGTGGGTAAGTAGATTGTACTTACGTATGTAGTTACGTAGGTATTTTTTTAGGTAGGTAGTTAGTTGCGTAGTAGGAAGGGTGGTGCGTACGTACGTATGTAGGTATTTTAATCGGTAGGTAGTTAGTTATGTACGAGGGGCGGTCAATATGTTTTGCAACTCAGGAGTGCAAAACAGAGGAAGGGGGATGGCTCTTTGTGGGGGTGTTAGGACAAGTTATGACAAGTCGAAACCTGCAGCCGCACGCTCCTGCCTCGTATATTTAAGAAGCAGTAGCTGATCGCAGATCGTAAGTCACAATTTTTTGAACATTGGAGAAGGTTTAGCACCGCGCAGTGGTCAAATCTTTTGACCAAGGAAGGCAAGAATGTAAAAGAGATCCATGAACGCATGGCTTTGAGTGTACATCGACACCGCCCCTTCCTATGCAACCATTGCTGGCTGGAATAGGGAGTTCTGCCATGGTCGTGAGTCCCTTGAAGATGACCCCCGTCCAGGACGCCCGTCATACGTGACCAACGAGGACAATGTGGCCCGTGTGGAGAGGATCATCCTCGAAAATCGACGGATGAAGGTCGAAGAAATTGAGCGAGAACTTGGAATATCACATGGAAGTGTTATTAACATCATCCACGACAATTTGGCCATGACCAAGGTCTCTGCCCGTTGGGTCCCTAGAAACCTCACGCCCCATGATTGATTTCAACGTCGTAAAAGTCCACAAGGCCAGAGTTGCACAAGCTGCCCTGCGCGAGTGCGGATTCGAGGAGCTCAACCATCCCCCCTACAGTCCAGATGTGGCCCCTAGCGACTACTTTTTATTCCGCCAGCTCAAGGCTGCACTTCGTGGACGCCGGTTTGGGGACCATGAAGATGTCCAGCTCACCGTGCAGGAGTGGATTGAAGAGCAGTCGGGAGATTTCTGGTTGTCGGGAATTCGAAGCCTCAGGGACAAGTGGCGCAAGTGCATTGAAGTCGAGAGTAGTTATATTGAAAAATAATAAACACTTTTCCTTATATCTCGTTTCCTTATATCCGAATTGAAAAACTTATTGACCACCCCTCGTACATAGCTACAAGGAGTTACAAGGATAGTAAGTACCTCAAAATAACATTCGTTCCATTTCAATGGAGGTACTTATTTTTTTGTATTTATTTGCTACATCCAAACTTTTTATTATGCTACTTGTGCTACATTATGCAAGGGTTAACTCTTTTTTGTCAATTTGCTGTTTTCTCATAACTTACTTATTTTTATATAATATTTTAAATGCTAATATATATATATATATATATATATATATATATATATATATATATATATATATATATATATATATACACATTCAACTTAGATTAGTGTTTCTCGTCCAATATTAGAACATAAACTCGTCTTTGTCTTTGGTTAATGATTTTGAGCTATAAGGAATATTTATAACATATTCATGTCAAAAAGCATTTTATTATGATTTCATACAATAAATATATTTTATAATAAATACAATCAATATTTTGTAAATCTTAAAATTAGCATACAAATTTTATTTTAACTTATTAGTCACGTCACATATTATGTTAGATTCCTTAAAATTTTGTCTAATTTCTTTTTAAATATTTTTACTGTATTATATTTCACTACATCCTCTGGTAATTGATTCCACTTGTTCACAATTTTATACGCAAATGAGTTCCTACATATATTTGTGCGAAAATTCTTGGGTTCTATTTTCATTCCGTTTGATCGCGTAGTAGATGTGCTAAACTGAAACACAATATTAGAGTCGACATTTTCTATTCATTTTAGTATTTTAAACATTTCTATTAATTGACCTCTCAATCTTCTTGTTTCCAGGCTGAATAAATTTAATCTTTCTAATCTTGTTTCATAATTATAATTCCTTAGTTCTGGAATCAATTTCGTGGCTCCGGCTTGTACTTTTTCTAACTTCTCAATATCTTTTCTTAAGTAAGAAGACCAGGCTTGGGAACAATATTCTAATTGTGGCCTTACTAGTGCATTGTACATATTCAGAATTGTAATTTTATTTTTGAAAGTGATTTGGCGTTTTATATATTTAAGAATCCTTTGCGCTTTCTTTTCGAATTCGATGCACTGCCGTGAAAACTTTAGATCGTTTGTAATGTAGACACCTAGGTCTTTTTCATTTTGAGTTTCTTTGATCTTATTGTCGAACAGTTTGTATTCTCTCCTTGGATTATTATAACCAATATGCATTATTTTACACTTTTCAAGATTTAAGGGCAATTCCCATTTTTCCGTCCATCTTACTATTTTATCAATATCATTTTGAAATTCTTGAACGTCCTGTTCAGTAATTATCCCTTTTCCTAATTTACAATAATCAGCAAACTTAGAAATTTTCGATAGTAGGCCATCATCTATATCATTAACGTACATAATGAATAGCAACGGGCCAAGGACAGAGCCTTGCGGGACGCCACTACAAACGGAAACCCATTCTGACGCTTGTACGTTTATAACTACTCGCTGTTTTCTATCCGTAAGCCAATTTTCTATCCATTTTGCAATTTCACCTTTTATTCCAAAGGCTCTTACTTTACACATCAACTTCTAATGCGGAACTTCATCAAATGCCTTTTGGAAGTCTAGATACAAGATGTCAACCGATCTATTATTGTCGTACAAGGTATTTATATAGTGAAAAAACTCTAGTAAATTTGTGAGGCAAGATCTCTTTCTCCTGAAGCCATGCTGAGAATCATTTAGGAGTTTATTTTTTTCTAAATGCTCTACAATTGTATTGGAAATGTTAGTTTCAAGGAGTTTCCCAACTACGGAAGTTAAACTTAAAGGGCGAAAATTGCTATCAGTCTCTTTACATCCATTCTTAAATATTGGCGTTACATTTGCCATATTCCAGTCTTGCGAAACAATTCCACTCTCTAGGGATAAATTGAAAATTTGCGTAAGATGTTCTGCTACTTGATTTATGACTTCTTTTAAAACTCTTGGGTATATTTTATCCGGTCCGGGGGATTTAAATTTATTCATCTTCTCTATTAGTTTCTTTGTGTTGTCGACACTGCATCGAACCGATTCGAGTGGTATAATATTGGCCATTTCACGTGTTCTGTATAGTCATACGAGTTACGCTCTTTTGTGAAAACAGATACAAAATATTAGTTGAGAGTGTTTGCTATTCCAATATCATCGAATTGCAAATTAATGTACTTATCTCTTATTGGGCCAATATTGTTCTTTATGGGTTTTCTGCTGTTTACTAAGGCAAAGAACTCTTTAGGATTATTTTTGCAATTTTGAGCTGCTCTTATTTTTTCATTTCGTTTTGTTCTTGTAATCTCGGCTTTAACTTTTCTTCTCAATTCTAAATAATGATTCCTGTTTTCTATATTATGGTTGTATTTTAGCCTTTTATATGTTTTATCTCTGTTTCTAATGAGTTTCATAATTTCTTGAGAGAGCCATTTCGGTTTATTAACATTTTAATCTTTAATAACAGCCAGTGGTATGAATTGAAACTGTTTGTTGAGAAGATTGTGTTTAAATTCATGCCATGGTACGTTTATTTCTTCATTATTTATCCTAAGAGTGCTCAAACTCTTTCTTAGTTCAGCATAATTTACCCTTTTGAAATTAAGTTTAGCGGTGGTGTCATTTTGTAGGACACGTGGTATATTAATTTCAAAATCTACTGCGTTATGATCATCACTATTTCCTATTCTGTCTCCAACATTTAAATTTGAAATCAATTCATCGTCTGATGTTAACACTAAATCCAATATGTTTTCATCTCTTGTTGGTTCTTTCACCCACTGAGTCAAGAAATTATCCTCAATAAAATTAATCAATCTTTGTCCTTCTGAGTCTGCAGTTTTGTTAGGCCAGTTTATTTTAGCACAATTAAAATCTCCAATGATCACTGATAACTTGTCTTTACAAATGTTCGTTAAGTATTCATAAAATTGGTCATCTGTCTCCCGGAGCTAATGTGGACTCCTATAAACTAAAATAACTTATAGGTTCTTTTTTTGGTTTATTTTAACCATTACCATTTCAAAAACAGGGTCAGTGTTACATTCTACAGGGTGCAAATCTTCGCGTACATATAAAAGAACAACCCCACCTTTTCTCTGTAATCTATCTTTATGAAATAACTTGCATCCTTTTAACTGTAATTCTGAAATAATATCACGTGACTCTGTATGTATCCATGTCTCAGTTATTCCTATTATGTCGTACTTTTTGGTCAATACCAGCGCTCTGAACTCCGTAAATTTGTTTCTAATTGATCTTGCGTTAAAGAATAGAGTTTTTAATGTGTTTAACTGATTTCTTTTGAATTGTGGCCTCGATCGTTTCCCTGTGGTTCTTGACTTGGTGCTTTATTTTTCCTTAAATTTCGTAGGTTAGTTTGTAGCAATTCTCCATATTTCATTTTACCTTTTGTGGAGAGATGGATGCCATCCTGAAAAAACAAGTCTTTGTTGTGGATGAAAAGTAGCCAGGAGGCAATAAATTTAACATTCTCCTTCTTGCAAAGATCTTCTAGACGATGATTTATCCCAATTACTCGATTTAGATTTTCGTATCTCTCGTAAATTCTTGGTAGCACCCCAACAACAATTGCATTATCCGTTTTGGTCTTGATTGTTTTTATCATTTTCTTGTAGTCATTCATTATGCTTTCTGAACCTTGATAGTTTTTTCCGTTGAACACATCGTTGCTTCCAACATTCGCTATGATTTGACTCTCTTTGCTTTTCATCTCAAAGTTGTTTAATTGTTCGGTTAATTGCTTAATCTTTATTCCTGGATAGCATCGGAATTCGCGCTTTTTGATGTTCCAACTTCCAAGGTGATCGACTTGATTCCGAATTATTGAGTCACTAGCTAAATACGTTTCTTCCTCTTCTTCGTAGGAAAATATATCATATCTATTTTTGGTTGAGATTGTTGTTTTTTTCTGAATGATTGGTTTGAATGGGCGCTTATTTCTGACTTAGGTGAAATTGTCCACGTCTTTTATGTTTGATGTATCAATTTTGTTAGTATGAATTGCGACTTCTTGTTCCAGTTTCACGATTTTAGTATCTATTTGAGCTATTCTGGTTTCATCTTCTGTTTGACCAGCGCACTTCTTTGATTCGAGGGCATTGATGCGGTTTTCCATAGAGCTTTTTACAGACATCCATTTTGCCTTTTCGATATCAAATTTGTCTTTTATTTTGCAGAATTCACATACACTTCTCGACGTGATATTCTCAAAGCATTGTTCTTGAAAATCGATGATCCAACGTGTATTCTTGCATTTAAAGCAACAATGCTTTAATTTAGGGGCTCCGGGCATCCTTCTTTTTTATAATAACCTCACTTTTCTTCGATTTCACTAATGTGCACTTATACTTGACCACACCGTTTTATGATTGATTCAATACACGTTAATTAAACACTAGATCCTACGGTAGCGAAAATTGGTATTTAGAACTTCACTTTATATTAGAAAATTGCTAAACAATATGATAAGTACACTTACCTACAAATTTTAATTGCAAAATAGATTTATTATAACAGACTAGTCGATTTTAAAAAGAAGGTGCTAAAAACCAATGCCTATCAACCGTTAAATATCAACCGAAATGAAATCTATAATTCACTAAATCGAAGAGATATATCTTGTATTAAAGAAAAATTATGATTTTAGAACGAAATATTTTTAGGAAATTACTCGCTTAGAGAGAAAGATGAAGCAAAATGGCACTGGCAAAAACACGAGGTGGATTAAGGGATTAAAAAGGCTCTGTTGTGATTGGTCAACGGCCTGTAACAGGACGGTTAGCAACAGGAAAGAACAGAATTAAACAAAAAAAAGGGATAACTCGAAGACAATATTGATAAATAAAATAATTTATTAACACTCAGAAATTACTTACAGTTGGGTGTCTATTGAAGATGAACTTAGGAGATGACGGCAAAAAAAAACCGAAAAAAAACCGGCTGGATAGTGTCGATTATGTATTTATTTATATACACGCACACACACAAAAATATTTAATTGTAATTACAATGAAACAAATCTATTTAAAAAAAAAAAACTCGCTTCAAATATAAGTAAATTATGTCAAAAAAGAATTTTAAAAATTAGATTCGAGCGCGCAACACTGAACACCTGCCAACAAGACAAAGGCTGGCGGGCAACTAAACAAAGGAAGCTAGGTAGGTAGATACGTACGTTCTTATGCAGGTAGATAGTTAGGTGGATATGTATGTCGCAGTTAGGTACAAAGGTATGTATGTAGGTAGTTAGGTAGGTTGATAGCCAGAGGGGTATTTTTGATAATGTTGTAGTATATTTTTCCCCCATCCCTCATAACCCTCCCCCCCGTCACTACGATCATGGGCTCGTTGGATTACGCAAGTTAACTTCCTACTACTTAGATCTCCGTCCCTTCCTGGCGCTCAAAGCAACTAACCCATTTACCCTATGGCAATCTCCGTCAAAGACTTCGAACATGTGATTTGAGGGGGACGATCAATTTCTCCCAGCCATTATTCACCTTGTGGTCATCCCCACCGATCCAATGAAGCCAATTAACTTAGTAATTTATTACAAGCAAAGAAAACGCGCTCTCGTCCTAAAAAAAAATAGTGTCCTTCCCGCGAGGGTCCTCCCGCAGGACTGAAATATATTGTCCAAATATACCATTATGCAGCATCCGTGAGTGTGTGCATCGCACAGCTGCGACCATTAAGATGCCATCAGGAACATTGTCTCGGTGGCCCCATACAACGCTACGCTGAGTAGCATGGGACGACCCTCACCCGAGAAATGCTTACTATCAAAAGAACCATCATTCTCCGGGAGTGGTCGACTGCGCAAGTCTGAACTCGTCACAAAATGGATCCGAACACCCAAATAAACATCCAGCTCCATCCAGAAATCCGTTTGCCGACACACGCAATCTTAATAACGACCTCGCTGCAACATAACCAGCCTTTCTTTTACCATACTTCCTTTACCGATCAGTTAAATTTGTATTCACTCCTAGTTCTCCCATCTGAATAAATTCAATCTTTATAAATATTATCTCATCTAATTGTTCAAAACAAATATTCTTACGTTGAAATAGCATTGCATAAATAGCACCTAATTTTTAAAAAATTTTATCTCTTGCCCTGAAGATGATCGATGAAAGGGTTGAAAGCCATCTTGGCAGCATTTTTCCTCACTTTTCGCTTTATGAAAAGTCTTTGAAAAGGATAAAATGATGCAGTGCAAGCCTAACCAAGCAGCGTTACTATAGAATTCAACAAATTATGCATACAAATGGTTTCCTGCCACGATATATATATATATATATATGGACAGAGAAGTTAAGAAAAACTATATGTCGTAAGAGGTTGGGTTTTTATTTATTGACGTTTGCTCCTCTGAATCTCCCTCAGATTAACAAAAAGCTACGACACTGGCGAGATGTTGACCACCGCATCAACTGGAAAAAGGCCAAGGAAGTCGCTCTTGCATCTAACGGAAGGGGGAGGAAAGCATTGGAAACAGCATTCATAGCCACCACTAACTGCTTGAAAATAACTCAGGCTTCCTTGACATAATTAGAAAGGTGGCCATATTAGTGTCCTTTCTCTTTCTTTGGCTCCCGTGAACAATTGAAGTTTATCAATCTCACGGCCATGGACTGCTTCCTACACTGGTTTGGTCACTAACATCAAAATAAGACCAATCAGCATCGAGCTCAGGCGTTAGGATATACTATTATTTGGTTTGTAACATATTCATAGAATTTGGTGGTTCTGTAACTAAATCTCGCATTGATTTGAGTGATCCATGTGAAAAATAGCTTCATCGTACTATGTTCAGAGGACAAACTAATGGAAACGTTTTGTCCAAAAAGCAACAAAAGTCTTTAACAAATTAGGCCTAGAGCCCAGACCTCATCTCAAGTAGGCGCTAATTGGAGCTTAATATGCTAAAAAAATGAAAAGCTGGGTTGGAGCACACAGCAGAAAATAAATAAAGGAAGAAATTACAACGCAGCAAAGCTGGGCAAAGTGAACCGAAAAAGACAAAACTGTGAGCTCTGAATGCGGGTAAGAAAGTTATAGATACGGAGACTGCCTTCTGAACCAAGAAGTACATGAACTGCAGCGGAAATCATAGGACAATGGCCCTCAGCTGCCCGTGGGGAAAAGAAAGAATATAATGAAAAGAGAATCTCGAAGAGTCACAAAATTTGAAATATCTGCAAATGTGAGATAAAAGAATGAAATGGCTCTAATCAAGACGGGATATACAAATAACAGCGAAAATCCTCACCTGCATACTGCATGCCTTGCAAACATGCCAAATCCAGGTTGTGATGAGGATACCTTAAGTGGAGTATTCATTCCAAAAGGTTTCCTCAAATAAAGCTCCCCCAAAACTCAGACTCAGCTAGAGTTTCCAGGTTTGCCATTCAAAGTGAGCCAGCTAGTACTGAACACCAAAAAACTGACTCAATAATTTGGAAAAAAAGGGAAAATAATGAGGCTTCGACAGATTGAGAAACCGATGAAGAGTCCCCTCGAGCATCTCAAACAAGGATACTCAAGTATAAAACACCTAAAAAGGTACCCAACCATGCAATTCCTCAAAAGAAGTCCCTAAGGACAGCCAAGAAAAAGACAACCAAAAAGAGCAGCTTTAAGAACACACACAAACAAAACCCAGCAGTAACCACACGAACAGAGATCCCAGGATTATACCTAACAGGGTCTGACAACTTAAATCCCAAAACAGGGGCTCAAAAACGAGACAGAAGTAAACCACAATAATGAAAAATAACAAACTAAAAATAATGCATTTAAAAACAAATGCTGCTCTAAAAAGACAGTGATGCTTGGCAATTTCTTTACAGAAATCGCTGCCGACATCATTCTCTTAACAGAGCACGGAATGAACAAATGAAGTAAATGAAACTGGAGCTACAACACCATGAGCACAAACCACTCTTAGGAAAGACACGATGAAGCTGCGATTGCACACCGAAAAAGAATAAAGTCCAACAAATCAGGAACTGTAGGAGTCATATCTCGAGATAGAAGTGGTAATATAATTTGATAAAATGGTGATCGCACATAAGTCCAACCCTAAGACGCTCTTATTTGCGCATCTCTCCCTTAATGGTCATATTCAACTGAAGAATCACGGCTCTCTTCATGAAGATCTTAATGTAAGATGCCAGGACACTGGATATATCACGACAAACAGAGCGAGAGGCTATTCAAATACCCTCCTTGACAGAAATATTTTCCAGCTCCTCGAACAGAACCTCCCCCACCTCTATTCAGCGAAATCAACACAAAAGCCTCACATTTGTTTAGCAAATTCCCTCCTACCCTTCATTTATTATAAGAGATCCATATTAGTCCCATATAACTTATAGAAATCCCATTCAGATCCACAGCATTGAAAAGAAAACATTATAAAGCTGAGTGGAATAAATATAGAAGATTATCAAGCATACACTCCAACCCACACTACCTTAAAAGACGATACACTTGAGAAAAATGTTAAGGCGATTGAAAGGGTAATTGAGGTAATGATTCAAGCAGATTATGAATAAGTTCCAAAGTTTGCTTACAACACTATCTCTATCTTTAAGAGGAATAACCACATGCATTGAATGCAACCCGAGCTAATAGATTTTTTATCAACATACCATCGTAAGAGGGAAATCAAAACCAGTAAAATATAGAACAATAGAAGTAAATGAGGAAATGAAACAGCTGATATTGGAGCAGTCCTGGCAAAGATGGGACGAAGCTTCGAGGTCTTTGATGGTAAAACGCCCTAAAAGAGTGTTGGAACAATCACAGATTCTTAAAACCATAAAACCAAGCCGAATATGGAAATACAAAATTTACCAGCCCGAATTGTAACAGAAGAGGAAGAAATTGAATGAATATTCCGCGACCACTGGCAAGAATTCATCAATATCAGTGACGAAGATAAAGAAACTTTGATATAGAGCTTAAGCAGAGGCTAATCAAAGATTTTAACACCCAGATCCATAAGAGGCATCCAAACAACAGGTGGATGAAGAGCGGACTAGGCTCGGACTGTTCCCATGGACCTACCCCCAATGCCGCGAAGGCTTCACGTTGCTTTCTGTCGTCTCCGAATTGGACACACTCGCGGGACGCGCCGCCATTTGATAGGGCGCTCGCAAGCGCCCTACTGTGAAGACTGCGTTGTTCCCCAGACTGTTTGGCACATTTTTGTTGAATGTCCCAGTACCAGGATGGGTGGGGGCGTTACCGCCTGTCCCTTGTACTCGGGACGAGTTCGTGCACATTGACTGGTGGACTTATAGACTCCTGGGAAGAGGCCGGCCTTCTCCCTTTTATTTAATTAGTTGGGTGTTTTTGATATTTCAGTAGGTCGCACGTTCCTGCGCTGGGGGAACTTCCCCCGACGCCGGAGCTTGCTTCCTGCTTATGACCTTTTTCCTTGTTTTTATTTTTATCGTTGTTTTTTTATGCTTTTTGCGCATCTTATTTTAAAGATGCCTAGTAATTAGGCAGTGTTGACTACGGCGACTAATGCCCAAGTAGGCAGTTGCCAGATGAGCTCTTAAAAATAAAAAAATGCAGCTCTCTTAATATCACCTCCCCATATAGGTTAAATAGAACAGGGAACATAACACATCCCTGACGTACTCCCCTCCTTATTGTTTAATACTCTGTTTTCTTTTTCTGCACTCTAACTGCAGCTTTCTGATTCTAATTTCTTTCCTATCGATGTCCAGCCTTTCCAGCATCCTCATCAGTTCCTCATGCCTTACTTCACCGAAAGTCTTTTTATAGTTAATAAAACAAAGGAACACATTTATTTTCAAAATTGTTCTCCTCACAAATATCGCATTAGTTGTTTCCTTGCCTTCCAAGAAGCGATATTGCACCAGTGATACCTGTTCTCTCACTTTATTCTATATTCTATTCATTATAATCCTTAAAATTATCTTTGTTATTTAGGTCATTATAATTGTCGTGTGGTGCTTACTATATTCCAGTGTTCCGCTTATCTTCGGTAACGGTATAAAAATTGAATTTCACATCTGTTTAGCTATTCCACTCGCATTATAAATTTGATTAAGCAGAACTGGAATATTCTTTATTGCAAATTCTCTAAATGAAGAAACTTAATATTCTTCAGTAGCTTTCTGTTTCATTATCTTACTCATAGCATATTTCACCTCTTCCTCCATTATTTGTTCCCTAACTTTATCCCCAGGGTTTTCTTCCTCCTGCTTTTCTTGTCTATCATCCTCAAAGAGTTCTCTTATATATTCCTTCCATCTTTCCTTATTTGCTTCTATTTCCATAGGTACCTTGTGATCTTTGTCTCTAATGAACCTTCTTTTAATATTTCTCTCTTTTTTGTTATTTCCTTAATCTTATCGTACATCATTCTAGAATCTCTCTTTTCAAGATCTTCTATTTCCCTACATCGCTCATCTAGCTAATTCTCCTTTGCTTCTATACACTTCCTCTCAATTTGTCTATTCAGTTCTCTGTATGCATTGTCATCTGGGCCTTTAGTATAACTCTTCTTTCATTCATCAAGTCAAATATATCGTCAGTGATCCAGTTGTATTTTCATCTCCTCTTCTTTGGAAATTCCTTTTGATTGCCTTCTTCTATTGCATCACTTAACCTCTTCCACTGTTATCTAGGATATTTTTCGTCACATTCATCCCTCAACAACTCGTATTTATTTTCCACTATCACTAAATACCTCTGTTTTAATTCTTCATTTCTCCTCCACACATATACATATCCTCATGTTTTAACTTTTTTAATCTCACCGTGATATCTGCTACTACTGGAACGTGATCGTTATCACAATCTGTTCCTGGATATGTCCTCACTTTTTTAAGATCATTTTTGTATCTTCGATTAATGGTCACGTAATCTAGTTAATTTCGTGTTCTGTCTCCAGGTGACTTCCATTTCCACAGTCTTCGTGGATGCTGGCTGAACCAATTATTTATTCATCAGCATCTGTTCTCGTTTTGTACAGCAGTCCATACGGTCGCACCGCTTCTTCTTCACCACCTACACTCACCTTTACATTTATATCACCCATAACAATTATAATTTCCTGATTCTCAGTTTTGTCTCTTGCTTGATCTAATTTAAAATTAAACTCATCCACTTTATCTTCATATCTCTCACTGTTTGTAACGTATTCCTATATGGTAGTTATATGAAATGGTTTGCCCTTAATTTTCACCACAAGCACCCTGTCCGGAACTTCCCAGTATCCCCTCTGCACTTAGCCACCTTTGAACTCATCATAGCTCCAACCTGTCTTAGTTCCTCATCACTAGCTGAATAGACAAAATAACCATTTACACTTCTCTTTTTCCATCTCCCAGTCATCGAACCTCAGTGACTCCCAAGATATCAATATTCATTCTATTTCTCTCCCTACATAAACCAGTAATTTTTCCTTCCTAGTGCAATGTCCTTACATTACGTGTTGATATTCTCAACTTGTCCTTATTGCAAACAGTTGCATGATGACTGTCAGTTCCATGCATGTTGCAAAAAATAAATAAAAATAAGAGTTAAAAAAGCCTATCTCTACTCGCCACACAATCTCAACCTTTAGAACATTAGCCCTGCACAAATAGGTACCAAAGGATCACACTTATGGACACATTAATGGGCACAGCAATAAACCTTCACACACCACAGAAACACACACGTGTATTAAACACCTCACATTCTCCATACAAACAAAAAGACTCATAACAATTTATAATAATCACTAAGGCCAAGGCCTACTCTAACGGAACATAAGACTCCTACGAGCTCGCCTTTTCTAATGCACGCAACTAGATCGGAAGAGTGGGTGGCGCAGAGTGACCACCTAGGCACCGATTATCGCTGCAACGTGTATATGATGCTGGGTACTACCCCAATCAATCTTATCACTCTACATCACAAATATCGCACCATCACTGATAGTAACAACGTTGTCGACGCATTTAGGTGACTCCGAGATAACATGCACACACACACACCATCCTCAAGCCACACGCACAAGAGCACTTCCAGGAAAACCTGATGCCAGTTCAACGTGACAGTTCTTGGGACCGCCCACTTCGAAGAAATGAAGGTGATCGATAACTCTACCACATTAACTTCTCCCAACAGTTCCCCTGGCTTCTCTGGCCTACCGGCTAAAATATTATAACAACCAAAGAACATATTTTAAAGACACAGCTTTCTACAACGGCTCACTCGTCTCTGGCCACTTTCCTCACATTTTAACAACCTCACACAATACTTCTGTTAAAAGAACACAAGAACCCCAAACACGCAAGTAGCTACAGGAATATATCTATTATTGAGAGTGGGAAAATACTCTAACACCTGATCAACATGCATCGGTGTAGATAAGGCATTTGACAAAGTGTACCAGGAGTTGCTCCGTTGAAAACTAACCAACGATACGACTGTCTCTCTCTGCACGAGAAGGGTTCTTTTCCAATATCTTCCAGATAGGACACAAAACAGAAAATACGACAACACAATATCAAAACCAATGATACCATGCCACGGCGTTTCCCATGGTATAGTGGTAGCACTCACACTTTCATCATGCACACTAACAACAACACAAAGCTTCCATAAAACAACAGACACACCCTCACACTGTCCTACGCTGACGAGGAGACCATTCGCTTCTCCAATTAGGGACTTGAAACGAACTCTTGTCACGCACATATACATAATACTGGATGACAAGATAGAATACAAGGCTAAGTGGTTTATAGCCACAATTCCCCTTAAGACACAATCGACATTACGGCCTTATTAACAGGTACCTAAACTTTTATGTGCACCTAAAGATTACACAAACAAAATAATAGAAGACAAAAAGCTAGACAGATTTTACCCGAAAGGCAGCAAAATGCCGCTTACCTATAAAAAACACTAGTAAGAACATTATTCACATACGCACTCATTAAACCCAAAGCCGCCAGTCACAAATGACAGAAGAGAGCGCAAAGACTACAGAACACTGCGTGTCGTAGAATGGACTCTCGACGATATACCATATATAACTATTCGTTGAGGAAACAATTCAATTATATTTCGAGTGCGTGGTTATCTGGTTGACCGATGTTATTTATCTTCAATATGCTTAAGAGGTGGAACTGAGCTCAAGGATAATAATATGGCTATCATTAATAAAATAGAGTTTTATTAATAAAACTATCAACAACACACAAAACGGAAAATGTTTACATAAACAGAGAATGGAAAGGGTCGTGGGAAATATCTGACTAATCCAAGGATTAAGATTAGGAAAGATTTAAAAAAGGTAAACAAATAAAAATTAAAGGGATGGGATGGTTCGCTAAACCATTTAAAGCACAGGGTAGGGTTGACGAAAGGTTAGGTAATCAAAAGTAATGCTCAGCTTACGTAATTACAAGTTGTTGTGCAGAGGAAGGTGACGCGAAGGAATCTTCGGTCCGCTGGCGAGTTCCAGCCGAAGGGGGGGGGATTAAATTATCCTGACGTGACGTCTCGGGAATGAGAACCATATCTTGACGAACGGGCTTGAAGAACAATGGCTGTTCTAACGTTGTTCTCTTCTGAATAACAAGGGGGGTGAGAACCGTTTCTTGTCTACGGGCTCAAAGAACAATGGCTGTTCTTCGTTGTTCTCTTTCTGAACAACAAGGGGTGAGGGTGAGAACCGTCTCTTATCAACGGGCTTAAAGAACAATGGCTGTTCTAACGTTGTTCTCTTTCTGACCAACAAGGGGGGGGAGGAAAAGAACCGTTTCTTGTCTACGGGCTTAAAGAGCAATGGCTGTTCTAACGTTCTTCTCTTTCTAAACAACAGGGGGGGGGGCCTTGTGGACTTGGCGTCTTGAAGGCTCGAACCTTGGCACTCAAGGGATATTGTCCTCTTTTGGACAAAAATAGTGGATCTCGAGGTGGAGGGCCCCTGGTGCACAAGGTGAGACCGGATCGGCGTGATGTTTGCGAAGATAATCTGGATCTGATCTGATCTAATCGGTAAAGTTTCCATATAAATAGTCGAGCCATCCCCTTGGCGTAGGGGACAATGGAGTGGGGGCTTCGAGGGAATGCCCAGCCGCGCCTGAGAACATACCTTTATCTACCCATAAGCCTAACTCAATCTGGCGAGATCAACGCATGGGGTAAAACGGGGGGTGGATGAACCTCCTTGGTTAAATATTGACTCGGTTGGCGATAAGGCGCCCTGCTTCGACGCGAAGATGCACGTGGGTAGCAACGTGTTTCTAAACAACATGTGATAGCGGTTGAATTTTAGCGGCCTCAGACCGTTCTATCACACTACGCTCTTCTCCATTTACAACATGGCAAAATTATATGAAAACAATAACCCTACACCACTAAATGTACTTACGTACCAATCAACTCTCAAATTGACAAGCTAGGACTAGACCCGACCTACAGAGTCGTTAAACAGAGACTACGCTGAGTTGGCGCTTACAGGTTACCCTACAGCTCATTTGTTCAGGGAGGAAACTAAATCCTTTGAATTATCCTGTTCGGGAATCGTACAGATGTATCTTTATTGCAGGTCAAATGCTCTACCATAAACTCTCAGGTTCAACAATTCAAACTCTGTCAACGCATCACCCTATCAAACCTAGTATCTCTCCAGACTAGAAGGAACATCTAATGGATTTTAGGTAGTTTGCTTCTCAGGTGACAAAACAAGTTTCTTTACTTTATTACATAACCTTCCTTACGTTCGCTCAACATATGGGAGAAGTCTATTTAGTTAAGATCAAGCAAACTTACAAACCCAAACTTAAATGTCAGAACCTCTCTCTCGACCATCCTGGATACATAAGAATTATTGAATATTTCTGACCATTAGTTAAGTTCACGACAATAACCTAGACTAGCATTTGGGCTTAACTTTCATCTACTTCCTTTCTCCCAGAACAAAATTCAATTTCTTTACAAATTCGAAGCGATATTACAACGGATTAAGTATCTTACCACCTGTGGCCTATTTAAAACGACACAGCTGAAAATCTTTCACATCTTGCACGATTTATTCTCCATTTTTAAAAGGATTCGCGCAACCTTTAAATATTTCTTTAAAGAAGATATCGCCTTGATAAAATGTTTATCATTCAACGTAAATATGATCTTTACCCGACACGATAAAGGGAGATGTGTAGGGATAATGAACGAAAGATAATATATATGGAAAATGCACCTCATCTTGTATGATCCTTTCAAATATATTTCAATCTAAAAGGAGCCAATGGAGCTGTTCCTCTGACACGAATGTCGTAGTTTTCAGCAAAGAGTACTTGACAGTAGTGCGGCTTTCAAGCACGCCATTTTAGCTCCATTTTGAGCACAATTTGTAAACAATCACAAGAGAACCCACTCTGCCTTGCTGCTTGTCTAATTGCCTTTTCTGGCTATGGCTAAACATTTAATGAACAACTTGCCTAATTCTATGTCACTGTAATTGGAAGGGCGAGCGTTTCTTCGAGTATAAGTTACAGATCCTGTAGCCATGAGATTTGCATGATAATACTCGATCGTCTTAGCATTAACTTAGCGTTAACGTACCGCAAGCTGGAACGCTCCTCTGCGGTAAGACGTCAAACTATCTTTGTAAGGTTTCCAAATTTCAAGCAAAATAACATAGATTTAATTCCCATACATTAAAGAAGATACACCCAAAAATAATGAATAATGTTTCAATCGCCCTTTATATATATATATAAATGAAGTGTTCAAATGCAAAACCCACTAAACGTCACCTTCGACAAAAATGAGATAAAGATGGTGAATGAATGCTCTCCGCACCTAAAATACGTTGATCAAATCATTTTGCTTCAAAACCCGCTAAATCCCACTCTTTTCTTGGTCTGAAATCTTTATTTGTAGCTAAAAGCCTCTAAATGCCACTTCCCTTTGGTGGCCAAAGCCACTACCTTCCGAAAACCAATCAAAATGCAGCATGGAAGAGGGGGATTAGGTGGTCTCAGTTAAAGCCCAGTCCTTTATCTGATGGGAACTGCGTCAAAAAATCAAAATTAAAGATGTCTTGAAGCTGCTGGGTAAGTTTTGGGTTCCTAGAAGTATGCAAGTCTCTTACGACAATGTCCTTTCACATGCTGGCGACAGAGTCATTGAGTATGAGTGAGGTGTCTTCCACAGCAGTGTGGATGATTAAACAATACACTATTTGAATGTAATGTTGTTTTTATATTTGTGTCTTCATAAGAATGTTTTTCACTTTGTTTACATACTTGCTTGTACACTACAACGTATTATTTTAATAATCCCTTTATACCTTGTATATTAGGGTGGAGTGAAAAACATTTTTTCTGCAATTTATTTTCCCCCTACGATTTTATATGGGGCTATCTGCCAAATTAAACCTCTTAAAATGATTTTTTTATATAATTTTTAAATGTTCCTTAACACCATTGAAAATTGAAAATAAGGTGAATTTCAACTAGATTTTGAATTTTGTGGATTATATCTGGAAATTAAATTCGAATTTTCAATTGATACCTCCAAACAAATAAATGTTGTATTTTAAAGAACAAGTAAACGAAATTTGAAAGTAATCGATTAATATCTAAAGGTTCCTCAATGTTATATTATAGCGGCGTACGTGACAATTATGTTTCAGTAGCGCGAATGATCTTGTTGAGAGTGGATGTGTGCGTGTGTGTATTTGTGTGTGCGTGTGTCTTTATCTAGTGTATATTGTTTTGATCACATCGTTCTATTTGTATTTAAAGACAGTTGTTTACAGTGTACAATAAATATTTATACACGTTTTATTATATTTAAGAGCTAAGTAATATGTAAGAAAAAAATTAAAACAATATTTAATTATGTCATTAAACCCTTTCAAGGAAAGTGGTTCAAATAATGTACCACCTGTTTGGCTACGTTTGATCCGTGGTGGTGCAAAAAAGGGTAGCACTTTAAAAAAAGCATTTTTCGAATTGAGCATCAGCTCAGAATCGGTACCACCTTCATAAAAGAACTCTCTGAAGCTTCTGGATGCATTTGGCTACAAATTTGGATGCCAAAATTATTTGCCCTTATTGTGGCTGAACCGTCGAAGAAGAATGGTGCGTCATCGTCACTCCCTAATTGAAATTAGCAGAAATTTCAGTTTTTTGTAAGGTAAATATAATTCTTTTGATATATTTTTGTTTCCTAGATAGGATTAAAGTATTTATGTTGATATTATCAAATAAATCATAAACACGCTCAAGTAATTCGTAAAAAGAAGGTGGTACGTTATCTGTACCAACGCACAAATGTATTATAGATGTTTATATTGGCCTACGTATTTCCAACCTATTTTCATATAGATATATGTTGCCTCACATAAATAGGATTTCCCCTCTGCGCTTCATATATTAATTGTTGAAATAATTAGGGCTTTTATATATATATATATATATATATATATATATATATATATATATATATATATATATATATATATATATATATATATATATATATATATATATATATATATATATATATATATATATATATAGTTTTCATTCTTCAGGATGGCTAGCCAAAAGCGAAAATTATTTGAAAAAGAGTTACAAGATGTGGCCTGGGACGATATTCCTCCGGAAACATCAGTTTACACTTCAGATGTTGATGAAGAGCTTGAAGATAGTGAAGAGAATATAGTATCCCCTATTGAAGAATATTCACAATCGTCGTCGTCAGACAGTGATTTAGATGAACAATTTGTTTTCTACTCAAGCGACTGGACCGAAATGAAGAAAAAATTATTGAGTGGAAGAGGGAACAAATTTTCAAAGTTATTTGGAGTAACTGATGCTCTAAGACAACTAGATGAAACTACTCCTTGCAAAATATTTCTTGAACTTTTTTCAAATCAAATTATTGACCATATTGTTTTTCATACAAATTTATATGCTCATCAAGAAGTTTATCTCAGTTAGCAATGATGAAATGAAATGTTTTCTTGCGATTAATATGTTTATGGAAATTAAAAAATTCCTGAGTTACAGGGATCACTGGAGTAGTGATTCAAAGTTGAATGATTCCTTCATTTCCAATTTGATGTCTGTAAAAAGATTTTATTGGATCTTAGGTAATTTACATTTGAATGATAATGCCTCAAAGAGATTCCACAGACTTCAACAAGCTTTATTAGTGAGGCCTTTACTTCAAATGCTTTTTGGAAATTTTAAAAATGTTTTCTGCCTCGCAAAATAGTTGCTGTTGATGAGTCTTTGGTTAGATTCAAAGGTCGCAGTACCCTAAAGCAATATAATCCGATGAAACCAATTAAAAGAGGTTATAAAGTATGGGTTCTAGCTGACAGGTCAGGTTATTTTCTTGATGGGGAAATATACATTGGTAGGCTGCAAGGAAATGTTACTAAAGATTTAGAAGGTAGTGTTGTTCCGAAGCTTACGCAACCACTTCAAGGGGGAAATCATAAAGTTTTGATTGACAATTATTTCACTAGTTAAGATTTAGTTGAAGATCTGAAAGAGTATTATCTGCATTCATGTAGTACAGTAAACCAGAATAGGAAAAGGTTTCCATCTAATTTCAAAGATCACAAAAGTATGAAGCGAGGAGAATATGACTGGTATGTAAGTGAAGATGGAATATTTGTACAAATGGAAAGATACACGTATAGTGCGTGTTACAACTAGCTATCATGCCCAACTTCTGTAGTACAAGTTTCAAGAAAAGAAAAATATGGAAGTACTAGTCAAATCAATTGTCCTGAAGCTATTAAAGATTATAACGAACATATGAATTGTGTAGATATATTTGATCAGCTGAAAGCGTTATATGAAATAGATCGAAAAAGCCACACATGGTGGCACAGAATATTTTTCTATTTCCTCGATGCAGCCGTTGTAAATACCTTTATAATCTCTAGGGGCAATATTACCTGAAAAGATGAATACGAAAAACTTTCGTTTGAAAAATGTTGACGGACTTTTTTCAGCTACTTATGTCACAAAGCTAAGAGAGAAAGGCTCATCCTTTAGAATAAATAAGCATAAGTCTCAGGTGCCATTTGAAATCAGGAAGCAAGAATCAACTCATCAACCAAGAAGAGGAACAAGAAGAAGATGTGGCTTATGCAGCACAAAAGCGAAACCATCCAGAACAGAGTGGGAATGCTCGCTTTGCAAGGTGGCCCTTTGCCTTGGTAAAAATAAAACTTGCATTCAAGATTTTCATAAATAAACATACTACTCATGCATGTTACAAAATAAAAAAATATTATTTTCGTCTAAAAGGAATTAAATTTCTAGAAGTTAAAAGGAAATTAAAAATATATTTTATTTAATTTTTGTTTGTTTTGGAGAGGGGAAATTTTACTATGGAAATTTGGGCGGTGGTACACTATGAGTACCACCTTAATAATTAGTTAATTAATTATAATTTTTCAAAAATAATAGTGAAATACGATTTTGGTAAATATTTATTTTCAATATCAAACAAAATATTTTATTTTATTTCAACAAATAAACCTTTGCCCTTCTTGAGCTTTTTTTATCCTAGTAATTTTGCCCCTCAAAGGGTTAAACCTAGAACGGGTCATGAAATTGAAAGCCCTTTGTTTAGCTCATCCTGCGCCATTAGTGAACGCGTTTGCCAGCTTATAAAGATGTTATAACATATGATTTGTTTGAGCAAGAAAGTGAAATAACCGCAATAGAAAAGACCCTCCAATTAAACAAATTATCACATTAGTAGAGAGAAGTTAATTCCTATTTGGAAAACGTCATCAATCCCTTGTGTGTCAATAAAGGCAGTTCGAAAAAGAATTTTAAATTATTATTCAAAATATCAGGCTTTAATGAGAAATATCACCAGGAAAAATTTGACATCATTCAAAAAGAAATGTAACGATTTTACAAAGAATGCAGAACAATTGTTTGATATTTCGTGTTGTAAATCCAATAGTTTTGAAAATTGGTTTTGTAGCAAAGAAATGAAGGTGCCCCCTTAAAGCAAACGTTTCTGGAAGACCAACGAATAACTAGGAAAATGACAATAGGTAATATCGATCAAATTCAATCAAAGATGAATATTCAGAGTGCAGTTAGGAAGAATCGTGAGTATTGTCTCTAAAATCAACCATCTACTTCGCGACAGATAATATCGAAATGATTCTTCCTTCATCCAGCACAAAAACAGAATCTGCTGACGAAGGTAGCGAAATGAACTTCTTTCATCTGTGAAGTGAAAAGAAGCAACCAAAATTTTGCATCGCAGAGTCCATCTAAACGAATATAATTGTCAGAATTTTCATTGGCATATGACCACATTGGTGTGTCTGATCGAGTTGTAGCTTTAATAACAAGTTCAATCCTTAAGGACTTATTGTCAAAGAAACTTCTGTAGTAGTAGGTTAAAAGTTAGAATAGAGCTTGTCAAAGAACGTACTACACTACAGCAAGAAATTAGATAGGATAAGCTATTATATTCTATTTATTTTGATGGTAGAGAAGCTAGCACATTTGTTTTTGAGATGATGGAGGATACTTCTCAAAAAAGAACTTCAGAACACCTTGGACATCTGACATTGAAAACAGGTTTTGGAAAAGCTATATGCCACGCCATATTCTTGTATCTAAAAGTAAATAACATCCTAACTGATGAACTCGTTGTTGTGGACTGCGATGGGACGGCAGTGAATACAGGAACAAAAGGAGGTGTGATCTGAATGTTAGAAGAAAATATTAATAGACCACTGCATTAGTTTATTTGCCAGCTCCATGCAAATGAGCTCTAATTGCGCCATCTCATCAAAAATTTGGATGCGAAAACAACGGGACTCGTGGAATTGTCGGACCTATAGGGAAACAACAAGATAATTGTGAGACTCTAACTGTTGTTGAATTCGAACCAATTCCGGCTAACTTGTTTTAGGCTGACAGAGGAAATCTGAGCACCGAACAAAAGTATCTGTTTCATATCCTTCTATCTATCTTACAAGGTAAATGTTCAGCTGAAATACCTTGTGAGTGTCCAGAAAAAATGTCGCATGCCCGATGGCTTACAACGGCAAATAGGACACTTCGATTAGATGTTTCGACTTCCGATCCTTCTGACACGCAGAAATTCATTGTCTTGTTCATCATGAAGGTGTATGCCCCATGCTTGTTGAAATAAAACCTAACTCTTCTTCGCAATATGTAGCACTCAACCTCTTCAAGACAGTGCAATCACTGCAAGGGATGAACAAACAGATTAAAGATATAGTTACCCCAGTGATTCAAAGGAATGCCTATTTTGCACATGCGGAAAACATTCTTCTTTGTATGCTGCAAGATGAAAGAAATCATATCCGGAAACTCTCATAGACAAGAATTATGAAAGTACGAAAAGATTATAAAGGGAATTCAATAGGCACTTTCAAGATCCCAGACATTAACTTTGAAGTTGAAGACTACATCCAACTAATTAATTGGCAGTAGATCGTTGTGACCGAACCTCCGCTGACAAGGGCGCTCTCTGATGAACAACTGAAGAATTTATCCGTGAAAAACCTAAATTGGATATTTCGAAGTTTCCTTGTCACACACAAGGAGTTGAGAGATCCATCAAACTAGTCGCAGAAGCGTCACTAGCAGTTTGTGAAGAAGACAAAGGGAGCGGCTATATATAGAGTAGAATTAAGTCTAGGAGAAAAATACTCTCATTTAATACCAAGAAGGAATTCGTAGTGAAATATAATAACTGCAAAAATCTAATTGCATTCAATAAATGGATATTGAATACCAGTGAAAATTTAAATATTCGACTGTTAATTGCTCAATTTCTTCTATTTCAAGGTGATGATGATAAAAATCTACAGATTGCATAGGAACAAATGGAAGAAAAGGAAGGAAAACATATTGAGTAGTTAATAGATTATTTTTATTTAATTAAATGGAAGAATACAGAAGAATATATTGTAAACTTTTATGAAAATATATATTTTTTAAAGTTTTATGGAAATAATATACCCCGTATAGGACATAAATATTGATGTAATAACTTGAAATTTGAAAACAAATATATAGAATTTTCCAAATTTCAGTGGCGTTGAGGAACCTGAAAGTATTAATTCAGAAGTGTGAAATTTCAACCTAATAGTTTTAGATGTTGGGCCCATCAAACAATCAGAGTGGAAAAATGAATTTCAAAATTTGCAAAACCCCCCTTTTCGATCTACCCTAATGTATATATATATATATATATATATATATATAGCATATATATATATATATATATATATATATATATATATATATATATATATATATATATATATATATAATATATATATATATATAAATATATATATATATATATATATATATATATATATATATATATATATATATATATATATATATATATATATATTTGTGTATACACTACACTATCTAATAAGTTTTATACTAGATGCACATACATACATACATGATTATATGGCAAATCCTTCTGAATGTTGTAATGTAAGCCTTGGATTTTATACTTCTACATACTTGCTATACTTAAATCTGATGCCCAAACCCTGAAAAGAACTTATTTGACCACTTTTTGCTTATTTATTATTGACTATAGTTTATTTATGTTTCAGGTTTTATGTTTGTTTATTAATCATTTCTATTGATTTATATATCAGATTTTTAATTTGATTTAATATTTTATTTTTGAATGTATTTTCAATGTTTGGTTAGTTTAACTTATGTTTCGTTATTGTTAAAATTAATGTGTTGCCATGTTATACAATTGTAGTTATACTGTCTGTGTGTTTTATCGTATATATGGGTCTTTTAACTTTATTTAGTGACTGCAAAGAAATAGAGGAACTAGCAGGTTTAATCCGAATATGGGTATGTAAAAAGGATAGAGGTACTACTATACCCAGAACACACCCACTCTACTCCATTTATAGTGTTTCCTAATGCATCTTAAGTGATTTTACAATAATTTACTATGTATTGTACATAAAAAAACGTGGATTTAAAGGTTTTTGCGAAAAAAGGACCGTTGGCTTTAGCTAGTTTTGATGGCAAAGAAAATATAATTTCTAAAAAAAAAAGTACCTAGACTAAATATACATTTAAAAAAAGGATATTTTATTTACTAACTAATAACTATATCATTGACTTAAAAATTAAATTACTGAACTTGAACATAGAAGCATGATTAAAAATGTTAATTTAACAGAAAAGTGGTCAGACGGATAGATATAGAGGGTTGTGCATCTGAACTCTTCATATATATATATATATATATATATATATATATATATATATATATATATATATATATATATATATATATATATATATATATATATATATATATATATATATATATATATATATATGTCGTAGAATGGACTCTCGACGATGTACCATATTTTACGATTCGTTGAGGGAACTTTTTTAGTTATCTTTAGAGTGCGTTAATGTCTGGCGGCCGATATTATGTATCTTCGATGTGCTTAAGAAGTGGAACTGAGCTCAAGGATAATAATATTGCTATCATTAATAAAATAGAGTTTTATTAATAATAACTATCAACAAACACAAAACGGAAAATATTGACATAAACAGAGAATGGTAAGGGTCGTGGGGGCTCAGCTAATCCGAGGATTAAAGGATTTAAAAAAGGTAAAACAAATATAGAGTTAAAGGGATGGGAAGGTTCGCTAAACCATTTAAAGCACAGGATAGAATTGACAAAACGGTTCAATACTCAAAGGTAACGTTTGGCTTACGTAACTTTATACGAGTGGTGCAGTGGAAGGCGACGTGAAGGAATTTTCGGTCCGCTGGCGAGTTCCAGCCGAAGGGGGGGGAATAAGATGATCCTGACGTGGCGTCTTGGGAATGAGAACCGTTTCTCGACGAACGGCTTGAAGAACAATGGCTGTTCTACGTTGTTCTCTTCTGAACAACCGGGGGGGGGGAGAACCGTCTCTTATTTACGGGCTCAAGAACAATGGCTGTTCTAATGTTGTTCTCCTCTAAACAACAAGTGGGAAGGGTGAGAACCGTTTCTTGGCGAACGGACTCAAAAGAACAATGGCTGTTCTACGTTGTTCTTTTCTGAACAACGCGGGAAGGGTGAGAACCGTCTCTTTCCTACGGGCTCAAGAACAATGGCTGTTCTAACGTTGTTCTCTTTCTGAACAACGAGGGGGAAGCCTTGCGGACTTAGCGTCAAGAAAGGCTCGAACCTTTGGTCCTCAAGTGATATTGTCCTCCTTCAGGACAAGTGATGGTGAATCTCGAGGTCGAGGTCCCTTGACGCACAAAGGGAGAGAGGGTCGTGGTGATGTTTCGCGACGAAAATCTGGATCTCCAATCTGATCTTAGTGGTTAAGTTTCCATCTAATAGTCGAGACACTCCCTTGGCGTGGGGGACAATGGAGTGGAAACTTCGAGGGAATGCACAGCCGAGGCTGGGAACAATGCCTTATCTGCCCATAAGCCTAACTCAATCTTGCGAGGTCAGCGTATGTGGGCGAACGGGAGGACGATAACCTTCTTGTTTAAAGATTGACATCCGGGGGCTGTGATAACGCGCCAAGCTTCGAAGCGAAGATGCACGTGGGAGCATCGTAGTTTTAAAATAATATGTGATAGGAGTTGAAACTAACGCTGCCTCAACCCGTTCCATCAAACCCCTCCATTCCAGGGGAAGTTGTCACTTCGAAAAAAAAGAGAGAAGGGACAACGATAGAGCTCCGTTGTGGGGAACTCGTTTTCTTGTACCAACCGTACCTTCCTGCACCTAACTAGTATTACCTCAATACATATGATTATTTTGATCTTTTGATTATAAGGAAAAATAACCTTTAATATTCAACTTAATAAAAAAAAAATGCATGGAACAATGAAATGATATAAAATTAGTACATATGGAACACACTAATTCATACGTAATTTAATGGGTACAAATATATACATACAAAAAAAAAAATAGACATTGAGCTTCACAAAATTCAGACCTATACATTAACTAATTATATTACAAGAGAATCTTAATTTAAGTCGTACAAGACGGTATATACCTACATGGAGATATAATTCTATGAATACAATTACTCTACGCTATTCGGTAACCCATTCCTACTGAGTGCGTCAGCGACCTGGTTATCGGAACCTTTTATATAATTTATTTTAAATTGATACTCTTGCAAGAGTAAACTCTAGCGCATGATGCGGCCGTTGGAGTGTCGCACATTCCTAATATAGGCTAACGGACGGTGGTCGGTTCCTATCTGAGATTCTTTACCTATCAAGTACATCTTAAATTTGTCTATGACCCAGATAATTCATAGAGCTTCCTTTTCTATAGTGGCATATCTCTTTTCGCGTAGTAATAATTGACGATTAGCATATGCAACTGGATGACTCTTTCCGTCATCCACGTATTGAAAGTGTACACCTCCAATGCCCTCGTTGCTCACGTCGGTCTTAACCCAAAGGATTTTTTCGGGTTGGGCAACTTTAAAATGGGGGCAGAAATAAACTTACTCTTGAGCTGATTAAAATAGGAAACAGCGACATCATTCCAACGTAAACGATCGGGGAAATTCTTTTTTTGAAGGGGGCTGAGGGGGGCCGAAGTTGCAGCGAAATTTGGAACAAATCGCTGATAGTGAGAAGCTGATCCTAGAAACGATCTTAATTGCTTCTTTGTAATCGGGAGGGGCATGTCGGCGAATGCCTTAATCTTGTTCTCTTGGGGACCCAACTGGCTTTGTCCTATTTTGAAACCCAAATATTTGTTGGTTTCGTGGGCAAAATGGCATTTGCTGGGGCAATTTGTGAGGCCATTTTCGCGCAGTCGCTCGAAAAGAGCTAATAGGGGGGTTAAATGGTGACTCCATTCAAATAGTTCTTGTAGCTGACTCTTTTGATGTGGTGTAAGCTGCGCGTCAATATCCAGGTCAGAGGGTTCCAAAGAATCGCCTGGTAGGGTAGGAGGAGGGTAATTGGCATCAGGTTGGGTGCACACTATCTGTATTACATTAAGGGTCCCTGCGGTGTAATCTTTTTCAAGCGCCGATGTTTCGTCCAGTTCTACGAAGGTATCTCCATGGGCACGTTGGGGGTACTTTTTTTTTGGCTGCACGGACAGTCTTCGTGTCCTTGTCTTGGGCCTTATTGCCTAAGGATGTTAGTAATTCACACTACTTTTGTGTCGTCCTAAAGTCCTGGTTAGGGGTCTCCGAGAAATCGGACGGTATCGGGGTTCTGATGGGGACGGGCTCCTGGGCTTCTTTCTTAGCTCGGCCTCGAGGAAGGGCGGCCTGAGACACAGGGTCGGAACTTACTTGAAGGCTCTGTCCTATAAGTACGGTACAGAATTGTATGGGTGCTGAAATGACTTCAGCCCAGCCATCATAATATTGACACTGCAGGTAACATCTAACGACGGGGAATTGGTTCGCCAGCCCAAGGTAGTCATGTACCACCGCAAATTTTTCGTGGTTAGGGTCCACTGGGGGGAGGAGTTCGTCGGACACGATGAAACACGTACATCCTGTGTCCCTGACGCGAGATGTACTCAAGAGATATTGTCCTCCATCTGGACAAGTGATGGTGAATCTCGAGGTCGAGGTCCCTTGGCGCACAAAGGGAGAGAGGGTCGTGGTGATGTTTCGCGACGAAAATCTGGATCTCCAATCTGATCTTAGTGGTAAAGTTTCCATCTAAATAGTCGAGACACTCCCTTGGCGTGGGGGACAATGGAGTGGCAACTTCGAGGGAATGCACAGCTGAGGCTGGGAACAATGCCTTATCTGCCCATAAGCCTAACTCAATCTGGCGAGGTCGGCGTATGGGGGCAAACGGGGGGACGATAACGTCCTTGTTTAAACATTGACATCCGGTGGCTGTGATAAGGCGCCAAGCTTCAAAGCGAAGATGCACGTGTGAGCATCGTGGTTTTAAAATAATATGTGATAGGAGTTGAAACTAACGCTGCCTCAACCCGTTCTATCATCTTTAAAAGAAAAATGCTAATCTGCTTGAAAAGGAAAGTCTATGGAGCAAAAACTTGGAACTTGACCACAAAACTTACATATTAAATTATAATTACTGATTAATGAGGCTCCGCTAAAAAATATCACATTTTTACTTCTCAAGTTTATGCTAGCGGTCACATTAAATTTCTGCTCATTTTCTGTCTAGATTCTATATTGACAAGACGTTAGTGTTACCTTTTCTGTAGGGAAGTTTTGCAGCTGTGGATTGGCTTTAGATAAGAAGCTCTACCCCTTTTTAAGTACATACTAAATGTAGGGGAATCGTCATTCGCCCGTTCTCTCTCAGTGGTGGCACGGGACGGTAACCGATGAGTCAAACTCGTAACCACAGCGCCTCACCACTAGCCGCTATGAAAAGCCAAAAGGTTGTAAACTGCAAGATCTCGCCTACGAGAGTATATTTAATTTCACCTCAAGTAAGAAAATGTAGACGCGTTTCTCTCAAGCTCAAAAGCCAGCTGGAGCAGAGTTGAGACTTGGTGGGAAAAACCGTTGGAATAAGAACCCTCCTGGGGCAATTTAAAAGCCCCCACTTCCTACCCCTACCCCAGTGGGGTGACGACGTATAAATAACAAAGGCTTGGGAAAAACGAGGTAGAATACGTCAGTATCCAGGCTACGAAGTCCCCGGATAGAAGCCGGGCTACCGAGAATGGACAGGTAGAATAAGTGAGTCACCAGACTACGAAGTCCACTGAAAGAGAGGTAGGGCTACCTAGGGGGCTAAGAAGCAGCTCATACTCGAGCTAGTCCCTAGGTGTCAAACCGAAGGTTAAGTTAACTTGTTCAAGTTCAACTTACTCTCGTCAGCGAGACTCATCCTATCCTGGTGCATCGTAAAAGCCAGAGAAATTTCTCGTCCTTGAGGAATTAAAAAAAAGAAGAGGGAAAAGGCCCCCTTCGAGCATGTTACCCGTTGGCTACACCAAACTCATAAGTTAACTTGGTTGAGGAACCAAGTTCAACTTATTTTCGTCAGAGAAACCCCCTCCTCCGTTATCCTCGCCCTTGAGGAAGAATGGAACTAAGAAGAAGCTCATCCTCGAGCTAGTTCCTGGTTACCAAACCGCTCTTTAAGTTTACTTGTTCAAGTTCAACTTATTCTCGTCAGAGAAATTTCCCCTCCTCGATCCTCTTCCTTGAAGAAGACCTTCCCACCCCCCCGAGTACAGTCCTTGCCCATGAGGAATTACGTAACAAAGGAGAAAAAAGCTCTTCATTGAACCTGTTACCCGGTGGTCACACCAAACTCTAAGTTAAAGCACCTTGATTGTTCTCGTCCTTGAAGAGAACGAGAATACCGTGCCCCCCGTCTGCTACACTCGCCAAAGTACCTCGTGATCTTGTCCACCTCCAACAATCTGGTCAAAGCACGCGTCAAAGGACCTACCAGATGCCTGTGGTGTCTGGGGCTTATTGAGTTCAAGGTCAAACTCAAACCCGCCGCCATAACAACCAAGGTATTTAAACTCCAGTAAAGAAAATTAGCCTAATTATTGTATATTGAAGTGCGTATCGAATTGAGCCAATTATAGAGGGTCAAGTTAATTGAAGTAATTATTGTGTATTATAATATTCGGAGTATTTTTGTGGTTCATGTTTTGTTTTTGTGTAGTAACTTGTTAAATTCAAAGTATTATTTTATTTTGGGAATTCCTGTGTGTTTCCTTCTTATCCTTAAAACAACAAAATTAGCACTCTTAGAACAAAGCCTACTTCCTCAAAGAAGTATATCACGACCACAAAGAATACCATGACAAAAGTGGTGTCAGGTGTGGGGTGATCAAAAGGGGCATTCTGCTCACTAAATTTAAAACCTACTTGTAAATTGTATTTATAATTAATTTCATTTGGTAACTTCTCCCTTTTTGCTTTCATTCAGGATCATTGCGATCCTTAGAATGTTTAGAGAATGTAATTAATGCAAGTAGGTTAGGTTAGGTTAGGTTCTGTGGGTCGGCTCGTTCTCCTTTGAAAGTGTAGTTTATTTCGAGTAGCCTCTGATGGGCACTGAGGTTACTTTAAGATCCCTTACTTTAAGCCTCCTGACTGACTAATTTACTTAAATTATCATTGCATCAGTGTTAAGTTGGATGACTAGGGTGCGATCGATTCCTTTTTTATCTCCTTGGAAAAATACTCTATTCTAAGTGTTATTTAATCACGAAGTCTTTGAGCCTAATTTAGAAACAGTTAGGAGTCTTTATTGCTCGTCTCCTCACGGGTTAGAGGGCAGGTAATTCTAAATATATTCCCTCTGTGTGTGAAGTTAGGGTTCTGAGAAACTTCAGAGATTTTCACAATAGCATGACAAAAAATTAACCACTTGGATACCTTAGCCATACCAAACTTGAGCAGATATGTAGCTGAAGATTTCAAAACGATAGATGGACTAAAATAATACCGATTCGACTCCACTTGCTAAAGGACAACCGAAAAAAAAACAAAAGCAAGATGGAGAGAGAGAGGACCTTTTAATAAATGCTAAACTGTTCTCTAAACAGTAGGAAGCAAATGCCTGAAATGATGATGAGACGTAGGATTCATATGTAAATGCAAAAATAATGAGTGCAAACCCTCATTAAGGTTTATTGGGAACCAAATTATTGGACTTGATGAGAGTACAAGTAGAATAAACATAAATTACTATTCTAAGGTGTTTGCAGTTAATGCTTACTTTTAATTTCCTTCCTTTTCAAATATTTACTTTTTCAGGAGAGCAAAAGTCCACCTAGTAAAGGTGAATACAAAAAGCCATGAAATGGAAACGGAAAGGGGAACCCGTCTAACGCTGCCTTAAATACTTGGAGTTTAGTAAAAGATAAATTTTTCGAAATGGAAATTAATTTAGCCTACTTGAACGAATCATTAAAAGTATATGAAAATTACTCTTTAGTTTGAATATATAGAATAGAGACCTTGATTTTGTCGGGGCTCTCTTGCATCCCAAATCCGCTTGTAGGAAGAGTTATAAAGATTGGCTGTCCCTTGAAGGCCTTTAACAGTCCTGCTCGGGGTGGCGTGGTCGTCGTCATACTGCCTTTCACGGACTGAGATTGTGGATATCCTAGTCTTTGACCGAAACCAAGCGAAATTGAAAAACCCGCCGTTCATGCGGTACCGCACGTCAATGGTGGAGTTCCTGGTGGGACCTCGTTAAACAGGGCTTCCATGTTCAACTATAAACAAGTCAGAGCGAGATTGAATCACTTGTCTGAGAACGCCAGTGATGGGAAACGGGTCTGAAAGGACATTTTGTTGGCATACTCTGCCAACCATGCCCTATTGACGGTCGCGGACTAAGGTGATGATGGCAGATGGACATCGGAACCTGGTGAAGACCGTTTACATTGCAAGACGACGGTCTTTGTCGAATGTTTTTTTGAGTCCCAGAAGATGAACATGGATGGCTGTTGTTGTTCTTGACTCTTCTACTGGAGTTGGCGGGCGCAAAATATCATGTCTCTTCTCTTTTGAGAATGTTTGAAGCCACACTGGGACTCAGGGATAACGTCTTCCGCGAGGACCAAGAGGCGAAGATCTTGCTCGCAGTACTTAAAAGTGAGATACAGCGGTAGTTACCACAGTTCTCTCAATCCTCCTTCTTGAAGATACTAATGATATTCGCGTCGCGGAAGTCTCTCGAGATGGTCTTCGTTTACCATATCTTGAGGATAATGTGCATCGGGCGGATATTCATCCTGTCCTGGAGCTTTGCCTGGCACCATGAGCTCGACGGCCTTGTTGATGCCTTCGATCGAAGGTGGCAGGAAGATCCAATGGCGGACGGGGTGCGCGAATAATCGTTAAGGAGGTTCTTAAAATAAGGCTTCCAACGATCCAGGATTCTCTCGGTAGAAGTAATGGTAGTGGAGCCATCCGTATCATTTAGGTCACGCACTGACAAACGTGTGGGGCCGAAGATCTCCTCAGTGCAAGTCGCGTTGGTCAGCGTACTCTTAGATCTCCTTAGATTTCCTCTGCCACCAGGTGTTCTGAGCTTCTCGAATCCCAGTGTAAGTTGGTTCTTGAAGCCGAGTCGTGTCCGACGTTTAGCTGCATGAGACGATTTATGTATTCATTATCATTCTTGTTGAACCAATCGAAAGTCTTCTTCCGGTCAAAACCAATCATTTCCTTGGCAGCATCGATTATAGCATTGCAATGGAGATCCAACGGTACTCTATTGAGGGTGACTCAAGGATATCTGAGACGTGTCTTTCAATGGCCTCCGTGAAGTTTGAGCTGTCTGAGAACCACTGAGCTTGGCACAGTCCAAGCGTCGAATGGGTGTGTCGCTGCGACCCACTTTGGTGGTGCGCGTATCTTCATGGCGAGGCGAGAGACCAGGAGGCGTTGACTCGTCCAACAGTCATCTGCCTCAGGCATAGAGCAGGTGATGCAGATATCTTTCTTGTCTCTGGCTCTGGTCAATATATAGTCAAGTATGTGCCAGTGCTTCGACATAGGGTGTTTCCAGGTCGTCTCTTGTTGGTTGGGGAGTTAGAATAAGGTGTTAGGAACGATGAAATTGTGCTCATCACATAAGCCCAGGAGGACCTCGCATTCGCATTGCTGTTCTCGATGCCATGGTGGCTGATGATGCCTTCCCACAAGCGATGGTTGCTGCTGCCTCTGCATTGAAGTCTTCCAACACATCGCGTTTGTCATGGGTTCTGGACTGCCTGGATGGTTCGGTCGAGCAGGTTGTAGAATGAAGCTTTGACTTCGTCTTCCGAGGTGAGAGTATGGGCGCACACAGAGATCAGGCTAATGAATTTGTCCTGAGTGAGCGGTATCAGAACGAACATTGTGTGTCCAATGATGGCAGTCGGAACAAGATTATTCTGGAGCACGAGCCAGGATCGGAAGGCGAAGCCGATGCCATGGATGCCTAACTCGTCGGGCTTCTTCCCTTCCAGAAGATGGTATATCTGGAACAAGCTTCCCTGATGTTTCTTTTTCCTAAAAACATGATCTCACTTATAGCTACCAGGTCGATGTTGAAGCAGGCAAGCTCTTTGAATATCAGGGCTCTACGTCACTCAGGAGGTCGGTTTTGCTCAAGTCCTGTAGGGTGCGGATGTTTCAAGCACCGATAATGAAGGGCTTTGAGACGAGAGGGCGGATAGTCGATGATTGAGTAATATTTGAGTTCTGACCGCTGAATGGAAAGACCGCCAGCCGCAATAAGCTGGCCTGGCAAGTTTGCCTATCCGATGTTAACCTCACCTTGGCTTAAAATGGAAAGAATTCAGAAATTGGGCACAGAATAAATGAGATAAAATCTTAGAAATGAGAAATCTCAAATCTGAGGTTTAACATCATTCTGAGATAACATCATTTTGTGGCATTTTGCCGCTAATATTTATATACTTCTATCAAAGTATTTTATGAAAATGGTTAGAGCATATCAGAGTAAGTGAAGTGATAGAAAGATAAGAAAACCTGATACTGAGAAGAGGTGAAATGGTAAAAATTTCCGTTATAAAACAAGCAAACATAAGAATAGTTGTGCGGTGCGGCACACGCAATCTAGTTAGACCAGTGCCAAAGTGATACTTTCAGTAAGGCTGCATCCGCTCTAATTTCAAATTAATATTTATTTCACGCATTTTCACATTCACTAACTAATATTAACTTCATTACTTTAAAAAACAGAAGCGTCAAAGAAATCAAAGCATGGGTCATCGTTACAACACCGGCAGCCGAAAATAAGGCAACCTCGAGAAGTATGTTGAACTTTTATTAGTAGGTGATTTTAAAGACAACAGACACTCAAGGGTATTTACTAACATGGGTTATTTTTCATGGCCGGATGATATGAACTATGATGAAATTTTCTTACCTCGGGTTGATGAAACTAAAGTTACGGAAAATGAAGACTCGATTACAGTTTGTCAACCAACAACAGTAATGATATTCCCTTATTGAGATATTGTGGGGCTGGAACCACGTTATAGAATCGTATTTGACTCAAAAGTACCTCATAGATGAGCATTTTGTAGTTTTATGAAATTATATAATCCTTAAATGCGATTCTCCTGGTAGGTGAGAGAAGAGTGTGTGTGTGGGGGGGGGGTAGTTAGAATAGAGCATAAGAGTTTTTTATTATTATTATTGAGGGACGGGGGGAAGTGTTAGTGCGTGTGAGAGAATAGAAAATTAAATTGCCATGATACTGGCTGATCTCTTTTTTCTTTCTTTTTATGTTCTTCTAATTGCTTTTCGGATTGTGTTTTCTAATTGGTTACTTCTAAGTTTTTTGTTATGTCTTCTTTATCATCTATGTCTTTGTTTTCAGGCATTTATGCCTTTATGATAGTTTTTGCTTGCTCGGTTGTTTTGTTGTTGTTTTTTGTTTTAGTTGATTATTGGGTATTCCTCTCGCCGTAGGCGGAGCCTACTGCTGGGGAAGACTTAACGGTCGTAATTGAAGTTTTCTATTTCTAGAATTCTTTTAGTCTCCTGGTTATATACTCGTGCCTTAATTTTTTGCCAGATTTCTTTGGCCCGTTTTTCAATAATTTTATTTATTGGGTTCAGCCCTGCCATATCTATTATTTCGAGGAGTCTTTTTCATTCTCGGCGCCTTGTATTAGCCGATTTATTTTGTACTCTTTGTAATTTTTGTTTGTTTGTCTTAGTTGTTGTGTGGATGGGGATCGGTGGATACACTAGCACCGACTCTACAAATGCTTTGTAGGGCGTATTTTTTCTTTTCTGCTCCAGATGTTTCAGGCTGAATACCAATCTCAGGCCTGATTTAGCCCTGGCAATCCTCTCCTTTATGTGGGCGTGGTATCTTCTTTCCCCTATCTGCAGGCCCAGCACTTTTCTTCGACTGTATACCTGTATTCTGTGCCGTTGATGGTTATCCTGTCCTTTTTTACTCATATTATTGGTATTGTTTTAAATTTGTTCAGGTTGGTTATAATTTTCCATCTCCTTTCGAATTCATTTATATTTTGTATCTCTCGCTCTGTTCTCCTAGCTTGCCATCTTGGTTTTGTGGCCCGAGTGGAGATTACCTGAATGATGTCGTCACCTTCTTGCACATTCATGCAGCCTAGTGTTAATGGAGGTGGCATATCCGCTGTGTACATCGAGTACAAAGTAGGGCTCAGGCAACCCCCTCGTGGGACCCCAGTTTTCTGCTGGAATTTGAGTCATACGTGGTCTTCGATGTCAATGTACGCCTCTCTGTTTGTTACGTAGTCAGCAAGGATTCTCTCCATCCGGTTGCCGAGATTGAGTTAGAGAAGTTTGCATTTTAACCCATCCACCCATACTTTGTCGAAGGCCTTCTCGACATCCCGGATTACCATTTCCACATATCTTTTTTCAGATTTTGCATGTGCGATCTTTTCGGTTATAATCGCGAACACCATAGTTGCGTCTTTTCTCTTTCTGAAGCCCTACTGGTTTTCATTGTATTTCCCTGAGTTTTCTAGGTGTTCTACCAGTCTGGAATTCAGTAGTTTCTCGAATACCTTTCCCAGAGAATTAAGCAGCGATATTGGTCTGTAATTTGAAACCAATGTCGGTGTTTTTCCTGGTTTGGGAAGGAAAACCATCTTCGCTACTTTAAAGATTCGTGGGTAGGCACTTACATTCAGAAGGAATGCATTCAATAGATTTTTAATATATATTAGTATCTTTTCAGGCGCTTTTTCGTAGTTTTGTTTTGTACGCCCGGTATTTCCGGGTGCCTTTTGTTTAAAGTCGGCGATTGATCTTATTAACTCCTCCAGAGTGATTAGAGCTTCTAATCCCGCGTACTCCTCTGTACTCACATTGACTCTCTCTAAGCAGTGTTATTCTCCCTATGTTTCTTCTTAGAGTCTTGATGGTCATTTCTGCTGTTTCTCTGTCGAATAGCTCATTATCTTCTTTTTCTATTGTATAAACTTTTTCCCAATGTTCTCTAAACTTCTCTTCTATTTCCGCTTTTCTTTTTAGGTATTCATCTTGCTCGTTCTTTATTTTTATTGGCTCTCTTGGTGGTTTTCATTTGATTGTTTTTATCATTCTCCAGGCCTCCCTTGGGTTTTACGTGACCTCTATTTTGTTCGTGAATTCTTTCCAGTTTTCTTCTTGTTGGTCTTCTATCAAAAAGACCAGTTTTTCTTTCAGTCTTTTTAATTCCCTGCTTCTTTGTATGTTTGTACCGTAAATTCTTATTTCAGAGTATTTTTCTTTGACTTTTCTTGCTTATTTCTTCATTTCTTTTGTCCACTTTGGATGTGGTAGAGTTCTGTATTTGATTTTTGGCACACTTGCTTCGTCTGCTTTCTGTATATTTTCGATTAAGTTTCTGGTAATTTCCTATAGTTCGTGTATGCTTTTCCCGCTAAGTTCAGGCTGTTCATGGCTATTTAACATAGCTGTGTATGTCTGCCAGTTTTTTTTTCCTGTAGGACTTTAGAAGATTGATTAGGACTTGTATCGGGTTTGATTTACAGTAACCAAAACTCCGATATGGTCGCTACAGGGAATGGGAATCCGTTCCATATAAGCATTATACGGGAAGTTCTCTGTCCTCATCATTATGTCTGGTTTAGTTGGAGCTCTTTTGGTGATATATGTTGGGAATTTGGGGCCCATTATTTTTAGTATATTTCTGTCCATTATTGTTTCTAGGTTCCGCCTTGCGTTGGTTTGTGCGGACCCTGATTCTGGAATCCTGGCGCTGAGGTCCCCCAGGAGAATTGATGGGTTCTTTTTGTGTAATAGCTCCATAACAGAGTGTATCGCTATATACGATCCACAGGGTGGTTTGTAGCCTGCCATTTCAATAGTAGCGACTATGTAGGCTTCTTCAACATCCCGTGTTTGTGTGTACATATATTAAGTTTCTCTTTATTGTGATGGTCGCACCATCCTACCTTTCCCCGGTGGGATTATTTTTTATTATATAATAGTTGGAGATTTTCATTGTTTCTTCATTTTTTATTCCATGTTCTGAAATTGTGATCATGTCAGGATCTAGTTTCCTAAAAATATTTCCATATTGTATGCTTTTGTTTTCCCAGCGGGCGGTGTTAATGTGAAGGATCTTTATCTTATTTATCGTGTTATCCCTAATATATATTTTTTCCCCTTTTGTATCTACTTGCTTTTTATTTTGGGGTTCTTCCATTTTCCGTTTTCTATCCTTTCGAACGTGTCCTTTTTTATTATTTTCGTGTCCTGGGGGTAGATTCTAATTCTGTTCCTTTAAATCAGTTCTGAAGTGCATTTTCGTCGTGATCGGTAACATAGTACCACTGTCATGTTCCTCTTTCTTTTTCTTTTTTAATATCCTCTAGTTTTGTTCCTTTTGGCAAGGGTTATGATTCGTGTACGAAAATCTTTAATCTTTAATTTGAAGTCTTTAGCTTCATAACGACAGCCTTCTTCATTTTCTGTTCCTGATTCTGATTCACTTTCTGATTGTGTATTCGTTTCGGTGTGCACTTTCTTGGTTTGACTTTTCTCCTTTTGGGGGTTCCTTTTTTTATTTCCTTCTTGTACTTTTTCAGATTTGTCAGTATCCTTTTCTTCTTCCTTGGATCCGTTAGTATCTTCTACTGCTTCTCCCTCAGCAGTGTGGTCCCCACCTCTAACATATCTTTTACCTGAAGCGTTTTTCCAGCTGTTACACCGTATATTAATGCTGAAGGAGGGTTGGTGGGAACCACATTTTCCTGACTCCGTTCTTTTTTTATAAGTAGGTTCAGCGTCTGCGCAAATGTTCCCGGTTTTACTATGTTATGCACGACGGCAAACATTATACAAGCCAATATGTCAAGGGTGGTTCCTTCATTCACGTTGATGTTAATATTTTGATCCTGCGTTTCTTTACTCTCTTTTACTGTTGCTTTTGCTATATTGGCGTATGTTTGGTTTGCTCTTTTTTGTGTTTCTTCTTTTTCCACTTCTTCTTTCCTGTTTATTATAGCCTTTTTTTTCTGACAGTTAATGGCCATAGTTCGATGCTGGCCCTGGCAGTTGATACATTCTTTTATTTGTTCATTGCATTCGTGAAAATTATTGCCAATTGTGCTCCACCCTGAGCAGATCTTAATGTCTTTTTCTATTTCGATGTTTTCTGGTGGTATCCGCATTTCGAATGCCAGTATTCCGTTGTCTGTAGCTTTGTTGGCCATCTCTGATGGTATACACACTACTTTGAAAACGTGAGTATCGTGGCCGAACTTGATTATTTCTGAAATTTTGAGGTACTGGTTTTCCCTTTCAAATTTTTTTTTAAGTTCTTCTTTTGTGTGCGAGCCGACATAAAGGTCTACTTTACGGCACACAAATGAGCGATTAGCCATTAATTTTGGTGGCAGTTTTGGTGTTAAGCCGATTTTGCTTAGAGCTTTCAGCCTATCGGTTGCCAGCATCCTTTCAATGTCTTCTTGTTTGTAACAGAGTGCAACGTATCCGTTTGGTACTTCAATCAGCTTCATGAGCGCGATTTTTAATTCAGTTTATAAGGTCCTGATCAGAACTCCTCTTTCTGGTTTAGTTTTTCCTGCCTCAGGCCATAATGCCAGTTTTCTATACTCTAAATTCATGTCTGTGTTATGGGGGTCCTTCTCCCAAATTATCCCGTAGACTCGCCTTCGTTAAAATGGCTGATATGATGTGATTAATGAATGAATGAATGGACCCGGGTTGGCTCCTCTCGAGGGGTGAAAAGTGACGGACTTTTTGTTGGCTAGCGTGAAATCAACCATCACTAGCCGGGGGTGCCGCCGCCTCGAGGGAATTAAAAACCGCGGTTGCTTCCTGCCATACACTGAGATGGTTGTATATCCCTTAGTGGTCGTGGGGCAACCTCACGAGGGAGTAATTATACTTCCCTGCAAAGGGTGCAACCCGTCCCATTGTCCGGGGGCTACACTAGTACGGGTATCCGGCAGTGGGCTAATCTTCAAAGCTCCCCTTCCCGTGCTCCCAATTATGCATATGCTAGTGCTCTGCATAGTTGGGGCGAGGTTGAATTTCAGCGTCCTATAGCTTAGGCATTGGGCCTTGGGTAAACATGGTGAAATATATGACTGGCCTAAAAAGGTATTTCTCTCTTTTTAGTACCCACCTGTATGGTAGGATTTTGGGTGTGTGAGAGGACAGGTGATCGAAAGGGTAGAGGAAAATGAAAATCAGGTTGAAAATGATGAAAATGAGGTGAGCTGCAGCTTCTTTCTGAATCTTGTATGCGAGTAAATATACTCGTGTCGATTCCTTCCGAGAGTAATACGTAAGAAATCTTCTCCGATCGAGTTTTTGCTGTGAGTTTGCTTTACCCAGCTTAACGAGGATGGTCTATCAGCTATCCAAACGGTAAATTCTTGAATGTGATTAATCATTTCTGTAACGCTTATATCTGAACAAATAGCTAACGTAACGCTTATGTCTGAAAATCAGTTAATGTAAAGTTTCCCTTAAAAATTTGTCATATACATAAACACAACATTAATAAAACAAAGAAAGAGATTAGCCTGATCTCCAGGCACCTTTGCAAATCTTGCAACCCTAAGACTTACTTATTTTCAACACTATTCCCAAACCCCACTATTCTTGTACACCACTATCTTTCACACTCAAATACTCACCACTTTCCCATAGTACAATATAATATAATAGCATGATTAGTCAATTTTGTAGCGCCTAGGTTTGAAAACTCAGCTAACGTTTGTTTGCCCTAAAAATTTACCTAACTCTGATTGGTCCATGAAATGAAATGAAAGGGAAAGTGAGAGAAAAAGTTCAAGATCCCCGTGCCCCTCCCCCACCCCCCCGACCAGTCTCTCCTGGAGGAGGGACCCGGGAGAAAGGGGGACGAGGCCCGGTTTCTTCAAGTTTCCCCGGCACCCTCCTCCCACTGGGCCTGGAGGCACCGAGGGAAAAGAGCTCCGGAGAGGGGGAGAGAGGGAGGGGAAGAAGAAAGAAGTAAGGATAGGACAGACTGAAATAAAGTCAAAGGCTTGAAAGTTGACCAAGTTGGCCTGTGGACCTGCTTAACGTGGGACCTGCACCACGGTATTTTATGTTTTCTTATCGTTTCAATTGTTACTATTTGCTGTACCTGTCCCTGGTGTTAGTGTTTGGCCCATCTTTGGATAGCAGTAGAGGAGGAGGATGATTGAAGTGGAAGGAAGTTGGATGTTTGCAGAGAGGTGCAAGTTGCGGGGAGGTCACGCTAATCTCTGTACTATAGACTAATTTTAGAGTTAAATTCGAAATAAGTTAGAGTGAAAGTGTGTCTGTTTATTTATTTATGTGGTTGTTTTGATATTATGTTTTGTGTGTATGAGATAGGCGTTCAAATCGTTGTTAGCGTTATTTGTTTTCCTGCTATGTTAATAACTCGAGTTTCTATGATTTTTGTAGCATAATTCTCGTATCTGTATCTGTTGTGTGGGCTCATGTTTCTTGGTTATTTAATTTTTTGAATTCTCTTCTTTATTCATGTTGTTTTTCCTTTTTCGTTCATTTGCACTTTTTGTTTAGTTTTGTCATTCCTTGTGGGTATCAAGTCCAATTCGGTGAGTTTGTCATTATTCTGAAATTTTTTGTCACATTCGGGTTTCTTTATTTGGTTTACACGTAAATCTCCTCCTCTTCCCTTTTGTCCGCTTTATTTTTAGCACTAGGAAACAGAATATGTTGTCTCCATTCTGCCCATCGTGCTATGTGATTATTTAGTTCCTCTCCTATTTCTTCTTGTGTTTTTTCTATGATTTATTAGGCTATTTTTTCAATTATTTTGTTTAATGGTTATATTTTCGCTTCGATGTGTAAGTCTCTTTGTTTTTTGCTTTCTTCATCGCGTGCTCGTAATTATGTATACTGCCTTATTCTGTATACGTTGCATTCTTAGTAAATTTCTTCTTGAAACCGTAACCATGGCAATTGTTGGATATATCAAGGTAGGCTGTATCATGGCCTGGTAAATCTTTTTCTTATTTTTCATGTTTAGATTTCTTAATCTGTAGAGTAAAGTTAGCATGCCTCGTGCTTTGTTTATTCTTTCGGTCACGTGTTTCTTGTAACCATTTTTGGAAATAGCTAAGCCTAAATTCTTACCTTGACCATTATACCTGTATCGCTCTCCATCTACGTAAACATCGGATAGTTTTTTGCAAAACATAGGTATAATTTAAAATTTATCTTTATTCGTTTTAATTTTGCATTTGCGTTCATAGTCCTTTAGATTTTCTATTTCTGTTGCCGTTACTCTGGCCTGCATCTGAGGGTTCCGATAAACACAGGGAATTAATTGAGTGAAATCATCTGCGTATTGTATGTTCACACAGCCCTCGTTCCTGTGTGGAGGAATATCCGAGGTATACAATGAGTATAGCGAAGGACTTCAACATCCTCCCTGAGCGAGGCTCGCATTAAGCTTGATTTTTTCACCATGGCAATTCTCCGTGTGTATGTATGCATATCTTTCCATGACGTCGTCGCATAAAATTCTTTCCAAATAGTTTTTCATTTCCAGATTTAGAATTTTATGTTGTATGCCTCTTTGCCAGACTTTATCGAATGCTTTCGATACGTCCCGTAATACAATGTCCATACTGCATTTCTCTCTTTTCACTTTGCTTATTTTTTCTATAATCACGCTGAGGGCCATCTCCTTACTCGTGTTCTTTCTGAAGCCAAAATGTTGATTGTTCCAGAGATTGTTTTCTGTGAGATATTAATTTAATCTTGTGTTCAGGATTTTTTTAAACACCTTCCCGATGAAGTCGAGAAGGCATATACTCGTAGGTCGGAAGTTTTTGACCTCCGAAGGAGGTTTCCCCAGCTTCGGTATGTATATCATTTTGGCTATCTTTAATTCATCGAGGAAGTATCCCGTGTTTATACAGCCGTTAAACACGTTCCTTATCACTTCAAGTATATCATCCGGTGCTTCTATATAGTTTTCTTCTGGTGAGGCCCGATTTCCCAGGGGCCTTTTATTTAAAATTTGAAATGGTATTCTTTATTTCTCGATTGTGATTTTGGCGTTAAATCCTTCGTTTGCATACCATTCCTCTTCTCCGTAGTTATATGTGAAAGTCCTCTCAATCCGTTCATTTCGTTCGTCAATAATTTGGTTTTAGAAGTCTATATCGTAATTTTCGTTTTCCTCTTCGCCAATGTTGAACACTCCATTCCAGTGTTTCCTGAACAATTTTTCAATCTCGCGTTCATCTTCGATTAATTTCCCGTTTTTGACCTTAATCTTTATTTTGTCTTTACCATTAGCATTTCCCATTCTTTTTATCTTTTTTCAAAATTCTCGGGACAATAGCTCGTTTTCAATATTTTGAACGGCTATTTCCCAGTACTCTCTTCATTTGTCTTTTTTTGCGCTTAGTAGTTCTCTCTTCTTCGTTTTCAGATTGAGCTATTTTTTCCTTGACGTTCCCTTTATTATTATGTCCTCGTTTATCGCTTTTTTCTGCATTCTTAGCTTCAATTTCGTCTGCCCATATACATTATTTTACTGTTTTGTACGTGTTTCTTGGTATTGCAATCGCATCAGCTGTTTGTATTCGCCTCCTTATTTTTTTCAGCTCACCGTCGATTTCTTCTAAAGTAGCTTCATTTAGACTGTTTGGTGGGGAGTCATTCAATTCTCGTTTGTATTTTTCCCAGTCTGCTCTATGGTATGTCTTTCATTTATAAGCCGGTATTTTTATTGGTTGCTGATTCAAGGCGAGTAGTGTTGCTGGTTGGTCGCTGTAGATAACATCTACAGGTTGCATGTAGTAGTCAAAAGGAATGTTATTGTTTGCAAGGCAAATGTCTGGAGTTGTTGCTGTTCTGTCTTTAATTAGAGTTGGGTACTCTAGTCCTAGTCTTTTATTATCCGTCTGTCTATTAGAGCTTACTTTGCTTTTCCTGTTTGGCTTCTGTTCCTATATCATGTGTACATTCATCTTGCGTTTAGGTCTCCCAAAAACAAAGTTGGAAGTCTATTGTTAAATATTCTCACAAAGTTATTTATTGGTAGTCCAAGTCGTTGCGGTGGTTGGTATCCCGTAGCGATTATTATATTAATTAATTCCATTTTGACCTTAATTGCAAGGTAGGAATCGGTTATTCCTTGCTTGATTTTGTACTTTTGTACTCTATTGCTTTCTTTATTGCTATTGCAGCTCCGTCGTGTGCTTCGTTTATGTGATAAGTCGCTATTACATCGAGGTTCCACATTTTTAGTTTGTGAGTTTCAAGATTAATCTCGTGATCTGAAATTAGAATGATGTCGGAATCTATTTATCTAAAGATATTTCCATATGTGTTTTCTTTATCCTTCCAGCCATTCCTATTTATCTGTAGAATTCTTAATTTACCTTGATCCATTTTGTTTGTATGTTCTTAAGCGGTTCTTCTTTTTGGGAGAGTGGAGGTATTACCTAAATTTATTTATATCTTTTCCTGGTATTTCTGCCTTTCATCTCTGTCATTGCTGAAGTCTGACTTTTTTCCGTTTTATATTTTGCGATTCGTATTTCCGGTCTTTGGTCGCATGGCGAGGTGTCCCTAGTCGATTTTCTTTTTTGTTTTTGTTTGTGCATGTGTTTCTTTTTACATTTTTCTTATTGTTCTTTTCGGTACTGCTCTCAGATTCTGTTTCCTCGCTTTCTGTGTCTTCCTCTTGTTCAGATTCGCTTTCCTTTCTTTGTGTTTCTTCCAAGAGTTTCTTTTTGTATCTTCTAAAATTTTTATGTTAAATATAACCGATGAATCAATATTTTGCGGGAATTTCATTGGCTCCAGCCCATTTACCTTGAGCACGGAGTTCAACGTGTTTAAAACTTGTGAGTGTGAGTGTAGAATACATGTCAGTATTTTTAAGTTCATAGTATCGTCAAGTGTCATCTGAGGGGATGTTCCATTGTTTTTAGTTGCTGCTACCACCGCATATGAGGTGTTTCTTGTTCCTTCCTTTCTTTGTTGTGTATCAATTTTTTTTCTCTTTATTATTTCTTTTTGCCTTGGACATGTCATTCATTGCCATTGTTCTGTGGCTCCTTTCGCAATTAACACACTTTTTCGGGGAGTTTGTGCAGCTCATCCAAGAATGTGGGCCACTGCATTCTGAACATATTTCTTCTCCTTTCTTGGGCAGTTTGCGGTGATGTGGTCTATTTTCTAGCATAGATTTGTATATTGTGATACTGGTCCCTTTGAATGTTACAAGTTGGGATTATCATACTCTATGCGAGTACCGCCTTATGTTGTGCCTTTGTTGCAATCTCAGTTGACTCGGACATTATTTTTAACATATGTGTGTGTTCCTTAGAGTTGATTATGTCGTGTATCTTCATCTAGGATTGTCGTTCCAATAATTCATGTTTTATTTCGTCTGGAGAGTGTTCCCCCACCCATGATTCCCCCCCCTACGGCATACGATGCTTCAGTTGGCAATAATCTGGGGTGGTACTTTAGCCTCTAAGTCGATTTTCTTTAAAGTGATGGTTCCTGTCGCTGAAAGTAGCAGTTCGATATCGTTGTTTTCCACACAGATGACAACAAATCCATGAGATGTTTCTATGCATTTGATCAGGGTGATTTGTAAATACTTGAAAATGCTTTGTGCTACATCCTGTTGTCTCCGTTTTATTCCGTTCTGAATTAGTCAAAGTGGGAGCCTTTTGGTGAAGTCCTGTGGGTCCATATTAAATTTTTCATGTACCCCCTCCGAGGTGGCTTCTCTGTAAAAATAAGGTAGTAGATTATTTACCCCACTGCCTGCTCTTGAGCACACACTCCCTGTCCACCCTACGTAATTAGGCCTAGCCATATTTGCGGTCCTGCAGTCAAATTTGGGCTCGTCACCGATAACCGGGCTCCTTCTCTGGCCCCCTAATGGTGTCTCATTTGGGAGTTCACTACATCCTACTACTGACAGCTTCTGAGACCATGCTGGTAGTCAGGTTATACAGTGCTAGATGGAAATAAAGTAGGATAGTTTCAGATATAAAAAGGTATAGTATAAATTTGGAAAAATTTAAGGAGATCACCACTTTGGGGTGATTCCCTGCGAATCAGAAACAGGAAGTCTCTCCAATCAGTCCGATTTGCGTATATATTTCTTCTTTCTTCTCTTTGGAATATACTTAAACGTATATAGAAAATCCTCTATTCGCAAAGGTATTTCAAGTCAAAAGATTGATGTAACTTAGCAGTGCGAAGATCGCTGTGAGTTGTCAGGTGAACTGAGCCGTCGATTGGTCAATTTTGTGACACTTATGTTCAAGTTGAAAAACACGCTAACATTAGTTTGCCCTTAAAAATTTACTTAACGGTGATTGGTCAATTTTGTATCGCGTATGTTTAAGTAGAAAAAAACTATATATAGTGTAGCATTTCGTTAATCCCATCGAAGGACTTTAACAGGAGCCCGCCAACTGAACCTTCCATCCACCCCTCCACTGGTCGTGCTGATTCAACTCATCGAATATCCGCTCTACTTTCCTCCATAATCTGCTGAAAGAGACCAACCCCTGCTACCAAGCGGCAGAGTGACTGGAGATAACACTTGTTTCTGTTGTTCTTAGCTGGGGCGTTACCAAGCTCAGGTGGACTGATTAGAGATATCTCCTGTTTCTACCTGGATTGAGGGAAAATCTGCGTTCGGGCTTCGAGGTCTAATCAGCTCTACCCCTCGGGTCCTGATCAAAAGTTCGTCGGACATGATTTGAGATACCTCCTCTTTCTCACGACCCTCACAGGGACTAGACAGGCGACACTAGACTGATTGGACATTCCTCCTGTTTCTATCTCGCATGTGGGGAAGGAGATAGCTGCTGGTAAGCATAGAACTGGGACTCATTACCGACCGATCACAAGACGACTTAGCCATGAATGGCGCATGGGAGTCGTTGGAACTACGGGTCTCACTGAGGATAACCGGTACAGAGATCCCAACTAAGGCCGTGGTTTTTGAGACAATATTTGGCAAGCGGAGAATCGCTCTCAAACGGCTAAATAAAGTCGCCCGAGGATAAACCGCAATCTGCCACATCTAAGCGGATCTGATAAAACTCACTTTCTCCTCAGGAATCATGGAGTTGGTAAAAATAGGACTCGAGCCCATGTTTTCAACGTCCATCACTGCAAGAAAGGCCATAATATGCAGGGGAGTAGACCCCTGGATTGGGTAAAGATCGGCAGAGGATATAAGGCAGGAAATCGAAAGTAACCGGCAGTCGTCAATGATGCATGAGGTGATAAAGTTCCTCAGCATTACCTACATATTCAAGGTCGTGTTTGAAGAAGTGGAAATAGCTGCAAAGGCTAAGGCAGCTGGGTTGAAGCTCTCTTCCATGAGAATCTCCCAAGAGCATATCACCAGGTAGAGATTCTTTCGGCTACTAACCTGCTTAAAATGTTACCAAGCGGAAGAACCCTTAACCAGTGCCTGTCTAGCAAGGATGAGCAGAAGATTTCCTCTGAAAGCTCCCAGATGGGACATGACTGAATGCACTGTGTGAACACTACAAAAATGTGTCTCAACTGAGCAGGGCAACAACGGACCTTAAACGTGCAGTGCTCATTCAGAAAAGACTTCCTTAATAAGAAAAGGGCAGCGGCGAACAAACCACGTGTCAGCTACGCGTCAGCTTCAAAGTCAACCTCAACCCAACAACCTACTTCACAACCCGCACAACCACAGATAATAATACAGCTCACGCACTTAACGCTACCCAAGATGATGGCGAGCATCCTGCATGCTCACGTTATGAATCTGTCAAACTCAGGGACATTCAACATCGAGATCAACAAGATGCTGGCTGCATATGGACTGGAACCCATAAAGTTCCCAGAAACCCTGCAATCGGCAAATGTTCTCTCGGCAGCCAAACCTCCGGAAAAGCCTGCAGAGCCTACAATCCCAACTCTACACGCTGCGGAACAAGAAGAGAAACATACTAACCTAGAACTCGCAGAATCCCAGGAGATAGTGCACTCCTCGAACAAAACCGATGTCTCTATAGCCAAGGAAAACACAAGGAAACGGCGGGAATTCAGTCCAATAAGACGAAACAAACATGTTCAAGCTCGATGGTAGAGAGATCAACCTCATCATGGCGCTAAACTCTCACGCTACACAAAGACAAATTGTAATCTCTTAAGAGGAGGTGGCTACGGAAGGGCGAAAGGGCTTTTTAAATGGTGCTACGACTCAAACGTAGAGGAAGCGACAGTAAATGCTGCTTTGATTAAGAATAAAATCAAACTGCACAACAGCTGCTTGAGAATTACGAGCCATTCCTCTCCAAAAAGCTTCGCTCCTGGAGAACTTTGAGCCCCTCTCACTATCAGAAGCTCACGTGCCGAATCCAGAGAAAACATGGCTGCTAGAAATAGAATTACCATTCTAGCATATAACGTGCAGGGATAGAAGACAAACAAAAATAAAGTCTAAAACATCTACAGAGAAATGAAGCCGGATATTCTGTAGCTGTCGGAAACCCGCATCAGGGATGACGTCACACATAGAATTTTTGGATACAATGATCTCCAAAAGAACGTCACAGGAGAGAGATTCGATATGGCAATGATAGCGGTCAAGAAGGATTTGAAGTTCAGACCGGGGAATACAGTGCACGAATCATTCATGTCGGTAGTCATGAGGTGATCTCTAGGGGACATCGAGTTGGGTTAGGGATACTAACCTCGCCGCTGTCAGTATCTGCCCATTTGCAACCTGTACACCCTATTCAAGAAAAAGCACCCAGTGCTATTCCCCGGAGACATGAGCGTGAAGAATAGGATAGCTGGCTACACAAGACCGGACGCTAGATGAAGAAACCTTGACCTCTTGCTGGGAAAGGATATCGTAGAACTCGTGTAGTCTGACTTCCCTACATATATATACCCAGGGTCAGCCACCAAGCCTGATGTAGTTCTCAAAAACAACAACTTTCCGATCTACAAAATAGTATAGCCGGGACCGTTGACGCCCAGTGATCACATCTGAATGTTGATAACAGTAGCAGTTGCTCACATTCTAGTTTCTGTTGCACCCAGGAAAGACTTCTCCGAGGCTGACTGAGACGCATACAAGAGAGCGTTCCCTTTGGATCTTCCTGATCTGAGCGCCCATCCGAAGAAGATCTCGACAACAAATTGACCAAAATCAACAGCTGCATATCCAATGCAAATGGAGGAAATATCATCACCAGTGCGGAATTGTGAGAGGCTATCTCATAGTTCCGACCCAAAGTCACAAGTCTCAGCCCAATTAGCATCAGCCACCTAATTTAGGCCCCTGAAAGACTCGGGATTATACTGCTGAACCTATTTAACGCGTCCCTGGCATGGGATACTTCTCAGATGGCCTAAAACGTGAAAGATGACATTCATCCCGAAGCCTGGGAAACCTACGGACCAGGTCATGAACTTTAGGCCTATCTCATTGTTAGAGACCGTTGGGAAGGTGTTCGAGAAGATCCTTAATAGCAGGCTAACTACACACCTATCGGAAAATTCTCTGCTGAACCAAGAACAGCATGGATTTAGAAAACACCGCACCACGGAGACAGCCATAGTCCACATGCTTTAATATGCAGCAACAAGGAGAGCTAATGGGTGATTAATTGACTTTTCTGTAGACACGTAAAGAAGGCATTCAATAAAGTCTGGATCGATGGCCTAAAATACCTATTTAACGCCTCCCTTACATGGGATACTTCTCAGATGGCCTAAAAACGTGAAAGATGACATTCATCCCGAAGCTTGGGAAACCTACGGACCAGGTCATGAACTTATGGCCTATCTCATTGCTAGAGACCATTGGGAAGGTGTTCGAGAAGATTCTTAAAAGCAGGCTAACTACACACATATCAGACCATTCTCTGCCTAACGAAAAACAGCATGGATTTAAGAAAACACCGCGCCACGGAGATAGACATAGTCCACATGCTTCAATATGTAGCAACAAGGAGAGCTAATGGGTGCTTAATTGACGTCTTCTGTAAAGATGTAAAGAAGACATTCAATAAAGTCTGGATCGATGGCCTAAAATACAAAATCTTGAGACTGAGACTCACGCCCTATTTCTAAAAAATCCTAGGCAGCTACCTTACTGGCAGGCAAGCTCTCTTTGCTTTCGAGGAGCAAACATGGGATGCTTTCGAGCTCCTTTCCGATGCACCGAGAGGAGGAGGCCTCAGTAGGGCGGGTAAAACTTTGGGGCAATCATATATTTCCATTAAATCCTTGTATGAGGGGTGATTAAATGATGATTTTCCGGTGTAGATTTTGAAAAAGAACTTAATTTGTTATACAATTGCTCCTACCTGCATGAATTTCCATTTAAATAAAAGAAATTTTTTACCTTTCGTCACGAGCTTATGCAACCTATTTTTATTTAATCCAAGTACACACAAACACAAAGTAACCTCAAATTTACATGTTTATTGAGTGAAAAAAGTGTCTGCAAAGCTCCACATATAGCTGCATGGGTCACTTTGGGACATATTCCAAAGTTAAACTTCACCAGAGCACAGAAATCATGTCTCTTGTGCTCTGATTCCTCCATCTATCTTTTCATGTGAGAAATACTTGGAAGAAGTCTCAGTCACCATTCTCACAACCCTCTCAATGCCCTATCTGTGACAAGGCCAGTCAGGTACTTTCATAGGGAAGTCAATGGAATTTTTCAATTCAGAAGTACTTAAAGAGTAAATGAGAGTTGGCTCAAAGACTTCCTCTGACCAAATGATCAGATCTCCAATCCTGGTAGCATCACAATTGATGTCTGGTGTTCTTATAAGCCTTACCACGGAGTCTCCCAGTTGAGTATCTGGGTCCTTCTCACCTGATGGTCTGGATTCTTTTTACCCCTTCAGTTCTCTCCGCCTGATCTTCAGAGCATAGGAGGGTTTGGAGGATGCCTTTACTGTATGCATACCAATCTAGTCTCTTAACATTTGGCAAAAAATATCCAACACTTCCTTCCTCTGAGACTTAAGGCAGTGAAGTTGATAAATAATGTGCCTAGGTCTTTCGGTCCAAACGTGCTTAATCTTAACGTTAAAGAAGCATGGGTAATATACACCAATGATGAACTCAACAATCAGTCTTAGATTCTTAAAGGCTTTTCCTTTGAGCTCATGCTTTCACACCCACAGGCGTAGAAGTCTGTTTGCTCTGGTCATCCATCGACTGTGGTCTACTGGTCCTATTTCCAATAGAGAAAGCCCTGTACGAAGCAATCAATCTCTGATTGCCGATACAATTCTATAGCCGTAGTGTTGATCAGTGGAAGATCTTGCACCACATCCTGAGGTATCTTGGTAAGAAGACCTAAAGATATTTGAGTGAAATTTGGGTTGATATCCAAGTCTGTTATCAGATAGTGTTGGACAATCTAGGTTGATAATTAGATGGCGGAGAGGGAGTTCCCTAGTGTGCAGGATACAGACCAACCAAACAAGCTTTCAGCCAAAATGGAGCTCCATATTTCACATTACTCCAGCATTTACACATGTGTTTACATTCGTGGAGTCTCTTCCAATTGATATTAAGCTTTTATACAACGCCCTTCCCCTCAGCTATCCAAACATAGCCTTAGTGATCTTCTCTGCATGTGATTCTTCTTTTGTAGTCTTTTCTGGGCAAAGTTGAAGAGGTAATTTTTCCTAGGCTCACTGATGTTTTTGCTGGAAACAATTTTTCACTTTCCTCTGCCTCCATCATAAAATTTCTCACATCAATTCGTCCATCAAAGAGAAAACAAGAAACCCCCCATCTTTCCCTAAGTTTTCCTCAAACTCATGTTCAATAACTGTCATTAGCTTTTCCTGTGCTCTCTTACCTTTATTCTTATCAATTACTTTCCTTGTTTCTCCCTCAGTAATGAATCTAGCATCTAGTAAAGCTGCTGTTACTATAGCTTCAGTTGGTCTCAATCCGGCACCATACCTTATACTAGGAAGAGCAATATTTGGAATTTCATCATAATTCTTTCTATTCCTGGTAGAAGATTCTGGCGCTTGGACAGCTTCAAAAGTTACTTCATCACCCAAACTGTTGTCACCTTCAGAAATTTCTGCCTCCAGATCTTCACCTTCTGCCCCAAAATTCTCGATTTATTTTATTGCTGCTTTTCCTGCTAAAAGAGCGCTTTCCTCCTTACTTTTTCTCTTTCTTGCTGCTATCATTTCTTTTTCTTTTCTTTCTGAATCTCTTAATTGTCTATTATGCTCTGGAATATCAGGACCTCCAATTTGAAAGGTACCTTTACTTTCAACCTTCTCCTTTTGATCTTTAATGAAGGCTAGTTCTCTAGTAGGTATTTTTTTTCTCTTTACTACAACAGCAGTCAATGTGGGCTTCAGTCTCATAGCCATTACAACCTACTTCCCCACAAGTGAAAATTTGACATTTGCATGCCAAAATATCCAATAACTTATCTAGTTTTACAATGAACCTCTCCTTTACTTCAATTTTCCCTTTACAAAGGGAAACCTTTACTGCCTCCTTCCACACCTCCTTAAGCTTTGATATTATTGTGACCTTTTGATTTATAACAGGTGGTTTGAAGAGAGCATTAGCTTTTGTTCACTGATTTATCAAGCCCTGATACATGTCTTTTACCAGCTGGTCCATTTCATAATTTCTCAGGTCATGTTCACTTTGCTCCCTCAGGTAGATGCCGTACCTCAAAATATCTCTTATTGTTGGTAACCTAGACACCATCAGCTCTTGCCCAGTCACAACAAAATTAGTCACATGAGAACTTGATTTGGACCTTGTCTTGATTTTTGCCATTGTCACACTAATCGCAGGTATATCTGCAAATGAAAAGATGGCACTTAGATTAAGAAATAATCTCTACCAAATAATTGTATGTTATTCTAAAATTATCCACAGCCTTTACTAGCATTCAAATAAAATGTAAATGCTCTATAAACAGTTACCAGTTACAATAGTTACCAGAACAACACTACTGGAATATTGCCTTCCACTGAAAAATGAGTACTTGCTACTTGCAATTTTGGAGTTAGACCAAACCTAATTAAGGGTAATTTTTAACAGGTTCTCTACTTCTCATGTCTCTCTTTTACATTTTTACATTTTTTAGACAAATATCTTTCAGACTACATAAATGTATTGATTAAAGAAAACGGTAAATTTGATATTTTATGGGTAACCAAAATAATAGTAAAATATAGTAAATGACCCAGAACTAACAATATTTCAACTTCAAATTGATGTAGGTTAGATCAATCAAAATTTAACATTTCTGCCAAAAGTATGTTCTTTTCACTAATATTATTATTTTAATACCCCTAATCACCAGTCCCACTCTCTTCACTATCTTCATGAGAGATATCCATAAAACTATAGATGGAAGAACGTTCAACATGTAGTAGGTGGACGATGTCACCTAAATCGTGGTTCGTAGGATAAAATCCGCAAGGATGATGTACAAAGCCACGGGTGCGGAAGCCAAAAGGATCTCTAGCTTTGAAAGGCGCTGGAAGTTCCAGACCAGCATCACAAAATTCAAAGCGACCGCGATCAGGAGACATCAGACCAGCAATCTCTATATACACACGACCAACAATGAATACTCGCGAAGTGTGTCCGTACTCAGTTCAAGCTTGCCAGCACGGGCATGAACGGCCACTTCGGCAAAAGAATTGGTATGACAGACACGAAACTGAACAAAATTCAAAGATTTAGAAACCTTAACCAAGCAAATAAGAAGAAATTATACACCAGTTTAGTTAGATCTAAACTGGTATATCCTACTATACCGCTCAACGCAGCCTCATCTAGCAACAATTCAAAACTTCAGTGGGTGCAAAATCGAGGACTTCGGTTCATCACCAACGCAAGATAGCAAGAGTTTCAGACCTCTTAGATACAAATACCTAGAAAAATAAAATAAGAAAATAAGTAAATAACAAACAAGACAGAATATCCCATAGTGGAACAAAAGAATATAAAAAAATAAATGTAAAAGATCCCGCAGTGGGACATCCAAATCTAACACATAATAAATAAAAAAGATCCCGTTGTAGGACACCAATAGTAGAAGTTCTAATCACTGAGCACCATATATTTATCTCTACTACTGTACTTCCTTCCGCTTCTATTTTGCCCTCCTCCCTCTTCATTTCTTCTTCCACCTTTTATTCTATCTTTCTAAATGAAATAAAAAATTAAATAAAATCAAAAAGATAGAGCTAGATAAGAGTTGTCAGATTCTTACTTTCGAGGAGAAGAGATTAAGTTCAGAATGCCTTTAATCACTTGTTCACCAAGAAGACAAAGATTACTCAACTAAGAAGAGTCTCGACAGGACTTCACTGGAATTTGACTCCACTATCGATCAAAACCTCTGCTTCTCTATCCCACCTCTACTAAGGCGTGTCGGTAAGGAAAGCTCAAGCCAACATAGATTCGCAAGCGGACAGGAGCCATATCTGAACCAGGCGACTAACTCGTTTCAAGCCAAAGCTTAGCTCGGGACGGGTTAGTACCCGTATGAGCGGCGGATCCGTTTGGGTGGAGCAAAAAACTGATAGGGCTTGGAATCAGGCAGGTAGGCAGGGTTTACCGACACGTCTGCGTAATCAGCCAGGGTAATAACTGGATCTGAGCCGTGCTTCATATGTTTCTGTTCTCTTGCATTTTCTCTCTTTTTTCACACATTAAGAACATCGATGAAGAAAAGGAAGAAGAGGAAGTAAAAACAAAATGAAATCCCAAATATAGTTTCCTTACCCACCCTTAAAGGGGCACAAAAGCCCGACAGAACACCAGTGTTTAAATTTATATACGAGAACTCAGAATTGTCCTCATTAGAATACTCGACTATACCTAAACTTATGTAGCAAGATGCCAATTAGAAAAGGATGTGGATAAACTACTCAGCCAAAGGCAACTACACTACTACAGACTATAGGGTTCGAGGCCAAAGTTCCTCTCCAAATATAATTTCAGAAAGCAATAGAGTTCCGTCAGATCGACTCATGAATAGGAGAACACACATCTTAAAAAAATAAACAGGGAATTGAGCAAAGACAAGAATTTGCAAGAGTAAAACAAGTAGTAAAATTCGGAAATAGACTTAGCAATAAAGAGTATATCCACGTCTTCAAATTTATATTCAAGGAGACAAGTATGGCTCGAAAGGCAAAGGAAAATGGACTCCTAACATTTAATTTAAAAATAACAGCAGATCAGATAAAGAGCAATGAGTTCATTAATGCATTGACTTGATTCAATTTCTTCGACCAAGACAAACATATATCAAAAGCCTGTCAGAAGAAAGAAGAATGCAGCTCTAACTTCCATACTTGGAGAGATTGTAGGAGCTCAAAGAAAAGTGTGCAAAGTGTGGAGGGAACCACCGTACGATGGCGATGGCCGGCCCGGAAAAGAAAGATATAATCGAAAGGAAACGAAGAGAGAACACAAAATCGGAAGAAAAAACAAAACAAACATATGTAAAGGTTGCCAAACCTAGAGCTGAACAGCTTCAGACAACAAAAATTATAATATAACTCAAACAAGAAAAGTCACTAAATATACTGGCGTGTATATTACACGCACAAGTAATGAATGTTGCCAATTTACCGGTCCATGCAACACAAACGCCGGCTGAAGAAATAGAATAACCAAACCAGAGCCAAAGCGTCAACCAGGGATTTCTGAGGGACCCGAAGCTCATCAAAAGAAGATTCAAGTTGAAAAAAAAAAATGGAGGTGGAATAACGAACAAATAATGCCTAATGCTCAAGAATCCAACAAGAGGGAGAGACAGTGGAGGAGCGAGAAACGGGAAACGATGTTACTTACCAACAGACACAAAAAGAGATCAAAGAAGGAAAGGGTTTTAATTTAAGATTTTACGCCCCAGAGGATAGGCCATTCCCAGTAGAAAATACGAAAGACATCATTCTAGGACTAAAGAGAAGAATGTACAAATATCAATTTGAAGGAGCCGATTCAAAAAACAAAAACCATAGACTCATAATGAGCGGAGGAGTAAAAATAAAAGAAATTTGCTACAATATAAAGAAAGAGTAATTCAAAAAGAAACGTTCTGGAAGAACCAAATCCCACTTTGAAAGAAAACTAAAGAATATAGAGAGAAGATCATCATTAGATCAATAGAAACTCACAAAACAATGGAAAATAAGAGAAAACTAAAAATAGTGTCATAACGTAGTGGGATGGGATGCCAAAAAGGCATTCGCGTTGCAATTCATATCTAAATATAGACCCAGATATTATCATCCTAAACGAAATAAACATCCATTCAGAAACCAGCCCTATAAAAATATTTAATTACACAATAATATACAAAACCACTACAGATATCAACCACGATGGGGTAGCTATGGGTATAAAACAAGGAACTAGAATTTATTAGAGTAAAAGAGTTAGACGAAGCATACCTAGTGATTAAGATGAAAACCAAGACTGGCAATATTCACTTAATGGTATGGTACCACCCCCAATGAGAGGATATGTACCTATTCATAATTCTATGGAAATATTTGGCCAAAGTGACCAAACTTTGTTCACGGGAGATCTAAACGCACGCACAAGAGCCTCTGGGTACACCGAGCACTTTAATAATATATGAAAAAATCTAGACACACTAATGAAAGAGGCATAGTTGAAAGAATAGGTCCGGACATTCCCACATACTTTGCCAGAAGAAGAGCAACAAAACCAGACATAGCACTTGCGTCTCCTTAATTCAGATGCAACTATCTGATTTATAAAGGCCCACCATCTACCAGCGACCATGAAATGATGCTAATAAAAATAGCAGCGGACCACATACAAGTGAAATGTCCCATTACGAAATACTACAGCAATGCAAACTGGCCTGGATACGCTCAAGACCTAGCCAAATTCTAGGCACCAGATCTTAGCGAAGCTACGCTCAAAGAAATAGATGTAGCTATAGATCATTTAATTTAAACGTTAATCGAAGCAGACACAAAACACATTCCAAGAATAACGTTTAGAACCTTGCCGCAACACCCCTATACAATACTAATTGCAGAACTAGAAAGGAACTATGCTGACTTACAAGAAAGAATGGAACGAATTGGTCCCCATAAGAGTGATAAGGAACGTCTTTTCAACATTATAAACGAATTAACCGCAGCAATTATAGCAGAAAGAGGCGCTGGATGGGAATCAGCTATTGGAAGCAAATGACGATGAGTCAAATCCAACGAAATTCTGGCAGAAGATCAATAGAGCCAGAGGGAACCTAACACCGAAAAGTAAGATAACTATTAAATATAACGGAGAGGACGCTCAAGAACCACAACGAATAGAAGCCGCATACAGAGACCATTGGAGTAGGGTATTGGACTTATCGCCAAAAGAAAATGAAAATGTCGACCATGAACAAGTGAATACTATAGTAGAAGACCTGGAAAGAAATTGAGAGGAGATAACGCTTAACCATTCTGCCTCCCCTATAATAATGGAAGAACAGGGGGTTGAAACAATAATTCTAGAAAATCTAAAAACTATCCTAATCACCACCAAACAAAGAGCCCCAGGCGATTCCAGGATATCCCGGGAAAACTTGGTGAGAGCACTGGATGTCTTTCTTGTAAAAATGACAGATATCGTCAACGCGTCAATCAGCGCAGGATAATTTCCAGATGCCTTTAAAAATGGCAAAATGATATACGTGCCCAAGCCGGGTAAGCCCCCGAATCACACCTATAACACTGCTATAAAAATAGGTAAGCTTCTCGAAAAATTGATTGAAATAAGATTCAACCAACATTTTGAGGAAAACAATTTAATTCCGCAACATGAGCATTAGTTCAGAAAAAAGAGGCCTAGAAACGGCACTGGCCATACTTGTTTAAATGACTGCTAAGGCAAAGCAAGAAAAGACCTATACAGATCTGGTGCTAAGGGACGTACAAAAAGCGTTTGGCAAGGTCTGGCGAATCGGGATAAAATATAAGATAAAAAGGTTATGACTCCCCACAATTATATAACGAACTTCACCGATGACCTGAATTTGAAATCCATCAGGGAAACCCCCAAGGGGGACGCCTTAGTCCGACGTTATACAGCATATATACTAGGGATCTACCAGACCCAGTCTTCGAAGTCACCAAATACATACAATTCGCGGACGAGATATCGATAATCCCTTAAAGTCCATATATACACCCAGCAACAATTGCCAGAATGACCGCAACATAAATAGAATACATTACCAATAACGAAAATAAATGCAAAATTAAAACGAACCCAGACAAGTTGAGAATTATTCCAATAGGAAGACGAAAAACATCCAGAGTACAAATTGATATAGAAATATATAGATATCAAGAAGAGAGAAAGTTTCTCGGGCTCAAAATAATCTCTAATGGATACAAAAGACGTCAAAGAAAGAATAAATTTAGCAAAGGTCAATCTAATTAAAATGTTTGAACTTAGCAACCTGAAAACAAAAATTAAGAGCAAAATATATAATGCACTATGCAAATCGATCTTTCCCTTTCCGTCAATATCAATCAATCGATTCCACAAAACCAATACCATCAAGTTACAACGAGCACAAAATAGCGGAGTCCTGATATTTATTAACACAAGACGGCGAGATCCACACAAACAGCGAGATCTGCATCAAGAAGCAAAATTGGAACCAATAAACGTAACTCTGCATAAAAGAGTTGGAAGATATGGGAAAAGTTAGAAGTACTTCTTAGTGATAAAGAAAAGAGAAAATTAGTGATCACCAGAGAATATCGCGAGAACAGCACGGAAAACTTTTGGAGCGGAAGACTGATTGAGGGAGTCAACACCGCACAAATATTTACGTAATAAGAAGATCACGAAAAATAGTAAATAGAAAAAAGTGGACATAAACAACTGCACAGTAATCAAATAAAACCCAAAGAAATTCCCCTATGTATAATAGAGGCACAAGGGCATCAGCTTAAAGAACGAATAAGCAGATAATAAAACGAAACGGCTGGTAACCCAACAATCAACCATAACTCGTACTTATTCCTTTACACCACTTTACCCTAACACCTACTGTCCACTCTACTCTCACTAAACACTTTTATATTCTAACCTATTTAAAGACGTAAGACGTCAAAAAGATGGAGATATTTTTTGTTTATTCCATGAAACCTAGACCACGCTCCCGCCGAACAAAGACGTTTGAATTCAGCTCTAAAATTCCTTTTACCATTTGAAGAAGCTTCTATCACGGATTTACCCAGCCTACTAAACAAGAATGAGCTTTCTTTTTTGATTTTGGAGTCATAGCCTTGTGAATACAAGGTATTCATTGAGGAAGCAGCTAGGCAGCTTCCCAGCCGAGTCAAACAAACCATTTGTTTGCCCTAAGAGTGATGTTAAGAATTCGGTTACAAATCATCACTTGGTAATCGCATCACTCTCGAAATGGCTTACCTCAGTTCCCTCTCCCTCAACCAACGTGCTTCTCTAACTAGGTGACCACTCTTATGTCGAACAAGAAGTGTGATCAAACAGGAATGGATTAAAAAAGCGAACAACAAACTAATGCTTTTCCACACGAAGAAGTAGAGCTTGCCAATTCGATTACCATAAAACCTCCTATCTTCAATGAAGAAGCTGTAACGGGACCTCTTTAAATAATGGAAGTACAATTCCCCATTCAAAGATAATTCGGCAGGACACATAATTTTACCATATCTTTGCTGCTTTAATTCCCAAGCCAGTGGGTCGTCTTGTTGCTGGGGTCCTTTCATGTCAGAACTACTCTTTCTTACGCAAGTCATTGAACATTTTGAGAGAACGAAGCCTGAACTTTTCGAGAAATTAATAGCATCTTTCCAGCCTACCGGACGACCATCAATTAATCTCAAAGAGCTACGAAAGACAGCACCGCAAATTGGAGCGAGGGAGGACTTTGTGAGACACAATTTCATCCAGTATTTAACTCCGAACATCGCGCCCATCATCGCCACGAAGAAGGATTTGGTTCTCGACCAATTAGGGAAACTGGCAGACGAGCTGATACCATTTTACACGACACAGTGTCTTAGTATAAATAAAAGGAAAACAAGTGAAATTGGTGCCACATCTTTTCCTGATATAAGTGCTCTCAGTGTAAATTATAGATGTAATAATCCTATAAATAATGTGCAATATATAAATGGAAAGCGTTCAGTGCCCATCGGCGCGTACCCCGATGGTAATCAAAAAGATTTTGTGCCATACCTAAATAATAGTGATAATACAAAATGTGTACCATTAGAGTTACAATCGTTCCGTAATAACCAAAAGCCTGTTGTGTGCCGTTCACATTTGTACTTTGGGTCGAATGCTAAATTTTGTAAAGCGTGGTGCAGATGGCCAAAGCGAAGTGAAAACGTACAGATGCAACAATCACCCAGAGCATCGTCCCCGGCACCCACGGAAAACTAAAACGGCAGGCCGCAGTAAATGTGACAACCGGCGTGTCAACTTTACTCACTGTTGATGCCAAACTCAATAAGGAGAAAAGGGAAATTTTAATAGACACAGGTGCGAGCGCATCCATAATTCCTTTCATTATTGTGCAATTTTGTGAGATGAATAATTCGAGTGTAAACATCGCTATTGCTAATGGAGAAAAAATAAAAGTACACAGTGAAGTGCAAGTAGATATAGTTATCTCTAGTCAGTTTCATTCTTTTAGGGGGATTTTCATAGTTGCGGATACTACGTCGCCATTATTAGGAGCCGATTTTCTTGCTTATTTTGATCTTTTAGTGGATTGTGCTCGTGGTGTCCTCATTGGTAAAAAGACTAGAGTCGTATCCCAAGTTAAGCCGTCCAGCGCATCTGTGATATCATTAATTATTAAGGACCTCTTCCCTCTCCCAACCAACTGCAGGACAGTGTTACGAAAATATGAATCTATATACAACCCAACGTTTATAGATGTTAGTTTTCCCCCACTTAACTCTGTTGTCAATATATTTGAGTCTGGTAGTGTTCCACCAACTTTCGCCTGCCCAAGGCAACTTTCAATGGAGAAATTACAAGTTTACAAAGCAACATTCGAGACTGTTGAAATAAGGTGTGTTGCATCCATCAAATTCAGCATTGGCTTCACCTATTCAATGGTGCAAAAGGAAACCACAGGCAAATATAGAGTTGTGGGGGAATTTCGAAAAATTGAACGCCATAACAAAACCTGACCGTTATCCCTTGCCAAGAATTTAAAGCATGGTTGACGATCCCTATGGGAAAACAGATTTCTCCGCCTAAACTTAGTTCGAGCATACCACCAGATTCTGATAAATCAAGCAGACATTGAAAAAACTGCTGTCTCAACGACACTTGGGCTCTGGGAATTGTTTAGATTACTTTTCCGTCTTGAAAATGCAAGCTGCACGTTTCAACGCCATATGAATAGTTTATTTCGTGGCTTAGAATTCGTTTTCGTCTACATCGACGACAATTTAATTTTCTCAGAGAATATAAATGAACATATTGAACATCGGGACCGTCTTTAAAATATTAGCAGAGAACAATCTACGAATTTCGATGGAAAAGTGCGAATTCCTGAAGGGGAGATTGATTTCCTAGACCATCATGTCTCAGCTGCAGGAATATGTCCTCCAGCGATTAAGGTCTCAGAGATCAGCGAAATGCCCGTCCCGACGGACTATAAGGGACTGCATCGATATTTTGGCATGTTAGGCTATTACAGGCGGATGATGCCTAATTTTGATGCAAGTGCAGTTCCTCTGACTGAATTCGCACGACTTGCTTGAATCTAAGCATCGAGAGCTTGTCTTGAATGATGTTGCACGGGAAAGAAACCCTGGAAAACTCAGTCAAGTTACGTCACCCGTTACCGAATAACTCATCTTACCAATCAGTAACGAACAGTTTTTAATTCGCAGTTAGTGCCCCCCTTTATCAAATGGTAAATGGGCTTCCACAGCTTGTGAATTCTTTTCAAGAAAGTTGAGCAAAACACAGCAAGCATACTTCACTTATGACAGGAAACTCCTGGGTGCGTATCTTGCTGTAATTCACGTCAGACACATGGCTTTGGTTTACAGAAAAATTGAGGCAAGCACAAAAATAGTTGTTCTAGACTAATTTTGGGGTGCTCATTTCAGATACGGAACCAGTTTTTACTCATCAGCTCTAGTTTTTGAGGTATACATGTGTTAGAAATTTTAGGAATTGTGTTCTTTAAAAGCTTTACGTTACCAATGGGACAATACATCATCGAAGTTTTTTAAAAATATCTGTGGGTAGAAGTCACCTTAAATTAGTCTATATTTTTACTCCTCAGTTGTTTTTGATAACCAGTGAAGTGAGCACGTGCTGAAAGGTTAGCATTTTTTTTATTAAATTTTTGAGAACTAATTGTTTAATTATTTCTCAGTATATTAGAAAATATATATCTTATATATTATATATATATTAGAAAATATAAATCTTTCACTAACTATATTTATGCTTTCTACTCAATATAATATATCTACATAGCTAAATTCAAGCAAACCTGCTGCCCCAAATTTTAACCCCACTTTAACTAAACTTTAATGTTTTAATACCTTTAATAACATTAGTTGGAATAAAAAATGTTCTAGTAGTAAAAGGGTTAAAAAAATCAATGTCCTATTCTTAAATTGTGAGGTTAGGGCTGATCGACAACCATGTGACACAACCATTTTAGATGTTGGACACATGTCTATATTATGATTTTGCAACCATATATATTTTGTAATCATATATATGATTAATGTTTATTTTGTTTCCCAGTTTTTTATGAGTTGATATATATATATATATCCATAATGTCTTCAGGCACGTAAAAACACCGAGAATACATCACAAGGTAAATTCATTCTGTTACGTGTGTAGGGATTTCACGACAGTTGCACAGCGCTGAAGCTATTTGTTGTAAGCAGTGTTATAATGGACTGACTTCATGGTTTAATAGCAAGAAACCAGCCTTCAACTTTGCTGTCCCGATGGTCTAGAGAGAGCCAAAACGCCCTACAAATGATTGTTATTTTTGTCTGACCAATATAACTGGTTTCAATTCTTCTTCTAAAGAAAAATAAAATATCCCAACCTTTCCTCAGGTATAATACCGGTTCCCCACTCAGATGATCTTCCTGTCCCTACACTACCATCAAATAAATATATTCTTCCTACATCAGATGAAGAAATGCCTTCAGGGGAATATTCTGCCAATTCCAAATCATTCTGAAGACAATGTATCTGTTAATTCAGGAGCAAGTAGCAATGAGCCTACTGGGTCACGCAGGAAGAATGACCTTGAATGCGATTTGTATCTATCTAAGCAGCAGGCGGAGCTCCTGGCATCCCGGCTTAATCAGTGGAACCTGATCAAGGCAGATGTCAGGATCACCAGTTTCAGGACACGGAACAAGGACTTCACTTCATTCTTTGACATGGAAAACAGGTTGTGATACTGCAAAAAATGTCTCTGGCTTGTTCCCTTTCCTTAGTTTCACACACAATCCTTCAGGTTGGCGTTTTTCATAGACTCTTCCAAGCAAAGTCTGAAGGCTGTGCTCCTCCACAATGGGAATGAATACCCCAACATTCTATTGCCCACTCAGTCGATCTGAAGGAGTCGTATGAAAATATGGAGCTCATTTTGGAAACTCTCAATACAACCAGTACCAGTTGAGTCTATGCGGGGAACTCAAGGTCATTTGGCTCCTTATGGGTAGGCAAGCGGGCTTCAGAAAGTACTTTTGAATGCTTTTTTACTCTCTGGGACAGTCGCAATGTTTCCAAGCACTATAAGCAGAAGGATTGAGGGTCTACAACCACTTTCGTTGTTAGGCGAATAGTGTCCAAGAACATCTTCTGGTAGACATGAACAAGGTGCTGCTTCCTCCTCTTCATATCAAGCTTGGGCTAATGATGAATTTTGTAAAGGCCATGAACAAAAATGGCGCTTCCCTTCAACAAATGTGTACTCTATTCCCAGCTCGGATTTCTGCTAATCTCAAGGGGAGCATCTTCGTCGGACCTCAGATCCGAGAGGTTCTAAAGGATAATGAATTTGAGGAACTTCTTACCTTTAAAGAGCTAAGAGCATGGGAAGCATTTAGGTCAGTCTGCCATGGCTTCATTGGTAACACAAGGGTACTAGATTACCGAGAGTGTATCGAAAAGTTGCTACAGTTTTATGAAGATATGAAATGCCGAATGTTACTTAAAATTCCCTTTCTCCACTCTCACCTCAACTTCTCCCCTCCTAACCTCGGTACAGTGAGTGATAAGCATGGAGAAGGGTTCCACCAAGACATTTCTAGGATGGAAGCAACTACCAAGGCAATTGGAACCCTAGCATGATGGGGGGCTTATGCTGGATCCTCTTGCATGACATCCCGGAGGAAAAGTACACCAGATCGTCCCCAAAACTCACTTCTAACTGTCTGCTGTAACAAGGAGTAACAAGGAAAGGAAGTAACCTAGGAGACCTTATGGTCCATTCAAAAAGGGGACCTTTGGACTAGCAATCGAGCAGGCACATGGCTGCTCAATTGTTTTGCGTCCCTAAACGACCACTTTTCAAGACTTTGTCTAGTCTTGACTTGAACTGGTCAACAGATTTACTCTTGACAACTTCCACTGGAAGTGCGTTCCACTTACCGCAGATACTGTAAGTGAAAAAAATTCCACAGATTGCGGTTGCAACGCTTCAGTTCAAGTTTGAAGCCTTGATTGCGCGTTCGGTTCTCACTCAATGTGAAAATATCCCGGTAGTAAACATTGTCGAACCCTCGAAGTATTTTGAAAACTTCGATGAGCTGACCACGCAGTCTACGGGTTTCCAGCAAGAACAGATCTAATTCCCTTAGTCTATCTTCATAACTTTTATGTCGGATAGAGAGAATCAGTTTAGTTGCCCTAGCTTGCACGCGTTCCAACCTTGCGATGTCCTTTCGAAACGAAGGACTCTAAAATTGTACGGCGTACTCCAGGTGCGGCCGAACGAGGGAGTTGTACAGACAAAGTACTATCTCCTTGTTACGGTATCGAAACTGGCGCTTTATGTAGTCTAACATCCTTTGGGCTTTCTTCTCTACCTCGATGCACTGTTTCGAGAACTTGAGGTTGCTAGTGATAGTAACACCTAAGTCCTTCTCAGTGTCACTTGATTCAAGGGCAGTTCCCTTAAGGAAGTACTGAGATTTGGGGTTTTGGTGGCTGATATGCATTACTTTGCATTTGTTCACGTTGAAAGGCATTTGCCACGTGTCCGACCACTCCCTAATCCTTTGAAGGTCCTCTTGGAGGCTGTCGGTGTTCCACTCCTTTGCCACATTGATACCAAGCTTGGTGTCGTCGGCAAATTTTAAGATTTTGGCAACCATGTCTACGTCCATGTCGTTGCCATAGATAATAAACAGTAGTGGTCCCAGGACGGAACCTTGAGGGACACTGCTAGATACGGGCGCCCATTCAGAGGCCTCGACCATTCACTACTACGCGTTGCCGTCTGTCACTTAGCCAGCTCTCTATCCAACCTGCTACCTTGCCACCTATGCACTGCGCACGCACTTTCCGGAGAAGGCGGCGGTGTAGTACCTTGTAAAAGGCCTTTTGGAAGTCAAGGTACCCAACATCCACCACCTTGTTTCGATCATGCTAACTGAACACGAAGTGGAAGAATTCCACCAGGTTCGTCAGGCATGATCGTTGCGTTCGGAAGCTCTGCTGGCAACTCTTCAGTAGCAGGTTTGACTCTAAATAAGACGTTATCTTGTCCACTATCATGCTTTCCATGAGTTTACCGACTATCGAAGTCAGACTTATGGGTCGGTAGTTTGACGGATGGCTGGGGTCTCTTTCTTGAAGATAAGAGTGACCTCCGCCTCACGCCAGTCTCTAGGAACGCATCCGGTCCGGAGTGACATGTTAAATATAGCGCACAGATGTCGTGATACTCCATCGCACACTTCCTTCAACACCTTGGATAGAAACCCGTCCGGTCCGGGGGACTTATTCGTCTTTAGGTCAGCGATCTTTTTATTTATTTCTCCTTTGGTGAAGTCCTTCGCCCCTAGCTTTTCCCCCCGAGTAGGAATCTTTCAGCTTGGGGATTGGACCACACTCTTTAGTAAACACTGAAGAGAATTAGTCATTGAGCAAGTTAGCATTTTCTGCATCTGAGTGAGTTAATGCACCCTTCTCGTCCACTAAGGGCCCAATCCTACGATGGATTGGTTTACGGCTATTTACATAGGCGAAGAACTCCTTAGGATTCTCCTTGCAGAGTCTCGCCACTCAGAGTTTCTCAGACCGCTTAGCCGCCCTTATGCTGGACTTCACTCTTCTGGCTAGCCTCCGGTACTCTTTAAAGGCACTCGAGATCTTCGATCGCCGGTACGCATTTCTCTTCTCCCTAAGCAGTGGGCCGATTTCTCGATTAAACCACTTTGGTTGAACAGAAGACCGACGGAGGCATTTCAGAGGGATGCAACTTGATTGAAGACTCATGAATTTTTTTTTTAAATTGTTTCACGAATCCTCAACATCTTCGCATACCGATAGCCTTACATCAGTCAGCTCAGCACGAAGACTCGCAAAGTCTGCTCTTCTCAAGTCAAGTTTCCTTAATTGACTGGCAACAGACCTTACCTTCGGGATCTTGACGGTAAATCTAATTAGCTGGTGATCCCTGCCACCGAGCTCTTCGCCTACAGAGAAATCCTCAACGATATCATCCTCAGAGGTGAAGACAAAGTCGAGGATATTGTCTCCTCTCGTCGGTTCTCTGACCCATTGAGTGAGGAACTCATTGTTGGCAAACTCCAGGAGTAGCGCGCTCTCGCCACAGGCTGCTCTGGTTTCCCAGTCAACTTGTCTGTTAAAGTCGCCCATAACGATGCACACTCTGCCTCAAACAAGCTCTACAGCAGCTGATACAGTTCCCTGTCCTTCTCTACGGGTTGGGAAGGGGGTCTGTAAAGTACCAGGGTCCTGTATCTGACAGGACCTATCTTTAGGTCAACGCCTAGAAGCTCGTGATCGGATATAATGTTGGAGTTCGTAGATTTGATTTTATCCTTGACATATAACATAACACCGCCACCCTCTCTGTCTGGCCTATCTTTGTGGAAGAGTTGGTAGCCAGGAACCGTGAATTTGCCTTCAAAGTCTTGGTTTAAGGGTTTTAACCACGATTCTGTTATGGCTACCATTTCGGATTCTTCCGTCGCTACGAGGCCACGGAGCTCAGGAAACTTGTTCCTGATGGACCTCGCATTAAACAGAAGAACTTTTAGGGAGTCTCCTAATGTAGGACCCCCTATACTCTTCCGTTTGCCGGCTTCCTGGTTGTCGCGGTGGCATCATTTTTGACAACCTCCGATAAAGTTGTTTGGGGAGTGACTCGGGCGTACTGGCGTACGTCCACCTTTCCAATGGGCCGAACACTCCTTTGGGTATACTACACGACATCCTGGATGAGGTTGGCTAGGAAAGCCTTGCCCTTAAATGAGTGGTGCACCCCGTCCCTTTGGTAGAGGTCTTTTCTACCATAGAATAGGGCGTAGGGGTCTACAAAAAAGACACCCTCCGCCGTACAGAGGTCTACAAGGCGCCGGTTTAGCGACATGTTCCTCACGTGGGCAGTCCGGCTTGGACCCCATCTCGGGAGCATCCCCACCATGACGCGTCTGCGGGTTTTCAATCCACAGTCGTCGACAGCGCCCATAACCGTCCTAATAATCTTGCCTGTAGGGCCTACCCTACCTCCTCTGATGTAGAGATCGTTGCCACTTACCATAAGGGCAACGACTGAAGTCTCAGAAATCTGAGACTTCTCGGCCTCAGCTCTTACCTGCTTATTCCCACAGCCTGGGAGGCAGCTCACTTTAACGCTTGTGCGAAGGCGGGCCACTAGCAGGGGCTGCAGGCCCCGTGCCTGGGAATCACCCACAAGGCTGATCCTGCCACATTTGCCTGCTGAGCTCGGAGTCTTTATTTTCTGAGGCAAGCTCTCCGATTCCTCCCTCTTCCCCTCTTTTAAGGCTTTTTTTTCCTTCCTCTTTTTCTTCTTCTCTATCATCTTTTCCTCCTTGTCATCCTTTTCATTAACTTCTTCTACTTTTTCTTCTTCTATTTCTCTCTCTTCCTCTTTCTTCTTTCCCTTTTCGTCTTTTTTCTTTTTTTCTTTTTTCCTTTTGGCGTTTCTGCCACATTCGGGCCCGGCCTCTCTGCAGAGGTGGTGTTTGCCACAGGACTCGAGAGCTCGTTTAACTTCTCTTCGAGCCTGCGGATCTGGTGGGAGTGCTCCTCCTGGAGCCTTTCGATTTTCTTTTCGAGGTCTGTAGTTCTTTCCCTGTAGTAGGTCACTACTTCCTCCACTTCCTTCTTTAAGATACAAGTGGTGCATACACTGCCTGGGTGGCATTTCGCATAGCAGCCCTCCGGGAAGTCAACGCACCACTTGTCCTTCTTACATGTGGCACACGTAGATTTTAAAGCTGCTGGACCTTTCTTGCCTGCCATTTTGAACACTCTATATTTTTTAAGCTTGTAACCAATCAATATATAAAAAGGGGGTTTGGTGAGTTCTCCCCGCGTGAGTCGCTCCCGCCTATTGATTGGAGTCGTTTTGTGCTGCTGTTCGTCCGACCGAGTCGTCAAGCCTCGGCGTGCCTGGCTCCCATCTATTTGTCACCAGGTGAACAACAGCGAAGCACGCCCCTTACTAAACTCCTACTAGTTCTCTTCACAACGGCTAGGATCTCGGAGCAGCGTTCAATGGATATCCCGCCCCACCAAGAGACTCTCCCCAAGGCTTTTTATTGGCCTGGCAACCAACCTGGGAACCAAGGGCCGTCACCTCGGGCCAATGCTACCAGAGGCACCCGTCAACGGGCACTGGGAACGGTCAATAATTACGCGCCAGGGAAGGGGTTAACGGGGCACTATCCTCATCCCATTCATCGTGCCCCAACGCCTAGGACACATCCATTCCTAGTCTCTCGCAACCAGTGAGCGTCGATTGCCGTTGTTTATAGAGGTTCCAGAGCCTCTCTTCTAAAGCGTGAGGTAGCTGCCAGGTCCTTATATGTAGATAGAGGGAAAAAAGGAATGAGTGACATGATAGGAGTAGGTTTTTTTTGTTTTTTTCTTTTTGTATAAGTGGGAGAGATAGGATATAAGTTAAAAAGGAGAAGGATAGAGAAGAAAAAGGAAGGAATGAAGCACTTAGCCTGGAACCTCGTTTCCGACCAAGTCGACAAGGGAAACCCTACCAGGGGTACCCAGAAGAGGTACCCCCTCCGACATAGCTTGAAAAGTCAAAGGTACACACAAGCTCTCTTCCCGCGACAAGGGGGCGTCACCTCTCCCTGTTTTGTATCTATGTTCTTTTTTATCTATTATAACGTTTTTACAGATCAAATAAACACATTATATTTTGAATTTATAGGCAGTATAATAAGAATAGGGTATGTGTAAGCAAAAAAACTAGAGGTGATAGAGCAAACCTATTCAGCAATTTGAGTTTACCACAACAAAATTAATAAAAAAAAACTATTCTTATCCTTGCCTCAGAGCCAAAAAATATTTTTGTAATCCAGTGTGATTGAAGGTTGACAAGTGACCTTATATATTTGCTATCTCCTCAACACTACTTGCAAAACAGACAGACTACAATGTATTTAGATAGGGATTTTTGAATATGTCAATGACATAGCGTAGCTACGTGGTTAAGACAATGTAGTTGCTGACTGCCTATATCGGGAAGTCAATTCAGTCCAAATAGACACGTTTGATCTCCGTTTTTGGCAACAGCAGAGGAACAAGATGAAGCAGTAAAACCTTTTCATTCTGGATTAAAATCATTTCCTGACAGAGGAACCCAATTTCAACCCGAACTTTTCAAGGAATTATCAGCCCTCGTTGGTTTCCATCGCTTACGAACTACGGCGTACCGCCCTACCCCCAACGGGATCATGGAAAGGTCCCATAGAACCTTGAAGAGATCTATAATGGCTCGTCGTCAAGAATGGTCAATGGCCTCTACCAGTTGTTCTTCTAGGCATCCGATCCCTACCGAATGATTCGGAGTTTTCACCGTTTACTGAAGTCACAAGAACCACCCTTCTTTCCCCAAAACCCTTAGTCTCATCCTCATCGTCAAAAGATAACTCCAAATGCGTCACTAAATTATCAAAACCCATGCTAAAAATTGATTTTCACAAGCCTTTGACGGACATCTGCACACAGTACCGAAACCGTTCGTACTCAAGGAATTAATGATGCCACTCAACGTGTGGGTCCGGGTTTATCGCGTTCGTAAACCATTAGAGGCACTTTATGCAGGCCCGTTCTATGTTGTCGAACGCGACAACAAACTATACAAATTAGTGTTCCCTAATGTACATCAGGATACGGTATCAATAAATAGGGTAAAACTAGCAAAATTGCCAAATAAATTCAATAACTGAGGCAAGAAATGTCGCAACCAACAAATAGTCAATCGATTGTAAATTGACCTGTAATTTAGATGCACCCGAACAGAATGAAGGAGAATTAACCAAGAGTAGTGGCAATAACTTCATTAACGTGAAATGCATTCCAGATACCCAAGTGAATGTATACTCATTCCGGTCGACGAGTAACATTTGCTAAAGATCCTTCGTACTGTTATTTCTAAATATGTATTCCTGTAAAAAAAAATAGTCAATATAATCATTCTTAACCTTAAATTTTATTTGATCCATCTCTAGATCTCCGGTTAGTTAAACTCGTGTATTGCATAAACACGGAAAAAATTGTAATAAGAGGATTTTTTCGCAAGAAGGATAACCAGATCATACATGCGAACGGTCACATAATTGTTGGCTCGTAGTGACGAGTTGCAGCTCTTCCTTCAGACCGTTCCTAAGAACGTCAGAGTAAAATGATATGCATATGTTTGTGTATATATGAATATAATTATAAGATATTTAGACGAAAGTTGTATTTATATATAATGAGTTAAAACACTTTTTTCTCGTAGTCTTATGAAATTTTATAATTTTTTAATGTGATTGTCTTACGTCTTACGTCGTGAAAAAAGTACAATTAAAAGTGTATAGTCATAGTATAGTGGATAGGCTTGTTAGGATAAAGTGGTGAAGAGGATGAGTAAGAGTTAAAGTTAGTTGCTGGGTGACCAGCCATCTCTTTGAATCTTATTTTAATTTTTATTTATTAGTCTTCTGTATTCTTGATGGAGCTCTCGCGCCTCTGTAGTTCTTCAATAGTTTGCAATTTCGGGTCTACCGCTTCTAAAGTTGCCGCGGTTATTTATTTTGTGGTTATGTGGAATATCAATCGCTCTTTTCTCGTCGTCGTTCATTATACGATCCAGTTTGTCCCACACTTTAACTGCTCTTCTGTGTAAGGACACGTGAGTAGTTGGGAGTTCTATTTTGTTATGAGGATCTCTTATTCTTTTGCATTCTCTCCTTCTTGTGTTAGGGATTATGTATACCGCTGAATTTTGCACTTTTTGAAGATTCTTTCCGCTTGTTTTCGAGAGACGGTTAATTAGGAAAGCTGGGTAGAGCAATATGGCTTTGCAGATGGCGTTGTATATTTTCTTTAGGTTTTTTCTCTTTAGGTTTTTGAGTTGGAGCAGTTTGACTAGATGTGTTTTTGCCTGGTTGATTCTATTCGCAATGTGTTTACAATAGCAAGTTCGGGTGATCTTTAGCCCAAGTACATTTCTCTTCGTTTACATAGCGGTATCTCTTCTCTTCAATCACTACTCTTGAGGTCAAACGCCTCTCCACTGGAATAATTGGAAACTTTTCTGGATTGATGCGAATTTTAAATTTTCATTCTAACTCGTTAATGTTGGGAGATGTCTGTGTGTGCTGTTCGCCAATATCGTAATGTTGTCGGCGAATTGAAAATAGGTTGTCGTGTAGTGGATCTGCCTTGGTAAATATATCGTTTATATGCTATAAAGTGTTGGGCTTATACAGCTCCCTTGAAGGACACCTTGGAAGACTTCGATGTCCGGGCCATCGAAGCCTGCTATGAGATGAATGCCGACCTGTCAGGTATATAGTCACAAAGGCATTTGGTTAGGGCGGAGTGTATCCGTAGTCTCTTGATTTTATATTTCAGGCCAACTCTCCAAACTTTATCGAACGCCTTTTGGACGTCTCTAAGTACGATGTCTGTGTAGTTTCTATCATATTTGGCCCTTGCAAGTTGTAGCGGGCCGAAAATCTAAACTAACCCCCAATCGATCCAACCCGCTTCCTACACTATCCGGACGTGAGAAATCGAAGGAGAATGAAACGGATTGTATATACAGTCCCTTTACTTACAAAAAAATTTACAAAATATCTACAATAGAGAGGGGGCAATTATATTGGAGATCTTACTTTTCACCAATGGATACAAAAAGAAAATCCTATATATATAAATACTATTTAATCTATCCTAATAAACATAAAAATCAAACAACCAAAAAAAAAATCCTGAATAAAACAGTCAATATATAAACAACAATCAAGGCCTCACTTTATACAAAGAGGATGGAGAGATGTCCAGCCACCTGCCACTCGAGCGAGCAAAATGCCTAGGACTTACAAGTGTGGCGCCTCTGCGCTTGATGGAAGATAATGACTTTAAATAGCTTACGTGGCTATTATAAGCCCTCCTTCATTAAGCTATACTAATGGCCTTTATTTATTAATGATAATATAGCTTTCCAGGATATAACGCTTTGTTTGTAATATAAGGATATACGAAACTAAGTCCTATCTTTCCAGAATATGAGGCCTGGAAAGAAAGAAAAAAAACATGGTAATCATTTTTATACATAAAATAAACAAAAAAAACAAACCCATTCCCATTCACACACATTCTTACAGAGGGAGGAAGAGGGTACTGAGAAAAGGGGTGGGAGAATGGCCCTTTTACACACACTCACATTCGCCCCACCACACCCCTCCTTCCTTAAGCCATTCGACCAGCCACTCACTAAACCCTTTCAATCACTCTTCACGGTACCACTTGTGCTCAATCGCACCCTTCTGCACCCATTCACACTCGTCTACTGGTCCCTGGCTACGCGTAGCAATTAGTCGGGGTTGTTCGTCAGTCATCCTGTCAGTCTCATCGTCACTATTTATCATCTCATCAACCATACTCTTAGCCCTCATTACCAGTTCTCCCATCTCACGACAGAATTCTTTCATACTCTTCCGTTCAGAACCCTCACTCTTCATACCCCCATTCATCAGCTCCTCACTCACAGCTCTCATCCAACTCAAGGTACATTCTTGCGAAACAGACAGGTCACTCACATCCCCTGTATTCTCAACAGGCATACCAGAAACCCCTTCGACTGGTTCCCACCAGAAACCTGAAAAATCAGCCACTTCATCATTCACTACATCAAACCCACCCCTACTATTACCATTCATAAAACCCGAAAAATCAGCCACACTAGGTTCATTCTGCCCAAACACACTATCATTCATACTGTTCCCAAAACCAGAAAAATCAGGCACAGGCAGCTCACTCACTCGTCTACTTATACCAGCCAGATCACTCACCTGTTTACGCAAAAACTTAATCTCCCTTTCAAGATCCCCCATACCAGAAACACTCTGCTCAGACTTACTTTCATTCGTACTTGCATTCTTCCTTTCACTCTTCTTTGTACGCTTTCTACTCCTCGAGACTAAGACTAGCTCTTTCCCAGACAGATCCATACTATCACATTCAATCTCATCATCATGCACTTTACCTCTCTCTCTACACAGTCCATACACTGGATGGCTCACCAGGTAGTCAGGAGGTTCTCTCCATCTCCTTAACTGACTCTGATGAGCCCGCACTCTCTCAGTCATGCCGTCATTCAAACTCTCCAAAACATACGTCACTCCATTTTCCCAAACCCTCACAACTCTATAAGGTCCATCAAACTTCTCACTCATCTTTGATACATTCAACCTACCCTTCACTTCTTTCACCTTCAATACTTTTGTACCTAATTCAAATGAACGGAACCTTTCATGCGCCTCACGCCATACACTCTGCTCACTTTCACTCAAACGAAACCTATCTTTCACTCGCCTTTCAAAATTCCTCACAAACTGACATGGGGACATTCCAGTTGCACTATGCACAGTTGAATTATACGCCCACAACACTCTCCCCAGACACACATCCCAGTCATTCACTGTCGTACTCATCATTCTCAACATATCACACAAGGTTCTTATAGTCCGTTCAGCCAATCCATTTGAAGACGGTACATACGGAGTTGTTCTCACATGCTCCACACCATTCTCAACATTTGCTCAAACACTTCCCCTACAAATTTAGGCCCATTATCACTCAGACATCTTCTAGGCTTCCATACACACATAGGAAAAAACAACTGCTCAACCACACGCGCAACAGTCACACTCCTTTTATCTCTCACAGGCGCTGCATACACAAACTTACTTTTATGGTCAACCATCACAACCATACCAACATTCCCAGCACTCGTACGCGGCAAAGACACACAATCAATCACTACCAATTCAAACGGTTCTTTCGCATCAACTTTCAACATCGGTGGTTTCACTTGCACACCTTGCACCTTTCGCTTCTGACACCTTTCACACGTAGTTGCAACATCATTCACAACAGTTCTCAGAAACGGATGGAACACACGTTCCTTCATACACTCCCACAGCTTAAACTTACCCATATGCCCATAATTATCATGCACAACCTTCACCAGACCAATCATACCAACTAAGGACATCACAGGTACATAGATATCATCACCACCCTTCACATGCCTCACAAAATATACAACATCCATACAAACAACAAAATCCTTAGCATACCTTTTAAAATCACTTAAACACTCTGGCCATTCATTCAAATCAACACGCATCATTACACACTTCTTCAACTCACTAACAAAAGTACACATCTCTTGCATCTCTAGAATATCATCATCACTTAAAATCTCATTTTCATCATCCATGACCAACTCAATCATGCCACAAAATTTGACAACATTCTTCGCACACTCATTCAACTTCATCACCTCACATTCACCTTTCATAAGACGATCCTTATCAGCATCCAAAGACAAATCATTCAATCTCATAAAGTCTACACCAAGCAAGAAACAACACGGCATTTGCTCATCTTTCAGAATCACAAAGTCATGCTTCACATTCACACCATTACCCAAACTCACTTTCAGACTAACCTGTTCCCATGCCACTATCATGCCATTCCCTAATCCACTTATCCGTAACTTCACAAGGTTATGCTCGCAACATCTAAACTCTTCATACTTACTCAGAATATTCTCATTCACTAAAGACACTTGCGCTCCAGTATCAATCAAACCACAGAACAACCTTTCACTAACTTTCACTCTCGCTTCCATCATATCAGGTCCACCATGTTCGCAATACACAGAAGGAACAAGCACACCAACATCAGCACTGATATCCACACTGTCATCAACTCCCATATCATCACTCAACACACACTCATCTTCATCCAGACAATCATTCTTCTCTCTTATATATGAACACTTTTCAATTACCCAATTGTAGTGCACACCGCTCAAACATTGCAGATGTACCACATTAGGATTCAAACCCTTCATCTTCTCATCCTTGTACACAATCGGCCTCTCACCACCAAAGTGCACATATACAATCACTCCATACAAACGACTCACTACAATCAACACTTCCTGAAATGGCGGGACCCCTTGCATACACATCGCTCTCAATTCTTTCATGAAGTTCCGCACCTTTGCCATACCAATGCTTTCAGGCTTCCTACACACTTCATTCATTACCTCCTTCCTTAAATCATCTACACTATCGGGCACTCTCACATCTACTCCATCACTCTTCAAATCTTGCAAACCATTCCATACACTCTCAAACAAGGAATCACCACCACCCTTACTCTCTTTTCCATTCATAATTCCTTTCGGCAAATACTCAGGATCACTCACTCCACACCCCTTTTCATCATTCGTACCAGGATACCTTGACATCAAATCAGCCACTCCATTCCGTTCACCAGGCACATACTCAATCACATAGTCAAAGTCACTCAAATCTTCCAAAGTCCTTGCAATCCTACTATCAGCCCACTTCATACGCTGCAGATACACAAGAGGTTGATGATCGGTTTTTATCACAAACCTCACACCATACAAAAATGGACGCAACACTTTCAAACAATATCTTATCGCAGCCAGCTCTCGTTCCACAGTCGAATACTTTCGTTCTGCAACATTCATAGCCTTGGATACATACCCAATTATTCGCCTGACATTCTCTCCATTCAAACGCTGCTCTTGCATCAGAAAACCTCCCATACAATACCCACTCGCATCTGTATACAATTCAAGCATTTTAGCATTTACACTATAATCTGGGTAAGCTAATTCAACATCTTCAGCCGCTGCCTCCTTCAGTCTCTCATACGCCTCATTCATCTTATCATTCCACTTGACAACCGTACTACCTTTCTTGCCCATCCACTCAGTCAGAGGCTTACTCACACCAGAACAATCACGTATAAACTTTCGCTGGAACTCAATCAAACCCAAAAATGACTTCAGTTGCTTCACAGTCACCGGTTTAGGAAACATTCGCACCTTCTCAACATACTTTGATGATTTACGCAATCCATTCTCACTCACCATATGCCCAAGGAATTCCACTTCTTTCGCAAACCATTCACACTTCGCCACTTTCACCTTCACACCAACACTCTCCAACGTTCTCAACACATCATTCACCAATCTCATATGCTCCTCAAAAGTCTCAGTCATAATCAAAATATCATCTATAAACGCAATCACATTCTTACTCGCAAACTTACTCAACACAACATTCATTGCCCGCTGGAAGGCTCCGGGAGCATTAGCCAACCCAAAGCTGAGGTTCCGGAACTGGTAATGCCTCTTTGAGGAAGAGAAGGCAGTTACTGGCCGGCTCTCCTCAGCAATGGGCATCTGGTAATACCCCCGTACCAGATCCAGCTTCGTAAACCGCTCCATCCCATGCATACTATACACACACTCAGATACCACACACATCGGAAACCTTTCTTTCACAGTCCTTTCATTCACCTTTCGATAATCCACACACAGACGCAATCTTCCATCCGGCTTACGTACAGGTACAATTGGACTATTCCTTGCACTCTCACTCTCCTCAATCACCCCCAATTGCTCCAATTCCAAACACTGCTCCTCAATCTCTTCAGCAACCGGACGTGGGAAATGCCTCGGCCGCTGATAGATTAGGGAGTCCTCCTTCAGGACAATCTTGAATTCCGGGAGCTTTGCAACCCCGAAATCCAGATCACCCTTACTGAGGGCTCCCTTTCGCTCAAATATCATTCGATACACATCCTCCCTTTCATACTCAGTCAAACATCCATCCAATTTCACCATGTCCTTCACCTCATTATACATCCATTCACATGTCTTTTTATTCGCAACATTCACCCTGATATCCGTACTATCATCCATACCTACCTCATTGACAGTGGAGAGGTGGCCCAGTACATCTCCGACTTGGATTCCCCTCACCTGCCCTTTCACACTGGGGTCTGCCTGCACACATACAAAAGGATCATTCATTCTCATCAAGCCATCAAACACACAAGCAACACGCCTTACCTTATAACACGCATCCTTTCCATCCAATATCACAGTGTTCTCACTCACATTCAAACTAACATCCTTACTCCAACTCACTCTAACAGACACCCTTTCACCCTTCACAAGCTTTACACTCTCCATAGCAGTCACCTCAATACCAGTAAACACACTCCTCAAAACGCTACCATCTTTCCCTACATACAACTTATACACCCCATTTTTACCAATCTTTCTCTCAATCTGATCACTCGCAGGATGCACAACCATACGATTCATTTTCATAAAATCATAGCCCAAAATCACACCATACTCACTACTCACCTTATCAATCACAGAAAATTCACATTCATTCATCATCATACCATGCATTCGAACAGCTGACCTTATCATTCCAATCACAGGCACTCTCCTATTACCAATACCTACTAAACTACCCTTGCACTCAGACAGGAGGGCTTTCTCGCTAAACTTGTCATACACATCTTTATACACCAAGCTCGCCTTGCATCCAGAATCTATTAAAGCCAAACACTCAATTCCATTCAACTCCACCTTCACACTCAGACACTCATACTTCCTACCAGACAGCACTTTCACACTAGACAGACTTGCCAACACATTACTCACACTCATGCACCCAGAGGATACTTCAGCAGGTACCCTCTTACCATTCAGTTTCCCGCTTCAGACTTTCCATTCACACCTTGCGCTCTCAGTCTAATCCAACACTTTTCACTTGAATGTCCTTCCATCGCACAATAGCTACATACATTCCTCTGGTCACGACACATCCTTGCATAATGACCAGCCTTTCCACAATTACCACATGCATATTTCATACTTTCCCCAGCAGTTGCTCCACCATTCAACCTCGGACAATCTTTCTTCAAATGGCCTATTTCTCTACACTCGAAGCACTCTTTCACACTTTCCTGGCAATCCTTTATCATATGCCCTTTCTTACCACACCCAAAACACGCACCAGATGTCCACCTACATTCTGCCAACATATGACCTTTCCTTCCACACCGACGACATTCCACAATCTTTCTCACACCATTCGGTCTCTCATTTGCTGGGACATACCTCGGTTTCTCTCTCATATATCCGTTCCCACGCTTGAAATTCATCTGCCCCCTTCCATTTGACCACCCTCCATTTGCCCATCCATTCTGCCGGCCCAGGAAGTTTGACATCACTCCAGCTGGTGCAGCCTTCAGGGCATCCCTGTAGCTGACAAACTGCTGGGGTGGATGAAAGCTCCTGGGCTTCTTACCCCCAACATTCACACTGTACCATCCATCCTCTTCTAGATCGCTTTCATCATCAAATCGTCCATCTTCTAACAGTTCCAACACATCCTCCCACATCAACCGTTCACCTGTCAGTCTCACTCTCTCCTTTCTCTTTCCACCCAGCCATTCACTCACCTTTCGTGGGATCGTGTCCAAAAACTTCCTCATGAGTGGTTTACATTCATTTACATCATCATCACCATACCTCGTTCTTGCCATACTCTCAAGCCTATGTGCATACATATTCACACTTTCACTCTTCCCCATTCGAGCCTTCTCAAATTCATTTACCCTTTTATACTTCACACTCTCTTTCATTCGTTTCACCTGTCCAATCATCCGCTTCTTCACCACATCGTACCTTGGTTCCCCCACACTTGTAATCACGCGGAAAAACTCCAATACTTTTCCCTCCAAACATTCCCCCAAAACATTCATCCAGTATCCCTTATTCTCCGGGTACTTGAGCTTACAATATCGCTCAAATTCCCCGAAGAATTCTTCCACACTTTTCCCACCATGTAACCTAAATCTATCTATCTTTGGCACTTCCCTTATCAAAATACCCTTTCCCACATTCACTTCACTCTCACTTGAGCTGCCTTCACTCTCACTCATATCAATCATACCATCACTCTCTCCTTCATCCGAGTACAATGAGTCCACACTCTTGCCTCTTACCTTCCTATCCTTCCCCTTTGCACCACTCTTCCTTCTTCTCTTGCATTCAACTCTCTTCCATTCTCCGTCCTTCCTATCACTCATAATCACCCTATCCTCTCTAGACTCGCACACACTCCCATTGATCCCATTAGTCTTATTCCCTTCAGTCGGAGCAGGGGTCAAGGTCGAGGGTCCTAGGGCCGGTCCTGACCCCTTCATCATGTCATACAGGTCCTGCATCCGTCGGTCCGTCTGATCCTGTCGGTCTCCCATTTCCTTCTTCATCCTATCAGTCTTTTCATTCATCCCTTTTATTTTATTCTCCATTCCCTCCATCATTCCCCGTAACATTTCACACTCCTCTTCTTTCTTTCTCAACTCCAGTCTCAATCGCACTACTTCTTCATTCAATGTTTCCGCTACAGCCATTGTTCCCAAGTTAGTAAAAAAGATAGGAGAAGGGAAAAATCAATCAAACTACTTGTCACACTAATTGGGTATGGACTGCAATCCAATCCAGTCACGCTCCCAGTTTCGAAGTCTCACGTCCCTATTCGGGCGCCAAATGTAGCGGGCCGAAAATCTAAACTAACCCCCAATCGATCCAACCCGCTTTCTACACTATCCGGACGTGAGAAATCGAAGGAGAATGAAACGGATTGTATATACAGTCCCTTTACTTACAAAAAAATTTACAAAATATCTACAATAGAGAGGGGGCAATTATATTGGAGATCTTACTTTTCACCAATGGATACAAAAAGAAAATCCTATATATATAAATACTATTTAATCTATCCTAATAAACATAAAAATCAAACAACCAAAAAAAAAATCCTGAATACAACAGTCAATATATAAACAACAATCAAGGCCTCACTTTATACAAAGAGGATGGAGAGATGTCCAGCCACCTGCCACTCGAGCGAGCAAAATGCCTAGGACTTACAAGTGTGGCACCTCTGCGCTTGATGGAAGATAATGACTTTAAAAAGCTTACGTGGCTATTATAAGCCCTCCTTCATTAAGCTATACTAATGGCCTTTATTTATTAATGATAATATAGCTTTCCAGGATATAACGCTTTGTTTGTAATATAAGGATATACGAAACTAAGTCCTATCTTTCCAGAATATGAGGCCTGGAAAGAAAGAAAAAAAACATGGTAATCATTTTTATACATAAAATAAACAAAAAAAACAAACCCATTCCCATTCACACACATTCTTACAGAGGGAGGGAGAGGGTACTGAGAAAAGGGGTGGGAGAATGGCCCTTTTACACACACTCACATTCGCCCCACCACAAAGTGATTCGACCAGAATGGCCAGGGCTGTCTCATTATTTCTGTTATTTCTGAATCCGTGTTGATGGTTTGGAATCAGTGCTCTCTCTTCCAGGTGCTTGACTAGTTTATCCTTTATGGTTTTCTCCATTTGTTTTGCCACTGTCTCCAGTAGTGTGATTGGCCTGAAGTTTCCTGGGTTATTTGGTGGCTTACCAGGCTTTGGTAGAAAGATAATCCCTCTCCTTTTTAGTGCATCTGGGAAATATCCTGCGCTTAGAGAAGCGTTGAATACTGCTGCTATATGCGACAAAAAGGTGGTTTGTGCGCGTATTACGTATTCTCTTGTTATCTCCGATGTCCCAAGTGCCTTCTGTTTGGTAGCCTTGAGCGTTCTTTGAATTTCTTGTAGGGTTATCGGCTCGATCCCTTGTTCTATTAGTAATGTTGCTGAAGCAGCTATGTTGGGGACTATTTCTTGGCGATTTTGCTACAAGTCCTCTACCACTCTTTCTCCGTCGTCGCCGTCAAAATCCTCGTTTTCGTTGAGGGAGATATCAAAAACCCTCTTCCAGTGCTTAAGGAACGCCTTTTCAATTTCTTGTGGCTCCTTTTCCTTTCCATCTTCGTTCTGAAGTTTGATTTTTGGCCTCGGCTTTCTCTTTCCCCTGGCGATGTTAATTTTTTGCCAAATTTTAGGAGGATTTAATTCATCATCTATTGCTTCCACGAAGAGGTCCGACCTTCTGTTTCTTTCGCCTCTTTGAAAGCCATATCGTTGGATTGAATCGCTTGTGACTTTATATTTCCTTTCGAGATTTTCGATTTGGGCTGACTTGCTTGAATGTAGGAAAGTTCTGTACGTTGTAGTTGAAACATGTCTTTTATCTGCCATGACAAGCGCCTTCATGATTTCGTAAATCTCTTGGTCTATTTCTTCTAGTGAGGCCTCAGTTAAGTCTCTCTGACCGTAATTGGCGAGCTTTTCTTCGTGTCTGGTCCAGTCGGCCTGTGTATATGATTTTATTGGTGGGCACTTAACTTGAATGGGGTTCATAGATAAAGTCATAACCACCATTTAGTGTTCGCTAGTTGATGAAGGGCCTTTTTCTATGGTGTAATTGAACTCAAGGTTCGGGGTTGCCAAAACTACATTTTATTTTGTAGCCCTATTTTGGCTTAGATACGTTGGAAATTCCGGTCCTAGACGCTCTACTATCCCTGTTTCCAATAGTTGGTCGAGGTTTCTTCTGACTCTATTGTGGTTCAAATGTAGCCGGAGGCTACTCCGGGCATTTAAGTCGCCCATGAAGACTGTTTAGTCTCTGTGGCCGAATATTTCTATAAAGTTGTGGAGGGGCAAGAAGTCTCTCTTCAGGGATTGGTAGCCCGTTGCAACTATAAGATTGCCTGTTGCTGTTTTAATGCTTATCGCTAGATATGCTTCGTCAAGGTCTTTGAGTTTTTAGTATACGTTGCTCAGAGAGTATCTCTTCTCATTCCATCCAGCTACGTTGTGGCTTATTAATTTAAATTTTCTTGCATAGGCCATTATTTATGTTTTCTTTATTCTCTGCTTTCTCTTCTCTCTGCTTTACGTGTTTCGCGCTTGATGGGCGATTTTGTCCTTCCACTTCTTTTATTCTTGAATTCTCCCTTGTTAAGCGTAAAGCGTAATTCCTGCGGGATTTCTAAGTTGCCTGCTGTTATCATTTTGAATACTTCACATTCTGAATACGAGCCTTCTTATTCATATTTATAGAGTCCCTTTTTAATACTTTGTGCAAGGTCTTCGTTGTTATCGGGGAAGGCCTTCTCCTCAGAGGCATAATTCTTTAGGTTGAAGCCTTGAGGTTCTTCATTTCTTTCTTTCATAAATTTTGGGGAGGGAGCTGGGCTCGGTCCTTCTTGGGTTTTGATTTGCCGTTTTCATTTCCTTATTATTGTTGTTGCCTGTGGCGACTTCTAACTCTATCTCTTTTTCTTGTCCTTTTTGTGTAGTCTTCATTAGTCTCGGGTCTCTATTCGTTGCCCTTTTGGTCTCTGTAGTTCTCTCTTGGCTAGGGGCCTTTTGCTGTTCTTGGGTTTTGTCTATATTTGTTGGTTTGTATTGGATGCTCAGTATGTCCGCCGATGGTGGGTTTTCGGGGAATCACATCTCGTCTAAACCGTTGTTTTTTAGCATTAGATTTAATTCCCTTGAATATGAGCCCGGGTTGGCTACATTCAACATGTGTGCGCGTAGAATACAAGCCAGTATATTCAGAAATTCCCCTTGTTTAACTTCGATGACGTTCTTTACCGGTTGGATCTTTTCGGCTGTGGCTTTAGCAACTTTAGCGAATGTAAAATTCTGTTTTTCTTCTTCTGCTCTAGTTCTCTCTCTTTTTTTATTCTCAATTTGCTCACGCTACATCGGGCATGATATTGCCAGGGCACGATGGTTTCCATTGCAGTTTAAACATTTTTTAGTCTGAGAATTACATTCCAGCTACGTAGGATTTTTCTCGCTGCACTCAAAACAACATTTTATATCTTTTATCGGACAGTCCCTTGTGTGGTGCTTTTCGAGCGCGTAACAGTTGAAGCAAGTTAGTATACTGATGAATTCATCTGTTTGGATTTGATCGGGCGGGATTTTTAGATAAAACGCGAGAATGCTTGATTCCCTCGCCTTCACAGTCATATTTGTTTCGAAGAATATTACCTTGAAAACGTGGGAATACTCTGTAATGTTTACATGGTTAATGAATTTTGTTATTTGTTTGACTTTTTCCCATGGTTGTGCTCTCTCTATCTCCTCCTTTATCTCGTTCGCGTTGTAGTCTCCTATCCAGGGGTCAATTTGATGGCAGTAAACAGTCTTCTGGGCCTTTATTTGCTGGGGCACTTTAGCCTCTAATCCAATCGTTGATAATTCCTCCGTGGCTTTTTCAGAAGGATTTTATCCACATCTCTGTCGTTTTGGCAAATAGCGATGTAGGATTTAGTGTAGTCTAGTAGCCTAACCAGCACTACACCAAGTTCCCGGTAGATTATCCAAAATACTTTAGTCCTGTCGGGTTTTTGCGCGCCTTTCTGGATGCGCAAAAGGACCCGTTTAGTGGTGTTTACCTTCTTACTAACCGGTTCTTTTCTTTTTCTTTATTGGCAAAGAGAAAGAAAAGAGAGGAAGTAAATATAGCTTGCTGTTATAACCGTTTATTCTGATCGGCTTATTCAGCTAGCGAGTTGGTATTCCCTACCTACCTACCAACACCCTAGCCCTAGCAGTGTTGCTCCACCTGACTTGTGTCCGCCACTCACACGGGATCTAATCCGTCCCGGGTAAGCTTCGGCCTGCGCTGAGTTAACTTCCCGGTTCAGATTGGCTCCTGCACAAGTAGGTATCAAAGGAGACTTCAAGCTTCCATACCCGACTCGCCATAAAGAGGGTGGATAGGAAAGTGAGAGTGCGCCTTTGTAGAGAGTTCAGTAATCGTCTCGTCTGAGAGTTAAGGTCTCTTTTGTAGCTTCTTTCTTGAGAAAGGAACGATGCAAAAAGGATGAACTTCGCTTTACAAGTTGAAGGTTTCGATTGCGTAAGATTCTCCGTGAGTAAGAAAAGTTTTTCCGCTATCCGGCTAATGTGATTGATGATTTTTTTAACGCTTATGTCTGAAAAATCAGTTGACGTAGACTTTCCTGTGAAATTTTTTCTTAACCAGGATTGGTGAATTTTTTAGCGCCTATGTTTGAAAAACCGGCTAACATTTGTTTAACCTTTAAAATTTCCTTAACGTTGATTGTTCAATTTGGGATCGCTTATGTTTAAGTAGAAAAACTATATATAGTGTAGCATTTTGTAAATCAAAAAGAAAGAGATATTTTCTGTTAATTCCATGAAAACTAGTCCACGCTCCCGCCGAGCCGAATAAAAACGTTTGAATCCAGCTCTAAAATTCCTTTTACCTTTTGAGGAAGCTTCGATCACCAATTTACCCATACTACTAAGCAAGAAGTAAGCTTTCTTTTAGGAGTCGTAGCCTTGTGAATACAAGGCAATCACTAAGTGAGCAACTAGGCAGCCACCTAGCAGAGTTAAGGAAACCATTTGTCTGCCCCATGACTGGGCTGAAAATTCGGTGACAAATCACCCCATGGTTATTGCACCACTTTCGAAGAGGTTTACCTCAGTTACCTCTACCTAAATCATCTTACACCAATGATATTGAAAGTTTCTTTAGTGTCATATTATAAACTAATGAGCCAACGTCATCGAAATAGTTGGCAAATAATGAATCCAGAAGAGATAGAGCAAAATAACGCTAGATTTAGTGATACGACAAAACTAAAATTGAAAGGTAAAGAAAAAGAATAAATGGGTATAGGAGAAAAAATTCTTCACTATCAAATTCCTCGAGTCCACTCCAAGGATAGCAAGTGTACATCAGTGTTGGTGATTTAATCGTGTTTTCTCTTCTAATAATTAAAAGGATATGATCATGCACAAGATCATAAATAATTTATTTCTATTTTCTGAAAAATTATTCATTTATTATACCGCAGAAAATGTTCACAAATAATATTTTATTGCAAGTAAACTATATTTTCCTTTGGGCTATACTAACTGTCGTGGTATTGTTGTGTTTCTTTCTTATTTTTTGTCAGATAATTTATATGTTCAATGACTTTAGCGCGCCAGTCTGTCCCGATTACTTATGAAGGACAAAACTTCTATATTGGCTGAGTGGACTTTAACTCCTGTATTATTGAGAGTGCCACAGCGTTTAATCCGTTTAAGGGAAAGAGCCAGTCAAACACGTAAAGATCCAAGGAAACACCATGAATTTAACTCAAAAAATGTATATCTTTTTAATTTATCAATTAACAACCAAAATAAAATGTTTACAATAACATAATAAGTTTAACGTGGATAACACTGCTTGAAACCGGGCCTATTTCAGAAGCTAATCATACCCAACTCGAAATAGGCTCCAAGTAAATAAACCAATTGCCGATTAGTTATTTTATGGGTACCCTTTTAGATTAGCATTAAACTCCAATTTAAGTTTCACTCTTCTAACTGTCAATATGACAGGGATCACTAAAAATGGTCTCTACTTTAGTTAATTTGAATACAGTATTAAACTCCAACTAAATCAATACAAATATAACTAGTTATTCTGACTTACATGAACTTGAAATGATCAGGGGTTGACGGATGTCGCTATATTGGCTTTATCATGCTTCGTTGGGTTGCAGAGGCCGATTGTAGTTTTTACTCGAGATGGTAGAGAGGTAGGGGACACGATGTCAAATTCTTCGGTTCTACGTTAAAAAACGGAGGGAGGAGTTGTACTCTCTAGCTCAAAGAGTACTCTTCTTGGTAGCTCTTTAAGTCTTTTAGAGTCCTTGTCTGCTACGCCGGGTGCCCAACTGGGTTTTGGTATACGAGGTGATTTCTAAAGTTCTTTAAAAATGGAACTTAGTTGGGGATTAGTACTTCTCCTCTCACTTTTACGGAGATTGCACTGTGAGAGTCACTCGAGGGTAAGCGTGGTTTCTTTTCTCTTGCACCCGAAATTCCTGTTTGGCACTAGGAATGGTGATTCATTCAGACTTCTTCTAAATAAGTAAAGGATAACTCGGTATGGCACCAATGAGAAAAGGCAACGAACTTCTGTGTTGTAGAAGAGGATCTCTCTGAACTGGTCGAGGCACTGACCACCTTGATCTAGTCCTCTATCATCTCTCGTAGACTAATAATAATCCTTTCTCTTACTTGCGAAATTGCTGTTTTGGCACTAGGATTGGTAATCCAGCCAGGCTTTTTACTAAACCTGTGAAGGATACTTCGGTATGGCACCAATACGAAAACGTGACGTTTTCTAAGTTATTTCGAAACTGAGTGAAGGACCGATCTCCTCGATCTGGTCCTCCATCGTCTCTCACCGAATAATAACTTCTTTTCTTTTCTTACGGGGGGTTTAATTATAGCCTGGCGACCGCGTCATCTAAGGAGAAAGGGGAGAGGCCGCTGAGGAAAGTGCGAGGGGTGAGGGGAGGAGTGGCACCCTGGAGCCCAGGTCCGAGCCCACAATCCTTGGTGTTCTTTTTGATCTCGCACCGCTTTTTGGGGTGCTTTCACCACGGGTTTCTGTGCCTCGTTGGTAATCGAATCTTTTGAGAGCTGCATAATGGCCTTTAGTGGTCACCTTGGCACAGTAGCTCGCTCCCGACTACCTTTGCGGCGTGGAGATCAACGGGTAGGCAGTTCGACTTTTAGTCATCCGGCTAACGTTCCCACGCCTCTCCTCATGTGGCGGCTTGATTCTCTTGCGTTCTCCGAGGGGGACTTTAACGTATATGTCCACCTCACCGTCCGTGTGGCTTTAGGTTATAATTCCTCTACACTAACAATAGCCCAATTGGGGAAAAATCTAATTTATTTATAGTTAGAAAGAAAGGCTCCAGCGACAGGTAGTTGATGTGGCTTTAATTGATTCCTTCACAAATTTAAATTTCTTGAAAGAGAACTTCATGTTCAAACCGGTCATCTGATCGCTTTTTATCATCTCCCAGATAGGAATCACCTGACTATTTACACAAGGCCTGAGCTCTAGGTAAAGCCAACCATTCATGATGTGAATTGCCTGCAGTTATCTTACAACCTTGAAGGCTCGTGCGAGATAGAGATCAATCGTGACGTTGCTTACTGACGCTTGGTCTTCCATTATGCGTTCGGTCTTTGATGTTTATACTTTCACGGATCCTATTCAAACCTTCTGAAATACAAGTGATCACCGCAACTGGGTCATGCGTCAGTGGGGAGATATCTTATAGTCCGACGAGTTAACGCTAGAGCTTTTCTCGGCCACAGGCATCATTATAGTTTGCAAGAGGCGTAAGGATCAATGGAATTGAGAGTACATAGGTCCATGAGTAAAGTATGGAGGTCCCTCTGAAATATTGTGTGGTTGCATGTCAAGTTCAGGGGTGGATCGTCTCACCGTTTGGCATAGTACCATAAATTCAAAGAAGTACCAAGCTCTACTTGGAAATTACATACTGCTTTAAGCCCACAGCCTCTCGAGAATTGCCCTGAATGTGAATTTACAGCAAGGCAATTTCCAATGTTACACGAATTCGTACACCATGGAGTGTATACGCGACAAAATATCATGGTGTTGCACTGACCACCTCAGTTTCGGGATAGGAATTGATATGAAAAACTCTGAAAAGACCCGAAAGAGGCCGTGAGATGTCGTCAGCAAGCCTCCGATTCCCAACTGAAAGCAGTCATCACCAAGGAGTAAGCCAGCACCACAGTCTTCAGGTGTCACACCCTCGTGTAGAGAATGCCAGGAAGAATATATGCTCATATTACTGCCGGCAGAATCTCGGCATGTTACTGAGCTCCTTTATCAGTTTGGTGTTGTAGTCATCGCTTATCTGATATATGTATGTATGTTGTTCATGTCACATGCTTAGACTAATTATATATTTATTTAATTCATATTAATTGTTTAGGCAATATATAAGTTATTGTTATTTATTTCTCTTTATTTCACTGTTATATTCATATTGATATGACTTAAAAACTTCACTACATTGCATTTATCAAATTTGCGAAGAAATTTTGTAATTCATTTTCGTGTCATTAGAAATTTTTTCCGAATTCACATCTAGAATTACCTTTAGATTGAATAGAGCTATATATATTTTCTTCCTTGCTATTTATTTTTTAAACTTGGAGGTTTAAATCAGGTTCTTTAATCCAAGCCTAGTTTGTTTTCATAAACATTTATGAATTAGTGAAGCCCGAGGAGGGGAATTCTTTGTTTTTTAATAATGTTAAATTCTGCAAATATTTCGGTAACAATATTTTCTTCCTAGCGTTTAAGACCAGTCTCTCTCTTATATTATTTAGAGAAAGCCTCAATAGTTTCGTTTCTAAAGTCGCGCATTACAGTTTAATTATCTCTGAAGGAGAATACTGTACTCAAACTGTTCGGCCTAGGGGAGGCTGATGGGTAAAAATACCTGAAATTATCCTTGATACCAACCCTGGACCGCGATTGGCGGCCATAAATTTTTTTTCGCAAATCCAAGAGCCCCTGCCTCGTCGTGTCAATCAGGTTGTAAAGCAGGTAAGCCACGCCTCCACAAAGATGCCTCGTGGACTAGTAACCCATAGAGTTTCAATGGAAACAATTTCCCTCGAATAGCTTTCACTCAAAATTAACGCCACCCTTCATAATTAGCGATGAATTTGATCCACTTAAGAATATATCATATGCTAAGCAATAACTGGTTCGTTACGCTCGGAGACCCAATCATCTGAGGCGACAGTTATTCGAACTTCTTATCGAAAAAAAAGAAACTAAATAAAAACTAAATAAAAAACTCTAAAAGGTTAGAAAATCTAAAGGCTTAAAACTAATCATTCAATTCTTGAAATTTTAAATTCTACCAATCCTTGATCTAAATTAATAAGAAGGCTTCGATATGAAGCAGGCATTTAAGGAGAAATTGCTTTGACACCGAGTTATCAAATAACAAGAGCTCTCCAAATAGTAGACTATTGGAGCACAACCTAACCCGAATGACAAAAGCGTTAACAGGAAGCTTATCATTGTCCATTTAAGTAACCTCTAAAATCCAAGAAGAGAATAAAAACTATTAAGGTAATAATTAATCACACTAACAAAAATACACATTAAATTACAATGTCTTCAATGCGAAGAAAGTACAAATATATTAAAAGGCAAATTCTTGAGCTACAATTTGTCAAGGGCTCAAGCTCTCCGAAGAGGAGAATCTTGGAGCACACCTCTACCGAAATACAAAGGCCTTACACCCTACTATTAGAAAGCTTTTCTCAATTTAAATCACCCCTGGAGGAAAAGAGAACCTGAGTCATTGAAGAAACTTTATAAAGAGACTGATATTAAATATTACACAAACTAAGCTAAATGTAAAAAATCCTGCACAAAACAATCCTTATCGCGCGTTATTTTATTAGTACAAATATATTATGCAATGACCTACCGAGCACATTTAAACTAAGAACTAATTCTGCTATCAAGTTGTTCACCAGGCCAAGAAATCTCTTAGAGTATGTTAAGGGCCTTATAGTTAATAAAGTGATATCAGCAATGATATCACACAAAAGTTGCAGGGAGTATAGGATTTAAATTATATGTACTTAAAATCCTACTAGTATGAAAAATTAAATTAATTCTTGAACGAATCAAGGAATCCTATAAATTAAGGCAAAGGTAGCTATAACCAACGTCCCACAAACAGCATGTCAAATTATTTCGAAGAAAAATCCGAAACCAATCTCCATATGAAAAATAATACAAATAAAATTACAAATGAGAAAAATTTATATGGCAAATAATCAAATTACCTTTGGCAAGCAAGTATATCAAAGAATCAATTAGCCTCCTGATAGGGGGGGGGGAACAAGGCTCTAAATCATACGAGGAGCGGTCAATAAGTTTTGAAATTCGGATATAAGGAAACGAGATATGAGTAAAAGTGTTTTATTATTTTTCAATATAACTACTCTCGACTTCAATGCACTTGCGCCATTTGTCCCTGAGGCTTCGAATTCCAAACAACCAGAAATCTCCCGACTGCTGTTCAATCCACTCCTGGACGGCGAGCTGGACATATTCTTTGTCCCCAAACCGGCGTCCACGCAGTGCAGCCTTGAGCTGACTGAATAAAAAGTAGTCTCTAGGGGCCAGATCTAGACTGTAGGGGGGTTGGTTGAGCTCCTCAAATCCGCACTCGCGCAGGGCAGCTTGTAGAAAGGAGCTTGTTTTGGAGGAGCAAGACACCGCGTGTCAACTTGCCGCGCCACTTCTGACGGATGCACTACTTCAACCCAGCAAGTTCCTCGGCGTAATATTGGCCTGTGAAGGTCCTTTCACGAGGCGCATAGTCCACCATCAACACACCCTCAGAATCCCAGAAGATGGTGGCCATGATATTTCCGGCTGAGGGTTGGGTCCGGAACTTGATGGGGGTCGGAGTGCCCCTGTGCTTCCAGGCCATGCTTTCGAGCTTGGTCTCGGGATGCCAGTGATGGACCCACGTTTCATAACCTGTCATTATGCGTGACTCGAATCCCACCGGGTCTTGGTTGTACAGGAGCAGCAGCTCCTCCGAACTTTGACGACGTTGAAGTCGATTATGGGGCGTGAGGTTTCGTGAGCTTTCTAGGGACCCAACGGGCAGAGACCTTGGTCATGGCCAAATTGTCGTGAATGATGTTTGTGATAGAACGAGTTGAAGTTGCGTTAATTTCAACTTCTATCACATATTATTTAAAACCACGCTGGGCCCACGTGCATCTTCGTTTCCAAGCTTGGCGCCTTATCACAGCCACCGGATGTCATTGTTTAAACAAGGAGGTTATCGTCCCCCCGTTCTCCCCCATACGCCGACCTCGCCAGATTGAGTTAGGCTTATGGGCAGATAAGGCATTGTTCTCCGGCTCGGCTGTGCGTTCCCTCGAAGCTCCTACTCCATTGTCCCCCACGCCAAGGAGATATCCTGGCTATTTATATGGAAACTTTACCACTAAGATCAGATTGGAGCTCCAGATTTTCGTCGCGAAACATCACCACGACCCTCTCTCCCTTTGTGCGCCAAGGGACCTCGACCTCAAGATTCACCATCACTTGTCCAGAAGGAGGACAATATCCCTTGAGTGCCAAAGGTTCGAGCCTTTCGTGACGCCAAGTCCCCAAGGCTTCCCCCTCGTGTTCAGAAGAGAACAACGTATAACAGCCATTGTTCTTTTGAGCCCTTCGCGAAGAAACGGTTCTAACCATTCCCCCTCGTGTTCAGAAGAGAACAACGTAGAACAGCCATTGTTCTTTTGAGCTCTTCGCCAAGAAACGGTTCTCACCCTTCCCCCTCGTGTTCAGAAGAGAATAACGTAGAACAGCCATTGTTCTTTTGAGCCCTTCGCCAAGAAACGGTTCTCACCCTTCCTCCTTGTTGTTCAGAGGAGAACAACATTAGAACAGCCATTGTTCTTTAGCCCGTAGACAAGAGAGGGTTCTCACCCCCCATCTGTTGTTCAGAGGAGAACAGCATTAGAACAGCCATTGTTATTGAGCCCGTAGACAAGAGACGGTTCTCACCCCCCTTTGTTCAGAAGAGAACAACGTAGAACAGCCATTGTTCTCCAAGCCGTTTGCCGAGAAACGGTTCTCATTCCCAAGACGCCACGTCAGGATCATCTTATCCCCCCCTTCGGCTGGAACTCGCCAGCGGACCGAAAATTCCTTCGCGCCACCAACCACTGCACCACTAGTGTAAAGTTACGTAAGCCAAACGTCACCTTTGAGTACTTAACCCTTTTGTCAATTCTATCCTGTTCTTGAAATGGTTTATCGAACCATCCCATCTCTTTAACTCTATATTTGTTTTACCTTTTTAAATCCTTTAAATCCTCGGATTAGCCCGAGCCCCCACGACCCTTTCCATTCTCTGTTTATGTCAATATTTTCCGTCTTGTGTTTGTTGATAGTTATTATTAATAAAACTCTATTTTGTTAATGATAGCAATATTATTATCCTTGAGCTCAGTTCCACTTCTTAAGCATATCGAAGATACATAATATCGGCCGCCAGACATTAACGCACTCTAAAGATAATTAAAGAAGTTCCCTCAACGAATAGTGATATATGGTATATCGTCGGGAGTCATTCTACGACAATGTTGATAACACTTCCATGTCATATTCCAAGTTCTCGCTCGATTTTTCCGACCTTCACCCGTTGATTTTTGAGGATCATCCTCTCCACACGGGCCACATTGTTCTCGTTGGTCACGTCTGACGGGCGTCCTGGATGGGGGTCATTTTCAAGGGACTCACGACCATGGCGGAACTCCCTATTTCAGCGAGCAATGGTTGTATAGAAAGGGGCGGTGTCGATGTACACTAAAATTATGCGTTCATGCATCTCTTTTGCATTCTTGCCTTCCTTGGTCAAAAATTTGATCACTGCGCTGTGCTTAACCTTTTCCATTGTTAAAAAATTTGTGACTGACGATCTGCGATCAGCTACTGCTTCTTAAATAGACGAGGCAGGAGCGTGCGGCTGCAGGTTCTGACTTGTCATAACTTGTCCTAACACCCCCACAAACAGTCATCCCCCTTCCTCCGTTTTGCCCTACGGATTCGCAAAACTTATTGACCGCCCCTCGTATATCACAATTCTCCCCCAAATTAATCATTTATTATTATCTATTTTAAGAAAGTTTCAAACTTCATGCTACAAATTTTGTTTAGCAAAAGAAGAAACTGACAGATGAATACCGAAGTGTAAGAAAATAAATATCCAAGTAATTATATGAAGACAGAATATCTGGAATATCTATAACTCAATTTACTGAATTTATCCATTACTCAATTTACAAAACAGGCTACTTTTGTCAAACAGGGGAAATCCTTATCTGTTCGATAATATCAAACGAATATAATTTTAGAAGAGAAAAAAGTAACAGTGCCCTCTAATTACATTTTTTAAATAATAATCATCCCATTAATTGGAATTCTGCTAAGTTCATTTATCATTCCGAAGTTTTATAAAAGAAATGTAGAATGTTTCCTAATTAGTTGCTTTCCCAACCTGAATATTTTTCCTGGTCTGTTTAAACTCGATCCTTTAATTAAAAATCTCAGAATAAATGAAATTATATTCAATCATATAAGCCTATGTTATAATAGTGTATTATTTTGTTTGCTTCATTTTGCCTTTTTACTTACTTATTTCTCTCTCTCTCTCTCTCTCTTTCTTGCTTGCACCTTTTCTAAGCCTTTGCTATTCTAAAGATTCTTTGTTATGATATCTTAATTTTACCTTTAATTTCTTCTTTTCACGCCCTCTCAAAATCTTGCCAGGAGTTTAATCTTTTCTATAAACATAAATATGTCGTTTAATGTGAGGATATGTATATTTTAGTCGTTTGTATTTTGCATATTGCCGATTCTCAATATGCGGTAGATTTCATTTTTATTTATTTATTTGTTTTTTCTACTATTGGCTCATATTTTATGAAGGGTGTTCCATGCCTTTCTAGGTAGTTTATATATTGCTGCCTTTTGTTATGATATATATTTTTCGATAATAAACTTGAAAATATAGTTTGAAAGTACTCGGATACCTCTTTTCAATTTCATGTCGAAATTTTTTGCAATTATTGCTTCTTTCCCACGCTACTTTATGAGCATACCTTTTATATATATATATATATATATATATATATATATATATATATATATATATATATATATATATAAGAGAACCAGGGCAGCAGAAAAGAAATGCATTTTTCTTTCTTCATTTAATTTCAACCAACGTTTCGAGGGCCAGCCTCATCTTCTGGGTACTGGAATTATATTTAGTATCAATACAAAGTAATTCTAATTGACATTGGATAGGTAACATAAGGGGAATGGTCTTACAAGTCACTTTTTTGTATAAGACATGATACCACAACGATAATTGATGGTATTGCATTGGTAATAGCAACATTACACAAATTAACATGGAAGTGGCAAAGTAAGGGAAACATTAATTTAAACTAAGAAGGTGGTAAAGTAAGGGAACCATCTAACGTGTAATATGTAATGGGAAAGACGAAATTTGGTCGTTAAGTGTGGGTTTACTATCTAAAATATATATGGATTCAAGGATTCGTAAATCAGAGAGGGTATTAGCTGTAGAGACTATAGAAAAGTCTTCGAGTTTTACCTGTAAATTGCAAGAAGTGGCGTGGAGTCGGATAATAGAATAGTCAGGTTTGGTTAGGGGCAAACTCGTACGGCAGGACCTCCCGGCGTGCTGTTCAACTCTTGAATGAAGAGTTCGGCTGGTAGAGCCAATATAGGTCGCATCGCATCATTTCCTTAATCCGACTGAAGATAAAGTCACCGTTAATAAACTTTTACACGTCTAGGCGGTACCCTTGTTTAGCCCACAAACATCAAAGATGACTGTTGAAATATGCTCGATTATCCAAAAAAAATCTGCCCTTTTTGGACTTCAAAATAATTACCCCAAACCAATATACAATAAGCTCGCTCTTTCGTCATAAAGATCGCCTTCCTGATGCGTGTCGTTCATCTCTCATATATAATTACTTGTGTCCCTAAAACGGATTAAACGCTGTGGCACTCTCAATAATACAGGAGTTAAAGTCCACTCAGCCAATATAGAAGTATTGTTGTCCTTCATAAGTAATCGAGATGACCCCAAAGGAAGAAATCTAAAGGCGTCAAGTCACATGATCGTGGCAGCCAATTGACCTCGCTGTTTCGAGAGATTATACGACCTGAGAACTTCTTATTTAATAAAGCTATCGTTGCATTGGCTGTGTGACATGTGGTGCCATCCTGTTGATACGACAAATCTTCGATATGCATATACTTCAATTCAGGCCATAAAAAGTTGGTTATCATGGCACGGTATCGCCCGCCTGTCACCGTAACAGAATTCCCGGTATCATTTCGAAAAAATACGGCCCAATGATTCCGCTAGCAAAAAATGCGCACCAAACAGTGACCTTTTGTGGATGCAATGGTTTTTTAACAATCTTCCTGGGATTTTCATCAGCCCAAATGTGACAATTCTGCTTATTAACGAATCTACCAAGATGAAAATGGGCTTCATCACTAAATATGATTTTTTGCGAAAAATCATCACCGGCTTTTCTTTGCTCGTGCACCCAGTTGACGAATGTACGGCGCTTCAAATGGCCAGCAGTCTTCAGTTCTTGTGTCAATTGAATTTTGTATGAGTGTAGAGACAAATCTTTTTTCAAAATTCGATGTAACGTTGTTGTGGAGAGGTTCAATTCCTGTCGCGCGATGACGAATAGAGGTTTCTGGATCTTCGACCACATTCTCGCCCACTGCACCAATGTTTTTTAGCTGAACTGCGTAAACGAGCACGCAGTGGCGTTTTCATATCTGCCACCGACCCCGTTTGTTTGAATTTACGGACAATTTTCCCAATTGCACTCTCGGTTGGTCGATTATGTTGACCAAAAAAATCACGAAGTGCCCGAAATGCGTTTCTGTTTGAACGTCTATTTTCGTAATAGGCTTCGATAACTTTAACACGTTGTTCGATTGTTAATCTTTCCATGGTTGAAATCGCCAAAGACTGAAGTTGTTAAATATGAAAGAAAAAATAAAAACTCATTAGACGCTTAAACTTAACTCACATTTAAAATCGGTCCAACTTAATGGAACCCCCATTATATATATATAGTGGGCAGCAAGCTTATAACGCACGTGGAACTTTATGTAATATATAAAATGTAACGATTGAAAAGCAAAATAGGAAAAATAGGAAAATCTTTATAAAGGCAATAATGAAATTTGACAACGAAATGTTTTTAACACATTCATAAAAGTACACATAAATAGGTTACATTTATAAAATGTTCCATTAAATTCAATCCTCATTTGTTCCTGAATATCTAAAATAAGCTAAACTAAATGTGAACTTTCTTTCGTCATATTTTAAGGCTACAGGGTCATCATTCATCACAGGATAGTCGTACCGTCCAAATTTTCATCCTGCCGAAAATCAAACAAATCAGTCAAGATCTTCATGAAGGCATTATAGCCTTTCGCATGACTGGCCTTGTGTACAGAAAGAACTCTTTACACCTTAAATATCCTCTAAATTCAGTTTTTACTATAATACGCAACTGGAAGTCTCGTAATTGAAATCATCCTTCGGATCGTTCAGTTCGCTCTTGGAGTTCAACAGAACGTCCAGCTTGAAAAACTGCTAGAACATTATGTTATAAATCCAAGAGTACATTTAGATGCAGGAAGATGTGAAAACTTCGTGGAGTTAAAGTTAGCAAGGCTAAAATAAAGAGAACGCTGCGTGATTATGATCTCTTCTCTTAATTCAGGAAAGAGCCGGCTCTTTAAGAAAACTCACTATAAAGCTCGCTTGGCATTTTTAAATGAAAATTTAAATAAACCGTAACGTTCCGGGAGTGGGAGCATTCTTTGGTCATTTGAAATTAAACTATAACTTTTCCTTCGAAATTCAATCAGCAGGAATTGGAAAAAAGTGTGCAGCCAATACGTTCATGAATACGATCACTGGTATGGGGTTGCTTTTGCTCATCAGAGGTTAGAAGAATGGAGGTACTCGAAAACAGAATGAACGGTGAAATGTATGAGGAAAGTGTGGATAGAAATTTGTTATCCAGCGTTGGCTTACTGAACTTGAAACCAGGATAGACATTTTAACAAGAGAAAATCCCAAAGCTTACAGCAAAACAAACTAGGAATTGGCTACATACATGAAGAATCAATGTTTTCAAAGGTAAATCAATCTAATGACCTGAATCCCATCCAAAATCTGCGGAAGGAAATGATACTCATGTTCTAGAAATGAGATCTGCGTAACTTAGCGATTTGAAGAAAGTAGGTTCAAAGGAATGAAACAAAATCACCATAAATACCTGTATAAAGATCGTAGGAGACTAGTCAAAACGCCATTAAGCTGTAATTGACAACAAAGGTTATGAAATTAAGTGCTAAACCATGTTAATATGAATGTGTTGTAAACTTTGGCGTTGTCAAGTTTCACGATTATTCTTATAAGTTTTTCTCTTCACCATTTTGCTTTTATAATCGTTACATTGTATTTATAACATAAAATTCCATGTAGCTTGTGAATTTCATTTTCCGGCGTAAATAAAATTATGTAAATTTGAATTTCTAACAGGGTTTGGTAAACTTTTGTGCGCCACACACACACACATACAATATCTCTCTCTCTATGTATATATATATATATATATATATATATATATATATATATATATATTATTAGGGTTTTCATACTTTGTGAAGTACAATAATTTTATCAGCACGGATATGTCTTTGGACCTTTCCTATAAAAAGCGCTTTCTGCAAAATCTTAGCAAAATCGAACCATGTTAACAGGTCACCTAATTTTTTCTTTTCTGTGTTGTCCGGTAGCTGCGAGCGGAGTTTCATGGTGAGGGTATTAACCTTCCCTTCTGAAAGACATGTTGACGTTTTTCTTCAGATTATGTCTTCCACACGAAGCAAAAACCTTCTTTAGATCCTGGAGAAGTCACTGAATCCAGGTTTCTTGGGAACCTACCTGCTTTCGAGTGAAGATTTCCTCTTGGTCTTCCTCCACCACCATCATGTGCAAAGGAAGGCCCTCCCGGAGGCGCCAAGAGCATCTATCTCAAGCTGCACGAAGTGTGGGAGAAGCCGAACCTCATTGTCAAGGTGGAGCACGTGATCCGTCGTAATATCAGGAACCTTCACAACGAGTACCTGAGCCCCGAGAAGGAGGCCAAGCTGGAGACACCTGCCGCCGTGACAAAGAGCGAGGTTTGGAAGGGCGACCTACAGGATGTCTTCGATATTGCAAGCAGTAAGATTACGGAAGTCAACGTCCCAGAAGAAGAGTTGGCCTTTCTGGAACTGCAAGAGGAGGACAGACAGCACTGTTTAATGTGGAGTGTCGATAAACTCCATGCGTCCGCTGTCGCCAAGAAGGCTGACAAAATGAAGGAGGGGCAGATGAGGAAGAGGAAGCAAGAGGTTGAAGTGGAGTTGTTGAAGAAGGTTGCCCTGAAAGACATTTCCGATTCATCCTCTGTTCCTTCTGGATCATCAGTGACGGATGGGGGACTTCCAAGGCTGCCCTTTTCCCACACAAAACCCACGGAGGAGAAGGCCGTCCAAGAACCAAATGAGTCGAGCCCTGGACACGACTGGGAAGCGGGAAAACCTTTCATGTCTTCAAGCTGCTGCGTCCTTAGTTGCTGCAGCCTCAAGCTTAAGGCATGATGTCTTGGAGATCTCCTCTTCTACCTTCACGGTGCATCGGATGAGGAGAAAGTACCGAGAAACTGAAGCAAAGTTTATTGAAGTAGAAGCCTTCCGTGATCCACCTCCTTTGTTCTCCATTCTGATTGCAAACTGATTAAAAAGGCTGCCGCATCTCGGATCTTAGAGGAGAGGATAACAGTTGTGCTTACTGTGTCAACTTCGAGGAGCTTCTTGGAATACCTATCGCAATTGATGGACCCGGGAAAGAAGTAGCGGCTACTGTCCTCCGGCTGCTAGAAACCTATCAGATTGCTGACAAGATCATCGATCTCTCATTTGATACGAATGCGCCAACAGTAGCCCAGCAGCATAATTACTGGACCCTGCACCATATTTGAACAGTCCCTTAGAACACCTCTTCTTTGGCTGACATGTTGGCATCACATTCACGAGGTGGTAATGAAGGGCACCTACGAACTTCTCTTCGGCCCTCCTCTAGGTGCCGAGATTCCCCTGTTCAAGCGATTTCGAGAAAGATGGGACTTCTTGGACAAGACATACGCCTGTACCCTCAACGACTTATCACAGAGGCTGAACATGATAGACCTCCTCAGGGAAGTCATCCGTGACAGAGCCCACCCAAGAGAGGACTATCTCGAACTCCATCAGCTCTCTCTTGTCTACCTATGAGGATGGAGCGGGGATCTGCCTCGATTAAGGGCTCCTGGAGCCTACCATTAGGCGAGATGGATGGCACCTCTAGTAGGCACCTCTGGTACCTCTCAGAGCAAGGACCAGCCCTAGCGTTTTTCAAAGAACGAGTCTCTCAAGAACCTAAGCCGTCCAGCAACCTCAAAAGCACTAAAGAGACTTGTAAAGAAGAACTTCATTCTCCCTGGCAGTCTTTCCGAATTGCTGACAAGGCCAACTTAAGAAACCATTAGGGTCTTCGCTTGGAGAGTGGTCACTACCCAAAACGTGGAACATGTTCTTAAATTTCCACAAACTCGAGCGTACGTCCGAGGCCTGCATATCACCAATGATGCAGCCGAGAGAGGAGTGGCAGTGATCCAAAGACTCCAAGCCTGAACCAAAGAGGAGCAACAGAAGCGTTTCTTCCTCAAAGTTGTTCATCATAAACGAAAAACCGTCAATAGAACAAAGGTTGGAGGGATCTCTAAGTTCCCCCCTGCTCCTTGAGTCCCATCCACCAACGACTTGATTGCCCTGATCTACTTACAGAATTGTTCTGCATTTCTGGTGCCCCCTTGGAATTTTTCACAACATTGTTTGGTAATTTTTATTTGAATACTGTTGGTTGCAATTTTTTGTCTTCTCCTCCAATTGATTTTTTTGAAGTTTCACTTGAAATGTGAGATCTTGTCAATCTGTGCGACCGTAAATATTGACGAATCAAACCAAATCTTTGCATAAAGTATTTATGGGTCAAAAGAAACAAGGGGAGACCCGTGCTGACAACTTTCAACACATTTAAATTTTTTTACCCCTGGGAGTGAAACAGCCTTATATATATATATATTTATATATATATATATATATATATATATATATATATATATATATATATATATATATTAAAATAGCATGTGCCCGAGAACAGATCATTGAAGAATGCCACTAGTGTTCTGATGAACTATTTCCATTCACAACAAATCTGCCTACATTTTTTACCTTTATTTGGAACGGTTTAACTATTTCTGGTTTACTGAACCTTATAGAATCGTGTTAAGTTTCCTTATTCACTTTTTAATTTCTCTCTATCCACGGCACTCGGGTTGATATATTAGAACCTATGTTTATAGTGCACTATTTCGTTAATTGTAGTGAAAGAGAACGATGGAATTCATTATACATTAACTGAGCGTTTTCAACGTTTAAAATTTCATCCCAAATTCCAAGCTTTACATTGTAGCTTAAAAGAACAAAATTACTTGTTAAGAATACTTAAATTGAATAAAATTTATTATGATCGTTTTTCCTTGGTGTTTCGCCAACATGTTTACTCTCACATAATTTCTCTTCACTTTTAAAAACAATAATTCTTAGATATTCTGTTGAGGTGTCGACTCGTATTTACAATTTCTCATCAAGAAAGTTATCATTAAGGAATTGTTGAAATCGATCTCTTCTTGCCTTATCCGCCTTTTATTTACAAAATCTAGGTTAGGAATATTAAAGTCACACAATATAACCTTTACTTCTCTTTTAATTATGGTCGAAAGCGTTTCGAGATTAATGATTTCAAGTTTGAGTAATTTTATACCAAAACAGTATTTCGCTGCTTTCCTATTCAATAGTTGTTTATGTGTTTGCAACCAATCACCCAAACGCTTGCTTTGTCTTCAAAGCCGAATAATAGTTTTTAGTCTTTGTCTCTGAATTCCTTTAATATCTTAAAAATCCCATTAAATTGCCGATTAAATTCTGAGTTCAGAGAAAATATAAGACGTTTATTCAAAGCCTTTCATTATAGTGTTTATTACTGAGCCCAGAAATCAACTGAGTCCTTTACATTTAGCTCCGTAATTTTTTATTTTCTTTGCAGGGGCAAAAGCTTTGGTAAGGGCAAATTTTTTTTGCTTCTCATATGGTATTACTATTACTTCAGATTATTTATCTATAGCCTCCATATATTCCTAAGACAATCTTATTTAACATTCAGAATTGTATTTTCATGTTTTATGGATTTTATCACCTCTGCTTCAAAACTGCTAAAAGATGAATGACTTTCGCAATTAATTTCTGGCTCGGTGTTAACTTAACGACCAAATACTGAGCGATGGCTTTTCACTAGTGGTTAGCATAGTAACGGTAAGGGGTTGCCATAGTTTCCGTTTCTCTATCTTTCTTATGAAGGATCACTTATGGGGAACCTTTCAATTCGAGCGTCGCGATACACCCACATAATCTCAATTGGAATAAGATCTAGACTAATTTTAGGCCATGGATCGATATTTGGGATATTCAGCTACTTCATTCCTTGTGCAAGATAACACATTTATTTCTAGCATGAGGAAAACATCTGGATCAACACCAAAATTCTTCAGTGGAGATTTTAGTACTATTTTTTTTTATTCGGGCATTTTGGAGATAAAAATGACCTCTTTTAAAAATAAATTGCATTGCCTGTCTGTAGTTTGTTCTTATTAGCACCTTTTTTTAGCTGAGAACAGGCAAGGGGCTTTAATGATAGTTTACGTCTATTCATTTACCTCGAAATCTTCAATGTTGACCAAATAAAAATTAATATTTGTTATATCTTTAATTATAATTTTTCCTTTAAATCGTATATCAACATAAATACCATTCTATGTACGTTAGAACTACTTCAAAATAATAATTATATTTTAAATGTAGGGGGGTTACATTTGTATTGCTTGCTTTTAATGAGAAAAAACGAGGTATTTTATGAAGAATAACTGATTTGTTTTGATTTATGTAAACGAAAAATAACGACAATATACGTATCAATTTTCATGAACGGTCAACTCATAATTTTATGGATATCTCATAGAATAAAAGATTGGTTTTAAAATGGAAATGAATAAAATGAAGTAAAAAACAGTCGTGTCTCATTTACAGAAAACTTCTGTTTTTACTCCTGGGTTATGTTAGATTACATGTCTTTGATATGGTCACTGACTTCGCAAGGTTGAAAAGTCTTAAATGTGAGGAGTCGGGTTATAAGATGCCCTGGTATCACGTATGAAGTATCCATTCTGTTCAATACGAGAACTTATTAATTCTATATCATTTCTCTCTTCGATGGTACAAGTGCCAACTGCAAAATTCTTTAGGTATTTATTAGTAATAAACTGCTAAGACCTTAAACTGTAGCAGTATCATTTACCTGAAGTGGCATCGACCCCGTCTTGCTGAAGTAGTTTACAGTAGAAATGAGTTGGACGCTAACATATATTGCCATAAAAGCTCAAGATTGTTTGAAATTAAGGCAGCTAACTTTTTCCCTCTTCTACCTGCTAGTTATTTATAAATTTTCAAATCTGCATGACTTTACATTTACTCCTAATTTGCATCTAAAGTCTTTTGTTGATATTCTGTCACTTCGAATGTTGTTTACATTTGTTCCACTGTTTTTATTTAACAGTCATAGAACGTTTATATCGTACCTTTTGATACCACTGAAATTCACATGTTCGTAACGGAAATCATAATTTAATCAATTGTTGACTCACGCAGCCACATCTTTATAAATCTTGTTGTCTAATTCATAAATGCTTCATGTAAATGATGTAAAACAGACTTTTCCAATTTATTTGCTTATTCTTTACTCGATTAAAGACGTAGAATTATAAGACGAACGTTGAAGGAATGTAGAAGAAGATTAATTTGAACTAAATTTAGAGCAATGAGTGCAATTTTGCCATAAGGATTTGAAGTGACTCTTTAAGATAAGGTGAATTTAGGAGGATGTGAAGTGTCTGAAGGTTAAATAGCCTGATTAGTCAAAAGAGGAAAGTCTTTAAAATTCAATAGACTATGGAGCTCCACATCTGTCCAAAACTTTCAAATCTTTTGCCAACAAAAGCCGATCTCTTTTAAAAAATATGAGATCAGTTCTCGCATTTACTTGTTTTACGAGTAAATTTTAGAGTAGATTTGGGATAATTCTTATTCCAAACCAAACATATGTATATTTGCTATTAAACCAAGCATCGGTCATAACATCCTTTACACAGTCATAACTTCCTTTGAACTCGCGCACTCCAAACCTTCTTTAAGTTATGAATAATAAAACTAACTATGGTTTGTTGCTCAGTCCCCCGGCCCCGCTATACTCAAAAGTTAATCAAGGAGCTCTCCTCAGGGAGAAAGCGACGCGTCTCTCAACCGGAGGTCGAAATATTTGTATTCATGAGAAGAATCGGACTCTTTTGCTTTTTGAATTATTTACTTGCTTTTAAACTGACTTGTTCAGGCTTCCCAATGGATGGCTGAGAGTATACCAGGGGAGTTGGAGGATGAAGGGATACTTAGCTGGTGTGTGATTATAAAGAGGTAGAAAAGAAAAGAGCTGTTTCTCAGCTCTTATTTTCTGTTTGTAAATGTGTGCTGGAGCTTTAGAGAGTAATGAGTAGAAAAAACTACCTGATTTATCTTTCATTGATTCCTCCGGGAATTTTGTATCAAGAATGAACACTGTGCTTACATTTTATGCGATTAAGAAAACCGAGAGAAAAAATTATATTTAATCATAACATAATATTTATTCTCCATAAAAAGTATTTATGTCAAATAAAAAAGAGTGCATACGTATCGACAAGGTCAATCCGTCCTAAACCGAATAGTTCAAAACTGGCTTGTGGCGTTTCAAAGTGAAATACCCAATTTTGATGAAATTAGAAAGTGGTAAATTAACGAATGCGAAAGTGAATCTAAATGATGATACTATTTGGGGGTCCTTTTATGCTGCCATATGGCAGCATAAAAGGATGAAATTCTAAAAGAAATACAAATGAACCATCTTCTTTTACCTAAATATCTACTACTAAATGTGGTACCGGAGCGCATCAAGGTGCGAAATAACTGCACGGAGTTGGCGACACTCATGCCAAAACAAAGGTTTTGGGGGGAAAGAATCCCCCTGAGAAATAATATGTTTCATATATAATTTAAAATTCTCTCCTAAATTTTTTTCCTAACAGAAAAGACACAAACGGAGGCAATTTTTCGAAACTCTCTTTAAAATGAACCATCTCAAATTTGGACAAATTAAAGGTAACGCCGTTCTTTTCCTGCATCATGTACGATATCCTCAGATCGGATAATGAAATGTATATAAAGATAAGAATGACAATCACTGGTAAGCCTGAAGGGTCAAATGACCTGTCTTTCTTAAGGGGATGGAAGGTCCTGGGTCAAATGGCTTGTCTTTCTTAGGGAGATGGAAGGTACTGGGTCGAAGGACCTGTCTTTCTTAGGAGGATGGAGTGTCCTCGATCGAATGACATGTCTTGCTTAGGGGGATGGAGGGTCTTGGGTTGTATTTGTTTGTTTTCAACACCAATCACGATGGTGGAACCCACCCTTCCCCAAAGAAGACACTTGTTCCCGACAAGGGTATATAGATATGAGTGCCCCCAATAGGGGACACGAGTACTTAATCGGAATGATTTTGGAACAGAGGAGAGATAGGAATATTTTTATGTGAAGCGGTGCAGGGGATGATAGCTGTGTTGTAATGGCTATACAGAGAATGATACATGTGGAGCAACTTACCACAAAGGGATGAGTATCAGTGTGTAAACCCGATAGACTGCCAGCTCATGACGTCACTCGCTGAGGTTGAAACCCTGCCTCCCCGTTAGAAGTCCAACACCCTAATCACTAGGTTAGCGAGAGCTCTACTAAAATAGGTTGACGTTAATCGACTAATTAGTTTAAAGAGGATCTTATTGAGGGTTGCCAAATCCCGTTACACAGAAGAAGGACTTCATCCTTTTAGGCTCAAATAACACTGATGAGGAAAGGCTATTAAGGAGGCGAAGGGTAACGATAAATGGATTAAACCAATCTTTATTACTCACTTATCTCTTTGTGCTCTATTCCACATAGCACAACATATCCTAAACACCCTCAAGTTGTCAGATGTAGTTGGAAGTAGTGGGCAATGAATCCTTGCAGCAGACCTCCCTATACAGACCAGAAAATGGGAGTTCGCTAGGGGGAACTAGTCTCAATCTTTGATAGAGACGTTTTTATGTTGATCAAAGTGTGCGTGCTCAAGAAAGGCTCTCAAGATAGAAATAGGCACTGATAGTGAAAATGGATCCCTTGTAAAAGGAACAAACACATAGAAAGAGGGCATATTTTCTTTTTCAGATAAAGAACATTGAATAGATGCCTGCAGAAGGATCTTCCTTCGATATTACAGGAAAAAAGAAACCGGTTCGAAGCAAAATTATCCACACTCTTTAAGTGTAATTTAAATTTTCCCTACTGAAACTTCAAGATATATAAAGCAGATTCTAAGAATTTAACACAAAGAAGATCTCGAATGAAAAAAAATAGGAGTAGCAACGTGAACGTCACAACAAAAAACTTTAAACAGATTGATAATCTTCCGGAAAATCAACACAGGGGTTGCATCTCACTCGAATGAGGAATTGAAAACCGAAATTAAAAAAAAAATAGATTACTTCTCTTTCATATGAGAATGTAGACAGAGTAAAGTACATCGACTCACAAAGCTATTTTACCTGTTACCAACTAGAAGATCATATAGGGCTCCTCAAAATAAACCAATAAATGCTCAGGTTGTTCCAAGGCAAGTTTTATTTGGGAAAGTAGCCAAAAGAAACCAAAAATGTCTCACCTGTCGAGGATTACAATGAATAAAGGCCATGGTATGTCACTAAGTAAAAAAGGTTATAGAAAAGAAGGAAATAGACGCCAAGGTATCGAAAAAAAGAGAAAAGGAAGCCTACCTTTCCATTGAATAAGCAATATTTAAAGAAATGAATGAGCCAAATTTATATATGACTACCCCAAAGGAAGAAACTCAAAACTATAACATGTTTTGATTATGTACATATCGCCAAAATCCAACAACAGGATGTGTCATGGTACACCACTCTATGCCATAGACTACTCCTATATTATGTGGGGGGTGACTTAATCACCTACTGCAACGCGAACCGTTGAAGGATGGATCTCAGGGATTAACAACCGACGAGGAGGTCAAACTTGAGGAGTAGGTTTCAAATCCTTAAAAATCAGACAGAGTGCATAATTGGTTGGCGAGATTTACTTCTATACGCCGAGAGTATCGTTCAAGGTTAGTTAAAGATAAAACAACAAAAATATAATTTTATTTACAAAGATCAAAATAAGAATAATAATAGGCAAGAGGGAATTATTTAAATTGAAATTGTCTCTTGATAATTATTATGAGGAGGGATTCTTAAATGGAATTAACTGATTAATGTAACTAGGCTCAGTTCAAAAGGGGAAACTTGACAATACTACTAATGGAGGGGGTTTCATTCTTACGGGTCGTTGACTTCGAGAAAAGGTCCTTCTTGCGATGAGCCAAGTGGGGCACGGTTAGAATGAGGCAGGTCGGGCACGATCCAAACCAACCTTCCGATGAAGATACCCAATCTTTAAGGATTGCGTTAGACGGGGAATGTGGGATTACCAGTAATTCCACTGGAAAAGGAAACTTATTTTCCTCTAAGGTAATCGATGGAGATTCGATTAAACGAAGGGAGGCTGTTTCGCAAATTCAAAGGTTTGTTGTTCACAGAAGCTACCAATTGACTGGGTATAATTACGGTGGAGAAAGTCTTGCTGTCTGACGAACGCTCATGGGACTTAACTAGACTTGAGACGATGAGAAAGGCCTTGAGGTGCGGGCTGGACACCTCGAACTATAGAACAACCCGAGTATCTTTATGCCCGATTCTGAGGGGGCGGGGAAATTTGGAGAAAGGAGTCACAAGCTCCAGACATCTTAACTTGTAGGCAGAGTCGATTCATCATTTAGCAGCAAGGGGCGAGACAGAGCGGATCTTTCTCGCTTCGTCACCGAGGGGGAGGAGGCTTGGGACGAGTAAGCAGGATTGGGGAATATTTCCCCAATAGGCTCAGGAGTCGAAAATTCGTAAATGTTCGAACAGAAAGTGACGTTGTCCCTGCCGGGATACCATCGCACGTGGTCTCCGATAAAGGAGAAGGGGAGAGAGGTGGTTCTTTTACAGGGAGCATTATCAACTAAACTTAGCAAGATGTCGATAAAAAAATAAATAAAAAGATGCGTTGCGTGATATCTCCTCAATTATTTCATATTTTAGAAATCGATTAAACAGGAAATATTTAAGGATAATCTCAATTCCTAAATAGAGTAGGCTAGATAAAGATCAGATTACAGGGTCGTAATATCCAATTGTAGACCAAATGATAGAGAAAGAGAGAAATCAAATACAAAAAAAACTTCAACTTGACAGGGAAACAGATGAAAATTCTCAAATACTGTGACTAGATACAAACAGATGGAGTGGAAAAAGCGAATCCTACGGAAATATCTCAGAAAAGTGGATCCACACATAATAATTATTTCAAAATACATAATAGACAACATAATTATGATGGATATATTCAAGTATGCAGTAATAATATAAAACGATGAAAGAAAGATTCAATTCAGCCGCTCTCACTATGAGATTCTTGAGGAATTAACGAACAAAGAGAACTAGAAGAAGTCTTTTTGGCTCTGGAATCTGACATCCTAATCACTCCATTAATCCAAAAAATGTTCTAGCAAATCCCGCCCCTTTCGTAAAACGTATCTACTTATACAATCTTTGGTACATATAGTCACTCAATAAAATCCATCCGAAAAGCTGGGGCGTCTGAAAGCCTCGATACCAAAAGGTGACCACAACGGAATCATGGTCTCAAGCCTTTCTTTAGTTTATAGGCTCCTCGTGAAAGCTTATGGTCATGAATAACGTCGAACATTAATTCATATTATTATTATTCAATCTTGGACCTCTAGTAGGCGAAAGAAAAGTAGTAATTAACGAAGAACTAAGAAGAATTATTGATTCATAAAACGATACGGACAAGGAACTGCACCCTTGCCCCAATAGAAGTGGAATATCAATACCACTAACTTGGTCAAAAACGTAAAATGAAATAAATAAAGAAAACAGAAAAAAATGATATGAAAATAAGGAAAAGAAAGAGAAGATACTAAAGAACCACTAAACAAATTAGAAAAGAAATATTGTATCTTGTCGAAGATAAATGCCAAAATAAGTAAACTAGTTGCGTAATTTCGACCAGATAAAGACTTGTAAACAATCAAAACGTAAAATGAAATAAATAAAGAAAACAGAAAAAAATGATATGAAAATAAGGAAAAGAAAGAGAAGATACTAAAGAACCGCTAAACAAATAAGAAAAGAAATATTGTATCTTGTCGAAGATAAATACCAAAATAAGTAAACTAGTTGCGTAATTTCGACCAGATAAAGACTTGTAAACAATCAAAACGTAAAATGAAATAAATAAAGAAAACAGAAAAAAATGATATGAAAATAAGGAAAAGAAAGAGAAGATACTAAAGAACCGCTAAACAGATAAGAAAAGAAATATTGTATCTTTTCGAAGATAAATACCAAAATAAGTAAACTAGTTGTGTAATTTCGACCAGATAAAGACTTGTAAACAATCAAAAACACGATAAAAGTAAAGGACAAATGGAGAATAATACTAGATGAAGAAATAAGCATGGAACAAGAATTCCGCTATGCATGGAAATAGTTCTTTTCTATCACCACATAAGATAATCAACAGTCACCTGGAATACGAGGTATTGGAAAATATAAGATAGAGTACAAACATAAGTATAACTAGAAAATGAAGAGAAAAAATAAGAAAGGAAAGAGTCCTAAAATTATATCAACAAATATAGCCAAGCCCAAGAGGAATAACACAGATAAACTTATAAAACGCACCGAACAGCATGATTAAAGCGATCATTGACAGTTTTAACTAAAGCATAGGTACATGATACTTCCTTGAGGTCCCCAAATTATTGGAGATGATCTTCATCCCTACACCTGATAACGTGGCCTGTCTAAGCAACCGGCTAAATCGTATATCGCTACATAATTAATAGGGTATTTCTTTTATAAAATTATCAAAGAATACCTATTAGATAAAACGAAGAAAACAATCTGTACAATAAATGAAGAAGTTTAGATTTTATGATGACCATGATACAGCTATATACCGAAAAGTATATCAAAAGGCATAGTCAGAAAAGCATTTATATATAGTAATAAAAATATATGAAAAGCTTTCGATAAATTATACTGGCGTGAATTTGAAAAAAAATATCTTTGTTGTATAATGTATTTCAACCGATTGCATATGCATTAAATCAAAGTTGCTGAAGACGAAAATGATAATAGTTTTCATCGATCAGCTAAATTTTTCTATGGAAAATATAGGAAACACTTATTATTATGTCCCTACTCGTAGTCTATATCTGCACTCATCTTATATTGACAGCTAGATACAAGGAACCAGAAGCTACAAAACTAAACTGAAATTGAGTAGAACACATCATAATTTCCAAGGAAGCTTTTATAATGAAAAAACCCTACATGGACTATTTATTATAAAGAAAAGATGAATTAAGCGGTTTTCTCATTCTTTCGCATTCATGAAAGATTTATACATTGTATAATCGCCGCGGTTTACCTCAACTCTTCTTTGTCCTTTGAATTCCCTATTAATTTCTCTCCCTTTCATAGTCCCGATCATCCTTGCAAAGTGTAGCTTAAAAGCTTGTTTATTCGGAAGATTTTTGTCTTCTGCGTAGCCAAGGGGTCTAAGGGACGGTTGCTCTCTGCCTCAGTGTGCACGGTTCGAATTCTTTCTGGAGTTCCTCGCCTAATGATGCAGTGGAGGGAAGACAACGGCCCAGATTGTGTGGGACAAGATTTTCCGAGAGTGCGATAGGGATTTAAATGGCGAGAATGAATTACTCGTGGCTGGAACTAATATTATTTCCTAAGGCTTTGGTGGTCGGAGTATTTAAACAGGAGAACAAAATAACTTTTAATCTTATACAAACACCGTTATTAATTGGATGAAAATGAAATGACAAGTAGGACTCTTCTCAGTACTAGGCTCAATAATTACACTAATTACCCGAGGGACAACGGGAGGCGAATACTAGGTGAGTCTTAGCCGCACTAGGCTCGATAATTACATAAATTACCCCAGGGGCAACGGGAGGTGACTACTAGGTGAGTTTTAAACGTACGAGATCAATAATTATTACAATAATTACCCGAGAGGGGCCGGGAGGCGATCGCGGGGTGAGTCACTTCGTCGGAGAGCGTCACGCCTCTTCGTCAATGAAGGAAAATGTAGGTCTTACGGTTTTCTGAAGACCACGAGTATGGGTACTCGGGGGAAGATATTCTTCAAGGAGTAGGGTTGAGCGCTATATTCCAGACTTAGTCTTTGTCGTGCAGAATATGGATATCTGCTGCGAGACTGAATAGGATGGTGAGAAGCCACGGTTAAGGATGTAACACCATAAACGGACGAGTTTCTGGCACGTTATCAGTCCGGAAGTTTACCAAATGTCTTCAAGCAAGGCTACTTTGAGCAATCACACCCACTTGCTCTCTCTCTCTCTCACTCTCTCTCTCATTTCCTGACAAACGGGAAAGTTTTTGCGCTGAGACAACTAGTTGCAAAATAAAAAGGATCAGTGGTAGGTGCAAAGTGTATGCAGGTACATAGATCACGAGACACTTTATGATCGTGTAGAAAGAGAAGCATTATGGCAGGTGGTAAGAATGTATGGAGTGAGTGGGAAAGTGTTGAATGGTGCGAAAGAATAAATCTAAAGCTCCACCCCCATCTATCCTTGATCTCATAGATCTGTCTTCCTTACGCACTTGTAGCTAAACTTCTCTCTCTTTCGTACCATATTAGTACATTGTCTCTGTGATAGAACGGGTTGAGCAGCATTAGTTTCAACCCCTATCACATATTATTTAAAACCACGATACTCTCACGTGCATCTTCGCTTCGAAGCTTGGCGCCTTATCGCAGCCACCGGACGTCAATGTTTAAACAAGGAGGTTATCGTCCCCCCGTTCGCCCCCATACGCCGACCTCGCCAGATTGAGTTAGGCTTATGGGCAGATAAGGCATTGTTCCCAGGCTCAGCTGTGCATTCCCTCGAAGCTCTCACTCCATTGTCCCCCACGCCAAGGAGATGTCCCGGCTATTTATATCGAAACTTAACTACTTTAGATTCAGATTGGAGATCCAGATTTTCGTCGCGAAACATCACTACGACCCACTCTCACCTTGTGCGCCAAGGGACCTTGACCTCGAGATTCACCCTCACTTGTCCAAAAGGAGGACAATATCCCTTGAGTGACAAGGTTCGAGCCTTTGTGACGCCAAGTCCACAAGGCTTTCCCTGTTGTTCAGAAAGAGAAAAACGTCAGAACAGCCATTGTTCTTTTGAGCCCGTTGACAAGAAACGGTTCTCCCCCTCCCCTGTTGTTCAGAAGAGAACAACGTAGAACAGCCATTGTTCTTGAGCCCGTAAACAAGAGACGGTTCTCACCCCCCGGTTGTTCGGAAGAGAACAACGTAGAACAGCCATTGTTCTTCAAGCCGTTCGTTGAGAACGGTTTTTATTCCCAAGACGCTACGTCAGGATCCTTTTATTCCCTTCCTTTCGGCTGGAACTCGCCAGCGGACCGAAAATTCCTTCACGTCGCCTTCCATTGCACCACTCGTATAAAGTTACGTAAGCCAAACGTTACCTTTGAGTATTGAACCCTTTTGTCAATTCTATCCTGTGCTTTAAATGGTTTAGCAAACCATCCCATCCCTTTAACTCTATATTTGTTTTACCTTTTTAAATCCTTCAATCCTCGGATTAGCCCGAGCCCCCACGACCCTTTCCATTCTCTGTTTATGTCAATATTTTTCGTCTTGTGTATTGTTGTTAGTTATTATTAATAAAACTATATTTTATTAATGATAGCAATATTATTATCCTTGAGCTCAGTTCCACTTCTTAAGCATATCGAAGATACATAATATCGGCCCGCCAGACATTACGCACTCTAAAGATAATTAAAGAAGTTCCCTCAACGAATAGTTATATATGGTATATCGTCGAGAGTCCATTCTATGACATATATATATATATATAGATATATACTATTTAAATTTGGTATCAGGTGTGTAAGGTTTAACGCTATATCTTTGCAAAAACTGGTCTCAGTCGAGCAAAGCATAGTGTTATTCGTTAGAATAAGAGAGTATAGTATTTCCCTTTTGTTTTAACGATTGCTATCCCCTTTTTTTTGCAACTTTAGAAGCTGGAGTAGCTCAAGGAACTGTAATAATATTTTGTTTGTGTTTTTTGTGATTTTAGTCAGTGGATATTTAGATCGAGAAACCAAGTACAAATAGGTCAGTGCCCATATTTAGGTAGGCTAATTTCTCTAGAAGGCATAATTCTTGTTGCAAGGAATTTTAGTTGGTTGACTAGTGCGCCCCCAAGTGCAAAGATGACTCAGTTCGAAATCTTTAAAGCGCAAGGAGAATCCCTGGGACTCTCCGGAAAAGAACCAATTGAGTACGTTCAAGAGGAGCAAAGAAAAGAAGAAGAAAGAGAAATACAACGAGAAGAACGGAAAAGAGAAATCCAACTAGAATAAAGAGTAAGAGAATTTCAACGAGAAGAAAGAGAGGAACGGAAAAGACAAGCTGAGCTTTACCATCAGATTGAATTAGCTCGTGTTGAAGCAGAGATACAGTCGGCCAGTTCACGTTCGGAAGCCCCCCCTAATCTCTCACTAAAGCTTCCCAATTTTAAGGATGGAGAGGATTTAGGAGCATTTTTGGCCCACTTCAAAAAGATCCTCGAAATCAATAACATGGATCTGGAGGCTGAAGGTATAGCCAGATTACTTCCCCTGTTAAATTGTAAATTGCGCGAAATTTTTATATCTTTACTATCTAGGTGTACAATTAACTACAGCACCTTAAAAGCTGAGTTATTGGCCGCTCATAATATGACTCCCGATTTCAACCGCCAAGAATTTTGAGGAGGTCGTATTAAACCCAGACAGACGTTCCGTCAATTCGGATACATTCTTCAGAGGAATTTTAAATTTTGGTTAGAATCCTCAAAGGTTGATCCAAACTACGAGTCCTTAACAGACTTCGTGTTGCGAAATCAATTTTTGGCGTCTCTCCCGACGGAGGTCCGCGCGTTGGTCAAGGATCGTCAGTGCCAGACCTCTGAAGAATGTACCGAAGAAGCGGATGTCTATGCCGCAAGCCATAATTTATACCGAAAGGAGAATCGAACTTCTCACCAATCTCCCTACAAGGAAAGAAGGAAGGATTCGCGCCCCTTCACAGGAAAGCCGTTGAAGTTTCCAAGCCCCGTAAAACCCCAAAACTTCTTTCCCCAAAACCAAAAACGGGACTCCAAACACTCCGTTAAGAGTTCTCCTCCATCTTCCTTCCCGAAGCGACCAATCATATGCTTCACCTGTGGTGTTTAAAACCACATGAGCTGTAATTTCCCCCCAAATTCTAGGCTTAAAAACGGACCAGCCCACCAAGTTCACCAGATTAATGCAACCCCGGCTCCCCCAGTGGTGCAGACCCAAGCAGAAACTTCTCGCCCTCCTTCAGGCTACCAGGTAAATTTTATTTTTAATAAAAGTTCATCGGGAACTTTGAAATTTGAGGAGGGCAGCGTGAACGGCTGTGGAGTATCGACTCTCGTCAGGGACACAGGATGTACGTGTTTCATCGTGTCCGACGAACTCCTCGTCCCAGTGGACCCTAACCACGAAAAATTTGCGGTGGTACATGACTACCTTGGGCGGGTGAACCGATTCCCCGTCGTTAGATGTTACCTGCAATGTCAATATTATGATGGCTGGGCTGAAGTCATTTCAGCACCCATACAATTCTGTTCCGTGCTTATAGGACAGAGCCCCCAAGTAAGTTCCAACCCTGTGTCTCAGGCCGCCCTTCCTCGAGGCCGAGATAAGAAAGAAGCCCAGGAGCCCGTCCCCATCAGAACCCCGATACCGTCCGATTTCTCGGAGACCCTTAACCAGGACTTTAGGACGGCACAAAAGGATTGTGAATTACTATCACCCTTAGGTGATAAGGCCCAGGAAAAGGACACGGAGGCTGTCCGTGGACCTAAAGAAAAAAACTACCCCTAACGCGCCCATGGAGATACCTACGTAGCACTGGACAAAACATCGGCGCTTGAAGAAGATTACCCCGCGGAGTCCCTTAATGTAATACAGACGTGTGCAACCAACCTGATGCCGATTACCCTTCTCCTTCCCTACCAGGCGCGTCTTTTGAACCCTCTGACCTGGATATTGACGCGCAGCTGCCCCCACATCAAAAGAGTCAGCTACAAGAACTATTTGAATGGAGTCACCATTTAACCACCCTATTAGCTCTTTTCGAGCGACTGCGCGAAAATGGCCTCACCATTGGCCCCAGCAAATGCCATTTTGCCCACGAAACCATAAAATACTTGGGTTTCAAAATAGGACAAAGCAAGTTAGGTCCCCCAGAGGACAAGATTAAGGCAATCGCCGACCTACCCATCCGTAATACTAAGAATCAATTCAGATCGTTCCTAGGATCAGCTTTTACTATCGGCGACATGTTCCGAAATTCACTGCAATTCCGTCGCCCCTCAGCTCGCTTCTAAAAAAGAATTCCCCCGATCGTTTATGTTGGAATGATGTCGGTGTTTCCCATTTTAATTAGCTTAAGAGCAAGCTCATTTCTGCCTCTATTTTAAAGTTGCCCAACCCGGAAAAATCCTTTGGGATTAAGACCGACGGGAGCAACGAGGGCATTGGAGGTGTACTCCTTCAATACGACGATGACGTAACGAGTCATCCAGTTGCATATGCTAGTCGCCAATTATTACCACGCGGAAAAGCGATATGCCACTATAGAGAAGGAAGCTCTAATCAATTATCGGGGTTATAGACAAATTCAAAATGTACTTGATAGGAAAAGAATTTCAGATAGGAACCGACAACCGTCCGTTAGCCTATATTAGGAATGTGCAACACTCCAACGGACGAATCATGCGCTGGAGTTTACTCTTGCAAGAGTATCAATTTAAAATAAATTATATAAAAGGTTCCGATAACCAGGTCGCTGAAGCACTTAGTAGGAAGGCGTTACCGAATAGCGTAGAGTAATTGTATTCATAGGATTAGTATCTCCATGTAGGTATATACCGTCTTGTACGACTTAAATTAGATTCTTTTGTAATATAATTAGTTAATGTATATGTCTGAATTTTGTAACGCTCAATGTCTATTTTTTTGGTATGTATATATATTTGTACCCATTAATTTACGTATAAATTATTTTGTCCCATATGTACTAATTTTATATCATTTCATTGTTCCAGGCCCCCTTTTTTTTATTAAGTTCTATTGGAGGTTATTTTCCCCTGTAATCAAAAGATCAAAATAATCATATGTATTGAGGTAATACTAGTTAGGTGCTTGAAGGTACGGTTGGTACAAGAAACGAGATCCCCACAACGGAGCTCTATCGTTGTCCCTTCTCTCTTTTTTTTCGAAGTGACAACTTCCTCCGGAATAGCGGGGTGTGATAGAATGGGTTGAGGCCGCGTTAATTTCAACCACTATCACATATTATTTAAAACCACGATGCTCTCCACGTGCATCTTCGCTTTGAAGCTTGGCGCCTTATCGCAGCCACCTGAGTCAATGTTTAAACAAGGAGGTTTATCTTATCCACATCGCCCCATGCGCCGCCCTCGCCAGATTGAGTTAGGCTTATGGGCAGATAAGGCATTGTTCCCAGGCTCGGCTGTGCATTCCCTCGAAGCTCCCACTCCATTGTCCCCCACGCCAAGGAGATGTCCCGGCTATTTATATCGAAACTTAACCACTTTAGATTCAGATTGGAGATCCAGATTTTCGTCGCGAAACATCACTACGACCCACTCTCACCATGTGCGCCAAGGGACCTCGACCTCGAGATTCACCCTTACTTGTCCAAAAGGAGGACAATATCCCTTGAGTGACAAGGTTCGAGCGTTTGTGACGCCAAGTCCACAAGGCTTTCCCTGTTGTTCAGAAAGAGAAAAACGTCAGAACAGCCATTGTTCTTTTGAGCCCGTTGACAAGAAACGGTTCTCCCCCTCCCCTGTTGTTCAGAAGAGAACAACGTAGAACAGCCATTGTTCGTTTGAGCCCGCTCACCAAGAAACAGTTCTGACCCTTTTCCCTGTTGTTCAGAAAGAGAACAGCGTTAGAACAGATATTGTTCTTTTGAGCCCGTTTGGCAAGAAACGGTTCTCACCCTTCCCTCCTGTTGTTCAGAAGAGAACAACATTAGAGAGCCATTGTTCTTGAGGTCGTAGACAAGAGACGGTTATCACCCCCCCCTGTTGTTCAGAAGAGAACAACTTAGAACAGCCATTGTTCTTCAACCTGTTCGTCAAGAAACGGTTCTTATTCCAAAGACGCCTAGTCAGGATCATTTAATTCCCCCCCTTCAGCTGCAACTCGCCAGCGGACCGAAAATTCCTTCACGTCGTCTTCCTCTGAAAAACAAGTATATTTACGTAGGCTAAACGTTTCTTTTGAGTATTTAACCCTTTTGTCAATTCTATCTTGTACTTTAAATGGTTTAGCGAACCATCCCCTCCCTTTAACTTTATATTTGTTTTACCTTTTTAAATCTTTTAATCCTCGGATTAGCTCGATTTCACACGACCCTTTCCATTCTTTGTTTATGTAAATATTTTCCGTTTTGTGTGTTGTTGATAGTTATTATTAATAAAATTCTATTTTATTAATGATAGCTCAGTTCCACTTCTTAAGCATATCGAAGATACATAATATCTGCCAGACTAGACATCCACGCACTCTAAAGATAATTAAAGAAGTTCCCTCACCGAATAGTTATATATGGTATATCGTCGAGAGTCCATTCTACGACACTCACTCAGTGTGAAAATATCCCGGTAGTCAACATTGTTGAACCCTCGAAGTATTTTGAAAACTTCGATAAGCTGACCACGCAGTTTACGGGTTTCCAGCGAGAACAGATCTAATTCCTTTAGTCTATCCTCATAACTTTTATGTCGGATAGAGGGAATCAGCTTTGTTGCCCTGGCTTGCACGCGTTCCAATCTCGCGATGTCCTTTCGCAATGAAGGACTCTAAAATTGTACGGCATACTCCAGGTGCAATCGGACAAGTGAGTTGTACAGGCACAGTACAATCTCCTGGTTCCGATAACCAAACTGGCGCTTAATATAGCTTAGCATCCTTGGGGTCTTTTTCTCCGCCTCAATGCACTGTTTCGAGAACTTGAGATCGTTAGTGATAGTTACACCCAAGTTCTTCTCAGTGTCACTTTATTTCAGAGCAGTGCCCTTAAGGATATACTGAGATTGGGGGTTTCTGTGGTCGATATGCATTACTTTGCGTTCTGCGAGAATTGTGCAGAATCGAAAGGGATGCAAATAGTGGGTACCGACTGGAGCGAGACGAACTTTGTCCGACTTCAGATGCGACCTTCTGGGCTCTCGCACTTGTTGTGCGTCTCACGGCGTCTCATAATTTTGCACATTCATTAGCGCAAACGAAGAAGGTCACCCGGCTGTCTATTGTCTCTCTCTCTATTGAAGTGCGCGTTTTCTCTCTCTCTCTGTATCTTTCTCTTTGTGATCTCTGACACACAGCATTTACAGAAGCAATGCCTTGTGAAGTTAAAAAATGGACAAAAGCACCATTTTTGGCCGTATTGCAATTCTGTATTTTTGGACATACTAGTTCAAGCAGATAGCCAGCCACCTAGCATATACTTCTTGTGATGAGTAAATAGGTTAAACTGAGAGACATCGATCTTTTTTGTGGGTGAGTTCGACTAGGTTTTTGCTAAAGAAATTGTATCTATGTTATTAAACTATTGCACAGGTATGTAAACAAAGTTATACTCCTGCTATCAAATTTATAATCATATAAACCCCACCTCCCTCAATGACTTTTTCCCTGGACTTATCATCGCTTATCACCTTCATATGCGATTCTGGCTTCTCAATTGACTTACATCTGGCAAATGCTTATACACATTCTACAGAAGAAAGTATAGATGGGTGAGGAGCAAGATTTATAAAACAGATGACAACTGATTTATTTTTTTTTTATTTTATCATGAAGTGTATATTGATTAAATTTACCCGTCACAATCGGTTTACTCAGAAAACAGATGCAGGTATATGTGTTACAGGAAAGAAAACACATATACCTGCATCTGTTTTCTGAGTAAGCCGATTGTGACGGGTAAATTTAATCAATATACACTTCATGATAAAATAAAAAAAAAATAAATCAGTTGTCATCTGTTTTATAAATCTTGCTCCTCACCCATCTATACTTCCTTCTGTAGAATGTGTATAAGCATTTGCCAGATGTAAGTCAATTGAGAAGCCAGAATCACTTGAACCAAACCAAACATAATAAGTTTGCCTTGAATGAATTGTTTCAAGGAGTGCCTGTCTTAATATTCACAAATCTGTTCATCAAGAGAAAGTTCTCTGGAAAACATGCTAAATGATTTATTTTTTCATTTTAGTAATCCCTAAAAAATCTTATCTAGAATACTTCTCTGCTATCAACCATATGCAAAAATCTTTTTATTTCAACATAAATATTACGAGGTATCACACTTTTAATAAGCGTTTGATTAATATCTTCATCTAAGCTACAATAGTGTCTCTCACCTGGCAGCTTGTGTCATCATGCATAAGTAATACTTATTATAAAATCTTGAAGTATTCTCTACTGAGTATAAAACCAATGGCAATTTTTCGGTTTTTATATATACAGCCTGTCTAAAATTCTCTATAGAAGTTCGTCTAAAAACAATTGCTAAAAAAATTCTAACTGATCTTTCCGTCAAAGAGCATTTTTGAATTAAGAGTCTCTCTTTTTAGCTCAATTCATTGGTTGATAAATTTTTATATAGTGTGGTTTAGTATTATTCCATGAGATGCTGAGTTTTTTTACTTTAGCTTTAGCAACTTCACATAAAACTATTAATTTATTTCTTTGGTGCATCCACTTGGTGCCAACCACATCAGGCCGAGTGTAAGTTGTATCAGAGTTGTCAATATATAACGTGGCTCATCAATGTCTTATTACTCTGTGATATCACTTACATGTGGAAGAATCTCGCCCATTTACACTACTTCTGTTTCATCTTCGGATGGATTTACCTCTAAAAATTGTTTTACGTATCTAACTTTATAAAACTCCTTCACATATATAAAAAGGAGGGCAATTAGTTTTTTTATCCTCCCATATCCTAATTTAGGTATACACGTAGGTAAATATCATATTTCACATGTTTATTATTTTTATCATTGTATATGCTAAAATATAGTTTTATTAACAAGATAAAAAGGGGTTCTTGTTATTTTATGAACTTTGAATTACCACCATTTCAATTTGCGGAGGCTAATTTAGGGGCGCAAGAAACAAAGGTAACTGCTCAGTTGTACAAATATATTGCTATTATTCTATAAATGACATTATAAAACATGTTCAGAAATGTATATAAAAAGAAAAGTTCCCGTTAAAAAAAGCTTCAATACTGTCGAAGCCTCAATGAATCCAATAAAATATCAAATTTCACAAAAATTGTCTAGTTTATATAAAAAAGTTCTAACAGATGCTATTTCAATTAATAAATTTATTCTGTATTATTAAATAAAAAAATAAAAACTAACTCCCTATTTTCGGTCCGTTGGCGTTAACGGGTATTAAGATGTGGGCACGAAAACCTAAAATTATCAGTTATTCCTACCTTACCCTGCAAAAGGTGCCATGTCTAGCTGCACCTGAGCTCTGGTAGTTAGGTTGATGATCTCCACGCCCCAACACCCGCAAGAGATCCAGAGTGATTTATTGTGGAGGTTGGGCAGGAAAAAGTGAGCGATTCGCGCGAGCGCTAACTTAAGCGGCTCAAATAGACTCTTATTCAGACTATTCTGCTTATATAACTTCCATAGATTTTTCCATTTTCAAGCTTGACCAATTTCTCTTCGGATTTCCTCATAGGTTATCGCTTCTTGGTTGTAATTAAATAGGAATGTATATATATATATATATATATATATATATATATATATATATATATATATATATATATATATATATATATACATATAGTAGGAATATGAAGACCCAGGTGATTACACTAATCATTTATTGGCCGGACATTTCAGACCTTCACTAGGACCATCTTCAGCGACTGTCGACTAATGAGAAGCGGAAGGAATATTAACAATAACAGTTAAAAGAATGCATTAAATAATTGCTAAAAAATCGGATAAAGACAAAAATAATAAAATTGACAATTATTGAGATTAAAGGAATAACACAAATAAAAATAATATATAAAATTAATTAATAAAATCCAGTGTAATTTAAAAAAATAATAGAAAGAAGTGAAGTTATAACATAAACTGACTTGAATATCAAATATTAAGGTAACTGGAGTAAACAATAAAATAACCTATTATATTAAATTATAAAAAAACAACAAAAAACTCGAAAACAAATTAGAATGAATTAAACAGTGACTAACCTTTATCGTGGGAGTTGAGAAATCAACTAACTAAAGATATAAAAACTACTAACGAGATTTGTTCGGTTAGTCGGTTGGCTAGTTAATCTATTGAAGTGTTGGTTGGTTATATAGTGAATAGTTTAATTGAGGAGGAGTAATTATTTAGGTTTGGATTTATTTAATTAATGTACTGTGACTCTAAGATTTTCAAATTGAGAGAAGTTAGAGTCACTGTACATCAATAAAATAAATCCAAACCTAGTAGACAAGGCATGGAGGCTGATACCATCTTCGGGTTTGTACCAATTAGTGTACACTGATATGGCTCAAGAGTGTCAAGGCATGTGCTCTAAAATATTCGAACGCAATATTCCTAACGCTGTAGAATATTTGAGATCAGAGGTGTAGCGAGACATGATCAAACATAATATCAACCAGAGTGGCCTCCTGGACTGAACCAGAAGCAACACTGACACGAGAGCTTCATCATCTTTAGAAGGATATACCTAGCCCTAAACCCAAAAGTCCAAGGGTATAATGGTGTCTCTCAATGGCATAAACACAGTCAACATCGTCCGTGGATGCACTGAGAGCCGTCGGCAACTAAAGGAGGCACGTGTTTCGCATATACTTGTATCAAGATATAGGCTTTTAATATGAGCAGGAGCTTAAAGCAGCGGTCGCAAAAAGAGATCGATGTGTTTGAGCAAGTCTAACTCATGCAATTCATGCTCGGGTGGGAATGAAAAATACGCATGCGTAGACTCGAGCTTCGAGCAGAAATAGGAACGGTAGAAGAGCAAAGTCGTGTCAGTATTAGCGTGTCAGGTGCTGAGGAATTTATATATCACGAGTACAAAAAAATCTAAGGCTAAGAATAGGAACATCCCAGGGAAAGCATGAATGGAAAACAAGGACAAGGAAACGGATAGAATATAACATTTCATGATAATCATGTTTTATGAAAAGATTTGGCTCTGGGCGGAGCCGTAGATGAGGATAGGAGTGCACTCTCTTAGGTATAGCCAATGAAAATCCAAACTATTGTGCTTCTGCGCAGCTGACGATGCACTTCTATGTATTTTGGATTCAGCGCTCCAGAATTGGCATCTGGACCGCACTAGCAAGAGATCGAGAGTTCGTCTAGCTTGAGCGTTGCGCGGATACCTTCCAGCACAACCGTTGTGATGCTGTTGATGTTCGAGGCAAAAAAAAGTGACACTGAGGCAACTTGTTAGCGGAACGCCTTCTCCTCTCTTATTGGAATGGAGATATTTATTGCTACCCATACACGCAAGTGATTATCTTACAGAAACTCAGTTATCAAAATTTGGAGCCATCCCTTCGTCGACGGTCTCCATAATGCTATATTGCAATACGGTACCATAGTCCTTATTTTGATCTAAAATCACCTTGGTGTAGTGCTGTTTACCAAGGAAAGCTTCGCAGATAGCGTTTTCTGGCAGAAGCAGAACATTAGAAGCAGAGGAGAAATTACAGATAATTCACTATTCACTATTACAGATAATTACTGTCGGTAATTAAGCTAACTCCAAATTTAACAATTTCACTATCAAATTGTATAACTAGGATTTTAGAGAAATTGGACATAAACCCGCCTGGGTAGAAAAATTTCTTCCCTGCTTGCAAAAGTCAAGCAGGATAGCCATTCTTCCTGAGTCTGCTCAGATACTCTCAGTCTGGATGTTGTTGAAGAAATCTTACAGAAAGACTATTTTTCGCTCACCCGTGTCGAAGTATGGCATAAGAGATATAAACAGGACCAGGGACGGTATACGCGTATGAAACGAAGGCAAGACAAAGCTAACTTAGCGTAGACAAGTAGAGCTTCGACAGCTTTCATAAAGCGAGGAGGAGAAATAAATGCATGCAGAGCTTCATCCTGGCACAAGAATGGAAAAAATAGTGTTGGCAAAGGATTTCGCCACGGACCTGGGTTCTGAGATTTCGATCCCTTCCTCCGTGTCCTGAATATTTTTGACACGCTTCAACAGGTCTAAAAGTTAGGCCTTCACGTTGAGTGAAGAAACGTATGCCCGACAAGAAAAGTGGCTTTCGTTCCTCAAAAAATACTGAAGCCTAGCCCTTGCTCTAAAAAACTAACTAAGGAAAAATGATTAGGGTGGCGATAAGACGCGCATATACATAGGTGTATAAGTTTCTCTAATTGCCGTCTCACACAAGCACAACCAACAAAAAAGCGGAAAAGGTGAAAAAAAGCAAGAGGCTTAAAGAATGTTCGTTAAGCCTATGGTGATAGGGATGTCTGCGAAGAAATCAATGGCTTCAGAAACCGACCTAAATTACTCGCCTTAGATAGAGAAATAGGTAATTTTCTGAAATGCAGGCCAACACGCAAACTCTTAGCACACTTGAGGTGGTTTCTTGGGTTTCAATGCATAGAAATTTATATATGGACAGGAAAATAGTTCTACCGTGAATCTCTTTGACCACTCAACTCTTTTAATCAGGCTGTGCATCCGAAGAGCAGAGGAAAAGATCGAAATAAGAAAACAAAGTGTTTCCAAGACAGTGGTGCGTAAACTCAGACACATTTAAGACGACAATCTCCAACTCCTCGATCATGTCGGCAAGGACCTCAACCCTGAAAATGATCGTGGAGTCAGCCAGGAGGGAGTGGATACCATTCAAATGCTCGAGAAAGAAAAAGGGCATCGGCAATAGTACAACAATGCGGCAGAAGTCCACCTCATCGAAGATGGTTGTCGGTGGAATGCACGATGAACTAACAGTATACATCCTACCTAGCTGTAGTTGTAATGCCACTACCTAGATGGATGAATTTTTTCAAGAAGTAGAACGGAGACATCATGTAAAAACCTCCTATCCACATACTATGTCCACATTCCAGGGTCTGGGTTTTCAAAAATTCATACTCCAAGCAGATGGTAGGGAAAATGCGCTCAACAATGCTCCTGGAGAAGAAAAGAAACTAATAAAAAAGTGAGGAAACGAGGCTATGTATACCTTCCCAGTTGGCCGGGAGTCAATAAAAATTCCATTGAGGGAATATGACCTCCAGGACTAACTCAAATATTAACGGGCAGGGGAAGCAATGGTCTTTGATGTGGCTGGGTTTAAACCCGTGCAGCCACCAGCTCACCTAGAGTAAAGGCTTAGGTAGCTAAAGCTCGTACAATAGTTCCGAATGGGTGCGGTGGCAACTCTGCTCGTAGGCCTAAATGGGGCAGGAACAGATGAATCCTTATTCACATAAAAGGCGTAGGAAGTCCCGGGTCACACAGAGCTCGGCAGGACCAATTTATTTCCTGCTCGAAAAGAGATTCAGCATAGAGTCTGAACAAACAAAACTTTTTTCTCTAAATGATACAAGCTAAATTGATTCCACTAATGTTGCTCGTTGCATTTCACAAATTTAGTCTTATACGGATTAACCCATCCTGGCTTGTCTGTAGAAGCAATTTGTTGGTTGAAGCATGGTAACATCTCCGTCGTAGAGGCATGTATGCCTTGATATGGTGGCTATACCATCAAGCAGGCACCGACTCAATTAGCCTGTCACGATCTAACATGACGAAGAATTTAGCGTGGACTCCGGAGTGCTCTCCTTTTTTCCTTGCAACTTCGTAAACTTTGTCAAGTACTCTTTTTAGCAAATTTATTTTAGGTTACGATGTTACCTGCACCAACGAGAAATCAATTCTTCTGTGGACACGTATAATAACAGACTGTGCACGGTTAGTTGCATTAAAAATAAGTATATCGAGGGACGAAGGCGTGTGACGAAAAAGTCTCTAAAGATACACACTACTGTACGCGAGGTAGCCACTATCGGCGCTGCGCTCAGGTACAATTGAAATGGGAAAAGGTAAGGACCTTTTCCCATTAACACCTCTACTAAAATACAAATAAAAAAGAACAAAGGCACAGATAAATATGGAAATCTAAATAATAATTAGTTCAAAAAAAGAATATTATGACGGGCGAAAATTAAGGAAACTAGGTCCGAGAAAATATAGAAGTGATCCAATAAGTTGGATTTAATGAAAGATTTAGCAAGTCTATTGCCGTTACACCAAATGGGAAATTATTCATAGGACTGAGAACGAAGAGGTAGGACTTACGAGGAAAGGACACCTGGTTACTTCTGGAGGATGAACTGGAGATGTGGAAGACCATTGGCCAGGTCTTCGTCGATGAAGTCTCGATGCGAAGGCGTCCAGAGAGACTCCGAAGGGGATTAAGATTACCTCGGCTCCAGGGCGAAATAATCAATAAATCGAGATTCGTCTGCGGAACGGCAGGAAGTCTCAACCAATGTAGTGGCACGAGAGAAACCCAGGACAATCTTTCGGGGCGTAAACGGGTTTCCGTAATCTTCCTCTGATCGGGGCTGATTACGCAAAGAAGATCTGCTGACGAGATTACAAGGGCGAGGCGACCACATCTCGGGTGACAGATACTTGGGTCTGGACAACAAGAAGATCGGGTTCTCTCAATCTGCTGAGTATTTGCAGACATCATCTTAAGTATGAGCCACATCTATTGTCGACAGAGGGCTGCGCACAGCTAGTGCGTCCAAATGGGATATCAGACCCGACTCCAGCAAACATGGACCTTGATAATTTCAGGCATCGACTATGCGAATGGGAATTAAGCGAGATTCACAAGGGATATCGGTCGCCGCTTAAGCAAAAATGAACCTTGATAATTTTGGGCATCGACACGGCGAACGGGAAATAAGAGAGATTTCCTTCTACCGCAAGAGGGGGATGATGAACACGGCTGCCACCTGGGAGCGGGACAGAGTTATGAAACTGATGTGAAGATGGTGATAAAGCACCCCAAATTAAACACAGCTGCGCTGGTCTGTCTCGACCATAGAATTTTTATTTGATAATGGTGTATTGAGTTTCATGCTCCCACAAAACAGCTCGCTCGAGAAAAGGGAACGAGTATCCTTACGGTGATGGAAAATGTGTCCTTTGGAAAGCATGCTGCTATCCTTTCACGGAATAACTAGTAAGCGCTTGAAGTCTGCATGTACGAGAACTTCAGGGAATTTCTTGGTGAGAGGCAGCCTCATTTCAGATTCCCCGCTCAACTTACCATTGTCATTTCATTTTGGGACTTACCCTCCACTCTCGTTTACAGTCTGAGGCTGTAGGAAGCATCGTAGGTCTCGACTCCCTTCAACTTGGACGGTGGCCTTTTCCTTCTCACCATCATCTGCTGAAGTAGATGAACCACTGTTCTTATGTTTCTTGTTCGTTTTTGGAGATTATGCGGAGAATTTACCCTTTTCTCGCATCTCCTCTCTTCGCAAGCTTCCCCAAGACCAGACTGGTCAGGCTCACTCATGTCGTTCTTAGAAATGGAGGAGGCTTTGGCTGTCCTGGGGTCCAATAATGAGAAAAAGCGGAGTCAATCTTGGGAGTGGTATCCAACAGAGTCATTTTTAGCTCAAAGAGTAGGCTTTATTGCTCCTTCCCCCAAAGTCTTAAGGATATCCACCACGGGCTTAATAGGCCTGGGAACTACTTTTGAGAAATTATTCGTCAGGGAAATAGTGAGGGCAAGCATAATGGCCATCAGGAAGGTCAAATACCTAGGGTAAATAAAATGTAGAGGTAGGGACTAGGCGACCTCTCTACCTTTTAGTCCTGTAAGGGGGCTTGCCCATTTGACTTGCGTCCTTTGGGAACGCGAATTTAGTCGGCGCTGTCTCTGTATACTCTTTATTTTCCTCTTGGTGTACCCTCGGGGAATAAAAGAAAAGTCCTCCGAAGCCTAAAGAAAGACAGCTCACCGAAGGCAAATCTACACCTAACTCGTAGACTTCGGAGAAAAGGAACCCTCTCTCCTCTAGGAGAGACCTCGAGACCTCGTGTGGCCCCTATCAAGAACAGCGAATAGTTGCCTCTCTTTTAGAAATACAACTGCCCCAGGGTAATTCGGAAGTAGGAGAAGAGCCCCAAGTTACTTCCTCCTTCTTATTAAATAAGGGACACGTGAGAACGCTTACAAATACCTCTATAGTAGCCATTTTTCTGTTGCCAGCAGATATTATGATTTTTCATGGCCTTGTTAGATTGAATAAAAAGTTCTTTATGATCACAAACATCTAGAATCTGATGATTTCCACAAACTCGGTCTGTAGATTTTAGCTAAAATGGGTCTTGACAACCCGACACCCCGCAATTGCCACTTTGTCCTCTGGCTTTGAACCATAAATACTTAGATCAGCTTAGTCACTTAACATGTGAACTGGATGCGATGAACGAACCCACTAACCCACTAACCTTCGTACCAAATACGGCCCCTATCTAATGTGTTTTGGCTCTCGCAGCAGATAAGGACCTCACGGTTTATCCTGTCACTCAGCTAGGATAAGGCAGGAGGATGAAATTGATTTTAGCCACTAGAACCTCTCTGGATAGTAAGAGAAAAAGTTGTAATGTAGGTAGGCGGATCCCCTTAAGAGTAGAGTGGGTGATCACCTATAATTATCATACCTAAGTTTTGGATCAATATAGGAGAACGTGTAATCAATCCAGGAACTATGTATAGCAAACTTGAGAAGCTACTACCCTTGCGAGCCTTTAATCATACATATCTAGAAAAATAGAAAGTATACTCGTAGAGAATGGTGGGAGCATGATACCAGGTTGCCAACCCTAGCGGTGAATTAAAAATGCAGTCTCCTTTTCTGAAGCGAGAAGAGATTGAACTCTAGCAGTGGTGTCTGATAGTCTTTGTGAATAATCGTTGGGATCAATTTCTTGAACGCGTACTATAAGTTAGGTCACATAAAGTTGTACAATGCCAACACAATTAACTTGTCTCAAACACTGACTCGTAGTGAGAGCTGTCATCGCTGAGCCTTTTTTTTTACTTCAAAGGACTGTCTGGATAATTTGAAGTCTCCGAATCAGCACATCTAAGTCCTTTTCATGCAGTGTTGGAAAGTTATTCTTTACTGATTGAATACTGAACGCACGAGGTACAAGTATATCGATATTGTGTCTGCTAATATTTTGGAAACTGCAGACAAAATACAGTGCTAGTATAACAGAGCGGTAAGTGTACAAAGTCCGTCGAAGACTTCCAATCACTTCCCAATCCCAGGATCTGAATACTTTTGAAAACGTATTGAGTATTTTGGAATCATAGGAGTGGTAGGAGGGAGATCTCCTTCCACTACAATGTTGCGTGGTGCCCATAGTTTATTTTATGTAGTTGTTTTCTGATGTGCGCCTGTTTCTGTGTGGATATGGAAAAAGGAGAATGTGTCATTGGGACATTTGTTCGAAAAACAAGGCAAAACACCCAATTAGCGAAGACAATTTTATTCTTCTCTGTTTTTTTTCCAGCGACAGCGACAATTTGAACGACAAAATTAAAAAGAATTTTTTTAAAAATTAATTGTTGATAAAATTGAGAATAAAAACAAAAAAAGACAATGCCGTGGCTTTGATTCTTAAAGATTCGAATGATCTCAAGACAGCAGTAAGAAGACCTACAATAGCGATAATATAGACATAGTTCATTTAGCATGCTAGGATAATCTTTAGTAGCTTAATATAGAGTTAAACAAGATATAACAATAGCAAGTAATAGTTTAAATATTAGAAATTGTGTTAAACTTTCCAAACTGATGAAAAAAGTGCTCAAATATAAACACAATGAGCAAATCTAGATCATAAGTTATGGATGCATATATAAATACGGCAGTAAAACATTCTTAGTATAACGATATTGCTGTATTAGTAATTTTAATTCAGGTAACTAGGGGTGAATTTTAACGTGGGATAAAACTCACCACGATGTTCAAATGGTTAAGCTATTTGGAAAAATGGATCAGCGCAAGTTTTTCAAAAATGTGGTATAAAACAAAGGAATTATCGAGTCTCATTTCGTTCTGAATCTCAAATCTACCCGGCTCGTTGCATTAAACCTTGGCTTTTCAAGAAGATCCATTTAAATGATGCTTGATGAGCTGCAAATCAAATCATATTATCTTCATCAGGTTTACGCAATAATTAAGATGATCCAAGATAGTCGTTTGAGATTTTATGAAGCAATAGTGGAAAATTGTGTAGAGGTTGACAACTTTCTTGAAATATCTTCTGAGGGGATGTACTGTGTAAAGAAAAAAAACAAAAATCCATTGATTAGACCAAGGTACTGGTTAGTATCTTAATCGTGTTTCAATATTAATTAGATCGCCATTACTTTTGCGCCATTCCTTATATCATTAGCTTGTGTCTTTAACTTCTGGGCAAACGGCTCAACCAGAACTTTATACTAATCACACAAGGCTCAGTACTTAAAATAGGACATTGCGGGTAGATGCGTTAACATTCTAAACCTTTGTTTTTTAAGAATATTACCTTTATTTAAGGAAATCTAATAGGTTTCAATTACTATGTAGGTAAGAATAATTGTTATATCTCAATTTTCCGCTAATTCTATTCCCCTTTTATTTCAACTTTAGGAATTATTACTATACCAGACTTTGGGAAGCCATTATTATTTTCAGAGGCGACAAGAAAATTTCACATTTTCTATTAATTCCCAAATGTTATTCAGTCTGATACACGTGTATCCTGGTGAAGCCAAAACGAAGAACATAAAGATAGCAAATACTGTTGAAAAGGAAAGGATTAGTCCTCAACCCATTGCTAGATTACTTCTTCTGACAAAACCCACTTCAGAATAGTCATACCTTTAAAGTACGGGGTGGATAACTAATGGATAAAGAATCCAGAGGTAAATATACTGTTTATGAGCTAAGTAAGCAACTGTGAGGGGGTAGATGGCACCCTCCCGTCCAGTTCCCAACTAACTTAATGCGGGATACCGCTTCGATGCTCTTCACTTTAAATTCAATGAATAAATACCGTCCGAAAGGAGTTAATCTTCTCACCGCAGCTGTAAGAAGTGGGTTCGAATTTTGAATAATTTGGTATTTCTCGTATGTAATTTACCTCAGTAGAATGTCATGTTCTAAAGGGTTTTTAATACACTACCTTAACCTCAGTAGATAAGGTTGACAAAGATTGTTGTGTCACTCTTTCATCTTTCCGCCTTCTCCCGGATCGTCTTCTACGCATATTTATGTATAAGTGTCTTTACAATCACTGAAGTAGATTGAGCAAAAAGTTTAAATAAGGTAACCATATTATCTCCCATGTAACTAGTTCTCTTCTTGCTAAGAGTAAAGTTATCCAGAGAAATTGCATTGAGCAATGGAGAAACCACACTGGTAGGGAAAGAACATAGGGATCGAACGTGCCTAAAAGAAACGAATGATAGGAACGTAAATGCAATGTGAAACACATTTTAAATGAATTTTATGGGATTTTTTTAATTTCAGTTCTAAGGTAAAAATATGGTATTTAACTAAAGAAAGTTTAATGATGGTTGTTAAAGAGACATTATGAGAAAAGATATAAGAGATGTATATTTAAAAGAAGTATGACAGTTGCTATGACAAAGAGTTGGCACTGTGAATTTTAATGGTAGAAAAGGCGTATATTCAGGTCTGGTGGAAACAAATACAGGCAATAGAAGAGACATCAGAAGCGCATTTTTAAAAAGAAATTTTAGCAGAAAAACAATAAGGGCATCTCCCGTTGGTAAATTACAGCAGTGGCCAAAGATTTTTCAGACACATAGGAAATTTTAGGGAATTATATAATTCCAAGGGGGTAAAGTTTGTATTTGCATATCATTATGAATATAATGATGGAATAATGAGTAGTAAAAAAAACAATAGGTAATATATGACCCGGAGAATCAACAACAATTAAAAAAATACAAAATATTATGAAACATTATAAAAATGTAATAAATAAGCAGATGAAGTTCTGTGAAAATTACAGCAACACTAAAAGATAAAGAAAGCTCAGTAGCGTGTCGCGAGTTATTTAGCAGTAATGAGAGAATTTATTCGTCGAGGGAAGCTTTCCACGATGGTGCGATACCTCAGGGGGTACTGATATCCACTTCTCTGTGATGATTGTCCTTAGTTGTTTATTGAAGTCTGACTGACCATGCCTTACACCATCTTTCAGGTGCCCTAGAGGTTTTTTGGAGGAATATTGTCAGGAAAATGAGATATCCAGTCCATCCTCGTGGTAATAGGGTCCAGGAAGTACTGTATGGTGAACGCATATTGTGAGATGGTGCATTGTCTTGCAGGAAAATTAAATTCCTATTATTTCTGCAAATGACCCACGATGAGTGCAGCATGAAATTTTCTCTGAGGACAACTTGGTACTTCTCTCAATTCATGGTGCTGTTTTCTTAAGATTGCAAAGGCTCCTGCAACCCAGAGACATGCCGTCACGTTGCGAAATGACACTGGGTCGTCCCAACGTTTCCCAGAAATTATTTTGTTTTGGCAATAACATCATAACTATTCGGCCGATTCTAACGAAATTTAAAACCCTTATGTTGTTTTACATTCTCCTTTGAATGATAGAATTTCCGAGCTCTTCTCAAAGCTATTTCGGAAATAATAGAAAGTTTGGTAGGTCGTAAGGTCACAAATCAGAATAAGTAAGATCACGCGACATTTTGGTCAGCAGACCTTGTTTTATTATTAAGTCCACAAAACCGCGAAAGGGTTTTGCTCTCCTCCAAGCACTGGTCATGCTCCAAGTCAAGCTAATGAACACCCTGGATCATAGAACATACATGTACACTACATCAAATTTGATTCCTTTCGACATCTGCAGGATGTCTTCAAAATCACCATGCATAGAAAAAAACCTTAGAGCATCCTCTGCTTTGCAATTAATCTCTAGGCGTAAAAATTGAGTGGTTCGACATCTATGAAATCTATGGTCATATAATAAGAGCATAAAGACAAATCGATCAACCTCAGAAAGGTCTTATTTCTCTCTTTTTAACTATTACATATACCTATATCGGCAGGATAAAAATATCCATATTATTTATAATAATGTTATTAGACACTATTGCGTTTACATTTTCGCAGACATACAAGAAAATAACAACCGCTCTAACCGTCTGTCAAACAAATAATTTATTTAAATCTACAGGAATGTTTTTAACTTATTATAGGTAGGTCCTTTAATATTGCGCTAATTATTTGCATCACGAGTTCAATTCTCAGAACTTATTTTAGAATTATTATATCATTTAACATTTATGTTTTAATATTTATTATAAAATTTATTTAATTTTTTATTAGAAAAAGATTTTGAATTTATTTTTCATGATATTGGTAGTTGATGTTCTGAGTATCTCTTGCGAGAAAGCGTAGCACACTTGAATGATGCGGTTGATTTAAGCGAATTTTCCAATCGATGTTTCGATTTGCCACTTTATTAGCTCTTTTTTGTTTTTTCTTTTCCCCTTCGAGTCTGCATAATTTAACAAATTTTCTGAGGTATCGGGCATATTTTCATCAAATTATGTTTCTTTTTCCTTCCTTCCCTTCGTTTTTTCTTATGGCCTGAACTGAAAAGTTTGATTTTTTAACCCTTTCCCGTAGTTTAGATATTCTGAAATTTATCATTTTTGTATAGCAACTCTGTACTTATTCTATTAACTCTATGTCTTAGGCTAATAGTAGATACTAACTAAGAGAAGCACAAGCTAAGATAGGTCTAACTAGCAAACTATCTTCTTTTAGCATATCTGGTTTTCTTACTGAAACGGACTGCTTGATGAACTATACCAGACGCGTTGATTTGTTTCTTACTTAATTAAAACGGCTAGAAAAATATAACTTTTTACCTATTTTAAATCTGACATCTAACTTGCTGATTTACTTTTTTCAGCTCGCTATTTTTGATAAAGTAATTGAATTTAATATTATTTTTTTCAAAAATGCATTAAACCGTGCCATGAAATCTTAAGTTGTAGGCTTAATTCTTCGCAGCATTTGATTAATCTAGCAAAGCAAATTTTTAAGCTACGAGTATTCCGACTCATTGTTATTTTATATTATATGCCAGAGCTTAGTATATCTAGCCAATGAACTTATTTAGCACTTTGCTATTCCCAAACCTAAGCTCTTTAATAAAGTAAAAAAAAGGAGTAGCCTCACAACATAGCCCTCTGAAACTCAACTTTTGACAAATAGCCATTCATATGTCATTCTGTTTAAAGACGTCTATAAATTTGTATTAAATTTGTCAAGCTAATTCGTCGATAATATATTTTTGGACTACGCTCATTTTTATTGAATATGTAAAAAACCTTTGCCTATTTCCAATCTACCGGTATAAATTTACCTTAGAAAGTTATTGAACAAATACGAAAATAAAACGTCAATTTTATTCTTTATTTCCTTAAAAAAATTCATGTATATATTCCATCTAGACAGCTACATTTATATGAACTTATTTAATTTATTACATACGTTACGCCATTGCTGCAACTATTAGATAATTTATTTTTTTTTACCTTTGCATTTGTTTTCCCGGTTTTCATAATTTAAAATCGGAATAACTTGGCCCAGAAATGAGACAATTCGTTTTAAAAGACGCCTTTTTAAGATCATTTTTAAAATATCGATTTGTCTCTTTTAATACTTAAACAAACTACAATTTTTGCATAACATAAAAATAATGATTTAGGATAATCTCATTAACTTTTTGTTATGAATTCTTACCCCTACCTTAAGTCTTCCTCCGAAATCTGTCTTTTAGCCGCTCAAAAAGTGACCTTTGCTATCATCTCATGTTTTAAGATATTAGTTTGTCGTAGAATGGACTCTTGACGATATACCATATATAACTACTCATTGAGGGAACTTATTTAATTATCTTAGAGTGCGTGGATGTCTGGCTGGCCGATATTATGTACCTTCGATATGCTTAAGAAGTGGAACTGAGCTCAAGGATAATAATATTGCTATCATTAAAAAACTAGAGTTTTATTAATAATAACTATCAACAACACACAAAACGGAAAATATTGACATGAACAGAGAATGGAAAGGCTCGTGGGTACTTGAGCTAATCCGTGGATTAAAAGATTTAAAAAGGTAAAACGAATATAAAGTTAAAGGGAGGTGATGGTTCGCTAAACCATTTAAAGCACAGGATAGAATTGACAAAAGGGTTTAAATACTCAAAGGTAACGTTCGGCTTACGTAATTTATACTTGTTGTGCAGAGGAAGGCGGCGGGAAGGAATTTTCGGTCCGCTGGCGAGTTCCAGTCGAAGGGGGGGAATAAGATGGTCCTGACTTGCGTCTTGGGAATGAGAACCGTTTTCGACGAACGGCTTGAAGAACAATGGCTGTTCTACGTTGTTCTCTTCTGAACAACAGGAGGGGTGAGAACCATCTCTTGTCTACGGGCTCAAGAACAATGGCTGCTCTAATGTTGTTCTCTTCTGAACAACAAGGGGGAATGGTGAAACCTGTTTCTTGGCGAACGGGCCCTAACGAACAATGGCCGTTCTACGTTATTCTCTTCTGAACAACAAGGGGGGGTGAGAACCGTTTCTTGTCAACAGGATTGAACGAACAATGGCTGTTCTAACGTTGTTCTTTTTCTGAACAACAGTGGAAGGGTGAGCACCGTTTCTTGGCAAACGGGCTCAAACAAAAAATGGCTGTTCTACGTTGTTCTCTTCTAAACAACAAGGGGATAGGGGGGTGAGAACCGTTTCTTGTCAACGGGCTCGAACGAACAATGGCTGTTCTAACGTTTTTTTCTTTCTGAGCAACAAGGGGGAAGCCTTGTGGACTCGGCGTCACGAAGGCTCGAACCTCGGCACTCAAGGGATATTGTGTCTCTTCTGGACAAGTGATGGTGAATCTCGAGGTCGAGGTCCCTTGGCGCCCAAGGTGAGAGAGGGTCGTGGGGATGTTTCGCGACGAAAATCTGGATCTCGAATCTGATCTTAGTGGTAAAGTTTCCATCTAAATAGTTGAGACACTCCCTTGGCGTGGGGGAAAATGGAAATGGAGCTTCGAGGGAATGCACAGCCGAGCCTGGAAACAATGCCTTATCTGCCCATATGCCTAACTCAATCTGGCGAGGTCGGCGTGTGGGGGCGAATGGGGGAAGATAAACCTCCTTGTTTAAACATTGACTCAGGTGGCTGCGATAAGGCGCCAAGCTTCAAAGCGAAGATGCACGTGGAGAGCATCGTGGTTTTATATAACATGTGATAGTGGTTGAAATTAACGCGGCCTCAACCTGTTCTATCACACCCCACTATTCCGGAGGAAGTTGTGACTTTGAAAAAAAAGAGAGAAGGGACAACGATAGAGCTCCGTTGTGGGGATCTCGTTTTCTTGTACCAACCGTACCTTCATGCACCTAACTAGTATTACCTCAATACATATGATTATTTTGATCTTTTGATTACAGGGGAAAATAACCTTTAATACAACTTAATAAAAAAAAGGGGCATGGAACAATGAAATGATATAAAATTAGTACATACGGGACAAAATAGTTTATACGTAAGATAATGGGTACAAATATATATACATACAAAAAAAAATAGACATTGAGCATTACAAAATTCAAACATATACATTAACTAATTATATTGCAAGATAATCTAATTTAAGTCATACAAGACGGTATACACCTACATGGAGATACTAATCCTATGAATACAATTACTCTACGCTATTCGGTAACGCATTCCTACTGAGTGCGTCAGTGACCTGGTTATCGGAACCTTTTATATAATTTATTTTAAATTGATACTCTTGCTAGAGTAAACTCCAGCGCATGATTCGGCCGTTGGAGTGTCGCACATTCCTAATATAGGCTAACGTACGGTGTTCGGTTCTTATCTGAAATTCTTTTCCTATCAAATACCTTTTGAATTTGTCTATAACCCAGATAATTGATAGAGCTTCCTTCTCTATAGTGGCATATCTCTTTTCACGTGGTAATAATTGACGACTAGCATATGCAACTGGATGACTCGTTCCGTCATCCTCGTATTGAAGGATTACCCCGCCAATGCCCTCGTTGTTCACGTCGGTCTCAATCCCAAAGGATCTTTCCTGGTTGGGCAACTTTAAAATGGGGGCAGAAATGAACTTACTCTTGAGCTGATTAAAATGGAAAACAGCGACATCATTCCAACGTAGACGATCGGGTGAATTCTTTTTAAAAAGGGAGCTGAGGAGCGCCGAAATTGCAGCGAAATTCGAAACGAATCGCCGATAGTACGAAGTTGATCCTAGGAACGATCTTAATTGCTTCTTTGTAATCGGGAGGGGAATGTCGGCGATTTCCTTGATCTTATCCTCTTGGGGACCCAATTGGCCTTGTCCTATTTTGAAACCCAAGTATATTATGGTTTCGTGGGCAAAATGGCATTTGCCGGGGCCAATGGTGAGGCCATTTTCGCGCAGTCGCTCGAAAAGAGCTAATAGGGTGGTTAAATGGTGACTCCATTCAAATAGTTCTTGTAGCTGACTCTTTTGATGTAGTGTCAGCTGCGCGTCAATATCCAGGTCAGAGGGTTCCAAAGACTCGCCTGGTAGGGAATGAGGAGGGTAATCGGCATCAGGTTGGATGCACACTGTCTGGATTACATTAAGGGACTTCGCGGTGTAATCCTCTTCAAGCGCCGATGTTTCGTCCAGTGCTACGAAGGTATCTCCATGGGCGCGTTGGCGGTACTTTTTTTCTTTAGCTGCACGGACAGTCTCCGTGTCCTTGTCTTGGGTCTTATCGCCTAAGGGTGTTAGTAATTCACACTCCTTTTGTGCCGTCCTAAAGTCCTGGTTAGGGGTCCCTGAGAAATCGGACGGTATCGGGGTTCTGATGGGGACGGGCTGCTGGGCTTATTTCTTAGCTCGGCCTCGAGGAAGGGCGGCCTGAGACACAGGGTCGGAAATTACTTGGGGGCTCTGTCCTATAAGTACGGAACAGAATTGTATGGGTGCTGAAATGACTTCAGCCCAGCCATCATAATATTTACACTGCAGGTAACATCTAACGACGGGGAATCGGTTCACCCGCCCAAGGTAGTCATGTACCACCGCAAATTTTTCGTGGTTAGGGTCCACTGGGGGGAGGAGTTCGTCGTACACGATGAAACACGTACATCCTGTGTCCCTGACGAGAGTCGATACTTGGAAGCTGTTCACGCTGCCCTCCTCAAATTTTAAAGTTCCCGATGAAATTTTATCGAAAATAAAATTTACCTGGTGGCCTGACGGAGGGCGAGAAGTTTCTGCTTGGGTTTGCCCTACCTGGGGAGCCGGGGTGGCATTAATATGGTGAACTTGGTGGGCTGGTCCGCTTTTAAGCCTAGAATTTTGGGGGAAATTACAGCTCATGTGGTTTTCTACACCACAGGTGAAGCATATGATTGGTCGCTTCGGGAAGAGAGATGGAGGAGAAATCTTAACGGGAGGTTTGGAGTCCCATTGTTGGTTTTGGGGAAAGAAGTTTTGGGGTTTTACGGGGCTCGGAAACTTCGTCGAATTTCCTGTGAAGGGGCGCGAATCCTTCCTTCTTCCCTTGCAGGGGGATTGGTGAGAAGTTCAATTCTTCTTTGGGTATAAATTATGGCTGGCGGCATAGACATCCGCTTCTTCGGTACATTCTTTAAAGATCTGGCACCGAAGATCCTTGACCAACGCGCGGATCTCCGTCGGGAGAGACGCCAAAAATTGATCTCGCAACACGAAGTCTGTTGAGGACTCATAGTTAGGATCAACCTTTGAGGATTCTAACCAAAATTTAAAATTCCTCTGAAGAATGTATCCGAATTGACGGAACGTCTCTCCGGGTTTAATACGACCTCCTCGAAAATTCTTGGTGGTAGAAATTGGGAGTCATATTATGAGCGGCCAATAACTCAGCTTTTAAGGTGCTGTAGTTAATTGTACACTCAGATGTTAAAGATATAAAAATTTCGCGCAATTTACAATTTAACAAGGGAGGTAATCTGACTACACCTTCAGCCTCCAGATCCATGTTATTGATTTCGAGGATCTTTTTGAAGTGGGCCAAAAATGCTCCTAAATCCTCTCCATCCTTGAAATTGGAAAGCTTTAGTGAGAGATTAGGGGGGGCTTCCGAACGTGAACTGGCCGACTGTATCTCTGCTTCAACACGAGCTAATTCAATCTGATGGTGAAGCTCAGCTTGTCTTTTCCGTTCCTCTCTTTCTTCTCGTTGAAATTCTCTTACTCTTTATTCTCGTTGGATTTCTCTTTCTCTTTTTTTTCGTTGGATTTTTCTTTCTCTTTCTGTTCTTTGCTCCTCTTGAACGTACTCAATAAGTTCTTTTCCGTAAAGTCTCAAGGATTCTCCTTGCGCTTTAAAGATTTCAAACTGAGTCATCTTTGCACTTGGGGGCACAATAGTCAACAAACTAAAATTCCTTGCAACAAGAATTATGCCTTCTAGAGAAATTAGCCTACCTAAATATGGGCACAGACCTATTCGTACTTGGTTTCTCGATCGAAATAACCACTTACTAAAATCACACAAAAAAACACAAACAAATTGTTATAACAGTTCCTTGAGCTACTCCAGCTTCCTAAGTTTCAAAAAAAGGGGATAGTAATCGTTAAAACAAAAGGGAACTACTATACTCTATTATTATAACGAATAACACTATGCTTTACTCGACTGAGACCAGTGTTTGCAAAGATATAGCGTTTAACCCCACATCTGACACCAAATTTAAATAGTATATATATATATATATATATATATATATATATGTCGTAGAATAGACTGTTGACGATATACTATATATAACTATTCGTTGAGGAAACTTATTTAACTATCTTAGAGTGCGTGGATGTCTGGCTGGCCGATATTATGTACCTTCGATATGCTTAAGAAGTGGAACTGAGCTATCATTAATAAAATAGAGTTTTATTAATAATAACTATCAACAACGCACAAAACGGAAAATCTTGACATAAACAAAGAATGGAAAGGGTCGTGGGGGCTCAAGCTAATCCGAGGATTAAAGGATTTAAAAAGGTGAAACAAATATAGAGTTAAAGAGATGGGATGGTTCGCTAAACCATTTAAAGCACAGGATAGAATTGACAAAAGGGTTAAATACTCAAAGGTAACGTTCGGCTTACGTAATTTATACTTGTTGTGAAGAGGAAGGCGGCGGGAAGAAATTTTCGGTCCGCTGGCGAGTTCCAGCCCAAGGGGGAGAATAAAATGATACTGACGTGGCGTCTTGGGAATCAGAACCGTTTCTCGAAGAATGGCTTGAAGAACAATAGCTGTTCTACGTTGTTCTCTTTTGAACAACAGGGGGGGGTGAGAACCGTCTCTTGTCTACGGGCTCAAGAACAATGGCTGCTCTAATGTTGTTCTCTTCTGAACAACAAGGGGAAAGGGTGAGAACCGTTTCTTGGCCAACGAGCTCAAAAGAATAATGGCTGTTCTACGTTGTTCTCTTCTTAACAACAAGGACGGGGTGAGAACCGTTTCTTGTCAACGGGATCGAACGAAAAATGGCTGTTCTAACGTTGTTCTCTCTCTGAACAACAGGGGAAGGGTGAGAGCCGTTTCTTGGCGAACGGGCTCAAACGAACAATGGCTATTCTACGTTGTTCTCTTCTGAACAACAAGGGGGGGTGAGAACCGTTTCTTGTCAACGGCTCGAACGAACAATGGCTGTTCTAACGTTTTTTTCTTTCTGAACAACAAGGGGGAAGCCTTGTGGACTCGGCGTCACGAAGGCTCGAACCTCGGCACTCAAGGGATATTGTGTTTCTTCTGGACAAGTGATGGTGAATCTCGAGGTCGAGGTTCCTTGGCGCACAGGGTGAGAGAGGGTCGTGGTGATGTTTCGCGACGAAAATCTGGATCTCGAATCTGATTTTAGTGGTAAACTTTTCATCTAAATAGTCGAGACACTCCCTTGGCGTGGGGGACAATGGAGTCAGAGCTTCAAGGGAATGCACAGCCGAGCCTGGGGAGAATGCCTTATCTGTCCAAAAGCCTAACTCATTCTGGCTAGGTCGGCGTGTGGGGGCGAACGGGGTAAGATAAACCTCCTTGTTTAAACATTGACTCAGGTGGCTGCGATAAGGCGCCAAGCTCCAAAGGGAAGATGCACGTGGGGAGCATCGTGGTTTTAAATAACATGTGATATTGGTTGAAATTAACGCGGCCTCAACCCGTTCTATCACATAGTTAATTCAAGGCTCTTGTTTTATAATTTCCAAAGCGTTTTTGTGATGAATGGACTTCTGATGAATATTATTCATACCGGTAATAAACATAATATAATCCAAAATATTTGTTTTATTAATAAACTCTATCTACCAATTTCCTCCTTTTAAGTTATCACGAATTGATTAGGAATTTGATAGTTAATATGAAGCGATCGGTGGAGGAATAGCGAACCTATCACAATGTAAAAAAAGGGGGTTTTCATCGAGAAGTTACCTTTGATACACAAATTGCAATAGGAGTATAATGAGACTAGCTCATTGTAAGTTAGAAACTTGCATTTTTGATTACCTTAACTATTGTGTAATTAATTTGAATTGATCATTGATATCGAAAAATAACATACAAAGTGTCCCAGAAAAAAGTTAGCCGTACTTTGAATTAGTATAACTAAAAACCTATTAGAGATTTTTGAGTTTTGCAGAACAAATCAAATTTAACAACTATTTATCTGTCGATTCTAGAAATTTCATTAAATTCGCTTTTACGATATTGACACACTAATGGGTTTAGTAGAGGCTATCAAAAATATGTTTGTGCAAGGAAGTAAAATAATCAAACTTCGAAGTTTAAAATCAATAAATATATTTAAATCCATTTAAAAAAAAAAAACACCTCTTCATATGGGTAATAAAATTCATTTTTTAATTTTCTAAGCACCGTTTCCTTCCACATGTCATCCATTTCTTTCCAAGCACAGTTTTGCCTTTGATCGCATTGATTGAACAACTTTTTTGATTAACTTGTGATTTTCCTTAAGTCTATTAACATCACGTGTCATATTATCTCTTAACTGTTTGATGCTTTGTGTTGGAGTAGAATACACTTAATTCCTTAGATATCCCCATAAGAAATAATCGCACGGTGTTAAGTCAGAGGATCTTTGGGGCCATTTAATTGCATGGGGTTGTCAAACGTTTCTCTTAGTTTTGTTCTTACAGCAAACTGTCTATGACCTGGTGCGCCGTCCTGAATCACCAATTCTATTGAATTGATTGCCGTAAATCTGGCGGAGTTCCGGGAAGGTTCTTTCTTTGATCATGCTCAGGTAGGCAGCGCCATGTTATTGTAAAAGTCATCAATTAACCGCATTATTAACCCATTGTAACCCATTCTTTCTGACTGATGCATGCGGATTTTGAAGAAGTTTCATCTGAACATTTTCGATATTTTCTGTTGTTCTTATGGTTCGAATGTTATGGCTATTCATGAAAAAGGCTGCCTCGTCACCAATCTCAATGTTTTCCGAGAAACGAGCAGGTTTATGGAGAAGCCATTAGACGAATTGTCAACGACGAGGAAAATCAGTTTCAAGAAGCTAGTGTCTTACATGCATCTTATAGTGATGCCATTTTAAGTTATGTTTAATAATGCGGTTAATTGATGACTTTGACAATTGCAACCCATTCTTTCTGACTGATACATGTGGATTTTTAAGAAGTGTCATTTGAACATTTTCGATATTTTCTGTTGTTCTATTGGTTCTCATACGACCTGAACGACCTTTATTTAGATTTAAGCATGTTCCTTCATGTTGGTATTTGCGAACATTTTTCCAAATTGTGGGCTTACTTGGTGGGTGCCTACCTGGAAAACGTTGTTCAAATGAATCTTGTACTTGTTTAATACTGCCAGTCTTAATAAAGTTTGTGACTACAAATATGCGTTGATCTTTTGTTAACTGCATGATTAAAAAGGTTCTATGGAAGTGAATTTTAGACAGAAACGATTTGATTTGCTTAGTAAGTAATAATGACGAGACCATACAACAGCGTGGCTAAAAAACCACTGTAAAATTGCCTAGGCTTTGCTTGAAGAATCGCACAGTAACCTAGGCTACCTAGGCTCCCTACGTTTCTCTTGAAAGTGCGCGGTGGCCTAGCCTTCCTAGGCTTCGTTTCATTATTTTACTTCCTTGCACAAACATACTTTTGATAGCCTCTACTAAACCCATTAGTGTATCAATATCATAAAAGGAAATTTAATGAAATTCAAGGAATCGACAGATAAATAGTTGTTAAATAAAAATCTCCAAAAATCTCCAATAGTTTTGGAGTTATGCTAATTCAAAGTACGGTTAACTTTTTTCTGGGACACCCGGTATATCGCTTATTTAATATAATACTCTAGTGAGCATATGATAATATACATGGTATAATGATAATATAATAGATACTAATAATAATAATAATAGTAACAATGTAATAGGGATAATTTATATTCGAAGAACATTCCGAAATCGATACGGGATTGATGTTGAACTCCCAACGGCAGAAAACGGGCACGCTGATATCGCCAAATTATTCAAAGTCTTTCCACAACAGAGGGGAATCAAAGCTTTTACAATTTAGCGCAGTCTTTAGCTGCCCAACTTCGAGCTCTGAACCCATGCCCAAACTTCATCAGATACCCTGTCGGTAAGGAAGGCGAAATTCTGTTCGTATATTCAGAGTTCATTTCCAAACGATTACCCCAATCCTCTTCATTCAGTTACCCTCGAATTTCAACAGAAACCCGGAGAGGTGACACCTTTTTTCCGACCTCAGTGCCCAATGGCAAATGGTGCTCTCTCCCAGGTGATCTTTTCTAACTCTTTATACATTTCCCAATAGCATTTCCGAGTCTGTATATACTTAAAACAGAGTGAAAGAAGGCGCTATAGGTTATAAAAACCGATAGTTTTTTCCACACCCTTAAGTTGAGAAAGATAATTTTCTATAAAATAGCAGCTATATCTTCTCTCGTATATTAATTTTGTATTGTAGGAGGAGTGGTGCGAGTCCATTTAGCTGGCTGCAAACGAAGAACCACCACCTCGAGTTATGGCTCATATTCCTAAGGAAACTCCCTCTCGATTGGGCCGTTTGTTTAAGAGTGGCGATTATGAAAAGCCCTTTTAAGTCTGCAATATTCATGGAGTTGGTCGTTTTACACTAGTTCTAAAAGAACGTTTTTAAAGATCCAAACTAAAACCTACAGAAAGTTATTTTTTAAAGTCTTATCAAGAGACTCGCCATGTTCGCGATCTAGCAAATTAAAACTAAACTCGCCCTTTTATTAGAACTCTATCCTTGTTAATACGGTATAACCCGCAATTTGTAATGAGTATAGTCACTATATTTGTTAATAATTAATATAGTTCATTAGACTTTTTCTAGTGCTCCTAGCAATGAAATAATAAACATTAATATACGTCTTTTAGCTTCAGTTTTATTATTATTTACAATATTCCAAGCTGTGCCGTTGTTTTTTACTATTGATACTATAGTTTTTATTACCTTTATTATTATTATAGTTATTATTAAAATTGCTATTAACCGACAAAAATTTCACCGACCGAGTTCAGCCAAAACTCATTTATTCCAATGCACAGAAATTGAATAGCTACGAGACTTGCATGATCATTATTTTTTTTATAATAGGCACTTACTTTTTCGTTTACGTGATATTGGCAATAAACTACATTTAAGCCACCTTAAATATAATCCTAGACTTATTAAAATGTTTAATATACTCAAATGATAGGTAGAATGGAACGAAACTGAAGGTATGGTACCAAAAGGTAAACAGCAAGTTTGCAAATGTGGATTTGAGACGGCCAACGCTGAATTGATTTATTTGTGAATTTAGGTATTAATTTTCTCGCTTGATTGCCTCTTAAGGCTGGGATGTTATTTTAGAGATAAGGATAAGCAAATATTGAACAGAAAATTTTAAGGGAAGTCTAACAATGGCATTATGTTAAAGGGAGAATGCATTGTTTAGAGACTTTTAGCTCGCTCGAAATAGAGGTACCTAACTATTTTTTTCTATTCTGACGATGTGTCGATTGTTCTCAACCACTCATGTTGCACTCTTCCATCTGTTTTTGGTGTTCTTACTCTATCACGTTATACTTTTCTACCTTAAAATTCATCAGAAATTTATCAGCACAATGCACTAATTTATGAAAGTTTGTGATTTCACAGCAATGGTTTTCTTTTTCTCCCAATTTCCTATACTCCGCAAATTTTAAATTTTCGTAATGATTTACTGTAAACATCCTAAAATTAAATTTTAAGCAACAATGGACCAAGAACGGATTTATGTGCGATATGACTTGTGAACGATGGCTAACTTGATTCAATCCCAATTTGTGATCAATGTGCTTCCAACTTTATCATAATTCGCATATGTGGAACAATATCTAACGTCTTTGAAAATCAAGATGAATTAAATCGAGCTTTTTATGTTGAACTTCCTTTGAAATAGTTTTTTGCAGAACTGAAAGGAGAAAGTTTAAAACTGAAGGATGGAATGAGGATGTGAAATGTAAATTGGAAAGGACAAAACGGACCGAATAATGTCTAATGAATATGTATAAATGCTCACTTCACTTTCCTGCACAATGTGAAAAGAAAGAAAATGTATAATTTCATATGTCGAAAGAATTTTCCAGTGTAATGAAAAGATCTACTATATATGATATTCCTAAATTAAACCAATGTATAGCGTTTAACATAGATTTTCTAGGAACTAGCATCTATATTTTCTTAAACTTAAGTGGCAGAAGAGCATGTCAAAAAGATATGTATGTATAAATATTGAGTCATCCCATAAGTAATACGGCATGTTTATAAGTTTTTATCACTGGATAATTTTAACCAGTTTCTACCACTATTTTCATCATTTGATTAACTTTTTAATAATTTATTTGTAAAAATTGCATAAAAAGATTATAGTCAAATGAGGCTAAGTCAGTTGAGTGTGGAGGATGACTCATTAATTCTCAATAAAAAGGATTAAGTATTGGTATCCTATCTTTTGCCATATGAGGTTGCTCGTTGTCTTCATGAAAGAGAGCTCTTCTTCTTTTGATTAATGCTGAACTATTTTCTCCATGTTCTGCATACAAACGGGCAAATGGGTATAGTAGACCTATATAGAAATAGTCTGAGTTAGGTCAAGAAGTTAAAAATAGAATATGCCATTCATATCTCACCCAACGAACAAAATAATTTTCCCTAGATGAAGCCCCTATTTCGGTTGGTGCATTGTTTTTTTTCACCGAATTATTCCTTAATCCACTGATTAGAACCTTTAATAATTTCACTATGTAACAAAATTTGACTTTTTTCTTCTTACTGAAAAGGGATAATATTTTTTAGTTGTTCGTAACAAAGGTAAGTGAAATAAAATCCATTTTCATCACAAAACTTTGATCTTTTCTTGTATGAGTAGAGCACTGAATTTCTAAATTTGCCCATTTGGAAATAATTCTAGAGAATTATTAGTTTTAGGAAAAATTGAGAATAAATAAAACGTTATAGGCTTTTAGTTATTTGAAAATTTGTAGAATAATATTTCTTTAAGGAAACCCTCCAAAACTTTCTAGAAATAATGACAAATTTCTAGAATTTAAAAGAGTTTCGAAAATGTTCCAGAACTTGCTAGAATACACCCCTGAAAACATATAGTATTGTTTGTAATATTTTAGAATATTAATTAAAAAATAGTTAAACATTAATTTGCAGATCTACTATCATTTCAGCTCTAGCTAACATAGTAAACATATCAGAAAAGAAATAAAATCAAGAGGCTGAAATCATCCTCTAGATGCATTCTGTTATATCTGCAGAGAGTTCTTCAAAACAACAGCGCAAATGTTCGGTGTGACAGCATCTATGAGAATGTGAGAAGCTTACAAAGCATCCCTTGGCGTGCCATTTAGAAACCAAAACAAACAATGAGCACCTCATTTTGCTTGTAAACACTGCAAGAAAATTTTTGAAGGTAATAGATTTGTTTGTTTTATCAATGTTTGTTTGTAAGGCAAAATATTAATAAAGTATATTCTTTTACTTTTACAGGATGGTATAGAGTGAAAAGAAGAGCCATAAAGTTTGGCCATTTCCAGGATTTAACGAAAATTCGCTGATCACTTAAGCAATTACTACTTCTCCATGATGCACCCTTCCAAACATCGAATTGGTAAAAATGCACCTACTATTTCTTATCGCGATATTCCATTTTATATTGCACCAGCACCACACAGTGCTGATATTACAATACCTATTCCTCCAGAATCAAATATGTGACCTCCAGAAGAAAGCAACATTTCGAGAGCTGAAAAGATAAGTGAAAATGTAGGACAATGTCAGTAATAAAGCTTTTGAGAGAAATCCATCCAATCTAAACCAAAGTAACCTCAATAACCTTGTCAGAGTTCTAAGCTCTTGTCAGAGTTCAAAGTCAAATGCTTAGCTTTTTATTTCCAGGTTCAAAGCGCGGGATTTCTTAAGATTCTTTACTTATCAAGTATGGCTATGCTACTGCAATGATGTATCTTGTCTGTTTGATTCAATTGGAATTACTTGAAATCTAGAAGAATAGACGCTCTTCATTGACAGCTCCTCAAGTAGTATTAAAGCTATAATCATCCATAATTTTAAAAAGCATCCATCCCTTTCCTTGGGCCATTCAGTATATCTCAATGAGGACTACACCAGTGTCAAGCTCCTACTGAAAGCTTTAAATTATAAGGTGTATGGCTAGGAGGTAATCGAAGACTTCAAAATGATAGCATTTTTAAAGGGTCTCCAGGGATGTTTTACCAAGTTTCCATGTCATATCTGTATTTTATGCAGTACGGATATAACAGCACATTACCACAAGAAGCACCTACCACAAAAGACTGAGTTCTCTGTTGGAGAACATAATGTCAAGCATCAACAATTGATAGACCATCAAAAGATGTTGTTTCCTCCATTGCCTTTAAAATTATGTTTAATAAAGCAGTTTGCTAGAGCTCTTAAACAAAGAGTCTGCAGCCTTTCTTACCCAAACCCTTTGAGTCGAAAGTGAAAGCTGGTGTATTTTTTGAACCGAAAATCTAGAAAATCATAGTGTTCAGAATCCCATGGAATGCATACTTAAAAGGAAAAAAGACTAGAAGAGTTTTTTGGTGTATGCGGCAACTAAAAGGCTAACCATTATGTGAAACTGATTGAGAACTTAGTGAAAAGATATGGCCAAATGGGGGCAGGATGTCCCTGAAGGTAAATATCTTTGATGTCCATCTTGACAAGTTCAAGGAGAATATGGAAGCATGTTCAGAGGAACAAAGGTAGCCCTTCCATTAAGATACTAAACTTCAAACATAAGTACCAAGGTGAATACAATAAAGATGGAAGACTATATTTGTGGGTTGTATGGGAAATTGATTTAAGTTAAAACAAACATCTAGGACAACTATTCACTTCTAACTCTTTTAATTTGTTTTTCAATATTTCTTGTGAACTTTCAAGAAAATTAGAAAAAATATCTCTTTGTTTTTGTTTAAGGACCTACAAATGAATGAAAAAAAATTGTCTATTTTTAGTAAAATTTCATAATACAAGCCACAAAAGAAAAGTGAAAAACAAATAATGGCTATTTTATATTTTTTCCATTAAAATTTGTTGGAAAATAACACTTACAAGCCAGAAACAAAACTTGTGTTACCGAGTTTTGCAATCTTATGTTACACTCTTTTTTATTTTTCAAGTGGTTTACTTGTGTGATATAAACACTTCCGTCAAACAAACATAGAACAATAATTTTCCAGCACGTGTCATTAAAACGTGTTTTTTATTGTGTGTAGGTGTTTTCAGATTGAAATGAAAAGTTTTAAGATCTTGTTCTCTTGTTCGCGAATCACAAAAAGTCTAACATCGCCAAGTGGCTCAACGTCAGCTATATGACCATCTACAGAGTCTTGGAAAGGCTCAAGAACTGGGAAGACATCACGGACCAACCTCGTTGAGGCAGACCTAAAGTTCTCTTAAGCTTGGCTGTGAGAAAAACCTTCAGAAGTACTCGGAAGCTCAAAACGACAGCACTTGTGATAACTCAGAATATATCGGTGGCCACGCTGTCGAAAGCCGTCAAGTAGGGTCGTAAAAGCTTCATGTGCGTGGAAATGCTTCCGTTCACCGAGTGTATGCTAAACAAAAGACGGGATTGCTCTCATTTCATTCTCAACGACTTTAAGAGTCATGGAAATCTAATTTTCTTTTTTCTGATAATAAAGCTTCACGATGAGTCCGGTCATAAAAAGACTGAAGGAGAGCGTCGTAAGCTTCTGCCATGATATCTACTAGGGTCGCTACATATCCACGACCAAGCACCCGGTTTTACTGACGATGCTCGACATCGTTGATTCTAAGGGCTAGAAAATGCCTCGGGTGTTGTTCTCGATCGGTTAAAAGCTCTTTCGGCCGAATACAGCGAGAACTTTGCCACGAAAGTCTTGCTCTGGGTGAGAAAATCAAGAAGTAAGCAGACAACGTCTCTTAGCAGGAGGGTACCTTAGCCCACACAACGAAAAAGAACAATTTCCTATGCATTGAATATCGAATAATAATACACCGAAGATAGACAACAGAAATGAAAAAGAAAGCAAGAGATATGACAAGGACATATGAGAAAGTCAGGCAACAAGGCAAAGAGCAACAACTTTACAAGAAACTGCAAAGGCTAAAGAGCGAAATCCTTATACTAATTCAAGAACAGTAATGAGAAGAATACGATAAGCTAATTGATTAAGTCAAAAAAGAAAAATACCCGGGAGAGCATGGCAGACAATAAATAAAATAAAAAGAAGACCAAAGAGGAAAACGATCGAGATAAAAAGGAGAGCCCATAGAAGATAAACAGACGAACGAGCAGCGATGCGATACAACTAGGAAGGAATCTTCACAACAATCTGAGAGGAAAACGTCGAGTTCGACGAACACATGGAAGAGATGGTAAAAGAGTTCCTCGGAAACAACTCCCAGCGGATAAACCAAAGGCATACAACAGAATAAGCTAGAAAGGAACATATGGACACTGGTGCATTAATTGAAAAGTAAGAACTCGTAAGTGCAAAACCCTCTTTCAAACAAAGCGATCTGGTCTATCACAACTGATGAAGATTTACCTCACTAAAGCACCAGACACTATACTAGATGGTAACAAAAAGGTTTAGTGGCTCCCTAACTCTATAATATTTTAAGACAGGATTAAAACAGCAATGATAATATTCATCACAAAGCTGGGCAAACCTTCGAACAGTATAATGAGTTACAAATTGTTGGTAAAACCTTAGAAAAGAAAAAAAGGGACAGGAGAATAGCTTTGACGATAATAACAGAAAAGATTGTCAAGCCTCAAGCCGAGGTAAGCATTTTCGGGCTCGTCCTGCGAGATTGTGAACAAAAGGGAAAGTTCTTCCAATTGCCTGCGGCGTATTGTGATAAGATGCTAAATAGTTATTGCATTGATGGTTTTTCATGGTTCAAATCACTTAAAAGTGCCGTTATATGGCTAAATGAGGCTTCTGCCACTAGATGGCGCCACCAAGCGCCAAATCCGATAGCAGATTTAAAATCTTTGGGGTGAATAGCCATATGTTACCCGGTTATATGGGTCATTTCAGAGGTTTAAATGGGTACAATTGAACTATATCTTTTTTATAAAAAGGCGACGTCTTAAGCTGGCACGTCGCGCAGGTAAATAGCGTTTGATATTGTTTGGACGGAATGACTAAGCTATAGGATACTACGATTAGACATGAACATCAGCATGAAACGTTTACTTTGCGATTATGTACGAAACAGATCGGCATATATATATATATATATATAAATATATATATATATATATATATATATATATATATATATATATATATATATATATATATATATATATTTAAAAGGATATGAGGTTACAATCTACCAACTAAGAACTGGAGTGCCACAAGCAGGGTGCTTTGGTCCGAAAATCACCCTATTTTACACTGCAGATAAACCTAGGCTCATAATATCAAAAAACATAAAGAAGCAATACGCAGATGATATAACATATTGATACTACACCATAAAAAAACTCAATCAAGTAATCAAGCAAGAGTTACGAAGATGGAAATATAGAACATAAACAACTATAGGAAGCAATGGAAGATTAAGACAAATATTCAAATATTTAAAATTATTCCAACATAAGACAGTTCAGACCAGAAGATATGCCAATGAAGGTCAAGTATTATACTAGAACGAAAACACTAAACACCATAGATTATTCGTCTTAAGATAGAGAGAAGAAATTGAGAAGAGTATGCAAAATTCCACTACTGGCAAAAATGAAGAACTAAAAAACATTTGAAAGTAGCCCTCATCAAGATCATCGACATATAAAGTGGCTACAGTATAACCTGCAATACAGAAAAGGATGTGGAGAAATTATTAACACGACCACCAGAGTGCCCAAACTCACTACAGATTAGGCTATAGTGGATCCCGAAACGAAGCCCCAATAAGCGGCACTCAGAGGGTGATCCTTAGGACCATGACCCTCAAATTCTGTGGAAGCGCCTAACAGCTTAAGTCTAAATAGGTAGGATAGTCTAAAGTGATGAAATATGCAAATAAATAAGAACCATAGTGGATTAACGGACGCTTCTACTGTCCTTTATTACAGTTCTTACTCAAGAAGAAAGAAAACAACATTAGCTCCGGCAGAAGCAACAAGGAAAAGAGCGCCTAAATCCGCGAAAACATGATTTTGGATCACTAGCCTCCACTAATCAAAGAAGGCACCCTAGAAAGCCTAAAAGTACTGATATAAAAACCATCATGACAGATAAAGAGGAAATATTTGAAACACTATAAGTGAATCAGAAAGTCTCCCTTGTCAAGATCATCGACATACAAAGTGGCTACATTGCAATCTGCAACATAGATAAGGATGTGGAAAAATTACTGTCACAAGAAGGCATAGAACACTTAAAAAAATTGGACTGATGCCCAAAATTCCTCCCAGATAAGAAAAGATAGAAGCGTTATATTCTGGGTAGATTCACACGACAACGACCAAATGAAGAAAGGAATTGAAAACCTATTTAGGTATTAAAATCAACCAAAGTTTTTAATTTGGCAACCAGACACATGCATTTAAACTTGTGTGAGCGACTAGAGAGATGGCTTCAAAAATACACCAACGAGGGCTACACAAGTTCAACTTGAGGAATCCTCCGGAAAATGGGGCTCGTGAAAAACATTACATTCAAATATATTTTAGGTATTAAAAATGGAAGACCACCTAAACCGACACCGCACAGAGAAGGAGACAGTATGTTCGGAAGGTGAAAAAAGAATCATGAATGGAGAAACTGCAAGAGAACAACTAAAATATGCATAAATTGCCATGGACCACACGGGATTATTGCTATAGCATGCACGACAAAAAAGAAAATAAAGAAAAGGAAGGAACGAAAATCAAAATACGGAGAGGAAAATAAAAGAAACGTAACGTATAAGGGTGTGGGAAAAGTAACCGTGAAACACCTAACAGTAAGACAAGGAACACCGACAGAACTTCTGACGTGCGTTATACTCGTATATTCTCACGTTATGAACCTAGGGAAGCTTGGTACCTTCGTAACGACATTAAATACAAGGCTTGAGAAGAACGGGATGAAGAAAATGTGGGTCCCTGAGAACCCTCTTTCATCCAAAATACTGAAAATAAATGTCGTAACAACAACGAAAGCAATGAACACTTAAGAAGGCCACACCGATTAAAATAAAAGAAGTAACGAAGAAACCAAAAAGGAAACATCAGTAAAGAGAGCCGTTTTGATGGAACAGAAATCAATCTGAAAATATATCTTGATGAGTCATACCCACTACCAAGAGAAAACAGACAAGAAGATGCCTTCATAGCACTGTAACTAGGTTAATGCAAAGGGAAATTAAAGCTCAGTCGAAAAAGAGGATAAGAAAAATGAGGAGAAACTCTTATTCCAGGATAAAATACGTGGTTATCCTAAAGACTGCGTGATTCTCAGCCACTTGACGTTTTTAGAAATAAAATTTGGCAAATTTATGAGTACAGAAGAACCAAGCAAGAGCACCTAACAAAACTCCAAGGAAACCTAAGTACTTCAACTTAATAAAACCATGGAAGCAGAAAAAAGGAGAAAGCTCAGTTAACTGCAAATAAACAGGCCAGGCTGGATCGGTAAACCATCAACTCTCGGTTATATGTATTTTCAGAGAGACTAATCGATCTAAATATTACATATATTAATCGCTTAACACGGAGTGAATCTAGAAAGAAGGTCTAATGAAACTGTCCAGCTTCACTGTCATTAACGTGAACCCTTCAGGCAATCATCATGACAAAGTGCCCATATCAATCAGAAGAGGCGTATAATCCATGAAAGTTAACAACCTGGATGATGCATTCTTGGTCGTTCAAAGTAAAACAGAAATTATGACAATAATAATTGGAAAATCCTATCTCGCCCGACACAACCTTTTAGCAATTTTTGCCACAGGTCTTCCTAAAATATATATATAGGGAAGCTCAATATCTGTTACTAGGAAAGAGGCAACTTTACAAGCAACAACAGATTAGCCATTTAAGAAATGATGTAAGAAAGCAATATTTTTAAGCGAATAGTACGGGACTTTACAACATATGTCACAGATAATGCAGCTACGATTCCAGATGTTACGATGAGTAGTTTCAATATGCCATTTAACATTCACATGTAACTAGATACCATTGGATGTAGTGACCATCTTGGAACATTAATGCTAATAAATCATTACCTAATATAGTTTCCAGAACCTGAGAGGAAAAACTACAGGATAGCGAACTGGGAAAGTTACAGAGAAGAACTCAATAACTTCATCTCAAACGATCTCACAGAGGTAGACATGGAGAAAATTGACGAGGAAAAATAAGAGTAACTGGAACAATAAATTCGGCTGACGAAAGAAATATTACGAGGAAAAGATTCCGTACTCTTACACAACATCAGTGGACGGAAGAATATATGATCACATAAGACTACTCGGATCAACAAGAGAAAGGTAAGATGCACTCAGAAGACGAAAGAAAAAACGAAGGCAAAAAAAAATGGAGATTAATAAATATACTTAAAGACATACCTAAAGAAGGAAGATAACTATTATAGAAGAAAGGGGAGAAAATTTCCAGAAAAAAGGACAACAGAAGAACTTTTTCGCTTTCACTAAAAATCCGTTCTCCATAACACTAGAGGAGAACAAAGACTTTAATTCAGAGATAAACGAAATGTGGGAAACATCGTGAAGATAATCTAAACACCAACAGCTGCGCAAAAGGGTAAGAAATTGTGGGTAGAGGGGACAATTTAACAAGATAAGAAGTCAAAAGAGTAATCCAATCACTCAATCAAAAGCACCAGACAAACAGGAATAACCAGAATTAATCTTACCAGAGCACAGAATATCATCATAGCAACATTAAACTACATATATAACGAGTGCCTAAACATTGGTTGCTTCTCTGATGGCTATTTACCCACCAAAATAATTTTAGAAAAATACCTAGTCACCTAAACAGTTATAAGTCTATATCGTTATTGAATTTCCTGGTCAAAGTTTTCTAAAAATCCTCATTCGAAGAAAAAAAAGAATATTTTGAAGAAAATAACCTTTATGAAGATTACTAATTCGGATTCAGAAAAGGCAGAGACACCAGAATTAAACATGGTATAATTACTCAGAAAATGCCCAAGGCAAAAGCATATAAAAATTAAATTGATTTGTTCCTAAGAGATGTTGAGAAAACATTTGAACAAAAATGATTTAGAGGAATGCAATATAAGATCTTACACCTCCAGATGAGCAATAATCTTAAGAGAATTATCTGCGATTATATCGCAAAGAGGAAACCATACATGGTGATTAATGATTATTCGAGACCAAAAAAATGAATTAGAAGCTGGAAACTCGCAGGAGGGCTGTCTCAGTCCCACGCAGTATTCTATCTATAGAGCGAACATCCACCAATGTTAATGCCTGATTGTATAAACATACAATTCGTGAACGACATAAACCAACTCATCTTTATCCACTCCACTAACGAACGCTTTTAGGCATATACTACAGTAATCGACATCAGCAGCATCAACAGTTACGAAAGGCACTGGAAGATAAGAACTAATAAGAGAGAATTTACGGTAGCCCCAATTCCAGAAACAAGATTGCAAATATCGAAGCCGACGAACATATGTACAGATATCATACAGAGATAACATCAAAAGGTATATAAAACATATAACGGAGTGGAAAAATAAGGCAACCTCAATGCTAAAGCTATTATAGAGCTTAATAGTATTAAACATGAAAAACGAAAAGAAAATATAAATAAGAATAGGAAATGCGGACTCTTAAATACTTGAACTCCAGAGGATTCAGAATATATCTCTCTACCTATTTACTAACACTTGAAGAAGAGAAAGAAAAAGTTAGCGGAGTGTGCACAAAGAGGCAGGAATAGAAGACCCAAGCGATTGAGGCATGCGTTGATCGGAGTTCACGATTAAATCATTATGTCCATACAATGTAGTTGGTCCATTCTATCAAATCTTTCCGCTATATGAAGAAGGTCAAAATTGATAAACTTAGACTTTCCTATTTCCTTTCTAACTTCCTTTTTTTACTCCTTCTCTTATCCCCCTCAACATTCACCGGCTCCCACTAAGCTTTCCCCATCTGACTCCACTTGGACCCTTTGAAGAGGGAGAGATAGTTTGATAGAGGGTCTACCTGGGGCAACTCTCCACCTTATTTCCTCTCAGGAGAGGGAGTGGAGAAGTGCCTCTGCCAGCGTTTTATCCTCTTCTCATACAATCTAAAAAAGACCTGATCGCTAAAGTAGGGCAAGGTAAATGGTTGGTGGTTATGATGCAATGCAGTTGGTGGGCAAGCTGGTTTCTGGCTGGAGCTGGATATTTATTTTGCCTCTTCCTCTCCTTATGGTGACGGTTATAGCTATGCGCAGTTGTCATCGATCACTCTCCCGGAGAATGATGATTATTGTTTACAGTCACAGCCGTTTCATGTATATTCGTACAAATAGTTACCTACACTCCTGAAAGTGACTTGTCACGAGATGGTCACTGTTCTTCTTGACGAGAATGCGGCTTTTATATCCTGTAATAAATTACTAATTTAGTCTAGTTTAGAGTGTTGGTAGGGTTAATGATACGGTTACTATTGGCCTATGTGCTTCTGCATAGCGAAAGACGCAGTTCAATGCCTGTTGGAGTCGATGCTCGAGAGTTGGCATCTGGGCTGCGCCAAAAGAGATCGAAATGTCGTCTACGTAAAGCGTAGACGAGATGTCTATGGGATTTTCCTGTCCGCCGTACTTGCCAGGTATGTAGTTCACACACTCTTGATCATCCCACGAGTCCTCAACCATGAAAGAAAGCTTCGTAGAATCAACGAGCTTCACGATATCGTTAAATTTACCGCAGAGGAAAAGGAAGGTCACGCCACTCTTCCATTCTTAGACGTCAAGATGCACAAGACTGATGAAGAATGAAAATTTACTTCAAAAGGAAGCCAACCAACAAAGATGACTTTATCGACTATCTGTCGGCCCACGACTCCTCGGACAAAAATGGGTATCGTCATCGGATTCTTCCTGCACGCACGGAGGATCTGCAGCCAAGAATTCCTTGCACAGGAGGAAAAGTACATCCAAAAGTCCTTTCAGAATCTGGGATACCCGTTGGCCTTCATCAGGAAAGCAAGTAGCGAGACCATCAACATCGGGCAGCTTGCAGCAGCAGCAGTGAAAGTAAGGCCTAGTAAAAAGTACATCTCAGCCCCTACTAACCCACTCTCCATTGCAGTAGGAAGGAAGCTGGCTCCATCCACAAAAGTCGACCTTCGAGCAGGTGTCAAAGTGAGAGACATCTGCTGCTTCAAGCCATCGACGGACTAGAAGAGTAACTCCGTAGTATACAGGGTACCCTGCAGCGACTGCCCACTGGCCTACTTTGGCGAAACAAACAGGGGCGTTGACACCAGGGTGTTGAAGCAGAGCGGTTCAGCAAAGCTCTCACCGAACACTCGCGAGATGCTGACCACCGCATGAGCTGCAGGCAAACGAGAGCAGTCGCCTATGCATCCAACAAAAGGAGGAGAAAGGCTTTGGAAGCAGCAATCATCAGGGCTGAATGCCTGAACGCCAAACCCGGCTATTTTAACATAAGTCAGAACGTAGCCAAGCAACTGGTCTTGCCCTTTCGTTTGGCTCCTTTACCGTGTAAAAGATGCAGATGAACAAGTTCACGGGGCGGGACTGCCTCACACACTAGCCTAGATTCATATAAGAAACTGACCAATTAGCAACGGGCTTAGACGAAGGTCAGACTAATGTTCAATCACATGCATATATAAGCCGGCGGTCCCATTCATTTCTTGGCATTGTCATTTCACTTAGTCAGACTGTACGCTTACTCTCTCGCTCCGAACTGGTAATGGCTATATCAGGAAGAGGAAGAAAAGTTTCAGGGAAGAAGAAAATAGATAAACCTTTCTCGATAAATCTTCTACGAAGAAATATATCCAATCCTGTGGCTGATTGGAGATTCCTACTGTTCCTCTTAAGCGAAGTAACCCACCTTAAGGTTAGCTCTTCCTTATTCTAAATTATTAACTCTTTATCCATTCTTTTTAACTAAAACTTACTTCTCACTAGTACTACATAACTTGGTCACCGGCAAGGTCTGAGTTGTAGTTGGTAGTAAAGTATAGTGAAACCCTTCAGGGGGCCAGATAAAGCGGGGGCTGATTCTTGGTCATAAGCCAGAACCCAATTATGGACCGCTGTTAGGGCTAAGCCTAGATAGGTAGGGTTGACTAAGGAGAGTGCTAAAGTTGGAAGGTAGGTGAGATAGAATTAGAAAAAATATAGGGGCTCCTGCTACTAGTTGAACTGGGTAAATCTACACAGCTGAAGATCGACAGAAGAACCCCTTTATTCGTAGAGGGGACGACTCCCAGGGAAGATGGACTCACCGGACTTCAAAAAGCTTCCGCCTAAAGTCATACCTAACGGAAGGAAAAGATTACCTTAAGAACTAGTGCAATGCATATTTCCCAATCTGGAAATACCACTAATCAAATGTATTGATTCACCATCTGGATTGACAATAATTTGCCCAGATAAAGATGTAGAGCAACTACTATCATCTGCTGGGAGCATTACGATAAGAAGTTGGATTTTAAAGCAAAAGTACCTCTACAAAGGATAACATAAGTGTCATCAGCAGAGAAATCCAGTCGTGGGTAGAAGAGCACTCAGGCCAAAAAATAAAAGTAGAACTACATGGGAGGCAGAAAATGCTCAATATATCAGAGATGGTCAACTTTAAAGATCACGCTTACGTTTTCAAGGTCATTTGCGAATCTACCGAAATGGCTTCAAAGATCATCGAACAAAAACTTCTTGCTTTTAACATGAGAATCCCATCCGCCCACATACAAAGAGACGTCTTCACAAGCATACGAATACGCTTCAGATGTTATGCCATGAAGGAACATACGACTTAAAATTTCACCCCAAAAGACCTAATCATCTGTTCTGAATGTGGAACTGAAAGCCATTCTTAGCGTTAATGTATCGACAAAGATAAAAAATGAATTAACTGCCAATGGGAACACAGAACTATAGCTATGATCTGTCCCAGAAGAAGAGAAATTCTAAAAAGAAAAGAAACAAAGTCAAACAGAAATAACGCTAAAGTAAATCGAAACTCGTATAAATCAATGGCAAAAAAGTGACCAAAAAGGACCGACAACACAGATAAATTTTGATGGTACTCGTAACGTAAAAATACTAACTTGTATATTACATGGCCACGTGATGAACATAGCTAAGCCTAGAAGTTACGCAACAACAGTCAACAGCATGTTACAGGAAAACGGGCTCGAACCAATAGAAGTCCCCAAAGAAGTCCACTCATCAGCCATTTTCAAAATCAAAGTAACAGAACAGACAAAATAGGAGTTAATCGAAGAGGCCAAATGAAACCAAAAGGCCGCTGAAACAGAAGAAGACACAAACAGCGATGACTCAGACACTGAAACTACCTCCGACGGCTCAGATCAAGAGTGCACACGGGTTACTCGCAGGAAAGCCCAAAGATATAACGGATCATAATCCGCAAGTAAAAGGGGTCCATCACCCAGAGATGAATTACCAGAAGGATCCTCGAAAGCAACCAGCAGAGGTGGAACCCAGGAGAAACAAAGGAAGAACCAGAAAAAGAAGAAGAAAAACCGATAACTTAACAGATAGGACACACAAAACGGAAAACAAATAAACGAACAGAAATGGACAATTGAATTATGGATATTAAGAAATTAAAAACACTACAAAATAACATATGAGGATGGAAATACAAGGAAATTATTTACGGAAACTTATTAAGAAAGATTGACAGAAATGTTATACTAATATCAGAACCTGGAAGAAACACAAAAAACGAGAAATTAAAGATAATTTACTACAATGTTTTTAACACAAATCTTTCAGGAGAAACACAAGACGAAACAGCAATAGCTGTCAAGCAAGGATTACAATACAATTGGAGGACGTATATTTAGCTATAGAAATTAAAATGGAATTAAGCAACATTATTGTCGCAACTGGATCCTAACCACCCAGGTGCCCCCAATTACCGGGAGAAAACTTTACTAAGCTATACAACTATAGGATACTGGTCATTTTGATGTGCGATTTAAACGCCCATTGCGGGGCTTCTGGCTATAGAAATACAAACAGAGTCGGAAGACAACTTAACACGCTTATTAATAGACCTATACTGCAAAGACTGGGACTAAATTTCCATGCTTCTTTAGAAGTGAACACGCAACAAAACAAAACATCCGCCTGGCTATCTTCAATATGCTCTTCATTATTTTATGGAACCAGTTGATGTTTCTTGCAGTCACCACACTGCGACTCCAATGCATATAAACAAGCAGCCTATACAAATCCTGCGAAGAAATGGAAGGCATACCATAGAACGGATTGGAATAAGTACAAAGAATTACTTCAGACGTACGTACCCAGCCCACTCGGAGAAGCCACTCTATAGGAAATTGACGGGGAGTTGTATAGGATCAGAGAAGAAATTAAAAGGGCAGAGACCGTCTGCGTTAACTCGTTTCAAACCATTAAACAATTTAGGTGGACACCAGAAATGGTGGCTTTGAGCCAGGAGTTCGGCCCTGCAGCAGAACATATAAGAAGATTCCGAACTGCAAGGGAAGCATACAATATAAAAGAGAACTAATAGATTATTTTATGAAAAACACAATGAGAAAAGGGATCAGCATATCGAGAAAAAAGATGGTGAAACATCACCAAGAGAATTTTGGAAACATATCATCATATTAAAGCCACGGAGAGTAAGGGATAAAATAAAAATTAAGGATACAGGGAACAACATTTTAGAAGATGAGGAAGAAATAAAGGCATTATTTAGAGAGCACTGGAGAAATGTATTTTAAAATTACCGAAGAAAAGAACAAGAACAATGACATTGAATTTGATCATCAGATCGTGTACAATCTCAATGGGGAGATCGAAAGGACATGCTCCTTCCACTTTGTCAAAGAAATGAGAAACAACAACGACGGAATAGACGCAATCATTACATCAGAAGAGTTAAAAGAAACGATGAAGAGCTTCCGACAGAGAGCCCCAGGCAGATCGGGACTCACCAGATTAAATTACTTTGAATCACTCCCGAATATACTGGATGGAGTGAGTAACATGCTACAATGCGTGCTTTCCTGATAAACTGAAAGTAACCAGGATGATACCCAAGGTGGGAAAAGCCCCAGGTCGAGTGAGTAACTACCGCCCCATCTCACTACTAGATTTCATTGGTAAGGTATTGGAAAAAATAATTAATAACAGACTGTCAAAATTCCTCGATGATGATGGCCGCAGAAACAGCTTCAAATTTGGCTTCTGGAAAAAAGAAGCACGGAGAGGGCGCTTGAAAATGATAGTGAAAGCAATGAAAGTAAAAATGAACGTAGACATCTTATGCCGGGACGTGTCCAAGGCATTCTACAAAGTATGCCAGAGTGGCATGCCACTCAAGATACTCAGATTGGGAATGGACAAGGTCCAAAGGATTTTATGTGATTATGTAATGTATGAGACGTGCTTACGTGGAAGTAGGACCACATTAGGGAGAAATATTCGAGCTCACTACGGGTTTGCCACAAGGAGGATTTCTCTGTCCGTCTCTCTATTCAATCTACACAGCAGATATACCACCACCAAGAAATGAGTGCTGCCTGAACATCCAATTCCTCGACGACATCACCCAGATCATAGTTTTCCCGTACAGAAACGAACGAATGGAAGCTAAAATGACTGCAGAAGAGATATGAAGCGTTAATAGATAGGAAGAAAAATGGAAAACTAAAACCAACAGGGATAAATTTAAAATGGTACCCGTGTACAAGAAGAGCATCTCATATGTATATATAGAAGAACAGCGCTACAGATACGACAAAGAATATAAGGTGCTTGGACTAACCTTTACGAAATCAGGTTATAAAAAGCACGTAACTGAGAGGGTAAATAGGAGCAAAGCGACTTGGCATTACTATAGAAATTAGTTAACCTAAGCATGAAATACAAGAGGAAAATTTATCAAGCCATAGTACAGTCCGTGATTATTGATCTAACAATAGCGATGCACACGATCTCGAGAAGTAACCTAGTAAGATTCCAAAAGGTAAAAAACAAAGCAATTACTTAATAGCAAAAACTAAAAGAGGAGAAATAAGAAGATTATGAGACCTGCACAGGGAGGCAAAAATAAATCAAGGAGAGCAAAAAGAGCAAGGAGAGGCATAGAAAAGAAACATAATGAAGTAAGAGTTGAATTAAACAATCAAATTGCCAAAGAGAAGGATAGAGATCACACAGATTAGTCTCATGTTTTCCACGGATAGTAGAAGGAGGAGAAGAGAAAGAATAAGAATTCTACACATAGAGAAGGAGAATAATACTTGACGACGATAATAGTAATTAAATTACCGAAGATCAACAGAGAATAGCATATAGTCAATTATAACTAGGATAGGAATACGAAAGAATAGACTTAGAGATAGAAACCCACACCCTATTTTGTAAGAATAATTAATAATAACGGTTTCAACGCCTCATAAATAAAAACGCTACTTAAACATATTAAAAATCGATACATATAGAAAAAAGCGGGATACTCACGGAAATACAAATTTCCTAAATTTATCACGCTAGATATAACTATTTATAATAGACAGAGATAAGCCTGACCTCCTCGCAACTAGCATCTCTTTGCAAATCTATTACTTCCTTCAGCGACACATCGTGGTTCAGATTACACGTTAAGCTATAGGGCCCATGAGTAACTAAGTCCACTTTTGTCTTCTACTATTTTCTTCGCTGTCCTATCCTAAAACTTTATTCTTCATCTCCCTCTCACTCCTCTCCACCGTAGTGACAAGGCTTGGAGCCTACTTTGGCTCTAGGCAGTGGACTACGGAGGTCTACAAAGGAGTACCGGGGCTCTCCACCCTCCTTGGCCGCTCCATGATGGCCAAAGTGGGCGGGGGGAGGGAAGGAAGAGCTGTTCCGTCCCTTTTATTATTTTAACTTGTCTTGATCCGCTTTTAAGCCATTATTTAATGCTTTTAACTATTATCGTAAATATTCCTTTCCCTTCTCATTAGTCGACACAGTCGCTGAAGATGGTCCCAGTGAAGGTCCGAAACGTCCGGTCAATAAATTATTTGTGTAATCACCTGGCTCTTCATATTCCTAATATATATATATATATATATATATATATATATATATATATATATATATATATATATATATATATTATATATATATATATATATATATATATATATATATATATATATATATATATATATATATATATATATATATATATATATATATATATATATATATATATATATATATATATATATATATATATATAAAATAAGGATTCTTCCGTGATAACATGTGAATATCGGTATAGTACTCTTATAACGTTATTTAGTTGTTCCCACAACTCCAATGATCAGGTTTAGTCCCCCTTTCTAGTTTGTTCACATATGTGTTTTTTTTTTTTGCCAATCTTTCCATTGAATTTTATGAATATATCATTCTCTCTTGTGTGGAGAGATCTTTATTGAGGAATATTTAATTTCCGTGTCTGGTTAAAAATTGATTTATTTCACTAAAAAAATTATCACACCGGACCATTTACCGTCCTCTTCATTCCATTAAATAATCAACTTATTTATTTTAAGATATGTTTTCGAACATTTTACATAAATCCTGTTTTCAACTAACACACTAAATTTAAGAATAATGAGGAAGTACTCACATAATTTAGAAGGATGATTTCTGAAAATGATTCAGAAATAAGTTCGGTTAGTTGTTGCATTTAGATTCCTTTGGGCGTAACAGCTGATAATGATGACGTTCATTTTGTTGATCTTAAATATGTCCACAGAAGAACAAGAAATACCTAATTCACTAGAGATCTTTCTTAGGGATCGAAGAGTTACTGAAATTTCCTCCTGAGAAAAAGAATATTTAGCTTCAACCATTTTATTGTATGTTGTAGCAGTTTTATTATGGCCGCCATTAACTTTCTTTCGAGTTATCAAACCAGTAGAATTTATATTTTAAGTAAGTTATAAACATTTCTAAGAGTCCAATTTTTATCTGGAAATACACGAAAAATTCTATTTGAATTCCACCTTTTTTCGTTAAAACATAATTCTATTATAATTTTATCATTTAAACTCAATACCTTTATAAGAGGGATTAAAATAACACAACTCATTCGTTTATAGTTTAAAGGATGACTGAAATAGAGAGAGAAAGAAAAAATACAGTTAAATTATAGCATAATAAGTGAGGCGAGCAGAATTGGTATTTCCTACGCATAAATATTGCGCCCTTTCTTAATTCGGCGAGGGAATTTTTGAGTGACTATTTTATTTTTTTAATTTTAGTAATACTACTAAAATTATATTGCTCGAATTTTCAGAGGAAATAAATAATACAGATAGGTTTGTGTAAACAAATTTTAATTTATATCCACATCAAATCAAATTCAGGTTTGTTTGAATTTACTAGAGATTTTGCTAAGCCACAATATATATATATATATATATATATATATATATATATATATACGAGGGGCGGTCAATAAGCTTTGCAATTCGAATATAAGGAAAAGTGTTTTATTATTTTTCAATATAAATACCCTCGACTTCAATGCACTTGCGCCACTTGTCCCTAAGGCTTCGAATTCCCGACAACCAGAAAACTCCCGACTGCTCTTCAATCCACTCCTGGACGGCGAGCTGGACATCTTCATCGCCCCCTAACCGGCCTCCACGCAGTGCAGCCTTGAGCTGGCGGAATAAAAAGTAGTCGCTAGAAGCCAGATCTGGACTGTAGGGGGATGGTTGAGCTCCTCGAATCCGCACTCGCGCAGTCAGCTTGTGCAACTCTGACCTTGTGGACTTTGCGACGTTGAAGTCGATCACGGGGCGTGAGGTTTCTAGGGACCCCCACGGCAGAGACCTTGATCATGGCCAAATTGTCGTGGATGATGTTGATAACACTTCGAGGTAATATTCTAAGTTCTCGCTCGATTTCTTCGACCTTCACCCGTCGATTTTCGAGGATCATCCTCTATACACGGGCCACATTGTTCTCGTTGGTCCTGTCTAACGAGCGTCCTGGACGAGGGTCATCTTCAAGAGACTCACGACCATGGCGGAACTCCCTATTCCAGCGAGCAATGGTTGCATAGAAAGGGGCGGTGTCGGTGTACACTGCAACCATGCGTTCATGGATCTGTTTTGCATTCTTGTCTTCATTGGTCAAAAATTTGATCACTGCGTGGTGCTCAACCTTCTTGATTGTTGAAATATTTGTGACTGACGATCTGCGATCAGCTACTGCTTCTTAAATAGACGAGGCAGGAGCGTGCGGCTGCAGGTCCTGACTTGTCATAACTTGTCCTAACACCCCCACAAACAGCCATCCCTATTCCTCTGTTTTGCCCTACCGATTCGCAAAACTTATTGCCTGCCCCTCGTGTATATATATATATATATATATATATATATATATATATATATATATATATATATATATATATATATATATACTTGTAATTGATTTGTTCCTTGGCAATTTGATATGTAGCAGGAATATGAAGACCCAGGTGATTATACTAATCATTTATTGGCCGGACGTTTCGGACCTTTACCAGGACCATCTTCAGCGACTATGTCGTCTAATGAGAAGGGAAAGGAACATTAATTGATAACACTTAAAAGAATGCATTAAAAAAAAGCGGAAGACGGCAAGTTAAAATAATAAAATTGACAATAATTAAAATTAAAGTAAAAACACTAATAATATTTAGAATTAAATAATATTACCCAGTGGTATTTAAAAAAAATAGAAAGCAAAATTATAACAAACTGACTTGATTATCACGTATTAAAAGTTACTGAAGTAAACAAAAAATAACATTATATTAAATTGTAAAAACACACACCATATCGTGGGAGTTGAGAAATCAACTAACTAAACATTTAAAATTACTGACGAAATTTATTCGGTTGATCGGTTGGCTAGTTAATCTATTGAAGTGTTGGGGTGTTATATTGTGAATAATTTAATTGAGGAGGCGTAATTATTTAACTTTGGATTTATTTTAATGATATATAGGGACTCTAAGATTTTCAAATCGAGAGAAGTTAAGGCTGAAGATAATATAGTGAATGAATTAGAATTAAGAGTATGATGGTGATTCTCTGAATGTTGCCTGATGGAAGAGGCTTCAGGTTTAGAAATGGGAATACCAGTCCTATGAGACAAACCCAAGTGCTTCGCGATCCTGCAGTTGAATTGTAAGCCGGGTTGGCCTAAATAACGACTGTGGCAGGTCGTACATGTATAATTGTAAATTATACAGGATCGCAAGCCCAAAGGTAAGGCTCCTTATGGAGGAAAAAGGAATTTAACGATACATGGTTGGAGTTAATACAAAGGAATTGGCATTAAGGGAAATGGTTGTTGAGGGTAGAGAGAAGGAGTTTGTTAAACTCGGATGTCAAATGCTCGAGATAGGGTAGCTTAATGAAAACCTTCTGTTTAGAAACAGTAGTAAGTAAGGGTCGAGGATAGTATATTTTGGAGAGAAATTTGGATACTAACTGGTAATAATTAAATTTGAAGAAATCCTTTAAATAAGTCAGTTCTTCATGAAACGATATCCAGTTAGGGCATATATGGTAGGCTCTAAAAATTTGGCTTTTAATATGGATAATTTAAACTGACTGGGAGAGCTACTGAAGAAATGTGTACCTAATCTAGAGGTGGTAGGTTTTCTGTAAATGGATGTATTGTTAGAGGAACCTGTTCGGACAACGTTGACATACAAGAACGAGATTTTGTTGTCCTTTTCTGTTGCCATAGAAAACCTTATGTTGGGATGTTGTTGGTTAATATAATTTAGAAATAGGGGTACATGATCACTGTGCTTAAAAATTAGAAAACAGTCATCTATAAATCTTTTGAAGACAATAGGCCTGAATTCTAATGGACACTTGTCCAGCCACCGAGTTTCGTGGTGACACAAAAAGCTATTGGCAAAAGAGGGACCCAGTGGGGAACCCATAGCCATGCCTTCGTGTGGTAAATAGAGCTCTTGGTTGAAAAGGAAAATAGTATCACTGGGTCCCTCCATTGCCAATAGCTTTTTGTGTGACGAAAAATTATTAAATATTCCCATGAGCAGCAAATTTGAATAATAAAACATGAATTAAGTTTTAAGCGGAATACAAGAAATTGAATATAAACTATAGCAAGAAAGAATTATAAGGGCAGGGCGAACAATGGAAAATAAGTTAGATCAGGGACTATGTAATCAAATCGAATATTAATAGATGGAGCAAAGCAAGTAATTCAATAAAGTTAAATTTTAATTAATTATTTCATGAAAGCGATGAAATGATTGGGAGGTTTATAAAGGTGTGAAAATGTTTCCTAGTTTGCCCTGGTGTTAGGGCATCACTAGCATGCTTTCATATTATTTTTATTTCATAAAGTTTTCTTCCTCCGTCAGTAATGGTGCTGAATGTCGATGACAGCCAGTTTCCTCCATTGTTATGTATATATATTTTTATTTGTTTCATTTAATTTAAGCCTCCGTCGTAGCATTCAAGCCTTTCAATGTTTTTTATCATGCTAAATATCTATAGTTAATTTTTATTATGTTTTTCATTTACTATTTTCAATTTAAGTATTAGTTTGGGCACTTCGCCTCTTTTTGTTTATTTTATTCTGTCTCCCTCTTCTTGTTTTAGGTGGTTAAATTTATTGATTTGTGCTTGTTAAATTTGAATTGGGCACTTTGCCTCTTTTTGTTAGGATGAATTATTTTCACTAATTTTAAATCCAGTTAAATTTGGGCACTTCGCCTCTTTTTATTTTAATTTTTAATTTGGGCACTTCGCCTCTTTTGTTAAGGTTAATTTGTCTTTCGGTTAGTGTTTTAATCTGAGTCCTGTTTTGGTTTTGAGATAGGGCATTTCGCATCATTTCATTAAAGTTATTTTCCTTTGTATAGTACTAATTATATATCGGTAGTACGTTCTCTCTCGCGCATATTCTTCCGCTTGGAAACAGAGCTGATCTATCAATTGGGCGTCTTCTGTTTTCTCGTATGTTCAAATCGATGTTCATAGTTGGGAGTATTTCCTAATCTATTTTTTCCCATGTCTTTCTCCCTTTCCTTTAGACCTCACCATTGATTGGTTTTAGTCCGATTCTTTCGTGTAGAACCGACTGCCGAATATGGTCGATCCTTTGCGTGCCAGTTATCAGCAGTGTGGCTTTGTTCTGTACCTTCTGCATAGTACTGAGAGAGTTACAGTTTGCCATCTGCGTGATCACAGCCGGGTACACAAGGACTAAGCGTACCAGGGCCATGTACATTTTTTTCTTATTTAGCACGCTGAGGCTTCGGAAACGGTAAATTTTCTTCAACTCTCTTTTGGCTAGGGAGACTCTGATATTTACGTGAGCCTTGTAACCTGATTTTAGAATCCAAATCCCAGGACTTTTTTCTCGTTAGAGTACGGATAGAGTTCGTTGTCGACGAGGACGTCGTCTACTTTTCGGCAGTTCATTGGAATTATAGTAAACTTCTGGCGGTTAGTTTTAATCTTCCACTTTTTTTCGTAGCGATTGATGTTGTAAATATCGGCAGCTGTCGCCCTTGCTTGGCTTCCAGCGTTCCTGAATGGACTCAGGACGATTTGAGAGATGTCATCTGCCTATTGCAGATACATCGAATCGTACCTCCCTGGAGCAGGTAGGCTGATTGTCTACACGAGGTAGGTACAACAAAGGACTCAGACAGCTGCCTTTTGGAACTCCCGTCTCGAATTCGAATTCGGGTCCTTTGCAGCCCTCGATCGCGATTTGGGCTCTCCTATCCGTGTCATAGTTACAAAGAACCCTTTCCAGGATTGAGTTTAGCTTGAGGTTGAAGATGTTGAATTGTAGCCATCTCAGCCATACCGTATCGAAAGCCTTCTTTACATCCCGCAGCACCACGTCTACGTACCTTCTCTCAGCTTTATTGCAAGCGAGTTTTTCCGTTAGGAGGGTAAGGGTGGTTTCCGTTCGTCGTCCCTTGCAGAACCCGTGCTGCTAAGGGTTGTGAGCTCCTAGCTTGGCTAGTTGTTCTTGAAGCTTGTTAGTCAGGAGCTTCTCGTAGACTTTCGCACCGATTTCCAGCAGGGCGATTGGCTTGTAATGTACCAGTTGATCAGGGGGTTTACCTCCCTTGGGTATGAAGATTATTTTAGCAATCTTAAAACCGTCACGGAAGTAACCCGTATTCAGGGAAGCTTTGTAAATGTTTGCAATTCCCTGAATGATCTGCTTTGGGGCATTTACCAAGTTGTTTCTGGTGATGCCCGTCCAGCCGGGTGCCATTTGTTGCAAGCCTCTTACAGTGGTCATGACCTCCTACGGTGTTATGGGACGGCCGTGGTCCGCCATTTGCCTGCCTTCGTCGACTTGATATTGTGGATGCGTGCGGTGCATAGCTTGATTCAGTTCTTCGATAAGTTGGCCTTCGATTTCCTGGTAAAACTCATCGTTTTCTTCAGAGGGAATACCTGAAGACGTTTTTCCAAAAATTTCTGAACCTGTCTTCTAGAACCGCCGGGTCCTCAATATAGTCTCCGTTCTCTTTTAAACGAGCCTTTTGTCTTGCTGTTTGTCCCTTTAAGTTCTTGACTTGACGCCAGAACTTAGCCGGGTTGAGTTCGCTATCGATTTTAGCTATCAGGTTGTTCCAAATTTCCTGGGGTTGGAGGTTGATAGCCTCTTTTAGTTTTGTGCTTAGGCGTCGAAGGAGCGAGCTTCTTTCCCGGTTAGGACCTTCGTGTATTATCTGTTCGTACACTTCCCTGTGAACGCGAGCGATCTCTCTCATATGCTCTGTCCATCTGGGCTAACGAGGTGTTTTATACCCAGTTTTGGGTATGCTCTCGAGGTCCGCTTCTAGTATGGACCTGGATCGGAGCGAGAGATACTGTGGTGAGGATTGCTATGTGATCATTTGCGACTGTTGGGCCTGGCTCACTATGGTAGTTGAATGGGAAGCCTTTGCTTGTTTAGATTATGTAAGGTTTGGTTCCTGATCTGTAAGTGATATAGGTCGGAAAATCCGGCCCTATTCTCTGGAGGTTTTTTCTTCCCATAATCAGTTCCAAGTTTCGGCCTCTTTCGTTGGTACTATTATAGCCCGCCGCACGGCATCTGGCATTTAGGTCTCCACCTAAGAATGCTATTCTGTGGCGCCCGAACAGTGTGTAGAAGTTATTTAAACGGGAGATAGGCTAAACGAGGGGGTTGATAGGCTGCAGCTATCACGAGGTCTCCTACCAATGTGTTGAGCTCGATCGCCACAAAGGATTCATCAAGTTCTGGTAGTTGTTTGAACAAGATGTTCCCCTTAACAGCTATTGCAACACCATCCTCCCTTTCCTGAGAATGATTTTTCATGACTACTCTGTAGCCCGGTATTTTAATTCTACCAACTGTAGTATCAATATCGTGCTCAGTTATAAGAATGATGTCGGGGTCAAGCATTTGGAATATGTTTCCATATGCCGTAGCTTTCCTCTCCCATTCATTTACGTTGAATGCCAGAATCCTCATTCTATTGCTTACTCTCTCCAGGTTGTTTTTTAGTGTTTTTGGGTGGTGTTTTTCTTCCGCCCACTTTTCTTTTTCCTGAACTCAGCGTTTGAAATCTGTTTGCAAGTGTGGTGATGTAGGGTCTCTTCCTGGCTGAGCAGAGTTTCTTCCACCGTTTCGTGGTCGACTTTGTAGTCGTATTCCCATTTGAATATTTTGTTTTTGATTCCATGGAAAATTTTCCTTGGGAAAGGGAAACTGATCGCAAGCGTAGATTTTTAGATTGATGCTACCCGAACGCAATCTTTTGTTTTTCCTTTTCTTTTCCTTGGCTTTCTTGGTTTGTGGGACTTCGGTGTCCGAGGAGTCTAAGGATTCCGAGGAACTATTGGTGTCAGTATTTTCTCTCTCTGTGGTGATTTCTTGTTTTTGTTTAGTTGCAGGAGTTTTTACATCGACTGCTTGTTTCTTTTCTTCCTTGTTGGTTACATTTTTGGTGGTGTCTTGTCCGTTTTCTTGTTGGTTTAAAACAATCTACAGTTGCAGTACATCCCCGGAGGTTTTTTTTCTGGGAACTACATTTGTTCTATCCCGATTTCGTCTAACATTTGGTTCAGCTCAGTTGCAAACGTGCCAGGGCGAGTGAGATTCATGACGTGTGCGTAAAGGATGCACGCCATAATCTTCATCGAGTTTTGTTTTGTAGTTTAAGATAAGTCTTTTTAATGTCTACTTCCGAGAGGGCCACCTTTACCGCTTGGGCGTTGAACGTATTCGCTCTACTTGTTTCTTCTTTCTTCTTCGCTTCTTGTTTGTTTTTCATTATTTCATTTTAAAGAGACATGGCATGGCCATTGTTCTGTGTCTTTGACCGCATTTAACGCACTTCTCAAGGTTACTAGTGCACGACATCCAATTGGGCCCTTTGTCGCTGCATTTGAAACAGGTTTCTTGTGGTTCTTTCCAGTCTTTAGTGGCGTGTACTTCCATCTTTTAACATCTGAAACAGAACTGGACTGGAGTATATTCTCCTTTCTCTATCTGTTCCCCACTAATTTTGGCATTGAACATTAATAGGCCTTGTTCCTTTGCCTTTTGTTCTATAGTTGTTTCGGCGAAGACCACCTTAAAGACATGGGTGTATTCACTGCCATCCCTTCTATTTTTAAACTTTATCACTTCAGCTACCTTGGCCCAGGTTTGCCAAAGCTGGATCTCCTCCATCATTTCATCCTTGCAGTGTTGTCCAATCCAACGATCGATTCGCCCGCACACAACGCTCCTGTGGGCCAGGATCTGTGGTGGTACTTCTAACTGAAGCTCAATGCCCCTAAGGACCTCGACTGCCTTCTCCTTAGTGATTTATTCGATATCTTTTTCTTTTTCGCAGATGGCGATATACCCCGAGGTTATGTCCAGCAGCCTCACCATGGCAATGCCCAACTTACCCTTATACAGCTTCGAATTCGCTCTCTCTGCTAGGCTTGGGCTGTCCGTCGACTGCTTGCAGAGGTATTCTTGTTCTATGGTCTTGGGTCATCTCTTCGGGAAAGTGGCGCCTCAGCACTGGGTTTACTTTTTCTCCCATGTCTCTTATTATTTGTGAATTGATTCTAGTATAATTTCGTTCTCCCTTTCTTCTTATGATGTTGTTACCTTCTTTATTCGTTGATGACACCGTCTACTTCGTCACTCAGCTTTCGTGAACGTGAACTGCCAAATGAGGGGATGATTGATGATGGGGAAACCCGGGGAGGCCCCTCAGAAGACTACACCAGACTATGAGCATCTCATGCCCTAAAAGAAAAGACATCATTAAAAGGGAAGAACGAGAAAACCAGGGAAGAGAAAATGGTCAAAAGAACATGTCATACGATGCAGCAAGTAAAATAACCACACAGTGATTGAGAATGGAAACAGGTAAATATAGATCAAACATTAAATTAAAAAATACTTACCTGCATTCTACACGCACATAGTATACCCATCGCGAACCTAGGTGGCTATGCTACGGCGCTTAATGAGAAGCAAAAAGAAAATAGAGTTGAGTCAATGAATTTACCCAAGGTAGTTTACTTTTCGGCTATCTTCAACATAAATATAGCCGAGAAAACCACCGAAAGAGGAAACAGAAGAGGATAACAAAGAAGACGTTATAAATAGAGATGAAACCGAATCAGAAACCAGCAACGAGGAATCCGCTCAGGAAATCTGAGTAACAAGAAGAAATATGAAGTAAACAAGGAAATCGAAATAATAAAAGAACGACAATCCCAAGGGAACAATCACTGTCTCCGTCTACGCAACCTCCCACAAAAGAAAGGAAGAATATGTGTGTAGATGAGAATAAAAAAAGACAGAAGAAAAAATACTAAATCGAACCACCCGAGACAACCACCACCAGGAAGAGGAACCTAAAGAAACCTTCATTATGGACAAATGGAAATTAGAAATTGTAAAGACAAATAAATGAATATTTTTAGAAAATTAGACCCTAATATAATACTAATATCAGTAAACGGAATTGACTTAGAGGTAAAAAGATAAAGATATGGCATTAAAATCCCGTAGCAAATAACGCTTCAAGAGAGAGATCCGACGGCGCTGCCATTGCAGTAAAAATAACTGGCCTATAGAACGCAAAAAGACTATTAGAATCATACGCTGCAATAGAAATACAACTTGAAATCAGCAGTATTATCAGAGAAACGGTATATAAACCTACAAGGAGTGACTGCCTCTCGATCACTAATTTAATGCCCACTGTAGAGAAAATGATTATACAAACACAAACGGTGCGGGCACGCCTCTGAAAACAATCCTAAATCGGGGAATGGTCCACGACAATTTAGCATTAAAACCAGATATCTGGCTTTCGAAATTCAACCTTCCATTTAATTACCACTTAGAACTCGTGGACGTTCCAATTAGCAAACAAATAGCAACCCTTCTCACAGTAAACCAGACACCCATACAGAAGCCATCAAAGAAATGTAAGGCCTATGATCAGGCAGACTGCAAAAAATATAAAAAAATCCTAAGAAATTATGAACCAAAGACACTAACCAACTGACACTAGAAGAAATTGACAAAAAACAGAGAATGAGGAAATTCCCCAAAGGACCCGCAGAATTCTTCAGAACTTCAGTTGGACACCTGAAATTATGAAGAACGTAGAAATAAGAGTGACTTCAAAACACAAATGTAAATACGGGCGAAGTAGAGAACTGCACAACGAACTAAGTAGGACAGAGCTACCGGTATTAATAATTAAAAGCAAGAAGAACAATGCAAAGGATAATTGAGGATGAGAGATGAAACCAACTGGAAAACTAAGACAACGTTGAAACAGTATCTAGAGAACACTGGAAGAACTAATTTTTTATCAGTTAAAGAATAAAATAATAACTTCAATATTCACTTCTTAAATGAGATTATAGAAAATCTTAATCAAATAATAAAAAAAAAACATCATCAGCACTTTATCGAGGTACAACAACGAAGAAATTGATGCCATCATAACGATCGATGAGCTTATAAGAAAAATAAACAGCTTTAAAATCAAAGCACCATGAACATCAGGACTCACGAGCAAAAACTAGGTTGAAACAATTAATAACATCTTGGAAGGATTAGAGAAAGTTTTTATTAGTCTCTGAATACAGGCTACTTACCCAACGACCAGAACATGGCGAAAATGCTTTTCATACTAAAAGCTTAAAAATTAACTTATCGGATAGAAAACAATTGATTTATTTCGCTATTTGATTTCATCGGGGAAGTATATGAAAAGATTTTAAAACGCAGATTCAATCAACACTTCGAGGAAACCAACTAATATAATGAGTGACAATTCTAATTCATGGAAAACAGTAGCAAGAACATGGCAAAATCTCAAATAATGAAAATTTACAAAGCCGAAGAGCGAGAAGAATAGAGTAGACATCGTCTGTAGAGAAGTGTCTAAAGCTTTCAACAAATTATAGCAAAAGGGCATCCAGTACAAAATACTACAACTAGGATTATGCATTGAAATTTAAAGATCACTGGGCTTCTATGCGATTGATAGATACGCGTATATAGAGAGAAGCATTCATTATAGGGGGCATTTTAAGGTTGTAGCCGGGATTCACCAAGGTGAGTGTTTGAGTCCTATATTATACGCTATCTACACACCAGACATCACACCTCAAGCAACCGAAGGATGTATGAACATACAGTTTGCGGATGACAAAATTCAAGTTATTTTGTCACCGTAAGTCACGGCAAATTCCAAACGAGAACAATTGGAGAAGAAACACGAAGAATAAATCAATATGAACAGCAAATGATAAATTAGCACGAATCGAGAGAACTTCAAAAGTATTCCATTCTATAGGAAAAAAAAGATAAGAGACATATATGTAGAACACCAAATATACAGATACAGCAACGAATGTAAAGTGCTGCTTCTAACCAAAACTAAATCTGCTTACAGGAAACACATAACCGACAGAACAGAAATTAAAAAAATGGAATAAAACTACTATAAAACCTAAGAATATTTAACCAACAGAACAGGAAGAAAATCTACAAATCAATAATCCAGCCCACTCTAATCTATCTGACAATTGTGATATGCACTCAAAAAAGAGCCATCTTATAAAATTGCAGATCCAAAACCAAGCACTGTATCTCATAACAAATAATAGAAGGATATAAAGAAGAATAGCGGTAAATCTGCATTGAGAACCAAGCATTGAACACTTAAATATGATAATAAAGAAAATACATAAAGCAGTTACTAAAATGACGTGAGATGAAATTCACGAACAACGAGCAAATCAATAGTGCAAAGGACTGTATGGAGGCCACATGGACTGTTCCCAAGCAGCTTGAAGGCAGGGGACAGAGAAGAAATGGAGAATATATATTTGAATACAAAACTTAAATACAAACTCTGCATACGACAAGGATAAAAATCCTGATTAAGTAAACGTTTGAATGGAAACGGAATTATGACATCTGGATAAATATCAAAACATCCATACTGGAAAGAGTTCCCGAACTTGACAACAACGAATGCATAAAGAGTAAAAAAATAACAGTAAACTTATCAGTAACAGACATAAAAACTTCGAATGGCTTGAACGCCAAACACCAACTATCACAAAATATTAACAGAAAGACAAGTTCAATATTAAACTGAAACTATGGTAGTTACTCTCTGACTAATATTCAAAATTAAAACTAAATCACGATGGTCAGAAGTTATTAGCTTGACCTCTAAGCAAGCAAACTCGAAATTCTCCAACTTAATTAGTTTACTCCAAACACTTCACTACTGGCATCTCCTTCGGGCTCTACATACAAACGATGATAGACGATTATTACTATACTATCACTCCTGCTCTTCGTCTCCTTGTCCTCCGCATTTTCACTTAAAAATTCCCCAGTGCCTTATAGCACAGGGAGAAAAGCAAATGGGCAAGCGGGTGAATCTGTATCTCTCGGCCCTCCCTCCCCCCTTTCTCCAAAAGCAATAAGTGGAGGCGGAGGGAGGGGGGGGGTCGGAAGCTTTAGCCTTTTACTCTCTCACACCTAACTTCTTATCTTATCTTTTTTCACTGTTTTAAAAGCGTAAGAAGCTGCAGCGCAAGCTCAAACATGCATCCTTCATTGTCGACTTCAAAAAGTTATATATATATATATATATATATATATATATATATATATATATATATATATATATATATATATATATATATATATATATATATATATATATATATATATATATACACACACACACACACACACACATATATATATATATATATATATATATATATATGTGTGTGTGTGTGTGTGTGTGTGTGTGTCCAGCATACTGCAAGAAAGAGAAAAAGCTCACTGAGGCAGCAAGCAACCGCTTTGCTCTCAATTAAATCGCCCCTTAGACCACTCAGCTAGATGGAAGACCTAACTCTTCTGAATAAACAAGCGGTTGCTTGCTACCTCAGTGTGCGTGGTTCGAATCCCACCCATGTACATAATTTTTCAAATTAAGAAATAACTTTGTCCGAGGAAAAATTATCATGTGTTTTTCTGTTTCTTTTGGTATGTTGGATTCATTTAATCATTTTATCGCGTTATGAAAGATTTATGCACTTAGAAAACTTTCAATAAAAACAATGGCGAGGACCAGACGTAAATCCAACATCTTAAATTCTTTTATGAGGTTGAAAAGCACAAAGATTCGACCTTGCGCTCATCTGTAGTGCCAGTATGCAAGGTGTAATAAGTTTGACAATGAGGCCTCACACATGAGCATCATGTGAACCGTATGAAGGCTTGTAATAGGCACGCTAACAACGATTCGCATGCAACTAATCTAAAATATGCATAGAAGTTTTCATAAATAATGATAACTCTTTGTGTAAATAATATTGAACATCTCTGTAAAATAGTAATGTATAGCTTTTATAACACAGAACCTATAACAAAATTCCATATAAATAATAACATTTATTTTGCTTGTAAATGCATGAAGTAAGTAGAATGAATTCGAGACGTTCACGCGTTAGCGTACCTGTGCACATGTGCACACACATACACAGATAAACGAAGTGAAGCGATTCTTAAATTTACGCTGAAAAGGTCAGCTGTTCGAACAAGGTGAGTAGCAGGTACAGAGCCGAAGAAAAAAATAATAGTAGCGGGCATTATTTGCTATCAGCAACGGGGTAACGAAAAGTCCTATTTGTGGAGTTCAATTTAAAATGAATCTCTATCTAGGTCGACACACAAATTAAAATGGAGTCGAGGAGCTCTGCCCAATCAACATCATTTGCTAACGATGGGCCATGCCCATGATGTTAACTACCGTATATACCATCCTGGGAAGATTAAGAATCACAGTCTCACACTAATTTAGTCAAGCAGAGTGACGGGCACATTCACAATTACAGTCATGGTCGCAGTAGCAGTCAGAGTTGCAGACAGTTCAGATACCAACCGAAAAGAGGAATAAGCTCGCCTGAATACACAATCTTACGCCAAAGTAAAACAAGTTCTACCTCCTAAAATAAAGAGTCCGAAATTCTGCCGTTTGGGATTTCTTTTTCTAGGGGCAATCGATATCGATCATTTTCCCCAAGCTCAGGGAGTGTATTATTTTCCCTCAAACAATTGAAGTCAGTCTCAGATCAGCGCCAGGTTGCCGTGCGGCCCTAGAACAAGATCGTCTCTGTTAAAACACATCTGGTCCGATTAGTACCTAGATGGTTCAGCGCCAAAACCATGGAGAAGCTCACAACTGCATTCCCATTCGAGACTAACCACCTTAACTAGTCACGTACCTACATCAAGCCACCAGGACCTGACGATACCAACCTCACCTACCTAATACCACCATCATCTAAGCTCCCTATACATCTTCGGTCTCTAAAATACAGATTTGGATATGTATAATAATTTTAGGTCTTAAACACAAATTATAATTATAATACAGGGGAGTTAAAATAAGAGGCTTTAGCGGAAATTTGAAATTAAATTTGTACAGACAAAAAAGTAAAAAAGAACGGCTAGCAAAACAAAATAAAACCAAACGTATCAAATGAGAAACATACCTTGTATCTTTGATTTCCATTGAGATTATAGTGTGGCAGAGAGGTAAAGGGAAATAAAAGCTTGATATTAGTGCTCCTGTAAAGGATTTTTAATGTTAAGAAGAAGAATCAGAATTAAACGAGTGAGATAACGTTTTATTATGAATTGATTCGGATCTTCTTAGAGGCACAGGGTTGAGTTGCAGTCGAAACTCTCAAAGTCATTCAGAGATAGAATTGATTGGTATTTAATGGAGTGCTCTCTTATAGAAGAATGTTCTTTTTTTATTAAGCAGTTTCCCTCTTCTTGACCTAATGCCAATGTGAGAGAACAAACGAGTCTGAAGAGTGCGCAGAGTGCTACCGACATATTTTCCAAAGGTATACATTGGAAAAGAGTAAATATAAGCTACACCACTACGTAAGTCTTTAGGAGTTTGATCATTAATTTAATAGAATTCCCGATTGTGTGGTTGAGAAAAAACAAGTCTAAAGTTAGTTTGCATAAAACAGGGTCTGCTGACCAAAAAGTCGCATGCTGTCACTCATTTTAATTTATGACTTTACGGCCTTCAAACCTTTCAATAATTCACGAATAACCTTGGGAAGACCTTGGCAATTTCATCATTTGGAAGAGAATGTAAACAACATAAGGGTTTCAAATTTCGTTAGAGTCAGCCGAATAGGTATGATGTTATTGCCAAAACAAAATAGTTTCCTGGCCATCTTTGAGAAGACTGGCAATTATATCATTCGAAAGAGAATGTAAACATAAGTTTTTCAAATTTCATTAGAATCGGCCTAATAATTATGATGTTATAGCAAAAAAAATTAATTCACGGGCTTCAAATTTCATTAGAATCGGCCGAATAGTTACAATGTTATTACAAAAAGTACTAAAGCAAAATTGGAACCGACCGACCGTCATAGTGACATGTTGAGTCGCCCGTAACTAAACTCGCACGCACGTGACTAAAAATTGTTGAGTTTAGAAATATATTTTCTGAGGTTCGATTCAGAAAACCAATTTCAGGAACAAAAAGAAATCTAACTTATTTTGGTGCAGTAATTACATGAAATTGAGGGAAATATATATTATTTAAAAATTGTCCTATTGTCTCTACAAATAAGAACTAGGGAAAGCTTAATGGTAGAAATTTTATAATGCAAATCACACAAACTATAAAATTTAATCTTCAAACCTGTAAAAGTTGGTTTTATATGGATGGGTGTCAGGATATTATCGCTTTTTCTGGAAACTAAAATGTCTAAAAAGGTGATAATCATATGATTTTTGTACTCAATAGTAAAAGAATTATTCGGGTGTAAAGAATGAATAAAACTAAGAAACTATCGAGCTACTAAGGGTATATTAAAAACTGCTAAACAGTTCCCGACAAAACAACGATTAAAAAGTGGTTTCTAATCGTCGGCATACTGATGGAAAATTAACTCCTCTCAAAACATCATGAAAATTTCAGCCTCGGGTGGAGGGCGGATGCGTGATTTAGCTTGGTTATACCGTATAATTCTATCTGGCCCAATTGAAAGTTCAAGATGTCCGCTAGTTATCCACTAATGGGTTGAATTAACGGTTTCCGACTTATTACTTGGAGGATGTAAGGAAATTAGAAAAATGGTAGTTTTGGAGGTTTATTCTTGATTTTATAGCCGCCTTTTGTTTTGGGGTGGGAGAAATTGCTGAGTTACTGGTTTGTTGTATGCTCACGTCCTTGTATCTGACTATCTATTTTAGCAGCCTCAATCCCCTTGTATTCTCTCTTTCCCTCTCTTTCTCTATCTCTGTGTGACTATCTGATTGTCTTTTACAACCTTTTTTATCCTAACAAAAGGTTAGGGACGTGGTTCTGTTTCTCTAATACGAGAGCTGGGCAGAGCCTATTTAACCAGAGAGTATGTGCGTGTATTTAGTGTAGGCGCGTGTATACCAAGAGAGTAGTCGAATTTGGAAATCTGTCTAATATCTATGAGGCCGATATTCGTAGTAACATAAAATTTGTCTTTCACGGGTCCATTTCAAAGCTGCTGGGTCAGACTTCCTCTGTATCAGATTCATTACTTGTATGAACAGATGTTTCAATTATTTACTGGTTTGTTGTATGCTCACGTCCTTGTATCTGAATATCTATTTTAGCAGCCTCAATTCCCTTGTATTCTCTCTTTCCCTCTCTTTCTCTATCTCTGTGTGACTATCTGATTGTCTTTTACAACCTTTTTTATCCTAACAAAACGTTAGGGACGTGGTTCTGTTTCTCTAATACGAGAGCTGGGCAGAGCCTATTTAACCAGCGAGTATGTGCGTGTATTTAGTGTAGGCGCGTGTATACCAAGAAAGTAGTCGAATTTGGAAATCTGTCTAATATCTATGAGGCCGATATTCGTAGTAACATAAAATTTGTCTTTCGCGGGTCCATCTCAAAGCTGCTGGGTCAGACTTCCTCTGTATCAGATTCATTACTTGTATGAACAGATGTTTCAATTATTTACCTTATCGCCGCGGCCAAATGGTCGGCTCGCACCTGTTTTCTAATATGTGTGTGAATGTTTGTGTGTTAGCGTGAGAGAACAGCGATATCATTGCCTAGCAGTTTTTCATTATTTACAAGTATACATTTTTCTTTGCATTGATACATAAATTATTGACTAGCAGCTTAGCATCATTTACAAGTATATATTTTGTTTTGCATTAATTAATTATTAACAAATGGCATATTATTTTAGTCTTTGGTTTTTGCGCTAACTCAAAGATTTCATAGAGACAAAATATTGCTCAATTTCTGTGGTTCCTAGTTGGCTCTACACCACCTTGTAATTGGGCACTACAAGGAATAACCAGAAGAAATTGGAGTTTTACAAGTACTATTCTTTAACTCTAATCCACTCTTTTGGGAATAAGCATTTTTTCACTTGTGTATTTTTTGTGATTTTTTACACAGCTTAAATATTTGCTTTTAATATATTTTATATAATTTAAAGGAGTCTTTTGCGCTTTCTAGGTAATATCTATAACGTAAGATATAGTGTACTATTCGGTCTACAGGCGAAGTCCATTTTTGTTACATAGGCATATTTACAAAAATATTGAGACGTTTGAAAAATCTGCCCCTTTTTATTATAAGTGTGGCGTTGCAACGGAATGAAAATGTACATTCAATAATTTGAGATCAACCTACTTTTATTCACTGCTTCTGCTCACCTAAAATAAAAGAATGACGGAACTTTAGCTAACGATACCTGTCTCCCTGATTGCGTATAACATTTGGCTCTTTATCACTCTTTCCTGTGCCTGGAGTGGTTTCCCTACCATTATCCTTGTCGTTAGTGTTCCTTGTTCCATCTATTTCCTCACGACACGAAGTATCAAAGGTCTTTATTTCTCCAACGTCTTGCCTTAATCTTTTAATCTCGCTGATCGTTCAGTGTATTACTAATGGGAGTTGGTTGGTTTCAACCTATCCACTGAAACAGTATCTTGGTTGCCATTACGAAATTCAAGCTCGTAAACTTTGTCGTCGCTTTCGATCACCGGAAAAGGGCCAGGATACGGCGCTTCTAGCGGCTTGCCAACTCACTTGACTCTGATCCACACATGCGTTGCTTTTCGAAGACCTCCGAGGACGAAAGGTTTGGGCACTGAGTGTAGGTGTCTTTCGGATGCCTGTGTGAAATCAACCTGTAAAGTGATTATGGTCAGTTCCTTAATGAATTTCGAGTCAGTTTTTGACGATAAGGATGAAGCCAAGGGTTTTTATCAAAGTAGTGTAGTCCCTGTAACTGCTGTGAAAGACGAAAAACCTGAGTCATTAGGTAAGGAGCTAGTGCCCAAAAGGACTATCAGAAGTGCCCAGCTTTTCCTGTCGACGAGCCATTATGTAACTCTACAGGGTTCTGTCTGCTCTTTCCACCATCGTGTTCGTGCATGGGCGATATGCCGTGGTGCAGAGACGATGGAAAGCAACGAGGGATGATAATTCTTTGAACAACTCGGACTCGAATTTGGCTCCTCTGAGGGTTACCACTTATAATGTGACTCCAAATATGGAAATCCATCCGTCTATGTAAGAAAGCCAAACCATCCTTTGCAGCATTTAAGTCCTGAATCGGTAATGCCTCGTTCCATCCTGTAGCTCAGTCAATGCATGATAGGAGATACCGGTTATGCAACGGGTAGGATTGCTCAGGAAACGAGCACGGTGGTAGTGGTCCGACGATGTCAATGTGCATGGTCTCGAATCTTGACAAAGGAATATTAATGAGCAGGACTGGGGATTTCTTCTGTCGATCGATCTGGAAGACTGGCATAAGAGGCACTTTCATGGCCAGGAGGAGCGAATGTACCTATAAATATTAGTCTCCAAATATCTTCATTTAATTAGACGGAGGATGCCTTAATTCCAGGGTGGCACACATTGTGCAGTTGTTTGAAGATTATCCTCTTGCATTCCGTAGGGACGAACTTTCGTGGGTATCTTGATCTCATTTCACACAATAATTGAGCTTCTCTGGGAAAAGGGAAATATTTTAATCGCAACTGTAGTCTTACTGTTTCTTAATCGATTGTATGTGCTGCCGCCAGAGCGTGGAGGCCAAATGATTCAATTTGGATAAGCAGTCAGCAACCACGTTGTCCTGGATAGGCATACACATATGTAATGTCACTGATGTACCTCAATTTTGCCATCCAGTAACATTCTTGCCTGTCCGTTTTGGCACACAATCGTGGAGAGAACACCGAGACCAGCGGCCTGTGGTACGAGCACAAAGTAACATGGTGACCATCAACCCTGTAACTGAAATGGATCACAGTAAGATAGGCCGCCAGGAGTTCCCTGTCCTACGTTTAGTATGGTTGCTGTGCCTTGCTTAATTTGCTAGAGAAAAAACACACTGATTGCAGACATCCATTCACCATCTGGTGAAAGGCATCACCTACAGCGTATTGTGAGCTTTAAGTCACCAGTTGATACGGTGAGTCGTTGGGCATTGGGTAATAGAGCTTGACAGAGTTAATTAGAGCTAATTATTGTTATTAAATGCTCCTTGCGCAGCATCATTCCACACGAGCTCACGAGCCTTGGGTTGAAGACGCGCAAGCTCATTCAGCGGAGCTACAATCGTGGCACAATTCGGAATCATTCTCCTATTGTAGACTAACATGCCCAAGTATCGTCGCAGTTACTTGTAGTCTATTAGTAATGGCATATTCACAATTTTCTTAAATTTCTTAGCTGGTGGGAAAATTCTTGTAGACGAAATATGATGTACTAGAAAGTCAATTTCTTCTCTCGCTACCAGGATTTTGAACACTTGGTCTAAATGGTCCAAATGTTCGTCCAAATTTTCCGAAAATATTAGGATATCTTCTATGTATACAAACCTAACTCTAATCCCTGAAACAAGTTATCCATGTGACGTTGGAAAGTCACATGAAGACACCACTTCCGTTTTTTATATGTCTGCCGGGTTCATCGAGATTTGATGATAAGCACGACCCAAATCCAACCGAGAGAAAATTTTCTTCGAATGATGGTGGTTTGCTACACTCTGTATTATTGGTAAAGGATATCTGTCGGGCTTCGTGATTTCGTTAAATAGGCGAAGATTTTCCGACCAATCTGTAATTGCCTGGCGTCTTCTTCTGAACCACGTGAATAGGTGTTGCCCAAAGTGATCTTGACGGACGCAGAACGACCTCCTTTAATAGCGCTCCGAACGTTGCTCTAGCTACTTGTAGTTTAGTTTCTCCATTGAAAGAGGCCCCCATCGCGCGAAGGTTGTTGGTGCACTGCCGGCCTCTATTGTGTGTGCCACGGAGTTAGACGGTCGTAGGGCGGGCTTAGTATTCGAAAAGCTGTACAAGGCTTTATATTTCTCTAATACATTCTTGAAAATGGGCGGTAGATTCTGGCGGTCATTAATAATTAGGGCAACTGCAGGTTCCGTGGATTGTTTTACTTTTGATAGAGCATAGTTTGATCATCGATAAGGACGCCGCGCGCACAAATCCACCAAAAGATTAAAGTGCCCCAGAAAGTCAATCCCTAATAATGGCGATGTGGTATCCGCGACCACGAAAGACCAGCAAAATGAACGACATAGGCTAGGAATAACTATATCCGCGTGTATTTTGCTGTGAACTCTTTAATTTGACAATCATTAGCCGTTGGAATGCTTACACTGGAATTACGCATCTAGCACGTTCGCACCAAATTAACCGGAATTATGGATACACTTGATCCCGTATCGATTAGTAATTCGCACTTTATCTTATCTAATTTTGCGGGGACGGCGAACACTGACGGCATGCCGGCAGTCGCAGTGGCAACGAAATGCCGTGCTAGTTTTCCAAAGTGGCTGACGAAGATGGCCTAGAGGACGGTTGCATTTGCACGTTTAAATGAGATAGACATCCCACAGGTCTTTTGTTCCTTCTAAGAGGTCGCAGTCCTATCGGTATATTATTTGCACTATAGTAGTTTCTACGCGGCACAAAGTTAGAACGATTGCCATCAGGGTACGCACCCATCAGCACTGAAGACGCATTAGCTGAATATTGTACCTGGTCGGCCGGAATGACACTTCTCTCATTCACACTTAAAGTACTTATGTTAGGGAGCGAGATATCATCACTTATCTTCTTGTCACCTTTATCTACAGCACGGCATTGTACTTTGTAAAATGGCATTAATTCGTCCACAAGATTTTCTACCTGGGCAAGAGTTAAGTCCTCCTGGGTGGGGATGATGGGTGCGATGTTTGACGGTAGGATCTGACTAAACTTGTGTCTCACGAGTGCTTCTCCAACTCCTTCCTCTAGATTAGGCGAAGGGTGAAGAGTGAACAGATAGGAGGCCATGAGCTTTTCTAATAGCTCTAGTTTGGTCATTTTGAACAGCCCAATTACCTCGGCCCTTAGAATTTGGTAGTTCTGTGTAGATAAGACTGTAACTGGAAGCCGGTCGACACTCTCAGGAGGTAGTGCAGCCAGGACGTGAAAAAATTTATGTCCTCCTTACTTATATGCAATTGGGCATCTACTATTTTAAACCAACCTGATTTCGGTGTCTGGTTAAGGATGTCAATCTTTATTGTGATGATATTTGCGACTTCCGTTCCTCCTTGCTATGACCATTTTTGATCCGAGAAGTTCATATTTTTTGGTTAGCTCTTGTTTGGTCGAATGGTCTTACCAGTTTATGGGGAATGCGTGATTTGGCTTGGGGTTAACGGCTGCCGTTGGTTATGCCATGGAATTCTATCTGCATCCAATTGAAAGTTCAAGAAAACTGCTGGTTATCCACTTATATGATTGGCTAAGGGTAATCAAATTATTACTTGGAGGAGGAAAGGAAATTGGAAAATTGGCGGTTTTGGTGGTTTATTTTTAGACTTATGGCGGCCTTTTGTTTTCGGGTGGATGAAATCGCTAAGTTACTGGTTTGTAGTATGTCCAAGTCCTTTTATCTCACTATCGGTTTTAAGAGCCTCAATGTCATTGTATTCTCTCTGTCTACATGATTGTGTGACTCTCTGAGTGTCTTTTACAAGCTCTTTTATCCTAACGAAAGATTAGGGGCGTGACTCCGTTTCTCCATTCCGAGAGCTGGGAAGAGCCTATTTTACCAGAGGGTATGTGCGTGTATTTAGTGTAGGCGCGTGTACACTATGAGAGGGTTAGAATTTGTAAATCTGACTGATATCTATCAGGTCGATATTGGTAGCAACATTAATTATTTTCTTTCGCAATCGGCCAAAAACAAGAAACTGGAGTTTTTTGATATTTAATTTCTTGTCTCATTGTTCATTTCCGTCAAATTTCCCTTTCTCTTGTACTATATCGTTATACGGTCTGCAAAGATAGTTTGATACATCTTTTTTTCTGTCTTCGCAAGGTTTTTGAAAGGCAGAAATTAAATAAGGCGCAAGACCTGTGGTGGTTGTTGGCATGGCTAATTAGCGCTTAAATTGTGAGCAGGTAAGAAATATGGGATTTGCCTGAAGTTCTTATCTTATATACTAATTAAAGTGTTCGTAGTGCAACGTAAGCTATTTTTGCGCGCCGAGCATTCGAGAGTTCAGCAGCAGGCTGGAGGTTTATGCATAACAAGTATCCCTCCCACCTGCCAAATATGGCAACTTTAAGATAAAAGTCTATGCTGAAACTTTTAATTCTTTAGTGACTGGTCTTAGTTCCCATGGTCATAGTTGATTGAAATTTGACTTAGAAGGTCTTGTTGTGTCCACTATTAATATTATATTGTCAATACCATGAAAAAGACTATTTACACGAGGTTTGGAACATGTTCCCAAAACGAGAACGTTGGACACTTCAGGGGTACTTTTTATGGGAAAAAGGTTTAAAAAGGAGAATAATTGTTTTTTATATATATTTATGCCATTCAAGAACTATTTTCACATTTTTATAATGTATATGATGCTATTATATATATATATATATATATATATATATATATATATATATATATGTGACATATATTGTATAATATATTTTATATATATATATATATATATTTGATATGATCTGTACTAATAAAAAAGACCTTTTTGAGCTAGTTTTCCTGACGAAATAGATATAATGAAATTATAAAATCAATATAGAGTAGATATATCTAACTAATAAACCAAAAGAATCCTTTTTTTTAATAATAATGCTCATAATCAGTTTATCATGTTATTTATATATATATATATATATATATATATTTAGGTATATATATATATTTAGGTATATGTAAGCAAAATATATCGTGCAACTTTGGTGAAGACAAAATCAATTTTTTATGTATAATTTATGCCCCCACGCTGTTTACTTCTTTCTCCATTTTCAGGAGCGTTCTCACTATTTATTGTCTGAACTGTAGGTGGGTCATATTGGTGGAAGGGTTTACATGCTAGTCAAATCGGAATGCTACTATCACAGACATTTTCAGAATGTGTAAAAACAAATTTCACTACCATTTTCTAGATCATAAGCGTGGTCGATAAGAAGATAATAAACTATCAAAGGCATCTACGCCACCCATTCCTTTATTGTATTTGCTAATTTAATGGGGTTGCGTAACAGTTTTTTCCTTTTCCTGTTTTACTCTTCTATTTACTTTTTGGATAGGAATTATACTGTAGTAGTTAAGTGCAACATTAAAAACTGAACTATCCTTTCATTTGACGCAAATAACTGATCCATCTGATTTGAGATCATAAAATCCTCACTCTCTCATTTTCATTACCTTGTTGCTCGGGAGGGGCCTTGCTCTGTAATGTTTTCTCGAACTGTCCCGCAAGCACGGATTCCTTTCTGAGTCAAGTTACTTATGAGTTTGTGGCTGGTAAAAAGATTATAAAAAAAAATTACATGCTTTGAATAATTTGGAACAATTTCTAACATCTGATCCCCTTTCGATACCCTAAAGGTATTAAATGATTCACTCCCTTTTTTTCCGCAATAAATAGAGAAATTGTATGGATAGCCATTAGAGCCACACATCATCCACATTTTAAAGCAAAAGGGAACGAGCTTATTCTTTATGAATTGTTTGGCACTATGTAATCCCTTGTAAGGGATCATAGACTCATCAATACTCAAAAATTTGTGAAATACTCCAAATTGCTGATAATTTGTGCGAAGTATCTCTAAAAGTGGCTGCACTTTAGCTACTTTTGACTCAGATAATTTGTTGTTTCAGCGATGTGGATATACTTTTTTATTATTTTAAATCTATCTCTGATCATTTTTTTTTATATATTGGAGCTTCCATATCTTCACTAGTAGACCAATATGAACTTTCAGAAGGTAAAGAATGATAACCACTCAAAAGAACCAAACCTAGAAAATTCCTAATTTCTACTTCACTTACGTTGTAAGCTGGAACATTCTTATTCCCTCTTGCATATAACTTTGTCTGTTCAGTAAAGAAACTTATCATGTCATCGGAAAAAATAAAGAAAATATGGAAAACACATCTTTACCGAGATAGTTTTCGCCAACCTTTTGAGGTGCACTATGAAGATTTAGAGCAACCTTATCACTTCTTCTTCACCTAATTGCAGCAGCAGGCGAATCACCTTCCTCATCTGAATCTTCATTACTACACGCATGAACTTTCAACTCTCCAACTACTTCTTCAGGAAAAGTTTTATGATTCAGATCATCGTTGTCATCTTCTTCATCTCTGCCAATTGCCTCATTGAAAGATTCAGGTGGAATAATCACAATATCAGCGTTATTCTTTTCCTCGGCATATTCTCTTGCATTCTCCAGAAATCAAAATCGTGGAATCCCTCTCCTCATTCTGTAAAAAATGCAAAAAGTATAAATGCATGAGTCCATAGCTCAGTGGGTAAGCATTGGGTAAGCATTTTATTGATGCATTGACAGAAATCAATGTTAGAGAAAATTATGTACCTTATTGAATATTTACAGGTTGGGCACGGGATCGTCACTTTTAGATATTCACATACACATTTTTATGTGCAGACATATGTGCATACACACGAGCGTATAGACACGTATCCATACACAAGCATGCTTATAGTATTTTTTTTGTTTTGTTACACTTAGATGGATATCTATATAATAAAAATGAATTCTGCTTATAAACACAATGTACTGTAAATGGGGTGAAACTAACGAAATGAAACAAGTTACTTATCCATAAAACGATGTATGTAGAATCCATGAAGAGAGGGCGCAATAAACGTGTTTACTCAATGTATTCCGAGTTTCAAATGACTAATATCACATCAAACCTGTGGATTGCGCCAAGATACAGATTTGAACATGTTATAATCTCTGCAGCGCGATCGAAATATAGGGGAAAAATGGTTCCAGTAATGTCTAACGTTCCAATTTTGGGAACATTATATTCAGACCTATTTATTTCTATACAAGATTACCCGTAGATCTTAGAATTTTTAATAATTATTTGTAAAATCATATTCTAAATAATAATATCAAATAATAGAAAGGTATTAAGAATTTTAACATTGTTTTTTTGATTATATTTATAATATTAAGTGATATTTGTAATTTTTGTATATATCTGGTAACCTACAATAGGTTTAGTAAAATTTTATTTTATAGAAATATATAAAATAATTTAGAGTAAATAATAGTTTTACATTTTGGGATGCTTAATTACTGAATTAAGCTGAACATTGCACTTAAAGCCATTTAGAAGTTATGTTCCCAAAATGGGAATGTTGGAGACTAAAGGGTTAATTCGCAGGCAAAGATCGACCAATTCTCACTAGTCTCTTCAGCAAACATCTTTTCACACTTACGTATTTTTCAATCGTCATACATTTTGAAATCCAAAATGATATTTAGTTATTTATGTTACTTATTATTCGGTAAATGTTTCCCCTCTTTATCATTACTTTTGTACTTGCAAAATTTAAGAGGTTTTAGATAAAACTGATATATTGCATTGTGCTAAATTACCTCTCCTTCTGCTATTTTTCCTACCCTGATGATGAGGCTGGCCGTCGAAACTTTCGTATATTAAATAAATGGAAAGGAAGTATCTGTTTTCTGTTTCCATGCTTCCTATTATTTATATTTAAACTTAACAAAGGTTTTACACACTCATGTATACGTTCTTTTCCAACTGGAGCTACCAATGATTTCACATAGGTCACGTTATCTTCCTTTGAGGTCACAACAAACTCCGTTCCCAAAAGATCTTATTTGGCCATTTCATTACATTTGTATATTGAGGCCAGTCTGCAACATTGATATACTATTTCCTGAACTTTGTTATCGTTTTCTTACCATAAATTCCTTTCCTCGCAACCTATTTATATAATTTATTTGCTAGATAATCTCTGCTCTCTGTCTCTTTCTCTTTCTCTTAAACAAACATTGACTTCAAATAACACTCCTCTCCAGAATCCCCATTACTCAGGGCCACCTCTCTACCCATATAGAACAATCAGAAATTAAACACACATATACAACTTTCTGATTATTCTCATTATTCACATTATTCACACAGTCGATCAAATCGCTTCGTCTTCACATTTACGCCCTCCACAAAAAGAAAAGAGCTAGGTTCATCAACTCCAGCCATTCATCTAAGTAAAAATTCAAATTGAAAAATAAAGTTATTGTATCAACTTGTTTGTAATTTAAAATTCGAACTTATTTGGTGAACACTCTCAAGTGAATTCAAATCTTAAGCTTGGAATCGTATAACAGAGAAGAAATATTTGTTCCACATTGGAACTGGTGCCCCGTGCCTTAATCAATCAACCCCCTTTTCTTGCTATATATATATGCGGATCAAATGGCAATGATGCAGCTAGCTATTGTCTTGATTAAACCCCTTGGAAGAAGCTATTCTTACAGTCAGGGGCAATATAACGTAAGCCAGCTTTTATGCGCAAATAAAACTTTGTGTATCACTTAGCTATTTTAATTGTTTTCCTGCTTTTGAAGAGGATGTAATATTTATTTTGTCCATTTTAGCTTGGTTTTATGAATCGAAAATTATTTGAAATAGCGCAATTATAATTATGCGGTTAAAAAGGCAATGTTGTAGCTAACTAAGCTTTTCATCAAGACCTCAAAAGGAGCTCCTCTTACAGTCACGCATGAAATATCGCAATAAGATCCTTTCTAATGTAAACAAAGATTTGCGTATCAATTATCTATTTGAATTCTTACCTATGCTTCCGAAGAGAATGGAAAATTTAGTTTATTCATTATACCTCGGCCTTAAAAATCGAGAACTTTTTGCAATGGTGTAACACCACTCTCCTACTTAACTATTTGGTCCCTTAACTCTTCTAGTGATGATCATGATAGTGAATATTAAGTAATAATTCTCTAGTATTGTTGAACTGAGTGTAAATAGATCAATTATGGTGGGCTGAATTTAAAATTTAGTTGTATCTCACCTTTGACTCGACCTCGGTAATGTGATCAATATTTCTTTAATAGATTGTGGGGTTCTTAAATGTAAAAGGAGAAATATTGTGTAGGCAATTTTCACATCCACAATCTGTTTTTATCATCAACTATAGTTACTTTGTGATCTCAGAAATGCAGATAGAGGCCATAGGGCAAACTCAAATGAATCTACACGTATTTCTCGCTCGGCGTGACCAAAAGGAAAGCGCATCTTTGAAGCCTGCAATTGTAATAAGCGAACTCTTTCCCGAAATGCAGGAGTCCAATCTCCAAATTCCAAAACGAACCTCTGACGAATAGTGAATGAGAGATGGGAAATAAGTTACTTTTCCAAAGGAATAGGCAGGCATATTTATTTGTTGAGCTCATTTACAATTTCCACCTGAAAAAAAGACGAATATTGCGACAGACACTCAGCCTCTGTAAATAAAGGCAAGTCCATGACTCTCTATGTACATTATGTATATATACTCTAGGTATATTATTACCACACATGTAACATAATAATTTTTGTAAACGAAAAATTAGTTTGTTTTATGACATAAAACACAAATAGCAACAACAGAAATTATTGATGATGCGAACAAACGAGGACAATAAAATTAAAGCAAAATAACTGCAAGGTAATATTTGAAAATAAGTAGATACACAACAAAATGAGATTAAAATAATTGCAAAATTAGTAAAAACAATACTTTATCTTAAATCCACAGTAGAGGGCATACCTATTGTGAAACAAAGCAACACAAATATAATATTGAACTGCCTACATTCAGGAGATGTTCAATCTCGATCTAAACATCTTTACCTATCCTATCTCAGTAATGTAATCATGAAGAATAGAGAAAACCTGGGTTGAATATAAGACAGTGAGCAATGATGGTCGCACAAACCAGAGTCCTCAGCGGGTTTGTATTTGCTCTGCCTGAGATTTCTATGCAAACATCTTGTGGATTGTGTAGAAATCTGCAAATTGTGGTAAGCGAGGGATTGGACTCTATGTAAACCGGGCGATAATATTATTTTCTTTGGCGACTTGAAGTGTGAAAGAATGTTTATGTCTTTGCTGAATCTTATATGGGCCTTTATATGTGGTAGAAAATGTGCGGGCTATCTGATTATTGGGCTTATATAATTCACTATCTTTATTAACTAACTGATGTACTGGAGAATCATTTAAAATTAATCATTTATTTTCTCTCAATTGAGAAAAGTACTTAAACCAAGGTTGAGGTGAACCTGTTTGAAACTCATGCATAAAAAATGCGAATGCCATAATTGCCATGCCAACTTTCTCTAGTTGTATATGACGATAAATGTGTGCTGATTCTTAAAAATTGGCACTTGCGTCAGATTATTAAAATAGAATCTACATTAAAATCAAACCGGATAATCCTCAACATTTCATTGTTATTCTCGTCTTAATGACTGAAACAGCAAACACCAAATTCCATCTTCATACGTAGGTATAACTACAAAGTTGATGACTGGAAGGTAATTTATTTCTCTTTTAATTCTCGCAACAAGATAACAAGAGCCTATGATCATCATTCGCCAAGTAACGATGAATTGGAGGAAGAATGAGACCGCTCCTATGGATAGGAGACTGTTCCCGGTGAACAAGGCGTACTCACAATGAAGAGCGTAATGCCACTCTCATACTTTAGTAACTCGTAGCGTAACTCTTCTAGTGATGATTATGATGATGATAAGTAATTAATGATCCTCTACTCTAGTGAAACAGCGTATAATTAAGTGGTTCAAATTGTTTTGTGGAGTTTATACTAAAATTGTAAAGCACTAATGAACATCCTGGCCACACTTCCTGGTCATGATCAGTAGATATTAATAGATTACGGAGCCTTAATAGAATAAGGTGAGAAAATTGAAGAGGCATCCTCCATATCTACAAACTGAGCAATTAACTTTTATCAAGAGCCATATTTACTTTCTTAAACTGTAGAATGAAGACAGTGTCCGAAGGCAAACAAAACTGACTCTTTTCATGTTTTTTTGTTCGTCTTGATGATGATGAGTAATTAATGATCCTCTACTCTCTCTCTCTCTCTCTCTCTCTCTCTCTCTCTCTCTCTCTCTCTCTCTCTATATATATATATATATATATATATATATATATATATATATATATATATATATATATATATATATATATATATATACATAATGAAAGAGAGTGAGAGAGAATACTGCGAAAAAGTCTTGAGCTACTCATCATATTTTGGTAGAAAAGTGGGAATTACTTACAATGGATTATTGAAAGATATTTAAACATAAACATAAATGGATATAGAGTACAACAGGCAACAACACAGTTTACATAATTATAATGAGCTTGAAAGTTAATATTTGGTATGACTACCTTTATTCTTCAACACACCCTGAACACTCTTATGGAAGTTTTCCTATATTTGCTTTGAGTAGTTTTGAAGAATACTTCTCCACGCTTCTTATAAAATATTCCAAAGTTCTTCGGATATTGGTTGCTCTTTTTTTCCTTTATCTCTTAAGATAACGCCACACTTCCTTAATAGTACCAAGGTCCGGTCTCTTTAGAGGCTAATCCATGACTGATGGGTTCCATTTCGTATTTTTCTATACAGGTATGCTTTCATAAGGAAGTCTAACACTTTGGAAGCTAAGTATATAAATGAATGTGGCTCATAACTTTTGCACAGTACTGTATATGAAATAATTACTGAGAAAAATATTGTGTAATCAATAATTGATACAAATATACTGTAATTTACTATCATGTTGGTACCCAGAAACTGTATTTTTACTGTATAAAACATTCATGATAATATATTTAAAAAAAAATTTCGGGAGGTACTCTAATATTACTTTAGCAAACTGTAGAAAAACTACGGTAACATCAGTTAATGTACTGTATTTAGAGTTCTCTTCAAATTGCTGTTTTGTGTTCTTCAGATGTTCCTAAATTTAGACGTTGATGTAGATGTCGTCTACGTATCGGCAATATGTGTGTGGCTTATTTTCCCTGATGTCAAATAAGCTCTCTTCAAGTTGACCCATATAGCAGTTAGTGAAGGTCAGCCACAGGGGTGATCAAACAGCAATTTGAGAACAACTCCGTGTTAAAATTCACTTATGAATTAATCACGGGCAATACACTCCCTTTTCTAGACGTTGAGGATCAAAACATCAATGGTAACTATATCACAAATGTATATAGAAAAATTACAGACATAGGAAGATGCCTAAATGTGGATAGTAAATGCCCTGAAAGGTAAAAATAGTATACATCGGTTTATACAGGTGAGAACTTTTCCATCAAGAGAACTCCAGCGTCAAACAAACCCTCATGAACAACGGTTTCCCGACGGGCCTGATTGGAAAACAACTTCAATAATTTCTAAGTATGCAATTCAAAGACACGGATAAAACAAAAAGTAATCAGGAAGCAGTAAATAACATAAAACTGTATTACATAAATCAGATGTCTTCGGCCAATAAAATAAACGAAAAAGACATCAATGAGATTGTTAACCGTAATATCAAAGTTAAGAATCAAATAACCAAAATTCAGCTTATTATATACTATAAAACGAAAAAAGTTAACAATCTCCTCATAAAAAAATAACAGCTGCCAAACTCTTCGAACCTGAAGTCTACCAACATAGTTTACGAGATAAACTTCCCCAATAAAGATTGCAAGCTCAGAATAACTCAAAGTATGTTGGGATAACAATCACCACCCTTTCTAGGCGTTTAATCATGCACCAGGGAAACGGAGGCACACAAAATCATATTCAGAGGCGCATATGATTAAAGAAAAGAGGGAAATAAAGCTAGGCTGAACATTTTAGAATACATCTTAATAAACGAAGAAAAACCGGCCCAAAACACCCATGCTAGGAGCTGGAATCGAACATTAAAGTTATTTTAAAAATTCCACTCACCAGATTGGCCCGTTTCCCTTGACATTATAATCAAGCGAGAAGGAATAAATATCCCTAAAAACCGTTTTCTTTTCATGAATTCACCGCTTGGATCGCTGTCACTCTGAATAATTCACGCTTGGTAAAGCAGACGCCCGAAAGATTCTTGACATTTTCATCGAAGAGATTTTTCATCTTTGAAGTTTGAAGATTAAATACGAAATTATTCACTCTTACCTTTTCCTTTTCAAAGGAGAGAATTTACCCCTTGAAATTTGGAAGAAAAAGTAAGTAACTATTCGCTCGCTCAAAAAGATCAGGGAGAAAGAAAGATCCCTTTACCTAAATTTCATTTTTCATTTTCATTTATTATCTTCTTCACCTTTTCCTCTCCCACACCCAAAATCCTTCCTTCTGGAAGGTACTTACAAAGAGAGATATACGTTTTTAACCACACTTACTCAATCCATCATGACTAGCTAATTTCCCCCCACCCTTCCACCCTGGGCCTAATGCCATCTCTGATGGCAGCTGTCACAAATTACAACCTCGCCCCAATTATACAAATCAGTAGCATTTGTATAATTGGGGGTACGGGAGGATGGAGGTTTGAGAATTAGCACACTGCCAGATACCTGTACCAGAGGAGCCCCCGGATAATGAGCCGGGTTGCAACCTATGCAGGGTAGTCTAACAACTCTACATTTGAGAGACCTCAGAGACCACTGAGGGACACAACCATATCAGTGTATGGAAGGAGGAAACTACGGTTTTTACTTCCCTCGAGGAAGCAGCACCCCCGGCTAGTGATAGTTAAATGCGCGCTAACCAGCGAAAAGACGGTCACATTTCACCCCTCGAGAGGAGCCCACCCGGTTTCATCCACTCATTCATAATCATACTCATCCTTGCCCCCTAAATTAGCGGGGACTGGGCCTTTGGGTTGCAAAAGTCCACACAGCGTACAAACAAACAAACTATGGAGTATCGAAGACTCTCGTTAAGGACCAAGCCTGGGAAGCCCAAGCCCGACAGAGGGGTTTTGATAAGAGCCCTGTGCACCTAGCTTGAAATAGTCCTTACAAAGCTAATTGTTGTACCAAATGGGTACATAGCATTATGCCATAAACAAGAAGATGTGGAGCGACTATTAGCACCGGAAGGAACTAGAATATTAGGAGAGATCGGACTAACGACAAAACTACCACCACATATGCTCACCAATCATTCATTCGTATGCAGAAAACTAGACCTGTACGTGTGGTCTCACACAAAAGAGGAACTTAAAACGGAACTGGAAATAAAAAACCCACACCTAAACATAACGGAAATATTTAAATTCGCCCAACATACTCACGTCTTTGAAGTAGTGTGCTCATACACAGAAATGGCCAACAGGGTGGTGCAGAACGGCTTTTTGGCATTCGAAATGAGAATCTCACCGGATAACATAAGAATAGAGAAATTCATAAATATGCAGACGTGTTTCTAGTGCTATGCACTAGAAGAACACATGACCAAAAACTGTCCCCACAAAGACCGAAAAATGTGGTCCGAATGCGGGAAGGATGGCCACTACTTTCAAGAATGCACGGAAACAACAAAAAAAGTGCCTGAATTGCTAAGGTCCACATAGGACAATAGCCATCAACTGCCCCAAAAGAAGAGAATTAATAATAAGAAAGGAACAAGAAGAGAGATAGGAAAACGAAAAGATAAGAAATCAAAGATAAGCGAAATGTTGCTAAAGCAGCAGTAAAATAACTCAAACAGATATAAGAACAAAGAATACATATAAATGTCAATGATGGAACCAGCCTGGACATCTTGGCATGTAAAATTTTTGCGCATGTACACATCATTGCACAGCTAGGAACATTCTCGGACACTCTGAACCTGCTCCTCGAAAAGAACGGGATAAGAAAAATGTGGTTTACGCCCTCCCCCCCTCAACACTGATTTACGCAGGCACAGCCAACAAAACCCTCCGAGTGAAGGCAATGCTGGAAGTAGGCGCCACATTAGAAGAAAAAGAAGAAGAGAAAGAAACAGACAGCTCCGACAAAGAAACAGAAAAAAGAAAGAAAAAGAAGAACCCCAAAGGTAAATAAAAGACAAAACAAGGAAGAAACCACTGCTTCGGGAACCTCATCAGAAGCAGAAAACGAAGATGGATGAAGATACGAGGACCCAAGACTTCAAACTACGTATCTTTGTATATGAAGCCTACCCCCTACTAAAAGGGGCCAGACCAGCCGACATCAGCAAAAGACTGGAAAAAGGAACATGTAAATAGACATATGTGACGAAACAAGGTGAAGGCTCAATTGAAAAACTGAATTTGAAAGATGGCATCAGGTTCTATCCCAACGACATTAAGCAATTAAGGAAAGAAACCTTCGACAAAAAAGTTTCGAATGGAAGATACAAAAACACAAAAGAAAAACAAAGAAACGAAACTAAAACAATAGACAACAGGAATAGTAAAATAAAAATATTACACATCAATAGGGATGGATGGAAAAATAAAGCCATCCAATACGGCAATTTTTTCAGATATCTGGATGCAGAAATAATCTGCATTTCAGAACATGGAATAAAATAAAACGAATACATAAAAATTACCAACTATAACATAATAAAAAAGAAACCAACTGACGAGAGAGACAATAGCGCAGCCATCACAATAAAATAAATATCCACTACAGTCAGGAAAGTGAGGTAGACAAGGTCTACATCGCAGTGACAATAGAAATGGAATATACCTCACTCATGGTCGCTGCGGCCTACCAACCACCCCGTCGCTCATAGATTCTTGTCCACTCATTGATGGAGATGTTTAACAAAAACGACCCTACCATCTTACTGGGGAACTTGAATCCTCGACTACAAGATTTTGGTTACACTACGAAGAACAACGCCGGTCGCAAGAAATATACTCCTAACTTCCCCACTTATATAAAGGGAAGAGCCTCTACTCGGCCAGACATAGTAATGACAACCCCAAGACTTCCCTATAACATTTATATGGAACCAATGCCCATCTTTTGTAGTGATCAAATAGGAATCATGGTAAACAGAAACCAGAACCCAATAATGGTTCCTATAATCCCTATAAAATCATACAAGAAGGCGGACTGGCTAAAATACGTAACTAGGCTGGAAGAGTACTTACAACCGAAAATGGACGGGAAGAACTTGATATGATAACAGACCATATATTCAGGAGTGTTATCAAAGCTGACGATCAGGCCATCCAAAGACAAAATACAAGACCTTACCCACCCAAAGTGGACTAAAGAGATGAAGAGGAAAGAGAGCAAAATTAAAGAGAAATATCAAGAAATTAAAGAATATGGAACGAATCGGCAGATAAATAAAGAATTAATACAAATGAAAGGAAAGAGGATTTTTCTAATAGAAAAACAGCAAGACAAAATGTGGAAAGAGTTAGTAAAGAAAGCCTAATGGGGGGGGGGAAATTATTATAACTTTTTCTTATTTATCAATATCAATCTTCATCTTGAGATTTCTATATTCGAATCTATTTATTACTTCTTGACTGAAGTTGCCCCTTTAAACATTTGTCTTCCATTTATCTCACTCTTGGTACACTTATTGGCTGAGATTCCTTATTCTTTAATTTGGCGGGGTTAATTCTTGATCTTCGTTTTTTTTTCTTGAATGTATCTTCATATTAACCTTGCATTTATCTTGATATGATGATTCCTTCTTAATTCTTGATCACGTGATTATTTTCTTTTTAATTCTTGATGACATGACGATTTCTTCTCAATTCTTGATAATTTCTTCTTGATTCTTTATAAGTTAGCCCTTGAAGTCGTTTTCTTTCCGTTTTCCTTGACATCGGTTTTCTCTTGAGTCGATTTCTTGAGTTAGTCCTTGATAACCATTTTCTTCTGGAAGATTTCTTCATAAAATTTTTGTGGACTGAGTTTCGATCGCGGGTCTTTGAATCCAAATGCCAGCACTCTGCCGTCACGCTATGGCGAGCCCGTATTGAGTTGGTAATTTAATGGGCTATTTATATCATCATCTCGAAGGGAATTTTTCTCTGATACATCTTCGCACCCCTACAAGCCGAAACAACAGAAAATCCAAAGGAAACATGGAGATTAATTAATATAATTAATAAAGCAACAATGAATAGCTGAGCAAAATTTTCAAAATAGAAGAGCTAGACAACGAAAGATTTGAATTCATAGAAACAAACATATTTAGATTGACACCGGCAGCAGTACAGAAGAACAACAGGTACCTGGAGCTGAGATAACGACCGAGAAAATCAAAAGTGATATGAACGCCTTAAAAATATAACACCCGGGACAACAGGCTTCACAAAACAACATTACGATAGGGGCCTTGAAAACATAATCCGGTGCATTACCAAGCTATTCAATGCTTAATTAAATATAGGAGTCTTCCCAGAAAAGTTAGAAGTAGCGAAAATGGTCTTCCTGCCCAAACCAGGCAAGCCATCAAATCTTGTTTCGAGCTACAAGCTGATCTCGCTGCTGAACTTCCAGGGAAAAGTTTTCGAAAAGGTCCTAAACAAAAGACCTGACGCTTTCCTCGAAGAAACAGGAAAAATAGAATAAACAATAATACGGCTCTAAGAAAGAAAGCGATGCAACCATGGCACTAGCTATTATCACAGAAAGGTTAGCATAAGCCTCTGCCGAAAAGGGTTACGTGGACGTGGTCTTCCGTGATGTCGAAAAGGTCTTCGACAAGGTATGGGTCGAGGGACTAAAATACAAACTTTCCGACTAAATCTCCGCATTAGGGTGGAGAGGTTACTAGCTGATTATATAACGAATAGGAAGGAATTTATAAGCATTGAAGGACAAGAAGGACCCACCTTCCATCTTCATTCAAACCAGGGTATCGCAAGGGGGTGTTTGTGTCCCACCCTCTATTTTATCTTCACGGCAGACTTTCCGACCACATTATCATCGGACTGTATAAATCTACAGTATGCGGACGATATCAGCCAGGTGAACTCATCAGGCTCCACAAACCCAAGATGGCAAGCAGGGAGATCATAAACATAAATGATTTTGAAAAGAAATGGAAGATTAAAGCCAATATGACTAAATTCAAAATAATCCCTATTCTCAGAGGAAAAACAAACCAGTTAAATATAGACGGAACAGAGTATGAATGTTGTACTGAAGGTAGTGTGCTAAGCCTGCATATAAGCAAAAGAGGCTACCAGAACCATATTAACACCAGGACTGCTAAGGCAAGCTCGGGCTCAGACTGATTCATTTCCTGAGACACATGAGTTTACAAAGATAGAGAACTCTATACAAGGTCAATCCCGTTACACTCAACATAAACATCGAGCAAGAAGAAATTAAAAAGAATTAAAAATAGGTGGCATACCTAATTACAAATACAAGAAGAATGGAAGGGAGAAGAATTCAGGAAATAAAAGAAACTGACAATATTGATCCAATCAATAAAAGCCTAGAGATTAGAGAACTGGTGACACCCTAAGAAATCAAGTTCGTGAATCATTTCCAAGCAACAGACGACTCCTGCTACAAAAATAAACCCAAATCTTAACATAAACTAAGATGATAGCGAAACGGACATAAAATCCAAGCCAAACTTAAGGAAATGGCATGAATAACTTACGTAATAATATGAAAATAGAAACCCACATTAGGACAGAATAAATTAGAAGAAACGTTAGGTGAAAAGGTACAGAAATGATAAACCATTAACAAAAAGAAAGATCAGAACAAGGTAATAGAAGTAACCTAAAAATAAACTTAGAAGAATCAAAGGAAGACAAATAAAACGAAGAAGATAAAGAGATCAACCTGCAAACCACACTATAACTCAAATCTAAACTTCATCCCCCACCTCATCAACACACACAAAAACAAACATAAACAAATAACTTATGATATACCTATATGTTCAGGGTGCAGCAGAACCGATTGAGCAGTTTTGAGGTGTCAATGTTCGGGTAGAGGTGGGGGGAGGGAGGTACCGTAGTTTCACTCTGCTCCGTAGACATCTCCATTTCAGTAGCAAACATGAGGAGACGGGAGTACATCGCGGCTTTGCCTTGCACGCGTAAAGAGCAAACACAATTCGGTCCTGGGGTAGGCAGTTGGACGGAATAGGCAGTAATTACATTGTCCGATGAACAAAACAAAACACTGCTGCTAAACCAAGGCATCAAGGTCTGCGGCACATTAATATATCCATATAACATCGAGCCACAGCTGAACTTAAAACCCACACAGTGCCACCCGTGTTACAAAATCGGACACTAGACACGAAACTGCCAAGCAGATCTAGTAAGCTCAAGGTGTAGTGTAGTGGGCCACCACTACACCACCTGCACAGCCACCTCACCCCTCTGCACAAACTGCGGTGGCGACCACGTCTCCGTTAACCCTAAATGCCCTTACCTACGTAAGTCCCGCTCTGATGCCGTAGCGGCAATATTGCGTCCACAACCACCAACACAACCAAACACTTAATTCCCGCCCCAGCCCCCGTCCCCTTCAGCCCTCAAAGGAACATTCGCTGCTGCTGCCGGCGCAATGTTGTTCACACCATCCCCTTTCCTACCCCAGGCCACCATACCCTAGCAGCAACCCAGACTCACATACATGTTCCGACACTCTCCCCCACCCAAACACCCTACACCCACCCCTACTCCACACCACACAGCCAAAGCTACACCTGGCCGCCTTGCTTTCAATGGTGGCAAACCACATGTTGAGGGGTGATGCCCGACTATACGCAATCATACTAAATACAATGTTTGCCTCGCACGGTCTAGAACAGATCACCTTCCCCAAGAAGGTTTTCGCTCTAATCAACGAGCATACACCACAGGAGACCCGCACTCCTTCTCACCCCAGTGGGCACGAAAATATTCCCCCCTTGACCTACCCCCCTCACACCCCGGCCTCCACTTTCAACACGCTCCTGCCCCCTTCCTGCTCTCTGTCCCAGCCACAGTCGCCACTGTACCCTCCTTACCTGCTCCTTTGCCTACTGCTCCCACCTTTCTTCCTACAGTCTCCTCTCCTCCCTCCACAACTACCACTTCTTCCTCTTCGATACATAAACCCCTTTCTACCACCGGCACTCCTCCTCCGGCAGCATCAAATCCCCCCTTATTGCCCCCACCCCCTTCCTACCGTCCCCACCCACCCTCTCACAGCTTCCAACCCCACTCCTGCTGATACCAAAACCGCCATCTCCTCCACCTCCCCCACGCACACCAGACTCTCCACGACACTCCGCATTAAACAAAAAACTCCACCACGAAACTCCCCTCGCCACACACAACCACGCGTAAGGCCGACCAACCCCCTCCCTGCTGTTTCTTCCTCTCATCCTTCCACCCCTCGTTTCTCGTTCTCCCAACTTCCTCTCTCTCCAGATACACCCCTCTCATAATCTGCACCACCCATACTATCAATAGCCACCCCCATTTACTAGCTCTACTCCCTTATCCCCTGCTCCTAACTTCCCCCTCCTAGACTCTTCTCTCGCAAAGCTCCTTCCACGACCACCACCTACTCTCCCACTAACTCTAACTCTCCTTCGCCAGAACACACTCTCCCCTCTACCACGGTTTGCCCACCCAATAACACTACTAACAACCTCTCCACTCCCATTAAACCACAGCCAACACGCGTGAAGGTACTCGCTCTCCGCGCCTCCTGTGAAATTACGAAGGAGAAGGGAACGGTTCCGGCTAAATCAGCCTCATGCGCACTCCACCCACGTCAATAGGTCGCCTGAACATAATACAATTAAACGTACGCAGTTAGCACGGTATTAGCCATACTGTTACAAACTTGGTCTTAAACACACACAGACATGACATAATACTCTTGAACTCGACCAGTCTACACCCTCCCAATAACAGACTCCATATTGTAGGCTACCACACATATCTAACTCCACAAGCTTTGCACCTAGGATCAGCGATCTCAATAAAGCGCTCTATACACCACTCCCTCATTCAAACATGCGATGACTCTTTTCTAGCTGCGATGAACATACAAGCTCCGACCTCATCCTAGTGGTCACGCAGTACAGACCGCCACTCCTACAATTAAACATAGAAGTCCCACTCTAGGCTCTATCTATCCACAACCTACCTATCTTCTTTGCGGGGGACCTTAACGCTTTCCGCTGAACCTTCCTTTCTAATACCACGAATGATGCAGAAAGGAACTTGGTCGGTGTGGCTTTCCCCACATTCTTCGGTACTCGTGGAGGAACAACATCTCAGGACCTGGTCTTCTGCAATGACCACGCTACACGCTTCTACACTTACATCTTACCGGGTCCTCCCGTACTCTCTGACCACATACCAATATTCCTCATCATATCCACATCTCCCATATTCATCCTCACACCACCTCTCTTCGACTTCAAACACACAAACTGAGAAAAGCTCAAGAGACACATAACAGAAAACACGCCACAAAACTTCGACCTGGACCACACCAATCGACATCCGTTAGACGACCACTGGTGCTCAATCTTGAACATATAACCACCACACGCGACCAACACACACCACAGAAACCTACACATGAGTAAAACACTTCACATATTCCATACACACTCAGAGACTCATCACATATTACAACAATCACTACACCAGAGGCCCACGACAACACAACATCACTCACCTACGTGTCCGCATCCGACAGTGCGTGGAAATAGATAGGAACCGACAGTTCGAGAGGTCGTCTGCATAAAAAAAAGGATGCTAGGCACCGATGCACCCAATCCCATCACCCTCTAAGTAAATAAACAAACACTCACAGACACCAACCTCATCCTCAACGCATTTAGGTTCCACTAGGACACAGTACACACCCGCAACCCACCCAAGCCACACGCGCAAGAGCACTTCCAGGAAGTCCAGGAGTGGTGTGTGGCCCACGCTAAAAGCTAAGGCCCGCCCCCTTATACTAATGGAACTGCTCGACAACACATCTACACTGACCACTCCCATCACTGTCGAGGAAATAAAACACTACACTAAAATAACACCAAAACGCGCAACCCGCCCCTCCAGACTCCTAGCTGCATTAATACACAACCTCCCCGCAAACATATACCCTACACTTACACACCTATTCAACGCCTTACTAGCCTCAGGCCACTCCCCCCAAATATTCAAAGTCTCTCACAACATACTTGTATACAAAATGAACAGAGACCCCAAACACCCAAACAATTACAGGCCTATTGCGCTATTAGAGCCTATTCAACGCCTCATTAGCCTCAGGCCACTCCTTCAACATATTCAAAGTCTCTCACAACATACTTCTACACAAATTGAACAAAGACCTCAAACACCCAAACAATTACAGGCCTATTGCTCTATTAGAGCACCTATGCAAAATACTCGAACGTATGATCAACTGCCGCCTACGGGACTACCTGGAAGAGAGGGACTGGTTCTCCCCCCACCAATATGGGTTCAGGATGGGCCGGTCCACTCAGGCAGCTGTGACCATCGTTCACGACAAAATACAAAAAAAGCCAGGTACGACAAAAGACACCCTCTATCAGCAAGGAATTAGAGAAGACCTTTGATAAGATGTGGCACGAGGGATTCCGTTGGAAACTCGCCAACAATACGGAGTTATCTTTCTGCACCAGAAGGCTTTGAATCGCACTACCTCACTAAACGAAGATGCCACATAAAATACAACAATACCATATCACAACCTTTCATACCACGCTGAGGCGTTCCCCAAGGAAGCGTACTGGAACCCACACTTTACATCATTTACAAAAACGACACTCCACGTCCACCCGAAACCTGCTGTCACGCATACACAGTGTTCTACACCAATGACGATACCATTCGCGTAAGCGGCTGTGGACCAGACCTGATCCCGCACCACGCACAAATAATACTAGACGAAAAGACAGAATATGAGGGTAATGGCTGATTGCCACGAATCCTCAGAAGACACAGATAACACTCTTCGGCGCAAGAGATCACTACATTCATAACCTACAAATTTTCTTACACACACCAGACAGAGACCACTTAAGCCCAACAAGGCTTCCCTACATACAACAGACAGAAATCCTTGGGGTGACTTTTGACAAGTTCCTTAGATTCAATATACACCAGCACATAATACAAGCAAGAGCCGAACGCACAAAATATAATGCACAGGTTCTACCATGCGGGCAAGAAACTACAGTTACACCTATATAAAACACTCGTGCGACCTATTTTTACGTAAGCCCCACTGTCACTCGTAGCTGCGAGTGTCACGTGGCAGAAGAAGGCTCAGCGCATTCAGAACTCTGCTATCAAGCGCGCTTGCCGCTCTCCCATGTACGCGAGAATGTCCACACTACACGACAACAACATATTAGCACTCCTCATATACATATGCTCACATTAGACTCATAAAACAAATTGGGAAACTCACCAGAGACCCCATATACACCGCACTACACGCAAGACTGTATGTTGCGATAGCACTGCGATACCCCGCAGCCCATGACCACCCGCAACCCATACCATTCTACGCATAAGTTAAGAGCATCATGAATATCGATTTTCCAACTATGCAGACACGATCTCCTTCCTGACCACCCCCAACCGTCGCCCAGTCACAAACACCCCGAGACATACAACTACACCACTACTCGGTGTCTAGCCACCGAACTATCAACTTTTCTAATTCCCTTTCAAGTTATTTCCGTACCTTTTTCCTCTACGACTACCTGATCGCCTCTGTTATCCAGTAATCCCTCTCTGTTCTTTCTATATACATCGATTCGATTCGATTCGTTTTCTTTGATTCAGTTCGATTCTGAGTCTACATGTAATTGGTATAGGAGGAAACAATATATCAAGACGCTCAGAAGATGATTGAATAAGATCGAAAGCTCACCAATTTATTTGGGTTTTTACCAAAGCCATTCCTTTAATTAAAAGAGAGATGAATACAGGACAACTGATTTACAATCTACAAGATGGAATAAAAAAGACAGTTAGAAGAATAGAATGTTGTCAAAGGAAATTAACTAAGGCGAAATACACCATGGTCTTCAATAAAATTTGCATATATATATTAATTAATCTTTTATATATGTAAACTCAAGCCTTCATTATTTAACTGAAGATAATTGAAAAACATTTGCCAAAATGGAAGAATATTGTTATTCTTTTTTCAAAATAAAATTGCCTCAACTTTACATTTTTACAATTCTGTTGGAGAAAGAAAAAACGAATAAATAGAGCAAGATGTTCAAATTAAAAACTGGCATTAAATTAAGCACGAAGTAAATAATGAGCCGAAAAATAGATGGGAACTCATTGAAGATAATGAGAGAGTTTTGCTGTAAGGGAATTACCTAAATGGACGAAGGGAAGGCAAGCCTCTTCAATAAGCAAATCGTTTGGCTGTTTTTGTCGTGGATATGGTGTTCATAGTTCCCTCTACTGTTCGGGAATATAGGGCCTACTGTGTTATTAAGATAAGGACTTGAGTCAGACATGTATTTATTGACTCATGTTGACTTGGAGTCAACACTTCTTTGTATTCCATTTGGAATGATAATGAGTTGCATTACTTTGTTCTTTGTTTACTGGCGCCATTGATTTTGTGTTTGCATCATGTATTGTTCAGGCGTATGAAGAGAACGCTCAGGTGCCCCTGATATTTTAGACTGTGTGAGCTTCGATAAGGGACGCTGCAAGATTGTTACATTGTCATTGATTGCTCGGCTTAATTAGAAGGACCGGGAGCAAAATTAAAAGGGAAAATGCTGTAGAGGCCGTGGGCGAAAACGAGTCGCCGAGGTTTAGAACGAAATAAAAAAAGGAAGCGCTGTTAATTGAAAATTAGCAACAGAGACCTAGTAAATCAGGCAATTAAAATTAATTAACAAATACCCAAGCAAAAAGACGAACTGGAAACTAAAAAGAAATGAATTTGGGCTTTCGACTATATTTATATGTAGGTTTACAGGTCATAGCAATTTAGCAAAAATGGATATTTCGTAAGTGAGCATTTGTTGGCATACAAATCGTAATTCAATCTTTTATTTACTCATTAAATGGGTACAGACGGCAGCTACGACTTAACTGGAGAGTCAAAGTGGACTTCATCCAAATTGTAAATTTTTTTTTTTTTTACGAGCCCATCTGACGACTGCTCATTTGGGCAGAAGTCGCAAAAATCACGACAGCCTAGCACTAGGCTACTTTTAAATAAGAATAACAAGGATAAAAATGTGAAAAACGTAACAATTAGGAAGCAATCTCCGGCGTCGGGGGAGATCCCCCTCACCCTGGCACAGGAACCTGCAACCTACAAAGAAAACAATAACAAAAATAAAAAATAAAAAATATAACCTACTTAAATAAAGGAGAGAAGCCCGGCCTCCCCCCAAAAGTCAACAAGTCCACAAGTCAATGTGCACAAACTCGTCCCAAGTACAAGGGACAGGCGGTAGCGACACCGCCAATCACGGTACCGGGACAGGTATCGTGCGCGAAGATCATCCAGACTGGGACATTCGAAAAGAATGTGCCAAACAGTCTGAGGGACGAGGCAGTCGTCACATAGCGAAGCGTCACACGATTTTTTTTTTAACAGCTCATCTGGCGACTGCCTACATGGGCATTAGTCGCCGTATTAAACTGGCCTAGTTCTAGGCTACTTTAAAATAAAATTAAAGAGACGAGAAAAAACACCCCAAATGGGGGAAAGGAAGCAAGCTCCTGCGTCGGGGGCAGGTCCCCCCGGCTCAGGAGTGTGCAACCTAAAGGAAAAAAAAAACAAATCAAAAAACAAAACAAACCAAAAAACCAACCCTGCTCAAATGAAGGGGGAGAAGGCCGGCCTCCCCCCAAAAGTCAACAAGTCCACCAGTTGATGTGCACGCACTCATCCCGAGTACAAGGGACAGGTGGTAGCGACCCCGCCCATCCCGGTACCAGGACAGGTGTCGTGCGCGAAGATCACCCAGACTGGAACATTTGACAAGAATGTGCCAAACAGTCTGGGGGACGACGCAGTCGTTGCAATAGGGCACAGGCGAGCGCTCCATCAAATAACGATGCGTCACACGAGTGTGCCCGAAAGCAACCTGAAGCTACCACGGCATTGGGGGATAGGGCCATGGGAACAGTCGCGGCGCAATTGCACGCAACTTTAAGTTCCCTTCGACCGTTTCCCATCTTCTTTGCCAAGCAGTCCGAAGAGCTGCCCATATTCCTGCCATGTAGTCGGTGTGAGGAAGAGCGAAACGCTGGTCCGGTCGCAGAGTCCTCGCGGACTCTTTGGCGCCCTCATCGGCGCGCTCATTCCCCGCAATTCCTACATGTCCAGGAACCCAGCAGAAAATAATCTCGACATCTGCTTGGCTCGCCCAAACCGTGGCGTAACGGATATCGCGAAGCAGGGGATGCTAAGATTCCAATGCCCCGAGAGCACTCAGGGCGCTTTGTGAGTCGCTATAGATCACAATCCGGTCTCCGAACCGGGCACGTCGCGTAATCTCCCGTACCAGGTGGTATATTGCCCCCAGATTGTCTGTGAAGACAGACGCAGCGCCTGGTAGAGCCCCGCTGACTTCAAACAGAGGGAATATGGCGTGGAAGCCGACCCTCTCTTGGGACTTGGAGCCATCCGTTTACACTGGCACGGTTCCAGCGTGACACGATGTGTGCTCAAAAAAGGTCGAACGCAATACTCATGGCGCAGTACAAGCTTTGGGAGCTGAGGCGTGGCAACAAATAGCAAAATGTGGTTTTCCCCAGGGGGCATCCTGGGAAGAACCAGAGGCACCACTGGAGCGAGAGCTATATCTACCTCTCGAAGGAGTTTTCTGGCCCTAAACCCAAAGGGCTGAGGGTATGACTGGCGTCTCTCGGCGGCATATGCACCATCGAGATCAACTGCGCATGCAGTGAGAGCCGTTGGAGACTGAAGGAGGCGCCGGGCTCGCACGTACAGGCGAGAGATGCACTGCATGCGGCGCAGGACGAGTGGAACCTTCCCTGCATCGACCAACAGGCTCTCAATGGGGAAGTGCGAAAGGCACCAGTCGCAAGGCGAAGGCCGGTGTGGTGGATCAAATCCACCTTCCGCAATAAATGCTGGGATGGGTATGCATAAAATTCGCATCCCTAGTCGAGCTTCGAGCGAACAAAGGAGAATGTCCATGGCGTGGGTACAAGAGACCCTAAGGCTGCGAATATGAGCCTCACAGGTGAGGCGTCGGTTGAATACAAGACCAAGGAAACGGTGCAACTCAACCACATCCAGGCGCACCCCATTAAGAAACAAATCTGGGTCGAGGTAAAGCTGTGGATGGCGGTAGAAGTACACCACCTTAGTCTTGGCCAAAGAAAACCGAAACCTGTGCGCTTCGGCATAGCGAGAGACGCGGTTCAATGCCTGTTGGAGTCGACGCTCCAGAGTTGGCATCTGGGCCGCGCCAAAAGAGATCAAAAGGTCGTCCACGTAGAGCGTAGCGAGAACATCTTCCGGCAGCACCGAGGTGATGCCGTTGATGCTCAGGGCAAAGAGTGTGACACTGAGGACACTTCCCTGCGGGACACCCTCTTCCTGCTCCTTTGGGCCGGAGAGGGCTGCCCCCACCCGTACGCGGAATCGACGATCTCGCAAAAATTCAGATATAAACATTGGAAGGCCTTCTCTCGCCACCATCAGGTGGAGAGTCTCCATTTTACCGTATCACAATGCGGTATCATAGGCCTTCTTCAGATCGAAAAAACCGTGGCGTAGTGCTGTCTACGAAGGAAAGCCTCGCAGACGGCATTTTCCAGTCGAGCAGAGCATCCGACGTGGAGTGGAACTTGCGGAAGCCGCACTGTGCGGAAGACAGATGGCCTCCACTGTCCAGGAAAAAGGCTAATCTAACATTTACCAATTTCTCCATCAACTTGCACACGCAAGAGGTTAGAGAGATTTGGCGGAAACCGAGTGGAGTAGAGTGATCTCTCTCTGGTTTGCGAAAGGCGAGCACAGTAGCAATTTGCCAGGAGTCTGGGAGAAGACCTTCCACCCAGATCCTGTTGAACAAATCTAACAGAAAGGCCATGCCTCGCTCACCCAGGTGTCGAAGCATGGCGTACGGGACATCGTCCGGACCATGGGCGGTGTCCGCGCACGAAGCGAGAGCGGAACGCAACTCACTCACAGTAAAGTTGTCGTTGAAGGGTTCTCCAACTCTGGAGGTGAAGTCCAGCCGGCAGGCTACTGGGACATCATGACGTGCATTGAATGCTGGCGAAGCCGCATCAGGGCTAGAGAATGCGGAAAAAGCGGTCGCTAAGGATTCCGCCACGGACGCAGGGTCCAAGATTGCGGTCCCATTCTCCTGGAGAACGAGAGGGGGGGGGGGGGGTCCTGCAAGACCTTACCATGAATCCTTTTGACTCGCTTTCACACCTCAGCTAACGGGGTCTTCCCGTTAAGTAAAAACACGTATGCCCGCCAAGAAGAGCGGCGGGCGTGCTTCAAAATATACCAGAACCTAGCCCTAGCCCGACAAAATTCAGCGACAGTGAAATCGTTCGGGCGGCGCTTATAGCGCATGTAGGCATGACGCTTCTGTTTGAGAGCCATCTCACACTCGGCCGACCACCATGGGACTGGTTGGCATGCAAAACGGCCAGACGTCCTAGGAATAGTAGTCAGGCCCACGACGATGAGGTTCGCGAAGAAGAACTCAACGGCCTCATCTACCGACCTAAACTCCTCGACTGAGATAGAGAATTAAGTCATTTCCTGAAATGCAGGACACCGCGCCCGCGCAAAGCACCACTGAGGTGGGCTCTCAGGCGTTAGTTGCCCTGAAAATGTTATTTGAATGGAAAAGTGATCACCACCATGGAGGTAATCGACCACCCCCAATCAAAAAATAAGGCCTTACATCCGAAGAGCACAAAGATAGGCCAAGGCAAGAAAATGAAGCGGTTCTCGGACAGTGATGCGTAAACTTATCCACGTTCAGGACACCCATCTCAAACTCTTTGTTCAGATCGGCAAGGACTTGTCCTATGGGATTTATTGAGTAATCTCCCCAGAGAGGATGCCTGCCGTTGAGATCTCCAAGCAAGAGAAAGGGCCTCAGCAACCACCGTGCCACGACGCCGCGGAAGTCTCCGAGCAACTCGGTCCACCACTAGGCGTCGGAGAAGGAGCCGAAGCTCCTTTGTTGTTGTTTACCTTTCGGGAGACAGCTTTAGGAACCCTGGAAGATGGCCTGGCGACCAACTTCAGGAGTGTTGCATCCTGTGATTCTAACGACTCGGTGGAGGCGCGTGGCCGTTTCGCCTTGCGGGAAACGGTCACGCTGGGGGAAGAAGGGAGAGCCTGGGTTTTAGCCGGGGCTGAGTGTGAACCTTTTTTTCCGCCAGCTTTACCAGGGAAGCACCAAAGTTGAGTAGAGCCCGCAGAACGGCTCCGAATGGGCGCGGAAACAACCGTGCTCGTTGGCCTGGATGGGACAGGAGCAGAGGGTGCCTTTCTAACTATTAAGGCATATGACGTCCCAGGCAGAGCCGGGTGGGCCAGGACCATGTCCTTAGCCTCGCGGAATGAGAGTCGATCCTGGGCCTGAACGGCCAGGATTTCTTTTTCAAGGAGATATGTACAACATTGCTTCGAAGAAGCAGGGTGCGGATCTCCGCAATTGACACACTTGGCCAGACACGATTTGGACTTATCGTGTGCGACCTTGGAGCAATTTACACATACTTCGGGTGACCCCGACTTTGCACGTCTACAAGAACGATTCGTATGGCCGAAGCGCTGACAGTAATCTTACCACCGCGGCAGTGGCACGAATGTCTTGACGCGGTAGCGGCACTAACCGGCACGCACCGACTCAGGGAGCTTGTCACAGTCGAATGTGATGAAGAGTGTAGAGGTATGTCTCGAGGCCCCTTTTTGTTTTCTCATCACACGTTCAACCTTGACCGTCCTATGGTCGGCCAGCTCTAGGGTGATGTCCTCAATGGAGTAGTCAACGAGTTTCCTCGCATAAACTACTCCTTTCACAAAGTTCATGGTAGAGTGCGGCGTCACACTCACGGGGGTGCCATCAAGTGTCCGAAGAGCACTTATCTTGGACGCCTCGGCGGGATTCGCCAAAAAGCTCCCGTCTGAGAAACGGGTCACCTTCGGCTCTCTACCAATTGCACTAGCTTACCTTCTTCTCTGATGGATCATGTTGCCCTTGGCCAACATGGTGCCATCAGTGGAGCGAATAACGAGGAAGCGTTTGAAGCCAGTGGGCTCGAAAACGCCAGGTAGCCTATCAATGAGAGGCTTCGATGTTATCGAGGCTCCGCACCCGGGGAAGCACAGGAGGCGGATGTGCCGATCTTGGCTTGGTCATATACCATAGCAGCAGATCCATCCGTCCTCGCAGCCCCTGCAGAAGGAGAGGAGCCCCGAGTCTTCTTTGTCTTTTTCTTGTTCTTTTTCTTTATAGGAGAGGAGGGCGGAGAATGAACCGGCTTTTCACCTCTCCCGAAAGGAGCCCCCAGGCCAGATGGACCAGCCTCAACCAGGTCCTTCTCGAAAATGGAGAAGATCCTGGTAGTCACAGGGGCACCAGGTTGGAGGAGATCCCTCCCCTCCTTGTACTGCCTCAGAAACCCTAGCAGTTTGAGGAGGACCTTGCATAGGGGCGGATTCGGGTTTGGTGCTTGGCGCCAGGCCCAGATTCACCCCCATGGAAGACCCTACCGTCTGAGGTTGTGTTGCCTCAAGGACCATGTCTACCTCAGAGGAAGACTCCAGTTGGCCATCCCCCCCAAGACATCACAGGTCCCGTGGGCAGTATTTTCGTTATCAGCTGGTGTAGGGAGGCACAGGCCTTGACCCCAGCAAGGTACAGTATTCTTGCCAGCAGGTCTTTTGAGGGAAGCGACCGAAGGGGCCTGGCTTCCCTTTCCCCCCTAAAGGGGTTTGCCCTACCCAGCCGCTTCCACGAGTTGCGGGTGGCAATGGGGTACCTGCTGGCTTTCTTTGCAGTCCCCTTAGAAAGAAAAGGAGGGACTACCGCTGAAAATAGGGAGGAGCTCGAAAGCACCTCCAGAGAACGGGGTGAGGAGGAGTCCCCTACACCCGTAGTCCTAGTAGAGGAGTAAGCCTCCTCTCCGTTTAGAGAAATATTTAGGGTCCCCTGCGCAAGCCCTGTGGTGGGGGAGCTCCATTTTTTCGGTGGAGCTGCAGAGGGCAAGGAGAAATGGGGAAAGATTTGTGTTTTTTTTTCATATATGGGCATGGTGACCTTCTTTGTTGTACAGGAAGCAATAGCTCATTACCTCTCGCAGTTGCCCACACTGCAAAAGGTGCTTACAGGCCTGGCAGAGCCAGGTGCCGCCATTCAGGACCACCCCTCCCGCCTGGTGGCCTGGCAGTACATGGCATGGCGGCTCCACCTTAGACACGGCGTAAAGATATAGGTTGTGAGGAGGAAAGGAAAAGGGATGTGAGGAAGGTATGGGTGAGGATGAAGCAGGTTGTTAAAAACCAACCACCCCAGACCGGAGCTCATGGATTAGGGAACATTGTCCCCTCCCCCCTCAGTCCCGATCCGGGACTGTTGGCTGAGAAGAAGGTCAGCATCTACCCTGTGAAATTAGAGGCTGACCAGAGATAGTTGTGAGAGAGGTTATATAAAAAGGGACGAAGTAGGGGAGAAATAAAGGCTATCTGAAGGGAGGAAGAGAGGCTAAGCTGGGGACGGATGGAGTGCTGGATCCCGTCAGCAAGGCGGCCAGGATGGCAAATCGTCACGCCCCTTACATGGTAATAAAGATATACAACGTTTTAAAAGAGAGTCAAAGAACAATAAATGTGGGCTCCCACACATGAACCAACGTGATAACTCGCTCGAGCTCTCTTACATGCATTATTTCCTCCTACCCATGCCTTACACGTGTTGCGGAAATAATTAGGGGCACATTAGGAAACTGGTTTGTGAAATAGCCTACAGTGGAATCATAGGTCAGAAATTCCGGTATTGGACTTATTTGCAACCTTCGGTTGAGGGAGTAATCTTCACACCAGAGGGTAAACCAAGACCACAGAGGGAAGTAACCACCGTCCTTGTGCACCTTGGAAGCAGTCATGATGTAAGAAGTCCGAGAGGCGGTGAGACCAGGGTAGTGGCAATTGAGTCGACCACTACTTTCATAAAGTCCACCACGATTTCCCCTTTCTAGGGGAGCCCAACTGGATCCACCATTCAATCATCCTCCTCCATCCTAGTATTACTCAAGTAGAGGAACAATTTGTGAAAGGGTGGGACCTCTAAATCCCGAATTTATATATAATCAAACCATTCTTCATGTATACTTATAGAATTTCACTACTTACGCTTCCTCCACATAACACTTATAGTTACAGGACAAGAAAGAAAATAGACCAAAAAGCATAAGAACCCATAACCAACATAGAGACTCACTAAGAGGGTCCCATTAAGGACCATCTCTGACCTCCACCCCAAAAAGAGACGATTTGGTGTAGTGATATTCACTGAATTGAAAGTGATACTTGTAAAATTCATCGAGGTTTAGAGTGAAAGAAAACGTTAGAGGAAATGGGCCACTCCTGTGAGTGGAATTTCTTATAGCGTTACGTTTAACTAAGGCGGAATAAATTTCCCTTAAAAATCGTTTTCTTTTACTCTGTCAGATCCTCACTCCACTCATTACATTGTTAAAGGAGGCAAGAACAATTCAAAACGCTCCGAAGATGATCGCATAAGATCAAAAGCTTATCAATTTAGTTTGGGTTTTACCAAACACATTTATTTAAAAAAGAGATGAAAACAGGACAAGTGTCCAAAGGATATTAATTTAGGCAAAATACACAATGTTTTTCAACAAAATTTGCATTCTTTTCTTATATATATATATATATATATATATATATATATATATATATATTTATTTATATATATATATATATATATATATATATATATATATATATATATATATATTTATATTTATTTTATATATATATATATATATATATATATATATATATATATATATATATTTATATATATATATATATATATATATATATATATATATATATATATATATATATATATATATATATATAACAGTGGCTTAATATAAAATATTTATTTACTAAAACAATTTAAGAACCAACATAAAAAATAGGGTATACTTGCAATAAATCATAAATAAAATACTTTAATAATTTAATAATAAATAAATAATGAACTTACATAATTTATTTAAACATAAATTCTAAGCGTCTAGGTTTTATTTCAAATTAATTTGGAATATTGTCTTGTAGCTTCACTTTACTCTACAAGTCGTTCAGTAATTGTTTCTTGATCGATGTGCGTGCCATGGATGAGAACAAGTCCATGAGCTATTGTAAATCGCAAATTTGATCGAATTCTGTCTAAAGTTGAGAAACTTTTTTCAATGACAACCAAAGTTTCAGGGATAGTCATTGAATTTTAGTAAGCTTAATACTTTCAGACACAAATCCAGCTCATGAATTAGCTATAAAATGACACTGACCGACTTGCATCTTTTTTTAAAGTCAGTCATTGTACATATAGTTCAGCTCCTTAACTAAGCAGAAGCAATAAAATATATCTGGGTATTTACTTTGTAAATGTTTACATGTTGCATATAAAATAAATGAACAAACAATTCAAACTTGTTCACTTCAAGTAATTAATAAAATGTAAATTCCTGAATGGAAAAAAATTTCCCTCTAAACGACATTAAAGTATTGTGACCTAAATGCTTACATTCGTTGCTCACAGTTGGAATTTGCGGAAGTAGACCTTATCTATTTAGTTTTATGCTTCTTATCCGACTTTGATCATATTTTTCTATTTTTTTGTGATTTCGTTGTACATATGGGGGGGCATTACTCTGTTGTTTCTCATATATATACGACATTTGTAAATTTTTTCGTTATTACCTGAGAATGAACTGAACAAGTTCGAACATACTTGGAATCCGCCTTTCATTTTTCTGTGTGATTTTTGCATTTATTGCTCTACTCACGCGCTACTTTGTAAGTTTCTCATATCCATATATATATATATATATATATATATATATATATATATATATATATATATATATATATATATATATATATATATTCCCTTATGGAAGAAAACACATGCGAGGGACGAATTCCCCGACGGTAGAATTGGGCAAATGCATTGAGTTACCTCTATCATCATTGTGATAGAACAGGTTGTTCAGCGTTAGTTTCAACCCCTATCACATATTATTTAAAACCACGATGCTCCCACGTGCATCTTCGCTTCGAAGCTTAGGGCTTTATTGCAGCCACCGGTTGTGAATGTTTAAACAAGGAGGTTATCGTCCCCCCGTTCGCCCCCATACGCCGACCTCGCCAGATTAAGTTAGGCTTATGGGCAGATAAGGCATTGTTCCCAGGCTCGGCTTTGCGTTCTCTCGAAGCTCCCACTCCATTGTCGCCCACGCCAAGGGAGTGTCTCGACTATTTAGATGGAACCTTTACCACTAAGATCAGATTGGAGATCCAGATTTTCGTCGCGAAACAACACCACGACCCTCTCTCCCTTTGTGCGCCAAGGGACCTCGACCTCGAGATTCACCATCACTTGTCCAGAAGGAGGACAAAATCCCTGGAGTGCCAAAGTTCGAGCCTTTGCGACACCGAGTCCAAAAGGCTTCCCCCTCATTGTTCAAAAAGAGAACAACGTTGGAACAACCATTGTTCTTTCGAGCCCGTTGACAAGAAACGGTTCTCACCCCCTCCCCTGTTGTTCAGAAGAGAACAACGTAGAACAGCCATTGTTCTTTTGGGCTTGTTCGCCAAGAAACGGTTCTCACCCTTCTTCCTTGTTGTTCAGAAAGAGAACAACGTTAGAACAACCATTGTTCGTTCAAACCCGTTGACAAAAAACGGTTCTCACCCCTTCCCCTGTTGTTCAGAGAAGAACAACGTAGAACAGCCATTGTTCTTTTGAGCCCTTCGCCAAGAAACCGTTCTCACCCTTCCCCCTTGTTGTTCAGAAGAGAACAACATTAGAACAGCTATTGTTTTTGAGCCCGTAGACAAGAGACGGTTCTCCCCCCCCCCTGTTGTTCAGAAGAGAACAACGTTGAACAGCCATTGTTCTTCAAGCCGTTCGTCGAGAAACGGTTCTCATTCCCAAGACGCCACGTCAGGATCATCTTATTCGCCCCCTTCGGCTGGAACTCGCCAGCAGACCGAAAATTCCTTCACATCGCCTTTCACTGCACAACTAGTATAAAATTACGTAAGCCGAACGTTACCTTTGAGTATTGAAGCCTTTTGTCAATTCTATCCTGTGCTTTAAATGGTTTAGCGAACCATCCCATCTCTTTAACTCTATATTTGTTTTATCTTTTTAAATTTTTTAAACCTCGGATTAGCCTGAGCCCCTACGACCCTTTCCATTCTCTGTTTATGTCAATATTTTCCGTTTTGTGTATTGTGGATAGTTATTATTAATAAAACTCTATTTTATTAATGATAGCAATATTATTATCCTTGAGCTCAGTTCCACTTCTTAAGCATATCGAAGATACATAATATCTTCCCGCCAGACATTCACGCACTCTAAAGATAATTAAAGAAGTTCCCTCAACGAATAGTTATATATGGTATATCGTCGAAAGTCCATTCTACGACATATATATATATATATATAATATTTAAATTTGGTATCAGGTGTGTGAGGTTTAACGCTATATCTTTGCAAACACTGGTCTCAGTCGAGTAAAGCATAGTGTTATTCGTTATAATAATAGAGTATAGTAGATCCCTTTTGTTTTAACGATTGCTATCCCCTTTTTTGGAAACTTAAGGAGCTGGAGTAGCTCAAGGAACTGTGATAATAATTTGTTGTGTTTTTTTTTGTGATTTAGTCAGTGGCTATTTAGATCGAGAAACCAAGTTCGAATAGGTCAGTCAGTGCCCATATTTAGGTAGGCTAATTCTATAGAGGCATAATTTTTGTTGCAAGGAATTTTAGTTGGTTGACTAGTGCGCCCCAAGTGCAGAGATGACTCAGTTCAAAATCTTTAAAGCGCAAGGAGAATCCTTGGGACTCTCCGTAAAAGAACTAATTGAGTACATTCAAGAGGAGCAAAGAACAGAAAGAGAAATCCAACCAGGGGAGAAAGAACGAGAAAGAGAAGTCCAACGAGAAGAGAAAGAAAGAGAAAAAGTAATCCAACGAGAAGAAAAAGAAAGAGAGGAACGGATAAGACAAGCTGAGCTTCACCATCAGATTGAATTAACTCGTGTTGAAGCAGAGATACAGTTCGCCAGTTCCCGTTCCGAAGCCCCCCCCAATCTCTCACTAAAGCTCCCCAATTTCAAGGATGGAGAGGATTTTGGAGCATTTTTAGCCCACTTCGAAAAGATCCTCGAAATCAATAACATGGATCTGGAGGCTGAAGGTGTAGCCAGATTACTTCCCCTGTTAAATTGTAAATTGCGCGAAATTTTTATATCTTTACCATCTGAGTGTACAATTAACTACAGCACCTTAAAAGCTGAGTTATTGGCCGCTCATAATATGACTCCCGATTTCTACCTCCACGAATTTCGAGGAGGTCGTATTAAACCCGGACAGACGTTACGTCAATTCGGATACATTCTTCAGAGGAATTTTAAATTCTGGTTAGAATCCTCAAAGGTTGATCCGAACTACGAGTCCTTTCCAGACTTCGTGTTGCGAGATCAATTTTTGGCGTCTCTCCCGACGGAGATCGGCGCGTTCGTCAAGGATCGTCGGTGCCTGACCTTTAAAGAATGTACCGAAGAAGTGGATGTCTATGCCGCCAGCTATAATTTATTCCCAAAGGTCCCAAAGGAGAATCGAACTTCTCACCAACCCCCAAACCAGGAAAGAAGGAAGGATTCGCGCCCCTTCCCAGGAAAGCTGACAAAGTTTCCGGGCCCCGTAAAACCCCAAAACTTTATCCCCCAAAACCAACAACGGGACTCCAAACCTCCCGTTAAGATTTCTCCTCCATCTCTCTTCCCGAAGCGACCAATTATATGCTTCACCTGTGGTGTAGAAAACGACATGAGCTAGAATTGTCCCCAAAATTCTAGGCTTAAAAGTGGACTAGCCCACCAAGTTAACCAGATTAATGCAACCCCGGCTCCCCCGGTGGTGCAGACCCAAGCAGAAACTTCTCCTCCTCCGTCAGGCCACCAGGTAAATTTTATTTTTGATAAAAGTTCATCGGGAACTTTGAAATTTGAGGAGGGCAGCGTGAACGGCTGCCGAGTATAGACTCTAGTCAAGGGACACAGGATGTACGTGTTTCATCGAGTCCAACGAACTCCTTCCCCCAGTGGACCCTAACCACGAAAAATTTGCAGTGGTACATGACTACCTTGGGCGGGCGAACCAATTCCCCTTCGTTAGATGTTACCTGCAGTGTCAATATTATGATGGCTGGGCTGAAGTCATTTCAGCCCCCATACAATTCTGTTCCGTACTTATAGGACAGAGCCCCCAAGTAAGTTCCGACCCTGTGTCTCAGGCCGCCCTTCCTCGAGGCCGAGCTAAGAAAGAAGCCCAGGAGCCCGTCGCCATCAGAACCCCGATACCGTCCGATTTCTCGGAGACCCCTAACCAGGAATTTAGGACGGCACAAAAGTAGTGTGAATTACTAACACCCTTAGGCGATAAGGCCCAAGACAAGGACACGGAGACTGTCTGTGGACCTCAAGAAAAAAAGAACCCCCAACGCGCCCATGGAGATACCTTCGTAGTACTGGACGAAACATCGGCGCTTGAAGGAGATTACCCCGCGGAGTCCCTTAATGTAATACAGACAGTGTGCATCCAACCTGATGCCGATTACCCTCCTCCTTCCCTACCAGGTGAGACTTTGGAACCCTCTGACCTGGATATTGACGCGCAGCTGACACCACACTAAAAGAGTCAGCTACAAGAACTATTTGAATGGAGTCACCATTTAACCACCCTATTAGCTCTTTTCGAGTGACTGCGCGAAAATAGCCTCACCATTGGCCCCAGCAAATGCCATTTTGCCCACGAAACCAAAAAATATTTGGGTTTCAAAATAGGACAAAGCCAGTTAGGTCCCCAAGAGAACAAGATTAAGGCAATCGCCGACATGCCCCTCCCGATTACAAAGAAGCAATTAAGATCGTTCCTAGGATCAACTTCGTACTATCGGCGATTCGTCCTGAATTTCGCTGCGATTTCGGCGCCCCTCAGCTCCCTTTTAAAAAAGAATTCACCCGATCGTCTACGTTGGAACGATGTTGCTATTTCCCAATTTAATCAGCTCAAGAGTAAGCTCATTTCTGCCCCCATTTTAAAGTTGCCCAACCCGGAAAAATCCTGTGGGATTAGACAGACGCGTACAACGAGGGCATTGAAGGTGTACTCCTTCAATACGAGGATGACGGAACAAGTCATCCAGTTGCATATGCTAGTCGCCAATTATTACCACGCGGAAAGAGATATGCCACTATAGAATAGGAAGCTCTATCAATTATCTGGGTCAAAGACAAATTCAAGATGTACTTGATAGGTAAAGAATTTCAGATAGGAACCGACCACCGTCCGTTAGCCTATATTAGGAATGTGCGACACTCCAACGGCCGCATCATGCGCTGGAGTTTACTCTTGCAAGAGTATCAATTTAAAATAAATTATATAAAAGGTTCCGATAACCAGGTCGCTGACGCACTCAGTAGGAATGCGTTACCGAATAGCGTATAGTAATTGTATTGATAGGATTAGTATCTCCATGTAGGTATATACCGTCTTGTACGACTTAAATTAAGATTCTCTTGTATTATAATTAGTTAATGTATATGTCTGAATTTTGTAACGCTCAATGTCTATTTTATTTGTATGTATATATATTTGTACCCATTAATTACGTATAAATTATTTTGTCCCATATGTACTATATTTATATCATTTCATTGTTCCATGCCTTTTTTTTATTATTGAGTTTGTATTAAAGATTATTTTCCCATATAATCAAAAGATCAAAATAATCATATGTATTGAGGTATACGAGTTAGGTGCAGGAAGGTACGGTTGGTACAAGAAGAAACGTTCCCCACAACGGAGCTCTATCTTTGTCCCTTCTTTCTTTTTTCGAAGTGACAACTTCGCCCGGAATGGAGGGGTGTGATAGAACGGGTTGAGCGGCGTTAGTTTCAACCCCTATCACATATTATTTGAAACCACGATGCTCCCACGTGCATCTTCGCTTCGAAGCTTGGCGCTTTATCGCAGCCGACGGATGTCAATGTTTAAACAAGGAGGTTATCGTCCCCCCGTTTGCCTCCATACGCCTACCTCGCCCTATTGAGTTAGGCTTATGGGCAGATAAGGCATTGTTCCCAGGCTCGGCTGTGCATTCCCTCGAAGCTCCCACTCCATTGTCCCCCACGCCAAGGGAGTGTCTCGACTATTTAGATGAAACCTTTTCCACTAAGATCAGATTGGAGATCCAGATTTTCGTCGCGAAACATCACCACGACCCTCTCTCACTTTGTGCACCAAGGGACCTCGACCTCGAGATTCACCATCACTTGTCCAGAAGGAGGACAAAATCCCTTAAGTGCCAAAGTTCGAGCCTTTGCGACGCCGAGTCAAAAAGGCTTTCCCCTCGTTGTTCAGAAAGAGAACAACGTTAGAACAACCATTGTTCGTTCGAGCCCGTTGACAAGAAACGGTTCTCACCCCTTCCCCTGTTGTTCAGAAGAGAACAACGTAGAACAGCCATTGTTCTTTTGGGCTTGTTCGCCAAGAAACGGTTCTCACCCTTCTCCTTTTGTTGTTCAGAAGAGAACAACATTAGAACAGCCATTGTTATTGAGCCCGAAGACAAGAGACGGTTCTCCCCTCCCCCTGTTGTTCAGAAGAGAACAACGTAGAACAGCCATTGTTCTTCAAGCCGTTCGTCGAGAAACGATTCTCATTCCCAAGACGCCACGTCAGGATCATCTTATTCGCCCCCTTCGGCTGGAACTCGCCAGCAGACCGAAAATTCCTTCACGTCGCCTTCCACTGCACAACTAGTATAAAATTACGTAAGCCAAAAGTTACTTTTGAGTATTGAACCCTTTTGTCAATTCTATCCTGTGCTTTAAATGGTTTAGCGAACCATCCCATCTCTTTAACTCTATATTTGTTTTACCTTTTTAAATCTTTTAAACCTCGGATTAGCCCGAGCCCCCACGACCCCTTCCCTTCTCTGTTTATGTCAATATTTTCTGTTTTGTGTATTGTTGATAGTTATTATTAATAAAACTCTATTTCATTAATGATAGCAATATTATTATCCTTGAGCTCAGTTCCACTTCTTAAGCATATCGAAGATACACAATATCGGCCCGCCGGACATACACGCACTCTAAAGATAATTAAAGAAGATCCCTCAACGAATAGTTATATATGGTATATCGTCGAGAGTCCATTCTACGACAATCATAAACCGGAGAACAGTTCTCTCATTTCTTGGAGTAATAAGGCCCTTTATCCATTGATGGAGGAAGATAAGCTTAGGAGAATATACTGTTGAGGATCCATATTTTGGCGGAATTGCCTTTCACAGGTTGATGCGTCTGGGGTCCGACAATATTTGCACCCTTTCAAATGACATCTCTAAGCGTTATCAGAGAGAAAAAAACCCTAAAAATGCCTAAGTTGAACGGGTACATACTCTCTTATAAAGTTAGAAACGACGTATTTCATAGTGGAATATAATTTTTCAAAAAAAAAAGATAAGGAAATATATTAATGTCTTGTAGATTAATCATAACGACTAAACGCGTTCAAATGCACTCACTCATTAAAGATTATCTCATTACACAAATCAGTAAAAATGGACAAACGAACTTTTAATACAAAATATCATCTCAAAGTTGAATACAAAGAAGTCGAATTCATGGAAACAATGTTAGAACGAGACTATAATTTATGCTATTTCTTTGCACATCCTTTACATACACAAATACTAATACTGCCCAGCTCAAGAAGCGTGTAACTTTAAGACCATCCTTGAAGCAAGGATGGAGTTAGAGCGAAAATGGGCCCTTAAATGACAGCTGATTTTACAAACTTAGTCCCCACTGACCAGCCGATTTTAGCATAATGGTTCATTTTTTATGTACTTCTGACAATTCCCTATCCTCCAGCGAACAAAAATGTCTAGCTCTTTGGCACCAGGTTAATCTGAATCCGGCACCCAGACCCTCGGATGAAACAAATGATTCAAATATCTCCATCATCTACATGATAAGTTGCAACCGACAATGCTGTTTATGCCACAATGCACGGTTCTGAGTTCTTTTTTGCCTTTGGTAAGGAACGCGCCTGATAAAACTATGTTTGAAATCCTTGGAGCTTTCTTTCTCTTAGAATAACATTTGAGCCTTCAATTTGGCTGTTTATGATGATCTGTATTGCGAAGCTTATAGTTACAAAATGCAGTGAACTGCTTCAATGCCTGAAGGAATTGCTTCTAAATGGCACCACTGGTTGTTGAAGACTATTTACCAAAAGAAAACACGCAATTATTTCGTTTCTTGGCTTAACATACAAAATCCGTAGGTTCCCAAAAGCAGAATAACAACTGCCTCATTTATAATAGATTTAGCGACGTGTAATTCATGAGATTTCTTCACCTAAGTTTCTGATAGGGTCGTCATCAAATCTTTCGTTGAATTGAGACCGAGAGAATATAAAAAGTTATTGCTATATTTGACGGAATTCTACATCTATAAAAAAAAACAAATATATTAATACTAGCATAGGTTCATATAGTAACATCCTACGAAAATATTTGCAAATAATAAATAATGTGTTATGATGTAAGAACAATAAACCTGCGGTAGAAAGGATGAAATATGATGATGTAATGAATGTAAAATAGCACTGTGCAATATGACCATTTAGAATTTCGCATTTTCTTGTCGCAGTGGAATCTAATTTGTTAACTATCTTATCCTTTTTTATAACTTTATATATGAATAAGGTTAAAATAAAGAATGGTGCTGTGCATTTTCTTTTTGTGAGAAAAATCATGTAGTGTTTAATTTGAACATGTAAAGAACCAGACTTTTCAGGATGGTGGTTGTCTTCTTTTCTTTCCATTGTTAGTTATATTTAAGAAAAACGCGATTTGTATTCCGCCTCGAAAAAACAAATCGTAGTATACAACGCATTATGACTCCACTGGTGTCGTTCGTTTCTCTCTCCCCAAATTAAACCACATGGTGCCCAGTGAGAACAAGGTCCTAGAATATTTGTATCTTTAATTCAACGATATGAAAAATGTCGGCCTCATCGCTTTCGTTTTGAACCTTGGTAGACCCTGATGTTATGATGGAAGAGCAAACATATTTATGCAAGAGTTACAAATTAAGAACCCTCTATTTCCTCCATCTTTGCTCCCGCTGGTTGCAGTTGCCTTGGCTCATTCACTACAAAGCACCTTTCTCACATTTTAGGTCCCAGGAAATCCTTAGGAACCATGATGAAGTATCAAATAGCGGATTCTCCTTTTAGGATTAAGAGACGCCAATATATCTGGCACAAAGTTAGAGTTTGTAATTCTCTTGCAAAAGGTTCTTGCTTGTTGAAGTTGACACTTTGTTCATATTATTCGCCTTCTATTGATATTGTCTTGTTCCATGCTGTTTTTATATTTTATCATTTAGAGTCTGATTGCAATGTCGTGTAAAGTCCTCGCTACAAAGAACTACAAACCAGAGAACACAGTCGCTTCTAAACAAAAGAACTTTCAAACTCCTGAATCTTATTAAACATAAGTTCAAAGGTAACTGCATATCTTCTTTTAAGTCGCCTTTGGCCATTATCACTGTCGTGGTATGACATTACATTATATCAATACCATATTATATCTATCTGGGAGACACCAATAACTTGAAAGCAAACCGACAAAAGGGACGGAAAACCACGAGTTCAGACGGGCTGAGTAGCGAGAGAGTGCAACAAGGTCAGGAAAATTATTGGCAATTGCAAAGCTCAAGGTTATTTAAAGAGACATGGGCAAAAATATAATTTTATTTACACAAAAATAATGAGAGAATTGATGGGTAAAATTACCTCAGAGAATTAACGGCCAAAATCACATCAGTAAATGAAAGGGAGAATTGTAGTTATAAATCAGGCTATGAAGTTAGAACTTAAGGTATTCCCGGAGGAGACTATTCAAATGAGGGGGGGGGGATTAACTCAATTGGATTACTAAAAGGGGGAGAGAGGTTGACTTACGGATGTCTTCTGCACTTGAGGTGAGGCAGCTCGGACTTCAAAGCGGGAGGTTGGAGTGATGACGGTTCCCTAAAAGCAAGGGGGTGGGGGGTAAGGTAACTTCCGGTCAATGGAGTGAGTATTTCGGCTACCCAAAATGAGGAGGGCTTGGACAGGAGTTGATGAAAGAAGTCGGGAAAATCACTCGGAGCGATCGTTCAGTGGAATTACCTCCTGGCTGGGGCTAATTCCAAATACACAAAATAGTCCAGCTGTCACTTTGTTTTGTTGCTAGCACTTGACCTCGAGCCATAGGAAAACCTTCTGGGTTCTGGGCGAAACTTCTCAACTCTGTAATAACCCTTCAGGCTGTATTACTGAATAATTTTGCTCGAGTGGTAAAAGTTTTCTACTGGCGTAGGCCACCGGGTGGCTGTCTCCGTTATCAGCATATTGAAGGAGGGCACATCCAATCCCTTCATCACTGGCATTGGTCCGTATGCCAAAAGGCTTAGTCGGGTTCGGGAGCCTCAGAATGGGAGCGGACGTTAGCTGGTTCTTTAGCTGATGGAACCTGGCGGAGGTTTCGGGGTCCCACGAAAGGGGATCTGGGGGATTTTTTTTAAACCAGAGCAGTTATCGGTGCGGCGATTGATGCGAAGTTTGGAATGAAGCAGCGGTAAAATGAGAGAGATCCCATAAATGACCTCAACCGTTTCTTCGTGTGAGGGAGGGGAATCTCAAAGATGGCTCGGACTTTTTCTTCTTGGGGGTTCATCTGATTTTTACCGATCTTGAATCCCAGATACTTAATCGTATCATAAGCGAAGTGGCACTTTGTAGGCCCAAGGGTGAGCCTGTGCTCACGAAGCCTATTGAGTAGGGCGCGGAGAGCGATCAGGTGCTGGTCCCACGTAGCGGTCGCTACATACAAGTTGTCAAGATAAAAAGAGACTTGGGGCAGCCCGTCCACAATTCTTCGCATCATTCTGTTATAATTAATGTATGCCTTGACTAGTCCAAAGGGAATTCGTTTAAACTGCATGAGGCACTTATATGTGGGAAAGGCGGTATAATTGTTGGCGTTTGGACGAAAGGGAATTTGGTAGTACGCCTTACAGAGATCTAATTCGGAAATGTAGTTCAGTTCCTCAAAAAAATAGAGGTTTTCATCTATGAGGGGAATGGGTTCTGCGTCGAACACCGTTACCGAATTTAGCTTGCAACAAACGACACACATACAGAAGTGTGGTCAGGTTTGCGAACCATAACAATGGGGGAGCAATATTTGGACACCGATAGTTCTATTATATCTAACGTTACCAGATTATCCACCTCTTCGTTTAAAGCTTTCCTAAGGTGGATGGGGAGGGGATATTGCTTGGAACGGACGGCTTCTTGGGTAATGAGGACAATGTCGTGCTCAAATTGATTAGAGCAGCCAGGTGTGTTAGAAATGACATCGTCGAATCCCCCAGCAACTGCTGCAGCTGGTTCTTGGAGTAGGGAGCAAGCCGGGGGGCAGACGTCGAGTGCGATCGCCTCAGAGCGATTTGGAAATTCGGGTAGTGACAGAAGGGGATATTCATTGTCTGACTCAATACAAACTACTTGGACGACGTTGAGGGGGCCAGTGGGATATGCTGCTTCCAACGGGGATTCTTCGTCTGGGGCTACCAAGTTGGGGGTACCTGCGCGCCAGGGGGAACCTTTTTATCATATTTACGTGGAAAACCTTCGCTCCCGCCGGAGTACGGATTAGGTAATCCACTCGCCTTCTAGCCTCAAGGACGCGGTAGGGTCCCTTCCACTGGCTAAGGAGTTTGTTGCTTTCCGTGGGAAGTAGTAACAGCACCTCCGCGCCAGGCTTGAATTTTCGTTCCCGTGACTTAAGGTCAAAGTAGGTGTTATACCTCTCTAAATTCACTTCCGCGTCCTTATAGGCCATATCAGCACCCTCTTCTACCCTTTTTCTCAAATCCAGGAGATAAGAGTAGGAGGTCTGTATTTCCTCGTCCAGTTGGGGATTAGTAAAGAGTTCGTTCAAGATGCTGAGGGTCCGCGCACGTTCCGTCCGTACAAGAGATCAAAAGGGGCGAATCCAAGGGTTCTATGAGGGATCTCTCTGCATGCAAAAAGGGCAACAGGCAAGTATTGGTGCCATTCTCAGGGATGGTCAATGCAGAGCCTTTTCAGGACTGATTTGAGGGTCCTGTTTAATTTCTCGCACATACCGTTCCCAGCCGGATGGTAATGGGTGGTAAACAAAGGTTTTGCCATCAGAAGCTTGCCTACATATTCCATGAGTTCGGAAGTTACCTGTCTCCCTCGATCTGACAGCACCTCATTGGCAATTCCCACGCGAGAGAATATGGATATCAGTGATTTAGCGCACGTGATACTATCAATCTTCTTGAGGGGGACTGCTTCTGGGAAACGGGTACTGAAGTCTACCAAGGTGAGGACATAACAATGTCCTTCGCTTGAAGGGGGGTGAATAGGGCCAATCAGGTCGATAGGCTCTCGGAAGAAGGGCTCAGTGATGATGGGGCCTCTCTGAAGGTGGGCTGGCTTAACCCACCCTTTTGCAGACGTCTTTTGTCAGATATCACATAACCGACAATATTCGGCGATATCTCTGGCTGCACCTGGCCATAAGAAATACTTGAAGACTCGTTGCGCGGTCTTATTACGGCTTAAATGGCCGGCGAATAAACTGTCATGGGAGAGCTTCAATACTTGCGGGACGTATTCCCGGGGAACACACAAGACATGTGTTTCTTGATCGGTGGCTTCCGAGCATGCACGATACAATGAATTCTTCATCACGAGATACCACAGTCATTTGTTACCTCGGGTGGAGTCACTCTCGAGGGTTTTAGTTTTCTCCCAAAGGGGGGGGAGAGTTGCGCACTCCTTCTGGGCGCGGGCAAACTTGACGCTTCGGAAGGCTTGAAACTGCAGGGCGATAGGGGTTTACAGGGGAATCGGGGCATGGAAATCCACGGCCATCTGTGTACGGGTAATCACGGGCTGGGCCACGGGCTGAGCCACGGGATGGTCGTGGATTGCGGGGCTCTGACCAATCAGAACGGAGCAGAACTTGATTGGGGCCTCTACCACTTCGACCCAACCGGACATATAGTCGCACTCGATGTCACAAAGAGTTACTGGGAAACGACTGGCCCGGCCAAGGTAGTCGTGGACCAACGCAAACTTCTTATGGTCGGAGCCAACAGGGGGGAGTAGGTCTTTAGACACTACAACACAAGTGCACCCGGTGTCACGGACGAGGGTGGATACTCGGCACCTGTTCACGGTTCCGTTCTCGAATTTAAATCCACCAGGGTTGCTCTCATTAAAGAGGAAGTTCACCTGATGGTCTGAAACTTTGGCGGGCGAGGGAGGTTTGGGGTTCTCCGGAGGCGACGGAGAAGGAGCAGGGGCAGCCCAGATTTGGTGCACTTGGTGGGACTGAGAGTTTGCGAATCTAGCGTTTTGAGGACAGTTCATGCGGTAATGGCCAGGAACTCCGCAGTTGTAGCAGATGATCGGGTTCTTTTGGTACGGCACAACTGGAAGAGAAGAAAGGAGAGGCTTAACGTTTCGGTGCTCAGATAGATGGAAGTTTCTTGGCCTCGAAGGACCAGGAACCTGGGTAAATCTTAGAACCAATTTAGGAGGGGCCTTAGTACCATAAAATTTAGTTTTGGGGGGCGATTTGGAAGCCTTTTGAACATCCTTAGGGTATAAATTGTGACTACCCGCGTAAACATCGGCCTCTTCCCAGCACTCCTTGAAAGTGGCACAACGTTTCTCGTTAATGAGGGCGCGAATTTTGGAAGCCACGGCAGCTAAAAGCTGTTTCCTGCGGAAGAAGTTCAGAAGGGACTCATAGACCTGGGGAATCTTGCACGCATCCAGCCAACACTGAAGGTGTCTCTGGAGGATGTACCTGTGTTTTCTAAATGTTTGGTTAGGGCGGATCCTTTCCTGGCGCAATCGGAAGCAGGAGAGTTCGCAATTCATATGAACAGCGGCTAACAATTCGTACTTTAACGTGGAATAGTCCAAAGTTGCTTCCGGGGGAAGGGATACGGAGATATCCCTTAACTTGGCATTTAGGAGGGGAAGTAAGCGAGCGACGCCATCATTTTTGAGATGCCATCTATTGATCTGAAAGATTCTTTTAAAATGGGCCAAAAAAGACCCAAAATCCTCCCCATCATTGAAAGCTGGAAGGTAGACTGAATGAGTTTGGGGAATTTTGCCCCGGGAACCGATGGACTGAGAATCCATTTGATTTCGGCTTATTTCCAGCTCATGCTGCCTAATTTGTTCACGTTCTCCAATCTCCATTTTGTTCTTCTCCACCTCCATCTTCAGTTTGTTCTCCATATCCGTTTTCAGTTTGTTCTCCTCCATCTCCATCTCCATCTTCAGTTTGTTCTCCTTCATCTCCATCTTTAGTTTGTTTTCCTCGATCTACATCTCCATCTTCAGTTTGTTCTTCTCCATCTCCAATTCCCTTCGCTCTGCCTGTTCGTTCCTCTCTTCTTCCTGTACGTAATTTAGCAGGTCTTTGCCCGCAAGACCTAACATTTCCCACTGACTCTTGAATTTTTCGAAGAATGACATTTTTACGCAGTTAACTGAGGGAACACTTATACGCGAAGGAGCTAGGACACTACCCAAGCGAAACGAATACTTGAATATTCGTAAAGGCCTTGATCACAAAAAAAATGCGGGATATAGCTACCTACCTCTGCTGTTTCTAAGCGAGGAAAAAAAATTAAAATGGTCCCACCGGAATTAGGACACCAAAGACCTTAACTATTTTGGATTAATAACCAGGAGATTCTCTAAAATTCGAACAGAATAAAAAAAAATTAATTACCTAGGGTCCAACACAAAATCTAAATAGATTACGTTCCACTGCTCTTCAAATAACTTGAAAGTGAACCGACAAAAGGGACGGAAAACCACGAGTTCAGACGGGCTGAGTAGCGAGAGAGTGCAACGAGGTCAGGTAAATTATGAACAATGGCAAAGCTCAAGGTTATTTAAAGAGACATGTATAAAAATATAATTTTATTTACACAAAAATAATGAGAGAATTGATGGGTAAAATTACCTCAGAGAATTAACGGCCAAAATCACATCAGTAAATGAAAGGGGGAATTGTAGTTATAAATCAGGCTATGAGGTTAGAACTTAAGTTATTCCCGGAGGAGACTATTCAAATGAGGGGGGGGGGATTAACTCAATTGAGTTACTAAAAGGGGGAGAGAGGTTGGCTTACGGATGTCTTCTGCACTTGAGGTGAGGCCGCTCGGACTTTGAAGTGTGAGGTTGGAGTGATGACGGCTCTCCAAAAGCAAGGAAGGGGGGGAACTTCCGGTCCAGGGAAGAGTATTTCGGCTAACCGAAATGAGGAGGGCTTTGACAGGAGTTGATGAAAGAAGTCGGGAAAATCACTCGGATCGATCGTTCAGTGGAAATACCTGCTAGCTGGGGCTAATTCCAAATACACAAAATAGTCCAGCTGTCACTTTGCTTTGTTGCTAGCAATTGATGGGAATCATGAGAAAATCTTCTGGGTTCTGGGCGAGACCTCTCAACTCTGTGTCTCTTCCGGCGAGTCAAGCGTTATTTATGTCCGAAGCTCTCCGCGGAGTAGAAGGTTATCGGGAAACAGCTCTACTCTCGAAGGGACTCGAATCTTCTTGCAGAGCTATTTTAGCCCGCATAAAGGTGAATCGTGGGGACTCTATTCGAGGCTACTGCTTGTGGAAGAAAGGGGGGGTAGGCTTACCACTTTAGTCGTAGCCGCGCATTCTGCTGAACATCGGAGTTCCTTTCTGCTAAAGATCTTCCACGTAGGGATTCCCTCACAATAATTACATTTCTATGCTAAGGTGTGGTAAATATTTATTATCTCTGCAGTATCGCAAGATGTGAATCTTAGAAATCTTCTATCCGCATAGTATGTACATCATTACTGAATGGTTCTCGGATAAGTTTCTAAAGATTGCTTATGAAATATATATATATATATATATATATATATATATATATATATATATATATATATATATATATATATATATATATATATTTATTTATTTATATATAAATCGGCGATCAAGATTTACGATCGCTTAATTTTCCTCTGAAGAAGCCTGAAGAAAGGCGAAAGTTCACAGCCAAAATTTGAATTAGTTTTTAAATACGAACAAATAAAATGGATCTTCCTTAACTGATTTTTAATCTCCAGTTAGATAATAAAAGTTGCATTGGCCAATTACATCATTAAAAATTAAAATTGGTAAAGTCAAAATATAACCAGATATTTAACAATATATATATATATATATATATATATATATATATATATATATATATATATATATATATATATATATATATACATACAAGGATATACAAGGATAAGAAGTACCTCAAAAGCCTTGTGGCCAATGCTGAAGAGGCAATCTGTAGTGAAGAGCATCTCTTCTGGCACACAATACAAATTTTCTATCAACATAACATTATTTTCTAAAATATATGATGTCAAGTTGACGAGAGAGAACGGGAGAGAGAAAACACAAGGAAAGAAGGTACCCTAGAAGACCTTACGATCCATTCAATGAGGGTACCTTTGGACTAGCAGTCGAGCAGGCACATCTCTGCTCAAATGCTTTACGTCCTTTCAAAGGCCATTTTTTCAAGACCCTGTCTATTCTTGACTTGAAATGGTCAAGAGATTCACTGTTGACAACTTCCAATGGGAGTGCGTTCCAAATACCCCAGATACTGTACGTGAAAAACTTTCAACACAGATTGCCGTTGTAACGCGTCAGTTCAAGTTTAAAGCCGTGATTTCTTGTTCTGCTCTCAACAAGTGTGAAAATATCCCCGTAGTCAACATTGTCGAACCCTCGAAGTATTTTGAAACCTTCGATGAGCTGACCACACAGTCTACGGGTTTCCAATAAGAACAGATCTAATTCCCTTAATCTATCTTCATAATTTTATGTCTGATAGAGGGAATCAGTTTGGTTGCCCTGGCTAGTACGCGATCCAATCTCGCGATGTCCTTTCTAAATGAAGCACTCCAAAATTGTACGGCATACTCCAGGTGCAGTCGGACAAGTGAGTTGTACAAACACAGTACAAACTCATTGTTCCGATATCCAAATTGGCGATTTATATAGCCTAGAATCCTTTGGGCCTTTTTCTCCGCCTTAATGCACTGTTTCGAAAACTTGAGGTCACTTGTCATTGTTACACCCAATTCCTTCTCAGTGTCGGCCGATTCAATAGCAGTGCCTTTGAGGGGTTTCTGTGGCCGATATGCATCACTTTGCAATTGTTCACGTTAAAAGGGATTTGCCACGTATCAGACCACTCCCCAATCTTCCGAAGATCTTCCTGCAGGCGGGCAGTATTTCCATCTATTGCAACGCTTATATAAGCTTGGTATCGTCGGCAAATTTGGAAATCTTGGCAACCATGTACCCGTTCATGTCGTTGACGTAGATAATGAATAGTAGTGGTCCCAGGACAAAACCTTAAGGCACCCCGCTAGTAACGGGCACCCACTCAGAAGACTGTCCATTCACCACTACCCGTTGCCGTCCGCCACTTTGCCAGTTCTCGATCCAGCCGGCTACTTTTCCGTCTATGCCCAGCGCTCGCACTTTTCGGAGAAGGCGGTTCTCTAGGGACGCATTCGGTCCGGATTGACATGTTGAAGATTGTGCTCAGACGTTGTGACACTTGATCGCGCACTTCTTTTAACACTTTAAGTAGAAACCCATCCGGGCCAGGTGACTTATTCGTCATTAGGTCACTGATCTTCTTTTTGATTTCTCCTTCGGTGAAGTCCATACCATCCAGCTTTTCCCCCGAGTAGGACTCCATTGGCTGGGGGATGGCACCACACTCTTGAGTAAACACTGAAGAGAAGCAGTCGTTGAGGAGGTTAGCATTTTCTGCATCTGAATGCTTTAATGCCTCCTACTCATTTCTCAAAGGGCCAATCGTTCGACGGATTGGTTTACGGCTGTTCACATATCCAAAAAACTCCTTGGGATTCTCTTTACAGAGTCTCGCCACTCGGAGTTCCTCAGACCGCTTAGCCACCCTTATACTGGACTTCACTCTCCTGGCTAGCCTCCGGTATTCGTCAAAGTCACCCGAGATCTTTGATTGCCGATACACAGTTGTCTTCTCCCTAAGCAGTTGGCCGATTTCTCGATTAAACCACTTTGGTTGAACAGAAGACCGCGGGGACATTTCAGAGTGATGAAACGCGATTGAAGACTCATGAATGTAGTTTTGAAAGTGGTCCACCAGTCTTTAACAACATCGCACACTTCCAGCCTTGCGTCAGTCAGTCCAGCAGGAAGACTTGCAAAGTATGCTCATTTCAAATTGAGTTTCCTCGATTTACTAGTTGAAAGCCATGGCTTCGGGACTTTGACTACAAACCTAATTAGTCGGTGGTCACTGCCACCAAGCTCCTCAATGATGTCATCCTCAGAGGTGAAAACCAAGTCGAGGATATTGTCTCCTCTCGTTGGCTCTCTCACCCATTGAGTCAGGAACTCGTTTTTCGCGAACTCCAGGAGTAGTGCGTTCTCGCCCTAGGGTTTTCTGGTTTTCCAGCTAACTTGTGTGTTAAAATCCCCCATGAAGATATACACTATGTCTTCGACAAGTTCTCCTAGTAGTTGGTACAGATCTCTGTTCTTTTCAACAAGTTAAGCAGTAGGTCTATAAAGCACGAGGTTCCTGTATTTGGCAGGACCTATCTCTAGGTCAAAACCTATTAGTTAATGGTCGGATACGATGTTGCAATCCGTCCAGTTGAGAGTATCCTTCACATACAACATCACACCGCCAGTTGAAATCAAAAGTTGATCAGTGACCTTATGACGAATAAGTCACCTGGCCCGGATGGGTTTCTACCTAAAGTGTTGAAAGAAGTGAGCGATCAAGTGTCACGACACCTCAGTGCAATCTTCAACATGTCAATCCAAATCAAATACGTTCCTAGAGACTGGCGTGAGGCGGAGGTGACTCCAATCTTCAAGAAAGGAGATCGTAACCAACCGTCGAACTACCGACCTATCAGTCTGACTTCGATAGTCGGTAAACTCATGGAAAGCATAATGGTGGACAAAGTGACGTCGTATTTAGAGTCTAACCTGCTACTGATGAGTTCCCAGCACGGCTTTCGAAGGCAACAGTCATGCCTGACGAACCTTGTAGAATTCTTCCACTTCATTTTTAGTGAGCACGATCGGGATAAGGCGGTGGATGTGGTCTACCTAGACTTTCAGCTAGCCTTTGATAAGGTACCACACCACCTTCTTCTTCGGAAAGTGCGAGCGCTTGGCATAGACGGAAAGGTAGCCGGCTGGATCGAGAACTGGCTAAGTGGCAGATGGCAACGGGTGGTGGTGAATGGACAGTCTTCTGAGTGGGTGCCCGTTACTAGCGGCGTGCCTCAAGGTTCTGTCCTGGGACCACTACTATTCATCATTTACGTCAACGACATGGACGGTGACATGGTTGCCAAGATTTCCAAATTTGCCAACGATACCAAGCTTGGTATGAACGTTGCAAAGGATGGAAATACTGCCCACCTGCAGGAAGATCTTGTGAAGATTGGGGAGTGGTCGGACACGTGGCAAATGCCTTTTTACGTGGGGAAATGCAAAGTGATGCATATCGGCCACAGAAACCCCCAGTCTCAGTATATCCTTTAGGGCACTGCTATTAAATCCACCGACACTGAGAAGGACTTGGGTGTAACAATCACTAGTGACCTCAAGTTCTCGAAACAGTGCATTGAGGCGGAGAAAAAGGCCCAAAGGATGCTAGGCTATATTAAGCGGCAGTTTGGTTTTCGGAACCAGGAGATTGTACTGTGCCTGTACAACTCACTTGTCCGACCGCACCTGGAGTATGCCGTACAATTTTGGAGTCCTTCTTTGCGAAAGGACATCACGAGATTGGAACGGGTACAAGCTAGGGCAACCAAACTGATTCCCTCTATCTGACATAAGAGTTATGAGGATAGACTAAGGGAGTTAGATCTGTTCTCGCTGGAAACCCGTAGACTACGTGGTCAGCTCATCGAAGTCTTTAAAATAATTCGAGGGTTCGACAATGTTGAATACCTGGATATTTTTACACTGAGTGAGAACAGAACGCGCAATCACGGCTTCAAACTTGAACTGAAGCGTTACAACCGCAATCTGTGTGGAAACTTTTTCACCTACAGTATCTGCGGTAAGTGGAACGCACTTCCAGTGGAAGTTGTCAACAGTGAATCTGTTGACCAGTTCAAGTCAAGACTAGACAAAGTCTTGAAAAGTGTCCGTTTAGGGACGCAAAAAAATTAAGCAGCCTTGTGCCCGCTCGATTGCTAGTCCAAAGGTACTCTATTTGAATGGACCGTAAGGTTTCCTAGGGTACCTTCTTTCCTAGTTGTTACTCCTTGTTGTTACTCTCTGTCTGGCCTATCTTTCAGGAAGTGCTGGTAACCGGGAATCGTGAATTCACCTTCAAAATCTCGGCTTGAGGTTTTTATCCCCGAATCCATTATGGCCACCATCTCAGGTTCTTTTGTTACTACGAGGCCACGAAGTTCTAGAAACTTGTTTCTGATAGACCTCGCGTTGAACAGAAGAACTTTGAGGGAGTCCCCGACTGTATGATTCCCTACGCTCTTCCGTTTCTCGCTTTGTTTCTTTGTGGCAGGGTCACTCCCCTCTTTGTGACTTCAGAAAAGGTCGTTGTTGGAGTAACACGGGTGTACTGGCGTACGTCCTCCTTTACTCGGGGTCTGACACTTCTTTGGGCCTTCTCCACAACATCTTCGGTACGAAGTGTGCTTAAGACAGTCGAGCTTGAAACCTTACGTCTGTACTACTGTGTCCTTCACTAAGGGTGGGGAGCAGCCCTCAGGGACACCCGAGAACGAGCTACCATCCACTCCGGAACCATATTGTGGGATCGTTCCCTTAGTACGCGCACCGGATGGCCCAGCTTTCCTGCACCACCGCCTGGCGTCCTCGGAACTGCCCGAATGGGTACAAACCGCGGACAAGGAAATGCCAGATGACCTCCTCCTCGCCGGAAGAATCGTCAGGGATCTAAGAAATGAGGGGACATCGTGGGATGCCACTAGAGCTGACAGCGGATTACCCAAAGGAGAAGTCTTCACACCCAATGACCCTTCGGTGCATTGTAATGATGAATCGTCCTCAAGTGACGACAGTGTAATAAGTGCCTTTAGTAAGTGCTCATTAAATAATAAAGTGCTTAGTTCTAGCAATAGTGATAATATTGCCCTGGACCAGTGTTCCCCTAAGGTCATAACTATCGCGGACTTACCACGTCTACCTCCTCTGTCGCCCCTAGTTCCCCGAGTCTCTGAGCTGATAGACGTCGGCCTCAACGACTTCCGAGTTCTGGAAATTAACAAATCAGATCCGGTACGTGTTACTTTCAAGAAATGGCTACGGAACTGGTAGGCCTACATATCATAGGATCTCCCACCGGTTCCTCGTCATCATCTATTAGTATCATACCACAACTTCAGCCTCTCTGAAATTGCCTCAATAGATCGGGAAAACTTCGCCGCTAGTGGGCCTCCAGACATCATGGCCTCAAACAAACGCGGAGACAATAACAACAACGACCACACCAACAACGACAAAGACAACAAAGGCAAGGATATCAATGAGAATGATGATACCAATGTGTCACCTCTAATGGATACCCTACAGCCACGAATTACATAATTCTTTGGTAAACTCATACAAGCTTCGCCAGAAGACTTAAATCAGGCCCCGGCAGCTAACAACGTTGACAGATCTGCCCAAGGTGAAGGCATTAAAATTTTCTTGCCAAAAACATATCGACACTTTGAGAATCCTGCAGAACGAATGCTACATCCGGTGGAGACATTAGTAAAAGCAGGAGTTCTGGAAGAATCTAGGGAAATCTCAAAAGCCCACCGAAATATTCGGAGTTCAAAACCCGATGGCTCATTTAGAGTGATCTACCACATGAGTGCCCTTACTCCTGTATACTACCCTCCGTCCTTCCGATTGCCTAACCTAAACAAAGTTCTACAAAAATGTACAAGTGAAAACGTGGCCATTAAACTTGATCTGTCCAGTGGTTTCTACTATCTAAAACTACACCCAAAGGCTAGACATCAGTTTCGCATTAAGATCGGGTCTCGCTCTTGTCGATTTACCAGGCCACCAATCGAATTTAGTGGTTCTTCCTTCTTGATCCAACACTATATTGGGGCCATAGCTAACCACTGGGCCAAAACCACAATACCAACGCGTTCACGTATCTGGATGACATCCTTATTACGGGATCAGTAGACCATGTACTCAACACCCTCAACTAATTTCTAGAATCCAGCCTACATATAAACATCTGAAAGTCTCAACTCACTCCTTCGCAGCAAATCCTGTACCTCGGGGTTTATATTGACCTCCAACTAGGCAGAGCTCGCTTAACACTAATCATGGGTTCCAAAGTACGGCTGGGAATATCTTACTGCACTAGTTTGCATTACCCATTATTAAGCTACCTTTTCTATGGGTAAAAATGTGCAGTCAGGCTCGACAGCACAACAACCGAGATAACCGGCTCCTAGAACTTATGCCTCTCGTCGACACCAAATGACGTTCCTGGTTTCCACATAGATCAGACAAGATCCAAATATACACAGACGCCTCATTAAATGGCCTAACATCTCCGATGCTCATCACTCTTGGGCTTTTCCCACAGCCCGGATGGGTTTCTACTTAAAGTGTTAAAAGAAGTGCGCGATCAAGTGTCACAACGTCTGAGCACAATCTTCAACATGTCAACCTGGACCGAATGCGTCCCTAGAGAACCGCCTTCTCCGAAAAGTGCAAGCGCTGGGCATAGACGGAAAAGTAGCCGGCTGGATCGAGAACTGGCAAAGTGGCAGACGGCAACGGGTAGTGGTGAATGGACAGTCTTCTGAGCGATGCCCGTTACTAGCGGGGTGCCTTAAGGTTTTGTCCTGGGACCACTACTATTCATTATCTACGTCAACGACATGAACGGGTACATGGTTGCCAAGATTTCCAAATTTGCCGACGATACCAAGCTTATATAAGCGTTGCAATAGATGGAAATACTGCCCGCCTGCAGGAAGATCTTCGGAAGATTGGGGAGTGGTCTGATACGTGGCAAATCCCTTTTAACGTGAACAATTGCAAAGTGATGCATATCGGCCACAGAAACCGCTCAAAGGCACTGCTATTGAATCGGCCGACACTGAGAAGGAATTAGGTGTAACAATCACAAGTGACCTCAAGTTTTCGAAACAGTGCATTAAGGCGGAGAAAAAGGCCCAAAGGATTCTAGGCTATATAAATCGCCAATTTGGATATCGGAACAATGAGTTTGTACTGTGTTTGTACAACTCACTTGTCCGACCGCACCTGGAGTATGCCGTACAATTTTGGAGTGCTTCATTTAGAAAGGACATCGCGAGATTGGATCGCGTACTAGCCAGGGCAACCAAACTGATTCCCTCTATCAGACATAAAATTATGAAGATAGATTAAGGGAATTAGATCTGTTCTTATTGGAAACCCGTAGACTGTGTGGTCAGCTCATCGAAGGTTTCAAAATACTTCGAGGGTTCAACAATGTTGACTACGGGGATATTTTCACACTTGTTGAGAGCAGAACAAGAAATCACGGCTTTAAACTTGAACTGACGCGTTACAACGGCAATCTGTGTTGAAAGTTTTTCACGTACAGTATCTGGGGTATTTGGAACGCACTCCCATTGGAAGTTGTCAACAGTGAATCTCTTGACCATTTCAAGTCAAGAATAGACAGGGTCTTGAAAAATTTGCCTTTGAAAGGACGTAAAGCATTTGAGCAGAGATGTGCCTGCTCGACTGCTAGTCCAAAGGTACCCTCATTGAATGGATCGTAAGGTCTTCTAGGGTACCTTCTTTCCTTGTGTTTTCTCTCTCTTTCTCTCTCTCGTCAACTTGACATCATATATTTTAGAAAATAATGTTATGTTGATAGAAAATTTGTATTGTGTGCCAGAAGAGATGCTCTTCACTACAGATTGCCTCTTCAGCATTGGCCACAAGGCTTTTGAGGTACTTCTTATCCTTGTATATCCTTGTAACACTCTCTCTTTCTTCCCCGTAAGGGGCGCGGCGATTTGCCATCCTGGCCGCCGTGCTGACGGGATCCAGCACTCCGTCCGGCCCCAGCTTAGCCTCTCTTCCTTCCTTCAGATAGCCCGAATTCTCGCCTACCTCGTCGCTTTTCATACAACCTCTCCCACAACTTTTCTGGTCAGCCTCTAATTTCACAGGGTAGAATGCTGACCTTCTTCTCAAGCCAACCACCCCGGATCGGGGCTGGGGGGGGAGGGGAAATTGTTCCCTAACCCCTGAGCTCCGGTTCGGGATGGGGGTTTTTAACAACCTGCTTCATCCCCACCCACATCTTCCTCACATCCCTTTTCCTCTCCTCTTCACAACCTATATTTTTTACGCCGTGTCCAAGGTGGAGCCGCCATGCCGAAGGGCTGCCAGGCCACCAGGCGGGAGGGGTGGTCCCGAATGGCGGCGCCTGGCTCTGCCGGGCTTGTAAGCACCTCTCGCAGTGCGGGCAACTGCGAGAGGTGATGAGCTATTGCGTCCCGTAATCAAAAGAGGGTCACCATGCCCATGAATGAAAAAAAACAACAAAAAAACCCAACCCCCAACTTCCCCAAGAAAATCGACGGAGCCGTCCTCGGGCAGCTCCACCGAGAAAATGGAGGTCCCCCCCCTTGTGCTTGCGCAAGGGACCCTCCATAATTCTTTAACCGGAGAGGAGGCTTACTCCTCTCCTACGCCTACGGGTGTAGAGGACTCCCCCTCACCCCCTTCTCTGGAGGTGCTTTCGGGCACCTCCCTATCTCCAGCGGCAGTCCCTCCTTTGCTTTCTAAGGGGACTGCCAAGAAAGCCAGCAGGCAGCCCATTGCCGACCGCCCCTCGTGCAAGCAGCTCGGTAGGGCAAACCCCCTTAGGGGGGAGAGGGAAGCCAGGCGCCTTCGGTCGCTTCCCTCAAAAGACCTGCTGGCAAGAATTTTAAACCTTGCTGGGGTCAAGGCCTGTGCCTCCCCACACCACCTGACTAGTGACAATACTGCCAAGGGGACCTGCGATGTCCTGGGAGGGGATGGCCAACTGGAGGCCCCTCCTGTGATAGACATGGTCCTTGAGGAGACCCAGCCTCAGACGGTAGGGCCTTCCATGGGGGGGAGTTCGGGCTCGGCGCCAAGCACCGAACCCGAATCCGCCCCTATGCAAGGTCCTCCTCAAATGGCTGAGGGCTCCGAGGCAATAAAAGGAGGGGAGGGATCTCCTCCGACAGGTGCCCCTACGACAACCAGGACCTTCTCCATTTCGGAGAGGGACCTGGCTGAGGCTGGTCCATCTGGCCTGGGGACTTCTGCCGGCGGAGGTGAAAAGCGGGTTCATTCTCCGCCCTCCTCTCCGAAAAAGAAAAAGAAAAAGACTAAAAAGACAAAAAAGACTCGGGGCTCCTCTCCATCCGCGGGGGCTGCGGGGACGGATGGGTCTGCTGCCACTCTGGCAAGCGACCAAGCCAAGATCGGCACATCCGCCCCCTTTGCCCGTCCGGTTGCGGAGCCCCTGACAAAGAAGACTACTACCAAGAGTGCACAGGGCGGAGCCTCGATGACATCGGGGCCCCTCATTCAGAGGTTACCTGGCGTTTTCGAGCCCGCTGGCTTCAAACGCTTCCTCGTTATTCGCTCCACTGATGGCACCATGTTGTCCAAGGGCAACATGATCCATCAGAGGAGATGATTAGCTAGTGCAATTGGTAGAGAGCCGAAGGTAACCCGTTTCTCGGACGGGAGCCTTCTGGCGAATGCGGCGAATCCCGCCGAGGCGGCCAAGATTAGTGCTCTTCGGACACTTCATGGCACCCCGGTGAGTGTGACGCCGCACTCTACCATGAACTTTGTGAAAGGAGTAGTTTATGCGAGGGAACTCGTTGACTACTCCATTGAGGACATCACCTTAGAGCTGGCCGACCATGGGGCGGTCAAGGTCGAACGTGTGATGAGAAAACAGGGAGGGGCCTCGAGACCCACCCCTACACTCTTCGTCACGTTCGACTGTGACAAGCTTCCTGAGTCGGTGCGTGCCGGTTGGTACCGCAATACTATCTACACTTTCTTTGAGTAATCTAAAATAAATGTTGTCTGGGCCACATGTCATACTAGTATTTAACTTCAATATAAGCGGAAGCGAATATCTTTTTCAGACAGAGGGGCCTTCCGCTCAGAAGATGACTTCTTTATGAGTTTAATAAAGATGTCATTGCAAGTACAACAAAAAATCCATTCAGAGCATTTATAAAGATAATGCAGTAAATATAAAAAGTTTTTAGAGATGGTTTTTCCCGTTGCTAAAGTAGGCATTTCAGTCTGAAAGACGGACCAAAAGAATGTCGTCCAAACGAACTTGATTTCGAAGAGTTGGAAAATGTTGTTACAGCAAAGCCGACTACAGCTTGTAGAAACTTGAAGTACAATTTAACGTAACCCACCCGACTGCTCTACGCTATATGACGTCCCGTAGGTAGCTACAACGGAGAGTATGAAGCCGTGGCAGGAAGAAAGGAACATAGCAGGCATTCTGACCTCGCCCGCCGGCACAAATTCATACAACAACATCAGGACAAGGTGATGGCTGATCGGACCAAGAGAATATTGGCTTTTCCAAGAGAAATGTATCTTGCAATCACCATAATTGAAGCTTGCCTTGAATGATGACATTCGCTACAACTCGTTAAAGAGGCACAGAAGACAAATTCTCACAGCTCAGGCTAGGGAGATCTGCGAGAAGAGGGTAAGTAAACCCCTAAAGAACCTGAAGCATCCTGTTGAGGCGGGAACGATCTGTTTATTCTCATTTTAAAAGAACTTCCTCGAGTACCACTTGTAGAACACCCAGACGAACAAATCGGTTGCCTATAATCCATTCGAGATTCTACTTATCATGAAGACCAAGTTCTCACAAACGGTGATGGTCTGTGTGTGTCTCCAGTGAGGATAACGCAATTCCACTCCACATCTTGAACATAGTCTTAGGCTCAATTCAAGCGACTATGTGTATATATGTAGCTGATTAAGATTTTCGTTAAACCCTGGCTTGAGAGATTTGCTGTTGGAAGGCTATAGCTCCGAAGAGAATCCGAAATGGTTCTTGGATAATTATTACGACTTTACTAGCTCAACTTTCTGGGTTGCCTTATTCCCTGATTGTAATTGTAGGAGAATAGCCTATGGCTACCCCCGTTTACCCACCTCGCTTTCGGGCAGGGCGCTTATCAACCCTTCCTTTTACGGCCCAATATCTGGTGGTCTCCAGCCGGAAGAAACCGCAGGCCATTTCAGCTAACCACCGATTTCCTTCCCGGGCTGGTTATCGATAGATGGGAGCCCATCTTGGCTTCCAGTGGTTCTCGGAAGTTTACAAAGGACGATTTGGAGGAGCTTGATATCAAATCTACTTCCGGAGCCATGTTAACCTCTCCCGAGTTTCGAGTATAAAACATGAATTCATTTAACCGTCAGTAGTAGAGCTTGCACAGCGTCTGGTGGGGCAGGAATTGCCATCTATCTCGGTGTAGTGGTAAATCGTTGAAGCACCAAGTCTTCAGGGAGGAGATCAGTCCCAGTTAGGGAGGCCCCATTACCCCGTTGTTCTGGAAGTCAGTGCTTACCCAAGCTCATACTTTCGTCTCAGAGCCGAAGCTACAAACAGCCTCGCTCTGGTTCCCTAAGCGAGAAAACTACATCTCGGCTTTTCTCCGTGACCCTACGCGTCGATAGGTCTCTTTGCCCCCCATTCGCCTCACAGAGGCATCCAAAATTCCTCGGAATTCACGAGCGTGGGGCCTTCTTTAACAAGAAGCTCCCGTCCTCTCCTTATTCCAGCAGAATCGTGACGGAATTGTGGGATCAGGTCGGTGCCTGGAGAACCTACCTCATCGTCTCCACCCCTTATCTCACTACCTTCACTCACTAGCGCCACCCGAACATCATTTTCCATGGTAACCCTTTCCTTTCACATTCCCCAACTTCACTGCGAAGCTTACCAACATTACTAGTGTATAGGGATTTACGTAGTGAATAGTTATTTACAAGCCTAGTAAGATATTTGAGATTAACATTGATTTATCTCTCAAAAGGCATTATTTGTATATATATATATATTTTTTCTTGTTTAGTGTTCCTTAAAACTTTATTTTCATATTTTTGTGTGCCTAACATCCTTTGGGTCGCTAGCTGGCAAATCTCATTCAAATCCCTCCGTAGCCAAACCTCTAAGAACTCTGAGTCAATAAACCCATCAGGGCACGGGCCGAACGAAGGATAAGGAGTAGTACAACGATCCTCCCCATTCGAGATAATAGGATATATATATATATATATATATATATATATATATATATATATATATATATATATATATATATAAAGAGTCGGGAAAATCTCCAACCACCCCTCGGCCTATTCTTGACAGTAATCTATGTGTGGGGTGAGATTGAGGGATACACTAACCACTCTTCCTGTAACCCCAAGACCCAGCTTTTTCTCATTTTCAAGATGTTCTAATATCTTCCTAGGAACACAGTGAGAAATGAATGTTCCAGGTTCCGGATCCGTCTTGAAGCCATGGTAGAATCTAAGGGCGGCTACTTTGAGCAACATGCTCTCTTCAAGCCCTAATCAAACTATTTATTTAATTTTTAAAATAAATTTATTTGGGGCTGAGATATTGCTAAGTTTTCTTGTATGCAAACCGTCAAATTCAGCTAGAACACCATATATATATATTTTTATATATATATATATATATATATATATATATATATTAAATCAAGATATATTATGTAGAAAGTTAAAGGCAAAACTTTCTTAGAGTTCGGAGATAACTTCGGAGTCAATCCTTCTTCAAAGTTGTTCGCGTGGAGAAGTCTATCTTTAAGAATGATTCAACTCCAAATCAGGTCGAAAAGAAAAGAAATAGGAGGAAGAGTTTTAAGACTTATAAGTATTAAATGTGAAAAATAGTCAGTGATTATAAATTTGGCCTGTTATCAAGTTGTTAATTTTTAAGTGCATTACTAATCCGTTGTTTAGTGCCTTTTGTGATTTTTTGCATCACTTCTAGAATTAAAATGGGTCCAAATTTCTAGATGATGTAGGAGTTTTGCCCACTATTTGAAGAAATATTATTAAACTTTCCTTAGAGTCAGCTGGTAGGCAAGTAGCCAGCGCCAAATGAAGCATTAAATATATTTAAAATAGCTTTTAGGAAGTTCTCCGGAGTTTTATTAGGTTTTTCTCTCGTGATACCTAATTTGCCTATCGCGTTTTTTAGTGATAAGAATATTTATTAGTGTCATTATTCTTTGATCTAAAACTCTCTTTTTTCTGCTCTGCACACGGATACTTGAGAAAATTTACTCTTTTATTATCTCTTGGTTTTCTTCTTGGGTTATATTGAATAGTTCAATCAAATTATCTCTGAAGATTATTTGTTTTTCAATCACAAAAACGATTAATATTTATGCCTCTTTTCCATTTTTTTATTGCTGACTTTCGTAATCAACAATATTACATTGATTTGTCACCAAAACGTCGTGGTGTTTGGCTCGACATCTATTTTTTAATGTCATATTACCTATTCTATGTCTAAAATTGATTAAAGCTCTTATTTTTCTCATAGCTTAGCTCAAGTGCCTTTCTAGTTTTGGTGCTAGACCATTGGTGCCTGTCAACTTCAATTATAAGCATTTTCCTCTCTATATTTTGGTTCTTTGTTTCATTCACAATGTGGCAGACTCCAACACTTAGTTCTTGGAACGTTATTCTCATCTGCCTCACTCAAAACATTTATTCCCATTTTTACATCTTCATTAATCATTTCAATAGTTGCATTATTTAGTTCATTTGCCTGGATTTGTAATATTTCCGCCTTATATATATATCTCAATTCTACTTTATGCTCCTCGAGTATGTCATTTGTATTGGTTCTGCTGACAAAATCATGCACATCATGTCATGGTCGCTTGGAGTGGGTGCTAACCACTACGGTGTATAGTTTACATGAAACTTCGGGATGATTAACATGAAATAAAGCTTAGTAGAAGCTGTGCTATGGATGTAAAATTTGGGAACCCTGGTCCTATTCTCTCCAATAGGTCCATGTTTACTAGCACTTAGATATTTTGTCCTGAACATTTTTTTTAAAATTTTAGAGCCCATCTGGCGACTGCCTACTAGGGCAAAAGGCGCCTAACTCACGCTAGAGCCTAATACTATGAAAAATTAAAAAAACAAGTAAAAACACAAATAACCTAGATAAAAAACAGAAAAAAATACTAAGAAAAAAGCTAAAAAAATAACCACAAATAGAAAGGACAAGATAAGCAAAAAAGCAACAACAAGAAAGCGCGCTCCAACATGGGCTCCAACGTTCCTTCAGCGTAGGAACATACGACCTACAACAAAGAATGTCAAGTAAAGTGGAGAAGGCATTGGCCTGTATTGTGGCTATTTCTATGCAATTTACCACAAAAACACACATCTCAGGATATCCGAACTAATCACCCTGCACAATTGAATTCGTTTGGTTATCCTGAGGGGTGTGGCCGTGCATTATATTGCATAGAAATACAGCTGCTCTCCTCTGAGCAAATCAAACAAGAGGTACCCTCTTCATTACGCTTGATAACTTGGCATTATTCTAATTTCACCTATATTTATTTAGATAATAACTTCCCTTTATATCTCGTCTAATCCTCTATTTCACGATATCCTATATTCTTTCTGATTACGATTGCCGCAGCATCAAAAGCGATGTATAGAATGGTTGTGAATCCAACCTCCTAATTAAATAGTTTAATGGTTTCTGATCCTAAATCTAAACTGTGCTCATTAATTAATTTTAAGCCTTGCACACGATTTGAAAGAGTAAAGTGTGAGCTGTTCAGCGCTCGCAATGAGGGGGAGATTTTCGACAAAGATCTAAACCTGATAAGAGCTGCGAAGAAACCTCATCTTAACCAATTATTAACGATGGAGTCTTTAAATACCTTTCAATAAATTCACTATATTATATATATTTTTTATTTTAATATCCAATTATTTCAGTGTGAATGCATTCAATAATTAATATTCTTGCAAAACGTGATGTATTTTAAATATAATCATAAACTGGGAACTACGATTTTTTTTCACTTGATGCGCAAAGATTCAGCACACAAATTTTCCATGTGACATAGGTAAGTAATATCTTAAATTAATTTATGTTGTAATTTTTATATACTTATCAATATTTTTGAAAAGGACAATTTTAAATTTAATAAATAACCATACTTTTAGTGCAAAAATATTAATTATCTTGTAAATAGTTTTATTTTATTTTTGTATGGTATTTAAAAACCTATTAGGCTTACTGTTAAAATTAGCAAAGTTATCCTATACAGCCTTGGCCAAAATTAAGGGGCAGATATGAAAAAGGGAAGAATTTGATTGAAACTTATTTATTTCATACTTGATATATTACAAATTAAGATTTTTGCGTATATTCTATCAATAATTAATATTTGATGTGTCCTCCTTTTGCTTGTATAACCACTTTTATGCGTTTTAGCATAATTGAGACTAAGTTAGCACAGGTGGTTGACTTAATTTTATGCCAGATTTTAATGAAGTTGGGCTGTTAATTCAATGTTTGAAGAACATTTTTGCACTTTCACACTTGTGCCCAAATGTAACCCCAAATGTTCCATGTGGTTGAGTCTGGAGATTGAGCGGGTCATTCAATCAACGTCATCCCTTTCTTTTCCAACCAATCCTTTGAGACTCTAGATGTGTGGCAGGGGGCAAATTCTCGTTGGAAGATTACATCATCGGATATGTAATCATTGAAAAATTTACCTAAGGAAGGTTGATAAACCTGGTCAAACATGCCCGTGTAGTTGTTAGAATTCATTCTACCTCCAGAAGCGAAAAACAATCCTGGCCATGAAGACGACATGCAACCCCAAACCATTAGATTTCCACCTCCGAATTTGAATGTTTGGACAAAACAGCTGGGACCATAGGCTTCCCCAACTATTCAACGAACATAAACATCTCCAGGGGTTACAACGATGTGAGAAGAAATACAAATTTTACTGATCAAATATGGGATGCAATAACTATTTTGGTATCCAATATAAATGTGTACAAGCTTAATAAATTCGTGAAAACTAATGTAGAAAGCCTAGCTCAAAGCTGCTTGTATCAGACCAAATAACTTTAGCCCAGTCATCATCAGTTCAATCTTCATGCTTTTTGCGCAAGACAATCGCTTCTTCTTGTTCACTTGAGACAGCCACTGTTTTTTAGCCTTACATCCTTTGAGCCCATCTTTTAATAACATTCTTCTCACTGTGCGCCTTGATATCTCTTTTTTGTTGTTGTTACACAAAACTCAGCAGCTACATCAGAAGATTTTTTTTTTTTTTTTTATAGAGCCCATCTGGCAACTACCCACTTGGGCATAAGTCGCCGAAAAACACGACAGCCTAGAATTAGGCTACTTTAAAGTTAAAATATAAAAACTTAACAATCAATATAAATTGGAAAAACTTAACAATCGAAGCAATCTCCGGCAGCGGGGGGAGGTCCCCCTCACCCCGGTGCAGGAGAGTGCAACCTAAAACAAAACAATAACAAAAAAAAGGAACCTTAAATAAAGGGGAGAAGGCCGGCCTCCCCCAAAAAGTCAATAAGTCCACCAGTCATGGTGCACGCACTCGTCCCGAGTACAAGGGACAGACGGTAGCGACCCCGCCCATCCCGGTACCGAGACAGGTATCGTGCGCGAAGATCACCCAGACTGGGACATTCGACAAGAATATGCCGAACAGTCTGGGGGACGACGCAGTCGTTGCAATAGGGCACATGCGAGCGCTCCACCAAGTAACGATGCGTCACACGAGTGTGTCCGATTCGAAGACGACAGAAAGCAACCTGAAGCCGCCGCGGCATTGGGGGATAGGTCCATGGGAACAGTCGCGGCGCAATGGCACGCAACTTTAAGTTCCCCTCGACCGTCTCCCATCTTCTTTGCCAAGCAGTCCGAAGAGCTGCCCGTATTCCTGCCATGTAGTCAGTGTGAGGAAGAGCGAAACGCTGGTCCGGTCGCAGAGTCCTCGCGGACTCTTTGGCGCCCTCATCAGCGCGCTCATTCCCCGCAATTCCTACATGTCCAGGAACCCAGCAGAAGATAATCTCGACATCTGCCCGGCTCGCCAAAACCGTGGCGTCACGGATTTCGCGAACCAGGGGATGCGGAGATTCCAATGCCCCGAGAGCACTCAGGGCGCTTTGTGAGTCGCTATAAATCACAATCCGGTCTCCGAACCGGGCACGTCGCGTAATCTCCCGTACCGAGTGGTGTATTGCAACCAGCTCGGCCGTGAAGACAGACGCAGCGCCTGGTAGAGTCCCGCTGACTTCAAACAGAGAGGATACGGCGTGGAAGCCGACCCCCTCTTGGGACTTGGAGCCATCCGTATACACTGGCACGGTACCAGCGTGACACGATGTGTGCTCCAAAAAGGTCGAACGCAATACTCCCGGCGCAGTACAAGCTTTGGGAGCAGAGGCGTGGCGACAAATAGCCAAATGTGGTACCCTCCAGGGTGGCGTCCTGGGCAGAACCAGGGGCGCCACCGGCCCGAGAGCTATATCTACCTCTCGAAGGAGTTTCCTGGCCCTAAACCCAAAGGGCTTAGGGTATGACTGGCGTCTCTCGGCGGCATAGGCACCATCGAGATCAGCTGCGGATGCAGTGAGAGCTGTTGGCGACTGAGGGAGGCGCCGGGCTCGCGCGTACAGGCGAGTGATGCACTGCACGCGGCGCAGAGCGAGTGGCATCTCCCCAGCATCGACCAACAGGCTCTCAATGGGGGAAGTGCGGAAGGCACCGGTCGCAAGGCGAAGGCCGGTGTGGTGGATCGAATCCACCTTCCGCAATAAACGCTCGGCTGCGGATGCATAAAACTCGCATCCGTAGTCGAGCTTCGAGCGAACAAAGGATCGATAAAAAAGTAAGGCGGTAGCCCTATCAGCGCCCCAAGCGCTGAACGTCACGGAACGGAGAATGTCCATGGCGCGGGTACAAGAGACCCTAAGGCTGCGAATGTGAGCCTCCCAGGTGAGGCGTCGGTCGAATACAAGACCAAGGAAACGGTGCGACTCAACCACATCCAGGCGCACCCCATTAAGAAACAAATCTGGGTCGGGGTGAAGCCGTGGGTGGCGGCAGAAGTGCACCACCTTAGTCTTGGCCAAAGAAAACCGAAACCTGTGCGCTTCGGCATAGCGAGAGACGCGGTTCAATGCCTGTTGGAGTCGGCGCTCCAGAGTTGGCATCTGGGCCGCGCCAAAAGAGATCAAAAGGTCGTCCACGTAGAGCGTAGCGAGAACATCTTCCGGCAGCACCGAGGTGATGCCGTTGATGCTCAGGGCAAAGAGTGTGACACTGAGGACACCCTCTTCCTGCTCCTTTGGGCCGGAGAGGGCTCCCCCCACCCGTACGCGGAATCGACGATCTCGCAAAAATTCAGATATAAACATTGGGAGGCGTCCCCTCGCCCCCATCGTGTGGAGAGTCTCCATGATACCGTATCGCCATGCGGTATCATAGGCCTTCTCCAGATCAAAAAACACCGTGGCGTAGTGCTGTCTACGAAGGAAAGCCTCGCAGACGGCATTTTCCAGTCGGAGCAGAGCATCCGACGTGGAGTGGAACTTACGGAAGCCGCACTGTGCAGAAGACAGATGGCCTCCGCTGTCCAGGAAATAGGCTAATCTAACATTTACCAATTTCTCCATCAACTTGCACACGCAAGAGGTTAGAGAGATTGGGCGGAAACCGGTCGGAGTAGAGTGATCTCTCCCCGGCTTGCGAAAGGCGAGCACAGTAGCGATTCGCCAGGAGTCTGGGAGAAGACCTTCCACCCAGATCCTGTTGAACAAATCTAACAGAAAGGCCATGCCTCGCTCACCCAGGTGTCGAAGCATGGCGTACGGGACATCGTCCGGACCATGGGTGGTGTCCGCGCACGAAGCGAGAGCAGAGCGCAACTCACTCACAGTAAACTTGTCGTTGAAGGGTTCTCCGCCTCTGGAGGTAAAGTCCAGCCGGCGGCCTTCCGCGACATCATGACGTGCATTGAATGCTGGCGGAGCAGCATCACGGCTAGAGAATGCGGAAAAAGCGGTCGCTAAGGATTCCGCCACGGACGCGGGGTCCGAGATTGCGGTCCCATTCTCCTGGAGAACGGGAGGGGGGTCCTGCGAGAACTTGCCCCGAATCCTTTTGACTCGCTTCCACACCTCAGCTAAAGGGGTCTTCCCGTTAAGTGAAGACACGTATGCCCGCCAAGAAGAGCGGCGGGCGTGCTTCGAAATATACTGTAACCTAGCCCTAGCCCGACGAAATTCAGCGACAGTGAAATCGTTCGGGCGGCGCTTATAGCGCATGTAGGCATAACGCTTCTGTTTGAGAGCCGTCTCACACTCGGCCGACCACCATGGGAGTGGTCGGCGTGCAAAACGGCCAGACGTCCTAGGAATAGTAGTCAGGCCCACGGCGATGAGGTTGCCGGAGAAGAACTCAACGGCATCATCTACCGACCTAAACTCCTCGACTGAGATAGAGAATTCAGTCATTTCCTGAAATGCAGGCCACCGCGCCCGCGCCAAGCACCACCGAGGTGGTCTCTCAGGCGGCAGTTGCCCTGAAAATGATATTTGAATGGGAAAGTGATCACTACCATGGAGGTCATCGACCACCCCCCAATCAAAATCAGGCTGTGCATCCGAAGAGCACAAAGATAGGTCAAGGCAAGAAAATGCTGCGGTTCTCGGACAGTGATGCGTAAACTCATCCACGTTTAGGACACCCATCTCAAGCTCTTCGATCAGATCGGCAAGGACTTGTCCCCTGGGATTTATGGAGTAATCTCCCCAGAGAGGATGCCTGCCGTTCAGATCTCCAAGCAAGAGATAGGGCCTCGGCAACCATGCAACGACGCGGCGGAAGTCCCCCGCGTCGAAGTCAGCTGACGGTGGAATGTACGCAGAAATGATAGTATACCTCCTATCCAGGTGCAGCTGCACAGCCACTGCCTGAAAGGAGGTATCTAAAGAGAAAGGAAGAACGGAGACATCATGCCGGGTGTAAACTGCGCATCCCCCAGCCCGGACATCCCGAGGTGGTGGGGTCGCAAGACCCTTATACCCCGGGAGGGCAGGGAGGGGGCACGCACCTAGCATGGTCTCCTGCAAAAAAATAGCTAACGGGGAACGGGACGAGACGAGCCTCCGCAGCTCCTCCCAGCTGGCCCGGAGTCCACGGCAATTCCATTAAAGGAATATGCCCTCCAGGCCTAGCTCGGAGGAGACGCGGGGGCCCTCCTCGAATTGAAGACCCTCACGGGAATGGCCGTACGCTTCCCGGGGGCAGAACCCAGGGCGCTGTTGGCCGGACAAAGCGCTGAAGGCGCTGTCGCCTTCGAGGACTTATTGGGGGAGGTTGGGCTCGCTATGCGAGTCTTTTCCTCCCTCCGCCTCGAAACCTTAGGCGGGCTTTGCGGCTTGGGAGGCGGGGGGCCCTCTTTTCGAGGAACCACCGTCTCCGAGCCACTCGCTCCACCTCGGGACGTGGGCGAAGGAGCCGAAGCTCCTTTGTTGCTGTCCTCCTTCCGGGGGACAGCTTTAGGAACCCCGGAAGATGGCCTAGCAACCATCTTCAGGGGTGTTGCCTCCTGTGAGTCTAACGACTCGGTGGAGGCGCGTGGCCGTTTCGCCTTACGGGAAACGGTCACGCTGGGGGAAGAGGGGGGAGCCCTGGTTTTAGCCGGGGCAGGGTATGAGCCCTTTTTGCCGCCAGCTATACCAGGGGAGCGCCCGGGTTGGGTAGAGCCCGCAGAAGGGCTCCGAATGGGCGCGGAAACAACCGTGCTCGTTGGCCTGGATGGGCCGGGAGCAGAGGGTGCCTTCCTAACTATTGAGGCATATGACGTCCCAGGCAGAGCCGGGCGCGCCAGGACCAAGTCCTTTGCCTTGCGGAATGAGAGTCGATCCTGGGCCTGAACGGCCAGGATTTCTTTCTAAAGGAGATTTGCACCACATTGCTTCAAAGAAGCAGGGTGCGGCTCTCCGCAATTGACACACTTGGCCACACACGATTTGGACTTATCGTGTGCGACCTTGGAGCAATTTACACAGACTTCGGGTGACCCCGACTTTGCACGTCTACATGAGCGATTCGTATGGCCGAAGCGGTGACAGTAATAGCACCGCCGCGGCAGTGGCACGAATGCCTTCACGCGGTAGCGGTACCAACCGGCACGCACCAACTCAGGGAGCTTGTCACAGTCGAACGTGACGAAGAGTGTAGGGGTGGGTCTCGAGGCCCCTCCCTGTTTTCTCATCACACGTTCGACCTTGACCGCCCCATGGTCGGCCAGCTCTAAGGTGATGTCTTCAATGGAGTAGTCAACGAGTTCCCTCGCATAAACTACTCCTTTCACAAAGTTCATGTTAGAGTGCGGCGTCACACTCACCGGGGTGCCAAGAAGTGTCCGAAGAGCACTAATCCTGGCCGCCTCGGCGGGATTCGCCGCATTCGCCAGAAGGCTCCCGTCCGAGAAACGGGTTACCTTCGGCTCTCTACCCATTGCACTAGCTAATCCTCTCCGCTGATGGATCATGTTGCCCTTGGACAACATGGTGCCATCAGTGAAGCGAATAACGAGGAAGCGTTTGAAGCCAGCGGGCTCGAAAACGCCAGGTAACCTCTGAATGAGGGGCCCCGATGTCATCGAGGCTCCGCCCTGTGCACTCTTGGTAGTAGTCTTCTTTGTCAGGGGCTCCGCAACCGGGGGGGCAGAGGGGGCGGATGTGCCGATCTTGGCTTGGTCGCTTGCCAGAGTGGCAGCAGACCCATCCGTCCCCGCAGCCCCCGCGGATGGAGAGGAGCCCCGAGTCTTTTTGGTCTTTTTAGTCTTTTTAGTCTTTTTCTTTTTCGGAGAGGAGGGCGGGGAATGAACCCGCTTTTCACCTCCGCCGGCAGAAGTCCCCAGGCCAGATGGACCAGCCTCAGCCAGGTCCCTCTCCGAAATGGAGAAGGTCCTGGTTGTCGTAGGGGCACCTGTCGGAGGAGATCCCTCCCCTCCTTCTACTGCCTCGGAGCCCTCAGCCATTTGAGGAGGACCTTGCATAGGGGCGGATTCGGGTTCGGTGCTTGGCGCCGAGCCCGAATTTTCCCCATGGAAGGCCCTACCGTCTGGGGCTGGGTCTCCTCAAGGACCATGTCTATCACAGGAGCGGCCTCCAATTGGCCATCCCCTCCCAGGACATCGCAGGTCCCCTTGGCAGTGTCGCCAGTCTTGTATGGGGAGGCACAGGCCTTGACCCCGGCAAGGTTTAAAATTCTTGCCAGCAGCTCTTTTGAGGGAAGCGACCGAAGGGGCCTGGCTTCCCTCTCCCCCCTAAGGGGGTTTGCCCTACCGAGCCGCTTTGATGGGAAGCGGCTGGCTAAGGGCTGCCTGCTGGCTTTCTTGGCAGTCCCCTTGAAAAGAAAAGGTGGGACTGCCGCTGGGAAAAGGGAGGTGCCCGAAAGCACCTCCAGAGAAGGGGGTGAGGGGGAGTCCCCTGCACCCGTAGGCGAAGGAGAGGAGTAAGCCGCCTCCTCTCCGGTTAGAGAAATATGGAGGGTCCCCTGTGCAAGCACAGGGGGGGGGGACCTCCATTTTTTCGGTGGAGCTGCCCGAGGGCGGCTCCGTCGATGAGCAAGGGTGAGTTAAAGGGGTTTGGGTTTTTTTTTTTGTTGTTCATCCATGGGCATGGTGACCCTATTTTTGCCACGGGACGCAATAGCTCATCACCCCTCGCAGTAGCCCGCACTGCGAGAGGTGCTTACAAGCCCGGCAGAGCCAGGCGCCGCCATTCGGGACCACCCCTCCCGCCTGGTGGCCTGGCAGTTCATCGGCATGGCGGCTCCACCTTGGACACGGCGTAAAAAATATAGGTTGTGAAGAGGAGAGGAAAAGGGATGTGAGGAAGGTATGGGTGGGGATGAAGCAGGTTGTTAAAAAACCCCCATCCCGAACCGGAGCTCAGGGGTTAGGGGACAATGTCCCCTCCCCCCTCAGCCCCGATCCGGGGTGGTTGGCTTGAGAAGAAGGTCAGCATTCTACCCTTTGAAATTAGAGGCTGACCAGAGAAAGTTGTGGGAGAGGTTGTATGAAAAGCGACAAGGTAGGGGAGAAATCGGGCTATCTGAAGGAAGGAAGAGAGGCTAAGCTGGGGTCGGACGGAGCGTTGGATCCCGTCAGCACGGCGGCCAGGATGGCAAATCGCCGCGCCCCTTACGAGGTACATCAGAAGAGATGTTTTTCCTATCGGCCAGAGATGTACTTTCCAGCAACCTCTCTTCACTCGGATTTGTACATATTGACGACCTTGACTATCGCATTTTTTAAAGAATTGCTCTCATTTTACATTTTAATGGTTGTTTGAACAGAGTTTCCCGAGCAATTCCATTTTCTTGCAATTTTGACTTAGGATAATCCCTCTATAGACAATGCAATGATTTGAGCTCGTCGAGCTTCAGGAATCCGTTTCTTCGGAGACATTTTTAACCAAAAATTACCACTTGTAAGTTAACAATAAGATAATCACTGAAAAAATAGGAAGAAAAGTTAATAGCACAAACTGAATAAAAGAAAGGTCCCCAACCACTTATGCACAATATGCAAAAACGTATTAAAGTGCAGTTGCACAGCCACTGCCTGAAAGGAGGTATCTAAAGAGAAAGGAAGAACGGAGACATCATGCCGGGTGTAAACCGCGCATCCCCCAGCCCGGCCATCCCGCGGTGGTGGGGTCGCAAGACCCTTATACCCCGGGAGGGCAGGCAGCGGGCACGCGCCTAGCATGGTCTCCTGCAAAAAAATAGCTAACGGGGAACGGGACGAGACGAGCCTCCGCAGCTCCTCCCAGTTGGCCCGGAGTCCACGGCAATTCCATTGAAGGAATATGCCCTCCAGGCCTAGCTCGGAGGAGACGCGGGGGCCCTCCTCGAATTGAAGACCCTCACGGGAATGGCCGTACGCTTCCCGGGGGCAGAACCCCAGGCGCTGTTGGCCGGACAAAGCGCTGAAGGCGCTGTCGCCTTCGAGGACTTATTGGGGGAGGTTGGGCTCGCCATGCGAGACTTTTCCTCCCTCCGCCTCGAAACCTTAGGCGGGCGTTGCGGCTTGGGAGGCGGGGGGCCCTCTTTTCGAGGAACCACCGTCTCTGAGCCACTCGCTCCACCTCGGGGCGTGGGCGAAGGGGCCGAAGCTCCTTTGTTGCTGTCCTCCTTTCGGGGAACAGCTTTAGGAACCCCGGAAGATGGCCTAGCGACCATCTTCAGGGGTGTTGCCTCCTGTGAGTCTAACGACTCTGTGGAGGCGCGTGGCCGTTTCGCCTTACGGGAAACGGTCACGCTGGGGGAAGAGGGGAAGGCCCTAGTTTTAGACGGGGCTGGGTATGAACCCTTTTTGCCGCCAGCTTTACCAGGGAAGCGCTTGGGTTGGGTAGAGCCCGCAGAAGGGCTCCAAATGGGCGCGGAAACAACCATGCTCGTTGGCCTGGATGGGCCAGGAGCAGAGGGTGCCTTTCGAACTACTGAGGCATATGACGTCCCAGGAAGAGCTGGGCGCGACAGGACCAAGTCCTTAGCCTCGCGGAATGAGAGTCTATCCTGGGCCTGAACGGCCAGGATTTCTTTCTCCAGGAGATATGCACCACATTGCTTCGAAGAAGCATGGTGCGGCTCTCCGCACTTGACACACTTGGCCACACACGATTTGGACTTATCGTGTGCGACCTTGGAGCAATTTACACAGACTTCGGGTGACCCCGACTTTGCACGTCTACATGAGCGATTCGTATGGCCGAAGCGGTGACAGTAATAGCACCGCCGCGGAAGTGGCACGAATGCCTTCACGCGGTAGCGGTACCAATCGGCACGCACCGACTCAGGGAGCTTGTCACAGTCGAACGTGACGAAGAGTGTAGGGGTGGGTCTCGAAGCCCCTCCCTGTTTTCTCATCACACGTTCGACCTTGACCGCCCCATGGTCGGCCAGCTCTAGGGTGATGTCCTCAATGTAGTAGTCAACGAGTTCCCTCGCATAAACTACTCCTTTCACAAAGTTCATGGTAGAGTGCGGCGTCACACTCACCGGGGTGCCATGAAGTGTCCGAAGAGCACTTATCTTGGCCGCCTAGGCGGGATTCGCCGCATTCGCCAGAAGGCTGCCGTCCGAGAAACGGGTCACCTTCGGCTCTCTACCAATTGCACTAGCTAATCCTCTCCTCTGATGGATCATGTTGCCCTTGGACAACATAGTGCCATCAGTGGAGCGAATAACGAGGAAGCGTTTGAAGCCAGCGGGCTCGAAAACGCCAGGTAACCTCTGAATGAGGGGCCCCGATGTCATCGAGGCTCCGCCCTGTGCACTCTTGGTGTTAGTCTTGGTCAGGGGCTCCGCACACGAGGGGGTAAAGGGGCCGGATGTGCCGATCTTGGCTTGGTCGCCTACCAAAGTGGCAGCAGACCCATCCGTCCCCGCAGCCCCCGCAGATGGAGAGGAGCCCCGAGTCTTTTTCGTCTTTTTAGTCTTCTTTGTCTTTTTAAATTTTTGGAGAGGAGGGCGGGGAATGAACCCGCTTTTCACCTCCGCCGGCAGAAGCCCCCAGGCCAGATGGACCGGCCTCAGCCAGGTCCCTCTCCGAAATGGAGAAGGTCCTGGTTGTCGTAGGGGCACCTGTCGGAGGAGATCCCTCCCCTCCTTTTACTGCCTCGGAGCCCTCAGCCATTTGAGGAGGACCTTGCATAGGGGCGGATTCGGGTTCGGTGCTTGGCGCCGAGCCCGAATTCCCCCCCATGGAAGGCCCTACCGTCTGAAGCTGGGTATCCTCAAGGACCATGTTTATCACAGGAGGGGCCTCCAGTTGGCCATCCCCTCCAAGGACATCGCAGGTCCCCTTGGCAGTGTCGCCAGTCTTGTGTGGGGAGGCACAGGCCTTGACCCCAGCAAGGTTTAAAATTCTTGCCAGCAGGTCTTTTGAGGGAAGCGACCGAAGGGGCCTGGCTTCCCTCTCCCCCCTAAGGGGGTTTGCCCTACCGAGCCGCTTTGATGGGGAGCGGCTGGCTAAGGGCTGCCTGCTGGCTTTCTTGGCAGTCCCCTTGGAAAGAAAAGAGGGGACTGCCGCTGGGAAAAGGGAGGTGCCCGAAAGCACCTCCAGAGAAGGGGGTGAGGGGGAGTCCCCTGCACCCGTAGGCGAAGGAGAGGAGTAAGCCTCCTCTCCGGTTAGAGAAATATGGAGGGTCCCCTGTGCAAGCACAGGGGGGGGGAACCTCCATTTTTTTTGCTGGAGCTGCCTGAGGGCGGCTCCGTTGTTCTTGGGTAAGTTAGGGGTTGGGTTTTTTTTGTTTGATCTTCATCATTGGGCATGGTGACCCTTTTTTAACACGGGATGCAATAGCGCACACCTTTCGCAGTAGCCCGCACTACGAGAAGTGCTTACAAGCCCGGCAGAGCCAGGCGCCGCCATTTGGGACCAGCCCTCCCGCCTGGTGGTCTGGCAGTCCATCGGCATGGTGGCTCCACCTTGGACACGGCGTAAAAATTAATAGATTGTGAAGAGGAGAGGAAAAGGGATGTGAGGAAGGTATGGGTGGGGATGAAGCAGGTAGTTAAAAACCAGCCACCCCAGACCGGAGCTCAGGGGTTAGGGAACATTGTCCCCCACCCCCTAGGCCCCGATGCGGGACGGTTGGCTGAAAGGAAGGTCAGCATCTACCCTGTGAAATTAGAGGCTGACCAGAGAAAATTGTGGGAGAGGTTGTGTGAAAAGAGAGGAAACAAGTGTTTTGAAGGAAGGAAGAGAGGCTAAGCTGGGGCCGCACGGAGCGCTGGATCCCGTCAGCACGGTTGTCACAGTCGAACGTGACGAAGAGTGTAGGGGTGGGTCTCGAGGCCCGTCCCTGTTTTCTCATCCCACGTTCGAACTTGACCGCCCCATGGTCGGCCAGCTCTAGGGTGATGTCCTCAATGGAGTAGTCAACGAGTTTCCTCGCATAAACTACTCCTTTCACAAAGTTCATGGTAGAGTGCGGCGTCACACTTACCGGAGTGCCATGAAGTGTCCGAAGAGCACTTATCTTGGCCGCCTCGGCTGGATTCGCCGCATTCGCCAGAAGGCTCCCGTCCGAGAAACGGGTTCCCTTCGGCTCTCTACCAATTGCACTAGCTAATCCTCTCCTCTGATGGATCATGTTGCCCTTGGACTACATGGCGCCATCAGTGGAGCGAATAACGAGGAAGCGCTTGAAGCCAGCGGGCTCGAAAACGCCAGGTAACCTCTGAATGAGGGACCGATGTCATCGAGGCTCCGCCCTGTGCATTCTTGGTGTTAGTCTTAGTCAGGGGCTCCGCACACGAGGGGGTAGAGGGGCCGGATGTGCCGATCTTGGCTTGGTCTCCTACCAAAGTGGTAGCAGACCCATCCGTCCCCGCAGCCGCCGCGGATGGAGAGGAGCTTCGAGTCTTCTTCTTCTTTTTAGTCTTTTTAGTATTTTTCTTTTTAGGAGAGGAGGGCAGGGAATGAACCCGCTTCTCACCTCCGCCGGCAGAATCCCCCATGCCAGATGGGCTGGCCTCAGCCAGGTCCCTCTCCGAAATGGAGAAGGTCCTGGTCGTCGTAGGGGCACCTGTCGGAGGAGATCCCTCCCCTCCTTTTCCTGCCTCGGAGCCCTCGGCCGTTTGAGAAGGACCTTGCATAGGGGCGGATTCGGGTTCGGTGCTTGGCGCCGAGCCCGGATTCCCCCTCATGGAAGGCCCTTCCATCTTAGGCTGGGTCTCCTTAAGGACCATGTCTATCACAGGAGGGGCCTCCAGTTGGCCATCCCCTCCCAGGACATCGCAGGTCCCCTTGGCAGTATTGTCACTAGTCAGGTGGTGTGGGGAGGCACAGGCCTTGACCCCAGCAAGTTTTTAAATACTTGCCAGCAGCTCTTTTGAGGGAAGCGACCGAAGGGGCCTGGCTTCCCTCTCCCCCCTAAGGGGGTTTGCCCTACCGAGCCGCTTGCACGAGGGGCGGTCGGCAATGGGCTGCCTGCTGGCTTTCTTGGCAGTCCCCTTAGAAAGCAAAGGAGGGACTGCCGCTGGAGATAGGGAAGTGCCCGAAAGCACCTCCAGAGAAGGGGGTGAGGGGGAGTCCCCTACACCCGTAGGCGTAGGAGAGGAGTAAGCCTCCTCTCCGGTTAAAGAATCATGGAGGGTCCCTTGCGCAAGCACAAGGGGGGGGACCTCTATTTTCTCGGTGGAGCTGCCCGAGGGCGGCTCCGTTGATTTTCTTGGGGAAGTTGGGTGTTGTTTTTTTTTGTTTTTTTTGTCATACATGGGCATGGTGACCCTCTTTTTAATACAGGACGCAATAGCTCATCACCTCTCGCAGTTGCCCGCACTGCGAGAGGTGCTTACTAGCCCGGCAGAGCCAGGCGCCGCCATTCGGGACCACCCCTCCCGCCTGGTGGCCCCGCAGTCCATCGGCATGGCGGCTCCACCTTGGACACGGCGTAAAATTGATAGAATGTGAAGAGAAGAGGAAAGGGGATGTGAGGAAGGTATGGGTGGGGATGAAGCAGGTTGTTAAAAAAAACCCATCCCGAACCGGAGCTGAGGGGTTAGGGAACAATGTTCTCTCTCCCCCCAGCCCCGATCCGGGTTGGTTGGCTTGAGAAGAAGGTCAGCATCTACCTTGTGAAATTAGAGGCTGACCAGAGAAAGTTGTGGGAGAGGTTTTATGAAAAGCGACGAGGTAGGGGAGAAATCGGGCTATCTGAAGGAAAGAAGAGAGGCTAAGCTGGGGCCGGACGGAGCGCTGGATCCCGTCAGCACGGCGGCCCGGATGGCAAATCGCCGAGGTCCTTACGGGGTTGGCCTGAGAAGGAGGTCAGCATCTACCCTGTGAAATTAGAGACTGACCAGAGAAAGTTGTGGGAGAGGTTGTATGAAAATAGAGGAAACAAGTGTTTTGAAAGAAGGAAGAGAGGCTAAGCTGGGGCCGGACGGGGTGCTGAGTCCCGTCAGCACGGCGGCCAGGATGGCAAATCGCCGCGCCCCTTACGGGGTTGGCCTGAGAAGGAGATCAGCATCTACCCTGTGAAATTAGAGGCTGACCAGAGAAATTTGTGGGAGAGGTTGTATGAAAAGCGACAAGGTAGGGGAAAAATCGGGCTATCTGAAGGAAAGAAGAGAGGCTAAGCTGGGGCCGGACGGAGCGCTGGATTCCGTCAGCACGGTGGCCAGGATGGCAAATCGCCGCGCCCCTTACGGGGGTGGATATTTTGCAAATGTCCATCAAGTGCAGCAAGTGATGAGATGGGTGGCGTTATTCTCCTTTTTGACTCTAAACATACTCAAATAATATTCCGACTTGGATGGGCTTACCGAAGGCTTTATGATCCTGAAAGGACTGAGAGGAATCACGTAAACAAAAATAAAAGTTTAATTCTAACTGTCGTGGTATGACATTATATTACATCAATAACATATTATATCTATGGTGAGGGACCAATAACTTAGAGGCGAACCGAAAAAGGACGAAACACCAATAGGTTAGACGGGCTGAGTGACGAGAAAGAGTGCAACGAGGTCAGGTAAATTATGGGCAATGGCAAACCTCAGGGTTATTTAAAGAGGCATTTACCAAAATATAATTTTATTTACATAAAAATAATGAGAGAATTGACGGGCAAAATTACATCAGATTAGCGAGGGGGGTGTTTGTAGGTCTGAATCAGACTAGGAAGTTAAAATTAATGTGTTACGGGAGGAGACTATTTAAATGGGGGGAATTAACGCAAATGGGTTACTAAGGGAGGAGAGGGGTTGGATTATAGAGGATTCCGGGTGAGACGTGAGGGTAAGGCTTCACGGATGTCTTCTGCACGTGATGCGAAGCCGCTCGAAGCTTCTGAGCGGGATGTTAAAGTGACGACGGTTCTGCAAAATAAATGGGGGGGGGGGGTAATGTCTGGTCCAGGGAAGAGTCTTGCGGCCACCAGAAAACGAGGGGCGAACGAGGAGGGCTTCGACATGAGTTGACGAGAGAAGTCGGAAAAATCACTCGGTAGCGATCGTTAAATGGAATTACCTCACTGTCTGGGGATAATTCCAATACACAAAAAATAGTTTAGCTGTCACTTTGCTTTGTTGGTAGCACCTGACTTGGAACTAGAGAAATTTTCTTGGGGTCCGGGCGAGACTTCTCAACTCTGTTTCGGTTTTATTGGAAACGAGCAATATATATGTCTGAGGCTCTCCGCGTGATGGGGTTTAGTGGGAAACAGCTCTATTCTCGAATGGCCTCGAATCTTCTTGTCGAGGCTATTCTAGCCCGTGTAGAGGTGAATCGTGGTGGACGCGGTTTGAGGCTACCTCTTGTGGAAGGGAGGGGGGGGGGGAGAGGAAGGCTTATTAATTTAAGCCTAACAGAATATTCCCCAGCACATGGAACTTCCGGGTTGAAAAAGAAATTCCACGTGGAATTCTCTCACACATCTCCCCACCGAAACATGCTTCTTTACAGAGCAGTTGCGCAGGAAAGGATTATCCCACCCGTCAAACTGGAATTATTCAAGGGTCTTAGGCAAATTATGACCTGCTACGACAGGTGTACACACGAAAAAAAAACGTAAATCTGAGCTCAGCGGGGAATTTACAGACATAAGCCTTAAACCAGGTCAATTCTAAACAATTTAACTAGTACAATTTAAAAAAAAAAATCACAAGAGAACATTGGCGACATTTCAGTGGAACCAAAAAAGGATACAATTAAATGGAAGTATAAATATGGGACTAAAGACTAAACAATTTAGTGGACCAAAAAAAAATCCTAATTAGGAACATTAATGAGATAATATATATACAATTCACGTGGAAAACCTTCGCTCCCACCGGAGTATGGATGAGGTAATCCACGGGTCCTCTAGCCTCGAAGACGGCGTAGAGTTCATTTCACTGGCTAAGGAGTTTGTTGCTTCTCGTGGGAAGTAGCACCAGCACCTCCGTGCCAGGCTTGAATTTTCGTTATCATGACTTAAGGTCAAAGTAAGTCTTATACCTCTCAATAAGTCCTTCTTCACGGGATACGAGACTCGTTTGTTACTTTGGGGGGGACTCAGGCTCGAGGGCTTTAGTTTTCTCCCAAAGGGAGGGAGAGTTGCGCACTCCTTCTGGGCGCGGGAAAACTTGTCGCTCTGAGGGTTTGGAACTCTGGGTCGATAGTAATTTCCAGGAGAACAGGTGCACGGGATTTCAGGGCTGCCTGTGTACGGGTAATCACGGCTGGGCCACGGGATGGTCGTGAATTACGGGGTTCTGACCGAACAAAACGGAGAAGAACTGGATTGGGGCCGCTACCACTTCGGCCCAACCGAACATAGAGTCACACTCGATGTGACAACGAATTACTGGGAAACGATAGGCCCGGCCAAGGTAGTCGTGGACCACCGCAAATTTCGTGTGGTTGGGCCCAACAGGGGGGAGTAGGTCCTCAGACAATATAATACAGGTGCACCCGGTGCCACGGACGAGGGTGGATACTCGGCGACCGTTCACAATTCCTTTCTCGAACTTCAATCTACCAGGGTTGTTCTCATTAAAGAGAAAGTTTACCTGATGGACCGGATCTTTAGCGTGCGAGGGAGGATCGGGAGTCTCCTGAGGCGACGGAGGAGGATCAGGGGTGGCCCAGATTTGGTGCACTTGGTGGGACTGAGAATCTGCGAATCGGGAGTTTTGAAGACAGTTCGTGCGGTAATGGCCGGGAACTCCGCAGGTGTAACAGACGATAGGGTTCTTTTGGTACGGCACAACCGGGGGAGAAGAAACTAGGAGCTTGGCGTCTTGGTGTTCCGATGGATGGAAGTTTTTTGGCTTCGAGGGACTAGGAACTTTGGTAAATCTTGGAATGAATATAGGAGGGGCCTTATTACCATAATATTTAGTTTTGGGGGGCGATTAAGGAGCCTTTTTAACATCCTTAGGGTATAAATCGTGACTACCCGCGTAGACATCGGCCTCTTCCAAGCACTCCTTGAAAGTGGCACAACGTTTATCCTTAATAAAGGCGTGAATTTCGGGTGCCACGGCAGCTAAAAGCTGTTTCCTAAGGAAGAAGTCCAGAAGGGACTCGTAGACCTGGGGAATCTTGCACGCCTCCAGCCAACACTGCAGGTGTCTTTGGATGATGTACACGTGTTGTCGAAATGTTTAGCCCGGACGAATCCTTTTCTGGTAGAATCGGGAGCAGTAGAGTTCGCTATTCATATGAACAGTGGCTAACAATTCGGACTTTAACGTGGAATAGTCCAAAGTTGCCTGCGGGAAAAGGGATACGAAGATATCCCTTAACTTGGTATTTAGGAGGGGAAGTAAGCGAGCGACGCCATAATTTTCGAGATCCTATCTATTGATCTGAAAGATTCTCAAAAAATGTGTCAAAAATGACCCAAAGTCCTCTCCATGATTTATTGCGGGAAGGTGGACTGAAGGAGTTAAGTGAATTTTAACCCTGACTCTTAAACTTTGTTACGCAGTTAACTGAGGGAACACTCGACACGCGAACGATCTAGGACACTACCCACGCGAAACGAATACTTGAATATTCGTGAAGGCCTTGTTCACAAAAAAAAATTAATACAGCTACCTACCTCTGATGTTTCTAAGCAGGAAAAAAATAAAATAAAATAGTCCTACCGGATTTATGACACCAAAGATCTTAACTCTTTTGGATTAATAACCAGGAGAGTCTCCAAAATTCAAACACAGTAAAAAATAATTCATTATCTGGGGTCTGACACAAATTGTAAATAGATTAACGTTCCACTGCTCTTCAATTAACTTGAACTTGCCTTCTGCCAGTACAATACAAAAATTAAAATAAAAGGGATATACGTGGATAACAAGGGAACTTCTAATGTCGAAATTATAATGACACGGGTTGGTAAAAACCCCAAACACACTTGACACCAAATTTATATAATATGTATATAAATAAATATATATGTCGTGGTATGACATTATATTACATCAATACCATATTATATTTATGGGAAGGGACCAATAACTTAGAGGCAAACCGAAAAGGGACAGAATACCACTAGGTTAGACGGGCTGAGTGACGAGAAAGAGTGCAACGAGGTCAGGTAAATTATGGGCAATGGCAAAGCTCAAGGTTATTTAAAGAGACATTTACAAAAATATAATTTTATTTACATAAAAATATTGAGGGAATTGATGGGACAAATTACATCAGATGAACGAGGGGGGTGATTGTAGTTTTTAATCAGACTAGGAAATTAAAATTAATGTGTTACGGGAGGAGACTATTTAAATGGGGGGAATTAACGCAAATGGGTTACTGAAGTAGGAGAGGGGTTGGCTTACAGAAGATTCCGGGTGAGACGTGAGGAAAACGCTACACGGATGTCTTCTGCACGTGAGGCGAGGCCGCTCGAAGATTCTGAGCGGGGTGTTAAAGTGATGCCGGTTCCCTAAAAAAAAGGGGGGAGGGACGTCCGGTCCAGGGGAGAGTATTTCGGCCACCCGAAAACGAGGGGCGAACGAGGGGGGCTTCAACAGGAGTTGACGAGAGAAGTCGGAAAAATCACTCGGTAGCGATCGTTAATGGGAATAACCTCACTTATGGGGCTAATTCCAATACACAAAAATAGTTTAGCTGTCACTTTGCTTTGTTGTTAGTACCTGACTTGGAACTAGGGGAATTTTCTTGGGGTCCGGGTGAGACTTCTCAAATCTGTGTCAGTTTTATGGGAAACGAGCAATATATATGTCTGAGGCTCTCCGCGCGGGATGGGGGGGGGGGGTTATTGGGAAACAGCTCTATTCTCGAATGGCCACGAATCTTCTTTCCGAAGCTATTCTAGCCCGTGTAAAGGTGAATCGTGGTGGACGCGGTTCGAGGCTACCGCTTGTAGAAGGGAAGGGGAGGTAGGCTTACCAATTTAAGCCTAACAGAATATTCTCCAGCACATGTAACTTCCAGGCTGGAAAAGAAATTTCGCGTGGAATACCTTACACCAATAAACAAAACAAGTATAGCAAAAGGAAGGCCCGAGTTTATACGATACGGTCGGAATATTTCACTACCAGTCAGGAAAACGAGTGTTACGAAAACAAGACTTAGGCGAGAACTGCACCTACAAAGGAAAAATGTATATAATGTTAGATTGAATATTTTTGGGTGGTTGATCTTTGAACTTAAATAATGATCCCAGTATGAAGTACTACTGTATCATATGTGGGGACAACAAGGCGTACGCTTTACTCCCGCCTCATGCAGCATATGGGTAGATCTGAAAGAACTGGACTACACCTTTCAAAACCTGACCCATCCCTAATTCGAAAGCATCTGTCACAATATGGCTCTAGGACTACACTCCAGCACTTCGTGATACTTAATGCGGTAAGAATTATCTCCGACCTTTACCTGCTAGAGTCAATTTATATTAAAAAACTTCAACCCAGTCTAAATAACAACTCATTATCTGTCCCATTAAATATGGTCATCGTTAATGACCGAAACGTCCGGAAAATTAAATGTTTAAAACCATCGCATATGTCTTCATATTCCTGATATATACGCATGTTTATTTGCAACGATTCTTCCTTACCTTGCGAGGCACTTTGCTGGTGCAATCCTAGTCTCAGGGCCATTTTTCTCCACAGATCTAAAACGAAATTACATTCGGTAATCGGCATAAGACGCATAAGCAGATCACCTGCAGGATCTAAAAAAGCCTGGTAAATATCGACAAAAGATGCATTTGCAGATCGCCTCTAGATTTAAAAGACCAGGTCTAGGTGAAAGAGCCAGACCAAAACTTGAAGGAACGAGGCTCAAAATGACGCAGAAATATTCAAATTTAGCAAAAGAACAATATGTTTTCGAAGAGTGAATAAATACGTTAGTATTAACTTCTGGAAGCTAAAAATAACATTAGTGAGCATCATTTTTCAGTATTAAAAAGGTTTCTGACTTTGAAAATAACAAAATCGTATTTGTGTTAAAACAAATCTTAACCCAGTCTAGTTCAACATTATTAGATGGTACTATTTGCAGGGAGAATGTAATCTCGAAACCTTGATTTAAGTGTGGAACGAATTTATCCCATACCGTTTTGGTGTCAGAGTCCAGAGGATCACCGCAATCTATTTTTTCTCCCATTGACTCTTCATAAACAACCTTATATTAACGGGAATTGCGAGGATTTAACCTAGTGGATCATAGATAGAAGCCATGGCTCGTCTAATCTTCCTTTTACTATGTATGGGCTGCAAAGGGAATTTGTTGATTAGGAAAGTATAATTTATCAAGTCTTTGACTAAATTATCTTGTTTTACAAAAATAAAATATACAGAGATGGGAATCCAAATACCATTCCTAAAATTAAAACTGGCTTCTTTTAATACCCCTATTACCTCTTCATAGAGAGACACAAATTCTACGTCTAAAGAAAATTTACATACATGCTAGTTTATCCACATGAAGGTAATAGGAAAAATACCAATGAATTTACCTCATTTTGTCTGCATAAGTCATATTACGAAAGCATTCAACAGAAATTGGCCACTGGAGGAACCAAATAAAACTACCATATATCTAACTTGTGATGGCATTTTTAGCCATCAACCGGGGTAAGTCTTTGCCTTCCTCCTTTAAATTTATTTGAAGAGACGCTTTCTCAATATATGCAATGCATGTAGATTATTACTGCCTAAATCTAATAAGGATATGCTACAAATTATTAATCAACGAAGGACCAGGATTTAAACATTCATTTAGACTTACACTATCAGCTAAACAATAAAAAATTACGTGTACGAGAGTTATGGATGAATATTTCCTGACGCTTTGGTATGCTAAATAGTGTATTTTTGCTGGCTCTGTGTTAGAAGTATTTAACTTCACTCCCTCTGTATATCTGTTCAAGATGCTCCTAGAAAACATTAACATAAAGCTGCAAAAGTGCAGTTATTCTGCCTTAATTTTTAGAAGAAGGTACCTTATTATTTCATACTTATAAGGGTATTAGGGTGAAGTATTGGTAATACTTCAGATTCGAGGCGCACGGTAGATGGCGCTGTTAGTCAGCTACAATTTTGGGCTACAGCATATCTCTTATGGCGTCAGACGGTAGCGTCAGATGTGACAATCACTGCGTTATATTTTTGTTGTTGTTTTGGAGATTTGTAACTTTTAGTCTATTATTTATTAAATATCCGCGCTCTGCTCGTTTATAGTTTTTTTTTCTAAGTTAGGTAAGGTTTCTTGATGTATTTTATTGTTTTTTGTTTTGTTTTCGTATTTTTTGTTTACTGCCAACGATAACAGCTTCTTCCTGGCAACATCGTAACTTATAAATAGGACCCGTTTTGCAAATGTTTTTCTTTCGTTATTGTTTTTTCGTGCTTCCATGTGCTTCTTTGTTATTCGAATTCGGCTTTACTTTGTATGATCGCGAAAAACTTTTAGATTATCTAGAGTCGCATAAACTAATCAAGAAACCTATAAAAGTAAGAAATGGTTGTTATTAGGTTAGGTTTTTCTGCCAGTAAAAAGCTGGTGGGGAGAAAAAACTTCCAGTAAATTCAAGGGGACTGCTCATGGGGGAGATATCACTGCAGAGGAACCACCTTGCGATGATCCTGAGTTTCAATCAATTGGGGGGGGTCTGGGGGCGCAGCCCCCCAGACCCCCCCCAATTCGTACTCATATACAAAAAATATTACGCCGATATTGTTCACATCTGACGCTACCGTCTGACGTCATAAGAGATATGCTGTAGCCCAAAATTGTAGCCGACTAACAGCGCCATCTACCGTGCGCCCCGAATCTGAAGTGTTAACGAAGTATTTACCAAGGCAGCTCGAAAACGTATCTATCATTCTTCATCTTCACAGAGGCCTTAAAAGGTTTGTAAACATTTATTTTGGCAAAGGACAAAGTTTTAGGGATATTTCTCAAAGAATCAATATCCTATATGACCTGGATTCCATCTTTGGGTGATATAGCTCTTGGGTCATATTTTTTTAAAGTTGCGGGGTTGGGCAACCCCCCAAAATTAAGTTAGGGGTATGGGAAGCAAAGCTCACCATTTCGAAAGTAACTAATAAATGTTATTTGCGGCAGAAATAGCCTAAAGTAGGAGACGCTATCGTCTTCATTATTCGATAAATGTACAGAGACGAACGCATGAATTGTAGCCCACGAATAGCGCCTCCTAAGGCCCTACCATAGGTCGGTTTCTTTGACTGTGCCACCTTTACTTCGGTTATTGGTTGGTCAGTAGTAGAGAAAGAATTGGAATAGAAGGGAGGGACGTTAGATTCTGTTTACTGCTTGCGATCAATTGAATTAGATTTATTTTTACCCTGATATAAGGAATAATACAAATTTATATGATTTCTTTTTGGACGTTTTATACAACAAAAACTACATTTATACTGATTGTAGTAGTGATTCGTACGTAAGCAATTAGTACATAATTTTATGGGCTTTGTTACACTGTGCGCACCGTTTTGGAAGTTGGGCGGTTCTATAGTAACCTTATATCACCCATTAGCTTGTTCAGTTAGCTTTTGCCCATAACGCTAAAGGTGGAAAAATGTTTATTTACTCGGGGATATAAATGTTTTTTTATATTCTAATTACTCAAATTTATGCTGTAAAAATTTAACCTTTTCTTGCAAGGTCTCTTGGAAGCAATTCAACTGACAATACTCAGATTCATTGTTAAGCAGCCTATTTATTTGATCCCGTACTGCATATGGCAAATTACACGTCAATAGTGTTAGGATGAAAAAATATGCAGCATCAATATCCAAAACAAGAGCTCTTAAGATCCACAAATGACACTCATAAGATACACTAAATCCTAGAGAGCAAGGGATATTACATTTTGGTCCTTCTAAATCTCAAATTGCGTAAATTTAAGTTTGAATAATTCGCCGTTTATCACCGTACTTATGTACGTTTGAGCAGCTCGTAAGCCTCTTCATAATGATCTCCAGAATTGGTAAGCCCATCAAGTAGGCACAATGCGTCTCCACTTAATTGTCCAAGAAGATATGCAAATTTTGTGAATTCGAAATATTCATAACAAGAACGATATTATAGAATAAATCATGGAAGTTCTTCCAATGAAAAATGTTTCTTGAAAATATTGGTAGGTTAATTTTAGGCAGCTTAATTTCGGTGGGCGAGCGATAAACCTTAGAGGGTTTAACTTCGTTCACGTCTTTTAGACACTTTTCGCATGAATAGATTCCAATATTACTCTCCAAATTACGCGTACGTATATATATATATATATATATATATATATATATATATATATATATATATATATATATATATATATATATATATAAATATATATAATATATATTTATACATATATATATATATATATATATATATATATATATATGTCGTAGAATGGACTCTCGACGATATACCATATATAACTATTCGTTGAGGGAACTTATTTAATTAGCTTTAGAGTGCGTGGATGTCTGGCTGGCCGATATTATGTATCTTCGATATGCTTAAGAAGTGGAACTGAGCTCAAGGATAATAATATTGCTATCATTAATAAAATAGAGTTTTATTAATAATAACTATCAACAACACACAAAACGGAAAATATTGACATAAACAGAGAATGGAAAGGGTCGTAGGGCCTTGAGCTAACCTGAGGATTAAAAGATTTAAAAAGGTAAAACAAATATAAAGTTAAAGAGATGGGATGGTTCGCTAAACCATTTAAAGCACAGGATAGAATTGACAAAAGGGCTAAATACTCAAAGGTAACGTTCGGCTTACGTAATTTATACTTGTTGTGCAGAGAAAAGCGACGAAAAAAGAATTTTCGGTCCGCTGGCGAGTTCCAGCCGAAGGGGGAGGGATTAAATGATCCTGACGTGGCGTCTTGGGAATGAGAACCGTTTCTCGACCTACGGCTTTAAGAACAATGGCTGTTCTACGTTGTTCTCTTCTGAACAACAGGGAGGGGGGTAAAAACCGTCTCTTGTCTACGGGCTTAAGAACAATGGCTGTTCTAATGATCTCGCAACACGAAGTCTGTTAAGAACTCGTAGTTCGGATCAACCTTTGAGGATTCTAACCAAAATTTAAAATTATTCTGAAGAATGTATCCGAATTGACGGAACGTCTGTCCGGGTTTAATACGACCTCCTCGAAATTCTTGGCGGTAGAAATCGGGAGTCATATTATAAGCGGCCAATAACTCAGCTTTTAAGGTGTTGTAGTTATTTGTACACTCAGATGGTAAAGATATAAAAATTTAGCGCAATTTACAATTTAACAAGGGAAGTAATCGGGCTACACCTTCAGCCTCCAGATCCATGTTATTGATTTCGAGGATCTTTTCGAAGTGGGCTAAAAATGCTCCGAAATCCTCTCCATCCTTGAAATTGGGGAGCTTTAGTGAGAGATTGGGGGGGGGGGGCTTCAGAACGGGAACTGGATGACTGTATTTCTGCTTCAACACGAGCTAATTCAATCTGATGGTGAAGCTCAGCTTGTCTTATCCGTTCCTGTCTTTCTCTTTCTTCTCGTTGGATTTCTCTTTCTTCTTGTTGGGTTTCTCTTTCTTCTGTTTGGATTTCTCTTTCTCCTTCATTTCTTTGGATATCTCTTTCTCTTTCTTCTCTTAACTTTTCTCCTTCCGTTCTTTGCTCCTCTTGAACGTACTCAATTAGTTCTTTTCCCGAAAGTCCCAAGGACTCTCCTTGCGCTTTAAAGATTTCGAACTGAGTCATCTTTGCACTTGGGGGCGCAATAGTCAACCAACTAAAATTCTTTGCAACAAGAATTATGCCTTCTACAGAATTAGCCTACCTAAATATGGGCACTGACCTATTCGTACTTGGTTTCGCGATCTAAATAACCACTGACTAAAATCACCAAAAAAAAACACAAACAAATTATTATAACAGTTCCTTGAGCTACTCCAGCTTCTTAAGTTTTAAAAAAGGGGATTGCAATCGTTAAAACAAAAGAGAACTACTACACTCTATTATTATAACGAATAACACTATGCTTTACTCGACTGAGACCAGTGTTTGCAAAGATATAGCGTTAAACCTTACACACTTGATACCAAATTCAAATAGTTTATATATATATATATGTCGTAGAATGGACTCTCGACGATATAGCATATATAACTATTCGTTGAGGGAACTTATTTAAGTAGCTTTAGAGTGCGTGGATGTCTGGCGAGCCGATATTATGTATCTACGATATGCTTAAGAAGTGGAACTGAGCTCAAGGATAATAATATTGCTATCATTAATAAAATGGAGTTTTATTAATAATAACTATCCACAACGCACAAAACGGAAAATATTGACATTAACAGAGAAAGGAAAGGGTCGTGGGGACTCGAGCTAATCCGAGGATTAAAAGATTTGAAAAGGTAAAACAAATATAAAGTTAAAGAGATGGGATGGTTTGCTAAACCATTTAAAGCACAGGATAGAATTGTCAAAAGGGTTAAATACTCAAAGGCAACGTTCGGCTTACGTAATTAATACTTATTGTGCAGAGGAAAGTGACGTGGAAGAATTTTCGGTCCGCTGGCGAGTTCCAGCCGAAGAAGGGGAGATTAAATGATACTGACGTGGCGTCTTGGGAATGAGAACCGTTTCTCGACGAACGGCTAGAAAAACAATGGCAGTTCTACGTTGTTCTCTTCTGAACAACAGGGAGGGTGAGAACCATCTTTTGTCTACGGGCTGAAGAACAATGGCTGTTCTAAAGTTGTTCTCTTCTCAACAACAAGGGGGAAGGGTGAGAACCGTTTCTTGGCGAACGGGCTCAAAAGAACAATGGCTGTTCTACGTTGTTCTCTTCTGAACAACAATGGGGTGGGGTGAGAACCATTTCTTGGCAAACGGGCTCAAACGAACAATGGCTGTTCTACGTTGTTCTCTTCTGAACAACAGGGGGGTGGGTGAGAACTGTTTCTTGTCAACGGGCTCAAGAACAATGGCTGTTCTAATGTTATTCCCTTCTGAACAACAAGGGGGAAACCTTGTGGACTCGGCGTCACGAAGGCTCGAACCTTGGCACTCAATGGATATTGTCCTTTTTCTGGACAAGTGATGGTGAATCTCGAGGTCGAGGTCCCTTGGCGCACAAGGTGAGAGAGGGTCGTAGTGATGTTCCGCGATAAAAATCTGGATCTCCAATCTCATTTTAGTGGTAAAGTTTCCATCTAATTAGTCGACACACTCCCTTGGCGTGGGGGACAATGGAGTGGGAGCTTCGAGGGAATGCACAGCCGAGCCTGAGAACAAGCCTTATCTGCCCATAAGCCTAACTCAATCTGGCGTGATCGGCGGATGGGGCGAACGGGGGGGGGGATGATAAACCTCCTTGTTTAAACATTAACTTAGGTGGCTGCGATAAGGCGCCCAGCTTCAAAGCGAAGATGCACGTGGGGAGCCTCGTGGTTTTAATAACATGTGATAGTGGTTGAAATTAACGCGGCCTCAACCCGTTCTATCACAATATATATATATATATATATATATATATATATATATATATATATATATATATATATATATATATATATATATAATTACCTCATGCAGATAATAGTTTCTTTCTAAGAATAAAAATTTGAATGACAAGGGAGAATGAAATTAATTTGGTTGGCTGTAGAGTTATGAGATACGTAAGTGAAAGGAGCAATCAGTCTCGCTGAGTTTTGTTTTTTCTAATGAGCGATTCTAATATTCCTAATAAATGGACTGAAGGAACCCCAGAGAGAATGGAAAATTGTTTAGATTATATAAGGTGGCCAGTATCTTTAGCATGATTTCGTATACTGGAGAATTAATGCTTGTAGTTAAGGGTCTTTGAGTTCCTTGGGATAATCCAAGATGTTTATTGACCCTCTGTTTAAACTGTAGGCGAGTCTTGCCTCCGTAGCAGGCATTGCAGCCGGGACACTAGAATTGATATATAATAGAGGATCTCAACATCGGATCAATACTATATATATATTTGAATAAAGAATTCAAAGAATTATGATTAGTATAGATCAAGTTAAACTAGCATTGCGGTAGAAGGTTTTGTAAGGGTACACTGCAAAGAAGAAGTGTAGGGACCGATAAATGGGAGCTTAGTACAAACACGGTGTTTGGAAACAGTGGTGTATATGGGGGTAAGCAGATATAATTTATTTCAGAAAGTTTTTCTATATTGTCAAATAGGGGTATAGGAACCATGTTTTCCCATATTTCCTTATCCTCTGGTGAAGCGAAATTCCGCTTGTTCCGAGTTTCTGGAAGATCCCTCGTGCATCTTTTCATTTAATGGAACTGAAGCACTACCAATTTTTTACAAGATAAGTGCCATGAGCTCAAAATGGTACAAAAACCTGCTTTATCAGCACCTTTTTACAAAGTCCAAGACCAATTTGTGTATAATAACTAATTTTTTTTGCATGATTGAGTATATGACAAATCAAAAGAAATAATTTGATTTTTCGGCTGAAAATTACACCGAACATTGAGGAATGTGCTCGGAACTTCGCGGTTGAAAACTACCATCCAATTTTGAGCAGTTGTAGATGCTAATTAAAAAATGAAGCAATATCAGTGAAGATATCCTCACACTTTAGTCTCCATGGTGTAACGAATTAAAGCATCCTTAAAGAACAAAGAACATCATTCTAAATGTTGAGTGCGCACCTCATATGAATATATTTATTAAAAAATATCTGTTTGTGCTCTTAATTTTTGTACATTTTACCTTTACATTGATAAAAACGCACTAAAAAATGCAACGTTTGATTAATTCTATTAATTTTTTCTATTAAAAAATATAGTAGTCTCAAAACTTTTGCCCATGACTAGTTACTGATACAATAAACTGTTCGTTTGTTGTTTCCCAATAATAAGCTTAACAAAAATTATTATCAAGAAATTTTTCAAATTGAAAACATGGAATCTCCATGAAAGGATTGGAAGAAAAAAAAAATTGTTGAAACATTCTTCAGATAAAACTTTTCAGTGGTTTCAACACAACGACGGATGAGACGTGAAGGAGCTCAGGACGTACCACCACGACGAGCGCTATGCAGAATAATTAAATATAAATGAGACACCAGTAGTGTACAAGATGGACGAAAGGAGGTGTTAGGAGAAAAGGCGTAGAACAACATAAATTGAAAAGTTACGTCAAAACGTCAAACGATCGCCGCAAAAATCATTGAAAAGAAAATAATAAAAAGTGGGATTGTTAAAAAGGTGAACATACAATTTAATGAAGAAAAAACTGAAACTTAAGCCATACAAGATTGAGGTTGTGCAAAAATGAGAAGACAACGATTTCGCGAAAAAAAATCATATGCAGAAGAATTCAGAGGAACATTTGGGGAAGTTGATGTACCCCCCCTGATACGAGTAATATCTGATGAAGCGCACTTTCATCTTAGCGGATGAAATAATAAGCAGAACAACAATATATGGTCGCATCTCAACCTAGAAGCTATACAGCAGAAAGTGGATCTTGAAAAAATAATTGTGGGGGGTGAGATAAGAGTTTAGAAGATTATTGGGACGTGTTAAGGTGTTTGATTAATCTTTCATTTATGAGCTTTTCAAAAAGTTTGCCTAGAAACTCCAGTAGCGAGATCAGGCGCTAGCCTTCGACTTGATGTTTCGGTTTGCTCGGTTTCGGTAGGAAGATCATCTTTGCCATTTGAAATGCTTGGGTAAAGTACCCAATATTGAGGCTGGCATTGAAGATCCTTACTACCGATCTATATATGCTTTCAGGAGCATTAATTAGATGTTCCTTTGTTATGCCACTTTGACCTGGTGCTCTTTGCTTAAACGCTTTTATGGCTTTAAAGGGCCTCCTTTCCTCCCGGGTGCTGTCGCTTTCTTCATCGACGCTTCTGAATGGTATTAGATGTTATTGTTAAACTACTAAGGTTCGTAACATATCTTCCTCGTAATTCATGTCATAATCTTGGTTTTCCTCAGGTAATATGTAAAATATTTTTTCCAGTACCTTTCGAAGTGCTCTTAAAGTTTACCTTGCTGTTGCACTTCCTGTCTTTGTATTTTCAGTTTTATTCTCTGAATCGGTTGTAGTCCTCGCAGTTTCCTGTACTCTCTCCAGAATTTGCTCGGATCTCCTCTATATCCATTTTGCCTATTATATTGTTCCATATTTGGTTTGACCTTTCCTTAATGAGTGTACTTATTTGACTTCTAATTACAGTGAATCTTCGGTATCTTAACATTGTATTTCGCAACCCCCTAGTTTCCTTTATCAGATTATGAAATTATTCCATTTTCTCCTCTATCTTTTGTTCCATCTAGGTGCCGGTGTGGTTCTGTAATCTATTGTTGGGGTGTATTTCTTGTACGCTTTGTTGATATTTTTAGTGAGTAGTTCTAGTTAGTTTTCTATTTCAGCAGTTCCCTGGTTGTTTAGAGGACCAGTTTTCGTTGTAATTAGGTATTGTTTATATCTGTTTTAGTCTCTTTTGATGTTGCTTTTCGGCGTGTTATATTTATTTGGATGGGCAAAGTTCAGATAGTAGTAATCATACTTACGAGTATGTAGATAGTCGAAAGGAGTTGCGGGTCCTGGTTTTGTGTGGCGATTTAGGAGTTATTGAGGCTTGAGCTGTTAGTTAAGTTGGGAAGTCTGGCCCTCCTCTGCTTATCAGGTTCCTTTGTATCAATATTTGAAGGGTTTTTTTCTGCTCCATTTGGGTGGCTTGTGTAACCTGCTTCTCTGCAACTTACATTGAGGTCTTCTGTTAATATGGTTGAGGTCTGTCGACGAAAGAGTTTGAGGAAATTTCCACAGTTTAAGCATTTCTTTATCGTGTTCATACATTGGTCCCACCTATGTTCTTGGCTTGCACATCCGGAGCATGCATTCTCTTTGTAATTGCAGTGTTTGGTCTGATGTTTGTCGAGGGCGTAGCATGTGAAGCATACTTGCACGGAGACCAATATCTCCTTCTCGATTTGATCGGGTGAGATTTTAGTATAGTAGGCAAGCAGTCCCTGTTCCGAGGCTTTTTTTGGGCTATTTCTGTAGATCTAAATACTACATTAAAGACATGGTTGTGCTCTTCTCCATTTTGGTTTTTAAATTTGATTATTTCTTCGATCTTTGCAAAATCCTGTTCTTTTTCGAGTTCTTCCTTGATTTTTTTTAGAGTGTGCTCACCGATCCAGGGGTCGACTCGTCTGCAAATCATGGATCTTTTCGCGAGTACGTCCGGGAAGGGGGGATCAGAGCTCTGTGCGAGTCCGACCTTTTCCAATTTCTGTGCTGCGTTTTCGCTCGAAAGGAGATTTAGGTCTTTTAGTCTAAGGAGTATGACTGGAATATCAGCATAGATACCTCTCAGTGCCAATTCGCGAGATGGTTTCTCCCGGCCGGGAGGATGCAAAGGGGGACACTCTTCGCTCATTCACGGTCGTCCATTTTGGCTCGTTAGAGCCTCCTTCTTCTTTGTGTTTTTTCTTTTTGTACCTATTGATTTGCCTGGGATAAAAGTATGTTAAATTTTTGAGATGAAAAATGAGAATGATCCCTCCGCCCTCACAATCCTTAGCGTAGTCGATATATCTGCCTGGATGAAGATGATGGATGAATGAGATGATGCACCCAGGGAGGCCCTGCAGAATGATGACTCATGGCGGGCTTGATGATGGGTGGTGATTGAATCAACTACCACCACCTGGGATGCCGCCTTTTCTGGAGTTTAGGTATCGATGCTGCTTTCAGCTCACAGAGAGACGGGTTTTATGTCCCTCTAGCAGGAATAGAGAGAACTCTTCCCCAATGGTTGCAACTTCGCCTCTTGTCCTAGGTGCCTATGACGGAAGGATCCACAGTCGGCTGGTCCACAAACCTGTTTTCCCAGCCGCCTCGAATTATGCCTTGTAAAGCGACGGGCATAATTTGAACTAGGTTATGAATGGCAGTACACTAGGCTACGCCTTACAAGGCAAAAGCACCTGGTATAGATCTTTTTTTATGTCCCACATAGGGAAAAATGATGGCGTTGGAGAAAAGTAGATTTCTTCCGTAAAGATCGATATGCAAAAATGTCCTTGTAATTCTCTGATCTTTGTTTTGTTACTTCTCTTAAAGGTCAGACGTTGAAAAGTTAATTTAGCATGAGCTGTCTTTCAAATGTGATAGCTCAATATTCATATCTCCGAGCGCTTCCAATTCACAGAGGAGTCTTTGGAAATATCCCGAAACTTTACCTACTTTATCGAATTCTGAGGTGATTACTGGAGTACTTATGCCAGGAGTTTTACGCAGTCGAATTAAAAGATTTGATTTGATTTGATGAGCTAGGTGGATAAATGTGTGGTAGGTGTAATAGAGGTGAAGTTTATTAGTTTTAGTTACTCTAGTTGTGAAGGCATTGCCTTCGTTTTACTACCATATTTTCCCTCTTGTTTTATTTTTTATTTTTTTGCCCTTAGTGTTCTCACTGTTGGAATTTTTGACCTGCAGAGCCAGGTTGAATCTTCCTTTTAAATATATTTATATATTTAATTTTATTTTTTCCTCCGACGTAGCTTTCTACCCTTTTAAGTTTGTCTTTTTTAAATTTATTTAACTTAATATTATTTTGCGGGCATTTTGCCTCTTTTGTTTTCATTTTCGTCTATTATTATTTTATTTTCTTTCTTTCTTTTTGTGGGCACTTCGCCTCCTTTGTTCATTTATTATTTTATTCTTAAATTAGTTTGTACTTTTTATTTCATTTTCTTTTGATGGGCTCTCCGCCTCTTTTATTTATTTTTATTTAATTTTAAATTAGTTTGTTTGGTTTAGTTTTATTGTTTTGTTGTTTTTTCTCATTGATGTGCTCTTCGCCTCTTTTGTTTAGTTTTATTTTAAAAAAGAGTCATTTCGCCTCTTTTTATTCTTTGTCCTTTTATTTGTTTATTTTATGTGGTTTTATTTGTTATCTCTTCTATGTTCGGTTTCCGTTTTGGTGGTTTTTCTGTCTTTATGTTCGTATTTCTCGATCTTGGTTATTTATATATTGGGTTTATTGCCTCTCCCGCGCAGTTTCTTCAGCTTGTGAATAATGCTGTTCTTGAGACTTTATATCGCTTCTGCTGTATTATTGCAATGTTGAGGTTGTCGAGTGTAGGTATAATAGTTTGCTCTATCTTATCCCAAGTCTTTCTCCCTAGACTTTGAGCTTCCGTATTAATTGGCTTAAGCCCTGCTCTTGTGTGCAAGTCTATTTGCCTAATACGGTCACTTCTTCTAGCTCCAGATATTAGCAGGGTGTCTTTATTTTGTACTCTCTGCATCATCTTGAGAGAAGTACAACTTGCCATCTGTGTTATCACTGCTGGGTACACCAGAACGGAGCGCACCAAGGCAGTGTATAGCTTCTTCTTTGGAGCGTTACGGTTCTGGAACATGCATAGTTTCCGAAGTTGCCTTTTGCCTAGGGAGACTCTGGTGAGTTTTGTACCCAACCTTAGTGAACCTAAACCCAGGATGTTACCGTCTTCTGGGTATGGTATAGGTCGTTGTTCACGATGACGTCATCTATTTTCCGGCGGTTCATTAGGATTATATTTTATTTTTTGGTGGTTGGTTTTAATATTCCACTACCTTTCATATATATTAATGTTCTTTATTTCGGCAGTTGAATCCCTTGCTTAAACTTTGGCATTTGTATAGGAGTTGGAGACGATTTGTGTGATGTCATCTGCAAAGTGCAGATACTTCGTGTCGTCCCACACTCGAGCAGCGACGTCTATTTTGTACACGAGCTACAGCAACGGACTCAGACAGCTGACTTGTGGAACTCCAGCCATGTGTTCGAATTCGGGTCCTGAAAAGCCCTCGAAGGAGATGTGGGCTTTTCTCTCCATAACATAATCACAGAAGACCCTTTCCAGGAGTGGGTTCAGGTGAAGGTTCAGGATCTTGATTTGGAGACCCCTCAGTCAAATCTTATCGAAGGCCTTTTGTGCATCACGCAGCACCACATCTACATATTTTCCCTCTGCTTTTCAGTTGGCTATTTTCTACGTTAGGAGGGCGAGGACGGTTTCCGTTCCTCGCCCCTTTCAGAACCTGTGCTACACGGGGTTGTGAGCTCCAAGTTTGGCTAGTTCTATCTTAAAGCCGGGTTGCTAGGATTTTTTTTATAATTGGCCTGTAATTCACCAGTTGATCTGGGGGCTTGCCAGCTAAGGGTATAAAGATGATATTGGCTCCCTTTAGACCGTTGGGTAAGTAGCTTGTGTTTAGGGAAGCGTTAAAGGTGTTGGTGATTCCATGAATGATCTGCTGCGGGGCATTTTGCAGATTGCTTTTGTTTGTTTTTTTGCCCGTCAAGCCTGGTGCCTTTTGTTCGAAGGATTTCACAGTGGCCATGACGTCCCCTGTTTTTATTGGACGAGCATGGTAAACCATCTCTCTTCACATTTCCTTGTAGTGGTGTGGATGCGTACGGTATATTATGTGATTCAGATCGTCAATCAGACGGCCTTCAAATTCCCGGTCGAACTCTTCGTTATCTTGTTCGGTGATAGAGAAGAAAATCTCTCGGTATGTTCTGAATCTTTCCTCCAGAACCACAGGTTCGTGTATATAATTCCAGTCCTCTTTGATCCGAACCTTTTCCTTTCTTTGTAAATCTTTCAGTTTCCTGATTTGGTGCCAGAATTTGGCCGGGCTCAGCCCACTGTCTACTCCGGCTAAAAGGTTGTCCCAGATCTCAGCCTGTTGGATGTTTATTGCATCCTTTAGTTCAGGGCTTAGACGGCGTAGTGGCGCGCTTCTTTCCCGGTTTGGACCTTCCGGTCTAATCTCCTCGTACACTGCTCTATGCACATGTGCGACGCTTTTCATATCGTCTGTCCATCTGGGCTGAGGTAGCGTTTTGTATCCAATTTTGGGAACACAATTGCGGTCACCTTCGATGATAGAAGTCGTTACTCTTTCTAGTTCACCGTCCACGTTTGTGACTAATAGATAGGCTCGGCAAAGGTGTTGATAGTCTGCAGATATCGTGAGGTTCCCAAACAATGTGGGAAGTTGTTTTGTCACAACGGATTCGTCCACTTCTGGGAGATGTTTGAACGTGGGTGTACTTCTAAAAGCTATTGCATCGCCAGTGAATGTTTCTTCTGAGTAATTCTTCATGAGCACTCTGTATCCCGGTATTTTGAGTTGACCCCTTGTAGTGTCAATAATGTGCTCCGTTATCAGGATTATGTCGGGGTCAATCAAACGGAATATGTCTCCATATGCCGTTGCTTTCCCCTCCCATCCATTAACGTTTAGTGTCAGAATCCTCAATCTATTGTTCACGTTCACACGAATCCTCCTATAGAGTAACTTTATGGCATAGTAGCTCTTCAACTACTTAAACCTCGTTTGATGCGTCGTACTCCCATTTGTATATTTTCTTATTTACTCCATTTAGAATTTTTGTTCTGTCCATATTGGTGAGATTAATCCATATTAGTCAGATTAATCCTTCTAAGTCGGATGAGTGCGAGGATTCATTGGATTTCGTTGATGCCGGTTCTACCGTTTCTCTTCTCTTCTTGAATTTTCTATTTGGTTGAGCTTTGTGGGTTTTGCTGCAGCAACTTCAGCTTCCTGGGTTTCGTTCTCTATTTATTCCTTGATGGTGTCTATTTCATTTTTACTATTATGAACCATTTGCAGCTAGAGGACGTCTCCTGATGGAGGGTCCTCCGGGAACCACATTTGGCTCATTCCGTTTGTGGCCAGCATTTGGCTGAGTTGTTTTGCGAAGCAACCAGGTTGGGATGGATTCCTAACGTGAGCTTAGAGGATGTAGGTCAGAAATTTGGGGGACTCTTCGTTCTCTATCTTCAAATATGTTTATTTTTGTTTCTGTTTCGTTGTACGCGGCTTTAGCTACCTGTGCGAAAGTAGTGTTTGATCTGAGTACCTTTTCTTGTTTCTTGTCATTTTTCTTTTTGTTTATTATTTCTTTTTTGACCGTGCATGTCATAGCCATTGAAATGCGGCCTTGCCCGCAGTTGGTGCATCTCTCGTAGTTGTTGCGGCAGTCTTTCCAGTGGTGACCCTTCTCGCTACACTTGGATCACGTTTCATCGGGCTCTTTAAGGTCTTTGGTGGCGTTCTGCTCCATTTTGTAGCAGCGTAAGCAAAACTAGAATAGAAAGAATTCTTCTCGCTCTATTTGGTATCCACTCACCTTGACGTTGAACATAAGCAAGCCTTGTTCTTTCCTCCTTTGGGCCATTGAGGTTTCTGCGAAGAGAACTTTGAATAAATGGGTGTAGTCGCTGTTGTCCCGCCTATTCTTAAATTCGATGATATCTGCTACTTTAGCCCATTTTTGTCTAAGCTCGATTTTTTCTTTTATTTCTTCTCTATTATCTTGTCCGTTTGGATCGAGTTTCTTGCAAACGACACTGCGATAAGTTTGTATTTGTGGAGGGATAGCAGGCTGTAGTTTAATGGTTATTAAGATTTCTAGAGGTTCTTTTTTCGTAATAGCTTCTACAGCCTTTTCCTGTTCGCAGATCGCTATGTTGAGTTTTCCGAACATTAGCTCAAATACCTTATCCCTGTTGGGCTTGTTCTGCCCGTTGATCACCTGCAGGGGCATTCTTCTGGGATTATCTTGGGCTATACTGCACCCAGAAAGGCCAAACATGGCCTTTCTGATTTTTGCCTCTTCTCTTTTTCTGCTGGTTGTTAGACGATGGTTGAGTCTTCTTTGAGGCTGTGATTTCTCGTTAAATGGGTTGAGTCAGTGACTAACCCCCTATCCTCGTAGCAGCGCAGCGTTAGTGACCAATGATTACCGGATGAGGAGAGGATGATGATGGGTGAACCCGGCGGACTTTTTGTTGGTTAATGTGAAATCAACCAGCGCTAACTAAGGGTGCCGCCCCTCGCGGGTTTGGGTATCACAACTACCTCCGGTATACATAGAGACGGGTGTAACTTCTCTCTATGGTCCTGGCTGGGGCTCCCGCGGTTTTCCCAGGAGTTTGCAGTTGTTTTCCTCGTCCGGCTGCCTCAGATGCCCAGTTCCACTGTGGGCTACTCCTCACACCTACTTTCCTTGGCGCTCTAAATCATGTGTATCACAGAGAACGACACAGTTGGGTAGATACTAAATAAATGGTAATCCGGTTCACGCCGGCCTTGCTGCCCCTCAGAGGGGGGGATTTAGGCAGACATGTGTCACCTATTTACAGTTCCAAATGTATTCGACGTTTGTGAATTTGATTTCCCTTTCCTCTACCTCCTTTATTGGGTATCAACCTTCATCTGAGTTAAAGTTGTTTATTCAATGACGTCTAGGCAGTCGAATGAAAGGAACGGTCAACGGTTTATTAAGTAAATAAATACAAAATGTAATTATATACGTTGCAACATACTTAAAACATTAGTTATAAACATTGTAGTAATAATGATGGAAAAACAGTGATGAAAATAGATTATAGCAGAGGAGGTAAAAGTACTGAGTAGAAGGAGGAAATGATAGCTTCTCGGAGACATGACAATCATTACCAATTGCATTTTTCGAAGTTAAATACAATTTTAATACTATAAAAAGATTATGGATAATTTACTATAAATTCTTAATATTACTGTTTATATTTAAATGAAGTTAATACCTATTATCATACACTTGTTATAAGTCATTTAATTAGTTAGTTTATTATAATTGACTTTAAATTTACTAAACATTAAATTTTGCTGGTAGCTTTTAATGCTTAGTCAAGTCCGTTTGTTGTATGACACTAAATTATTTTACATTAAATTAATTAACACTAAAATTTGATTTACTATCACTATATATAATTTAGAATGTTTCATTTTTGTTAATTTTATTTACTACATTATTTCCATCAGATTAAATTTCACTAAGTTCGCTTAGTTACACTTTAATTATTCATTACTTTACGTTAAAACTAGATTTTCTATCACTGTCTATAATTTACTAATTTTTCACTTTTTTGATATATTTATACATCTTTGATTTACTTCACTATTTCGCTTTATTAATTTTCACTAAATTTGATTTGTTCCACTAAATATGATATGATTAGATAATTAGTTCACTATTATTATTCACTTTTAATTAAACACTTTTTTTTCTCCGTATACCCTTGAATTTCGTCATGTTTACATTATGCCCGTCTCTTGGGTTGATGTACACTAGAGATTTTAGGAGTAGAGCCGCCAATTCTTTCCTGGAGTATGGTGCCTCGTATGTCCATTTGTACTTACCCGCAGCTAGGACGATGCTGATTAGTTCCAAGTCGTCTTTGAGGGCCGGGACAGGGGGGAGGCGAAAACACGAAAACCCTCGTCTTCCCACCGAAAAAGAGGCCTTATTCGAGGATTTTCTTCTTCTCAGTAGTCTTGTTGTTGTTGTTCTTTTCCTTTTTTGCCCCCTTTTTCTCTTCTTCTCCTTACGAAGGCGTTTGTATTTTTCCTTTTTTCTTTTTGATTCCCTTTAGCCCATTACTTGATTGTTCCCCTTCTTGCTCTTCGATGAATTCGAGATTGAAAAGGCCCGTCGAGTATGGGTTTTCGGGAAACCAGACCTTCTTGCAACCATTCTTCTCAAGAAGAAGGTTGAGGTGGCTATGATTTTTTGCCCTTCCTTAGGCATGATCAACCTCGTAGCGTTTGTTCGTGTCGGGTTGGTCATTCTCGCTACCGTATCCGCGTTCGTGGATTTTTGCTTTTCTTTTTTTCTTCCTTAATCTTCTCCTGTTTTTTGCGGGTCGCCTTTTTTCGAATGGGGCACCTCATGGCCAGAGCCATGTGGTCACCCCCACAATTTATATACTTTTACAAACTTTCCCTGCACTCTTTCCAACCGTGCCCGGCTTTAGTGCAGTTGGAGCATGCAGGGTCGGTGGTTCTGCAGTCCTTAGTAGCGTGTTGTTTGACTGCATAGCACTTGAAGCAGAAGTCGATCTGTATATATTCTTCTCTTTCAATTTGTTCGGTGCTTACTTTCAGGTAAAAGTCGAGCAGCCCCTCTTTTTTTTGCTTAAGTGACGAATTCGATGTTACTGAAGACTACCTTCACCATGCCACTTCCTTTTCCAAACTTGTAGATGGCTGTGATGCAGGCCCACTCTTTTTCCGCCGTAAGTTCTTCTTTTTATTTCTTCACAGCAGTTTTCTGTGAAGAATGGGTCCAGTCTCCTTAGTATAATGGTTCGTTGGGCCAGGATTACTTGTGGTATGCTAGCTTCAAGCCCAACTTTTTGAGATGAGCTTTAGCCTCGTTGGAGACCAGCCTCTCGACATCCCCCATTGGGCTGCAAATGGTTGCATATCCATTGGGAATGTCAAGGAGTCTGATCAGCACCACGTTGAATTTTATATATTTGTTTGTATGGCCTTCATTTTTTTAGGTTTAGATCCTCTTGCAGTTCTAGGGGGGCTGCCCCCATGTTGGGGCTCATTTTCTTGAAACTCTTTATTGAAGGAGGACGCGTAAATAAAAGATTTTTCTTTTCGCATGAATAAAATTATATACTTATTGCGGCTTCTAGGGGATATTTATTCCGCCCTGCTTAAACGTAACGTCAAAGGAAACGAGCCAATCCAGTGAGTAGAATTTTTAGAACAAATTTAATGTTCTATTCCAGCTCATGGATGTTGAGGGCCTTTTTTTTTAAAAGGAGCAAAACACAGAACAGATTATTCAAAGTAGGAGTAGTGAATTAATGGGAAATTTTAAAATTTAACTAAGTCAATTACAATAACGTAAATTCGTAGCAAGCATTGAAAGAATTATACATTAAAACTGTCTCCAAATGGAACTACATCAGTTCGCCACCGCACTCATCATAGGAGCGTTTTGTGGCTCAAATCACTGCCCCTTCATCCGGGATCCAAACGTGGGTTTCAACTTCCTGTGTTGATAGCGGCTCTACCGTCTCCATACTTCAGGCTAGGACTGAGGACAGACGTCGCCTTTGCTCAAGGATTCAGTCATCCGTGATCTCATGCATCTCATCACCCTGTCAAAATGACGATTACCGGTAATTAGTAGTTTTTGACTGTACACCTTGTTAATAAAGACCTATAGTGAGCAGTTTTACTTAACTAACCAATCCTTTTCGATGCTTACAATTTAGATATTTTAGAAAGAGCTTTGCATGGTCCTTCTGCATTAAAATTACAAGCAGTCGTCAATGTACTATTCATAAAAGTAATGGAATCAATTGTAAGCGAATGAATGGCCAAGGAGAGAGCCCATTGCCATTCTCTTGAAAGCAAAATGCTTATTATAATGAGAAGACGAAATGTCAGTCTTTTAGGCAACAAAACAAATTGTTGATTCGTCCTTCAACTTTACAATATGTGCAAAATGGTCAACCCGGTTTAAGCACTAAGTATGTAACAAATTCCTATTTTATAATCAATATTAGTCATCACTTCAATCCCTTTACTCATCATATCTGGTTTAGTTATAATATAACTTTTATCCTTATACCAATTTAAAGGACTATAAAATGGCTGTAGCTTAAAGATCGACCTAAAATCTTTAGACTTATCAAACTTGTGAAAAAACATGTTAGCAATAAGTCTAATGATATCTACACCATTAAAACCAGATTTATAACACGGTAAATGGCCTATCTACGAGTATTTCCCTAATTTTTCGAGATATAAAAAATATCGAAAAAGGCATAATGAAAACACTGAGTTTGAAAGCTAAACAAAGAGAAAATTTGGGGCTTATCGAACGATAAAATGCGACTAGACTAATTGGAAATCACTGCCCCTACTTCAGTTCAAGTCAAAATTAATACAGAGATTATAGAGCATAACATTTTAGCGGGTTAAAAAAAATCGCTATAAAATTTATCTACAGAATTCGAAATGAAGCCCTTTAAAATAAAATGTTTAGGTAAGAAAGATATGCTCAAAAGTAATCAGTCAAAGAGGCTAGTTTATGATTCACTTGAAAGAAGCACCTAAGTTTAGAATTAAGTTTTATGGAGAGTAATTTATTATTCTAGGAGCGATTAAGTTAACGTGGCAGAAGCAACATACAAAACTCTATGGATGGTGAACATAAAATTATTATTTAATTTTTGCATGTGTGTTATAAAGAATAATGACGCACTTTTTTCTCAGTTTATAGAAAACCCACGACTGCATTTTCAGCCACCCAGTTTTCAATAATACATCATATAGGTGTGGATTGGGCTTCTTTTAATTTAAAAAATTAAATATTTAAAAAACTCTTTTGTAATAATTTTTACCCTTGCGATAAGTTTGATAATATTATTAGTAAATTTTAAACAAAATATTTTCTCTCGAACATCCAATTCTTCTAACTCATAAACTTTAAGTTTACATAAAAGTTTCTTTTATAAATGAACTCACGTTCAAACTTAATCAAGATATGCATCAGCTCTAACAAACATTAAAGGCCTTTGCATCTTTATTCTACTAAACTAATAGTTTTCTATTCTTATTTTCCGTATTAAGGACCCCCAGCACTTAAATAAAATGGTTAGTTTATTTTTTTACATGCACTACTTGTAGCAGTTGTTATGTGGGACAAAATATCTTACAACTTAAACTTACAATCTTTCCGAATATAGTCCTCTCTTTATCCCGTGGCTCCCCTATCTGCCACAATTTGAAAGCAGAATAACAATCAATTTCTAAATACTATTTTTCTTGTCCTGTCTTCTGCCTAAAGCGAAAAAGATTTAAGAATTTTCGAATCTTTTCTTATTTTCTACATTTAGGTTTATCGATTTAGTTACCGTCTTCTTTGAAAACTTTTAGTATTTTAACATTTAAATTAACTTTTATTGTTCAGTTCTTAATATTTTTTTACAACAGTTTTCTATATTCGACATGTATTCATATTTTTTCGGTATTATTTAAAAATATATAATTTAGATCATTTCTGAACTTTTACAGATATGATCTAAATTATATATTTTTAAATAATACCGAAAAAAAAAAAAATATGAATACATGTCGAATATAGAAAACTGTTGTAAAAAAAAAAAAAAAAAAAAAATAATAATTTAGATCATTTCTGAACTTTTACAGATATGGAAGGCAGCAGAATTTCACGTGAAAAGTCGAAGCTGAGAGCATCTCATTTTTGGAAAAGGAGGAAAAGCCAAAGGCAAGGGAGGCTCAAAACGCCAAACTTTTTTGCCTCATCAGCCTTACGGGGAGAATTCTTTTACGAATTTAATATAGGCACACAGAAGACTTGATGTCGTGCTAACCCCCCCCCCCCCCCTCCCACTACGGAGTCGCGAAGCTGAAATGAACTGATCTGCCACTCATCTAGTCTCGCCACAACTATGTCGGTCCACTTTGATAGACATAATTGGGGACGTAAAGGAAAGCAGGTTTGAGGATTAGCCCACTGTGGAACTCTACGGAAGAGACCGCCCGGTTACGAGGCGATGCTGAAAGCTTTGGGGAAGAGTTCGCTCTAATCTCTAAGGGTAACTTCCGGCCAGGACCACAGGGGGACATACAACCGTCCCTGTGTAAGTTGGAAACAGCATCGATATCCAAACCCCAGATGGGGCGGCACCCCCGGGGGGTGGTAGTTGATTCTACCACCACCCATCATCAAGTCCGCCACTCATCACCCATCTGAGGGGCCTCGCCCGGGTCCACCTTCCATCATTCACCCCCCCCCATTTGGCAGTTCTGTTCACGTAAGCTTAGTGATGAAGTAGTGGGAGTCACCAACTACCCCAATTAACAACCCAAGAAGAGAGAAGGAGCACCAATTTGAAGACACACCAATCACCCATATCAAGAGCGAACGGAGACAAACTATCAACTGGACTGAAGGGCCACTCTTGTGAAGAGATGGCCCAGGACCACACGACCAGGATTCCTCTGCGGGTTGTCGACGGACAACCCAAGCCCAGCAGAGAATCCACTTTTGAGGCCGTGTATGGAGCACTGGGCATAGCCATGGTTAGGCTCCTGGATATCCCCTCAGGTTATATCGCCATTTGCGAGAGGGAGAAGGATATCGAGGAGATAACCAAAGAAAAGGCTGTAGAAGCGCTGCGAACCATTGGACTGCAGCCAGCAGTACCCCCCCAAATTCTGGCCCATAGGAGCGTGGTGTGTCGTCGAATCGACCCATGGATTGGGCAGCATTCCGCAGTGGAGATCCGAGAGGAGATTGAGCTTCGGCAAGCCTGGGCCAAGGTAGCCGAAGTTATTAAGTTTATAAATAGGAGGGACGGCGGTGAGTACACGCATGTGTTCAAGGTGGTCTTCGCGGAGACCTCCATGGCACATAAGGCCAAAGAACAGGGTCTGCTTATGTTCAATGCGAAGATCAGCGGCGAACAGGTAGAAAAGGGGGAATACACCCCAGTACAATTCTGTTTCAAATGCTTCCAGATGGAATCTCACCCCACCAAAGACTGTAAGGAGCCCCAAGAATCCTGTTCCAAGTGCAGTCAGAAGGGCCACAATTGGCGCAACTGCGACAGCAACACGGTAAAGTGTATAAGCTGTGGGCAAGGTCATAGGACTATGGCCATGTCATGCCCCGCCAAGAAAGAAATTATGAGAAGAAAGCAGGAAGCCAAGAAGAATGAGGAGACGCGTAGAGCGAACACGTCCTACGCCCAGGCGGCTAAGGCGGCCATCTCCGAGGTGGACGCCAAGAAGACATATCTGAAGATAGAAAACGAGGGTTCCACCAAAATAATGACATGCATCCTCCATGCACATGTCATGAACTTGGCACGCCCGGGCACATTTGCAAAAGTCCTGAACCAAATGTTGGCTAAGAACGGTATGGATCAAATGTGGTTCCCGGACAACCCACCCTCGGGGGACGTGCTGCACCTGCAGATGGCCCCGAAGGAACAGAAGGAACAGAATTCTGCAACTACGACGCTAACAAACACAACCAAGAAACCCAATAATAAAGCACGGAAAGTAGCAGTCGAGGCAACAACTCCTGCTCCCACCCATGGCAAACAAGTATCGGCTGAAATCGACAACCCAGATAATAGCAGTTCTTCGGAATCCTCAGATTCCTCAGACACTGATACGCCCAAACCCCAGAATAAGAAAGATCAAAAGAAGAGAGTAAAGAAAATAAGGGCGAACTATATCAACCTTAGGATATACGCCTGTGAGCAATTCCCCTTCCCGGAGGAGATGGAAGCCAGGAGCATATTCCAGGGCATAAGATCTAAGATCTACAAATGGGAATATGACTCAGAAGTAGATCCCGAGATTGTGGAGGAGGCCCTGCTCGCGCAAAATGTGATCCTGCATCACAGCACATGCGAGCAAATCTCCAACGCTGAGTTTAGAAAGAAGAGAAACGGGAGGAAAAAGAACGTTACCCAGAAACACTAAGCGACAAATAGATGGAGAGAGTAAGCAACAGAATGAGGATTCTGACACTCAACGTGAATGGATGGGAGGAGAAAGCCACGGCATATGGTAACATATTCCGTGTGCACGACCCCGACATCATTCTCATCACGGAGCACGGTATCGACACTACAGCTGGTCGCATTAAAATACCGGGCTACAGAGTGATCATGGAGAACCATTCCCAGGAAAGGTTTGATGGTGCTGCAATAGCTGTCAAGAGGAACATCTCCTTCAAACAACTACCAGAACTCGATGAGTCCTTCGTGGCAATCGAGGTTCACACTCTGGTCGGAGACCTCGTGATAGCTGCAGCATATCAACCCCCTCGACGAGCATATCTCCCGTTATGCAACTTCTACACACTGTTCGGGCACCGCAGAATGGCATTCTTAGGGGGAGACCTCAATGCCAGATGCCGTGCGGCAGGCTATGGTAACACCAACGATAGAGGCCGTAACTTGGAATTGATTATGGGAAGAAAGAACATTCAAAGGATAGGGCCGGATTTTCCGACCTATATCACTTCCCGGTCAGCAACTAAGCCTGACATAATCTTAACAAGTGAAGGCTTTCCTTTCAACTACCATAGTGAGCCAGGCCCGACAGTCCCTAGTGATCACATAGCGATTCTCACCACAATTTCTCTCGCACCAATCCAGCTCCCAGCCCCTCTCCGGAAAAATTACGCCATGGCCAACTGGGATCGTTACAAGCAACGACTCAGTGACTATGCGCCAGCTGACCTCAGCACGGCGTCGTTAGAGGAGATCGACAGGGAGTTGGAGAGGATAACAACGTCCATACTAAACGCGGACCGCGAGAGCATACCCGTTACAGGGTATAAAACACCTCCTCAGCCCAGATGGACAGAGGAGATGAGAGATATCGCTCGCGTTCACAGGGAAGTGTTCGAGGAAGTACGACGGGAGGGTCCCAGCCGGGAAAGGAGCTTGCTGCTCCGACGCCTAAGCTCAGAGCTTAGAGAGGCTATCAACCTCCAACAGGGGGAAATATGGAACAACTTGATAGCCAAAGTCGACAGCGAACTTAGCCCGGCCAAGTTCTGGCGCCAAGTCAGAAACTTAAAGGGACTTACACCAAGACTCAAGACTCGGATAATGGAGAACGGAGACCACATTGAGAACCCGGCGGTTCTCGAGGATATGTTCAGGAACTTCTGGAAAAACGTTTTCAGGATTACACCCGAAGAAAACGTTGAGTTCGACCAGGAATTCGAAGGCCAACTGATTGAACAACTTAATCAGGAAACGCATCGCACACACCCACTACAGCAAGTCAACGAAGGCAGGGAGATGGCGGGTCACGGACGTCCCATAACATCAGAGGACGTCAAGGCCACTGTAAAAGCCTTTCGACAAAAGGCACCAGGCTGGACGGGTATTACCAGAAACAACTTGGTTAACGCCCCACAGCAGATCATTCAGGGAATCGTTAATATCTTCAACGCTTCCCTGAACACGGGCTACTTCCCGGAAGGTCTCAAGATTGCGAAGATGATCTTCATACCCAAGGGAGGTAAACCCCCTGATCAACTGGTAAACTACAGGCCAATCGCCCTGCTGGAGTTCATTGCAAAAGTCTACGTGAGACTCCTAGCTGACAGGCTTCAACAACAACTAGCCGAGCTGGGAGCCCACAACCCTCAGCAGCACGGGTTCCGCAAGGGACGAGGGACGGAAACAGCCCTCGCCCTTCTTGCGGAGAAACTCGCTTGCAGTAAAGCTGAGAGGCGGTACGTAGACGTGGTGCTGCGTGATGTTAAGAAGGCCTTCGATAAGGTTTGGCTGAGAGGATTACAATACAAGATCCTCAACCTCCAGCTTAACCCACTCCTGGAAAGGATCCTTTGTAATTACATCTCCGATAGGAGAGCCCAAATTTCAATCGAGGGCTGCAAAGGACCCGAATTCGAACTAGAAGCGGGAGTTCCACAAGGCAGCTGTCTCAGCCCTCTGCTGTACCTCGTGTACACAATAGACCTGCCTGCTCCAGTGAGGTACGATTCGATGTATCTGCAATACGCAGACGACATCACACAAATCGTCCTGAGTCCATTCAGGAACGCTGGAAGCCAGGCGAGGGCGACAGCTGTCGAAATAGAAAATATCAATAGATATGAAAGAAAGTGGAAAATAAAAACCAACCGCCAGAAGTTCACGATCGTTCCTATGAACCGCCGAAAAACTGATGACGTTGTCGTCAATAATGAACACTATCCGTACTCCAATGAGGGTAATGTCCTGGGCTTACGCCTCTTTAAATCTGGATATAAGACCCACATAAATACCAGAGTCTCCCTAGCCAAACGAGAGCTGAAGAAGCTTTACCGCTTCAGAGGCCTCAGCGTGCCTAACAGCAAGAAACTGTATATGGCCCTGGTACGCCCAGTCCTGGTGTACCCGGCCGTGATCACGCAGATGGCAAGCTGTACCTCTCTCAGAATGATGCAGAGAGTGCAGAACAAAGCCACGCTGCTGATTACAGGCACGCGAAGGATCGACCGTATTCGGCAATCGACTCTTCACCAGAGAATCGGTCTAAAGCCGATCAATACGGAGATCCAAAGGCTAGGGAGAAAGACATGGGACAAGATAGATCTAACTATACTCCCGAATTTGAACCTAAACTTAACCATTCGTGCAAACCGGAGACGCGCTATAGGTAGAACTGCTTTGTTCCCAAGCAGTAGAACCTGCGCGAGAGAAGTGGTACTACCTATATTTACGTAGTACTAGTCCACTTCTCTTATATTATGTGACCCTAAGATACCAAGACTAAAAAGTTTGATGATTGGACAACCAAGTTGACAAATTTTAAGAAACATATTGAAAAAAGAGGCGTAGTGCCCACGTTAAAAATCCCCCCCTCCCCCCCCCCCAATGTAAATAAAAATAGTAAAAAATTAATAAAATAAAACTAAATTTAAATATAAAAGAGGCGAAGTGCCCAAAACTAATAATAATCAAAAGTCAAGAATAAAAAGAGGCGAAGTGCCCAACTCCCAATACCCAACTGTTAATAAATTAACTAAAAGTCAACAAAATCCAAACTAAGAAAAGAGGCTAAATGCCCATATTAAGAGATTACAAAGCAACCAACACTGAGAATCATTCAGCAAGAAAGTCAACCTTGAAAGGCTTGAATGCTTCGAAGGCGAAAATACCTAAAAAGAAATACAAATATTATGACGGAGGAAACTGGCTGTCAATGACAGCCAGCTACTTTTTGACGGAGGAAATAAAAAATTTATTAAATACACAACATGAAGAATGCTACATAGTGATGCCCTAACACCAGGGCAAACTAGAAAACTTATTCACACCTTTATATACCTACCACACAATTTCACCACTTCAACCTAATTTGTAAAATTTGTAATTTACAGATATGGACCTTCGGATTTCCCAGCCATTTAAGAGCTGATGGTAACGTAACTATGGAAGAATTCTACAATAGCTTCTCACGAAACAAGGAAGAAATGTATCTAATGATTGAAGTAATTGCAGTGAATTGTTCTCTTTGGGGATTTGGAACCCCAAGGAAATGCTAATGTTCTTCTCGACTCTTGCCAGTTATTAAGTTTTACCTCACACTTCCTTACTTCTATCACTACATAACATGATACCTGGCAAAATCCCAGAAGCACTAGTTATAGTAGCAAGTAAACCACTGCAGAAGACCTCACCAGGGGGCCAGAAAAGCTGAGCCTATTATGGGCCGCGGGGCCGAAGCTAGGTGCATGACTCGTATAACGCTGAGACCATATAAAGAGGGTGATCTCAGAGAGAGTTCTCTCCTACTAAGGGATATATACGGGTTACTTTTCAGATAAACAGCAACCCGCCGAATTTAGGAAGAGACTCCCTCTTCGTCTGGAAGCTAACGGAATAAGGAAAAAAAAACTCACGAAGTAATGCAACCGATTTTTACAGATCTATATATTCCATTTATCAGATGCATTGAGAACCTAAATGGACTTTGGGTCATTTGTTCTGAAAATAATTGAAGTGGAACGTCTTTTATAGTCGGTTGGAAGCATTACACTGAATAAATTAGATCTTGAAGCTAAACTCCTCCCGAAAATAACAGCTGACTGCTGTTATCGTTGGATACCTGCCCCCGCATAGGAAAAGGGGGAAAACTGCACAGTAAACCCTGCTACAGTTAGCGAGCGAAATTACCACTACGGATAGTGAGTGAAGAAGTCTTTTTACTCTTAACCCCTACAACTGTGTCCAAAGAAGATCTAAATTACCCAGCAACACATCTCGAGTTCAGATAACTTTTCTGCTAATTAAGTTCTGTAGAAGCCTCCTGTCTCTTACGTGTCCGAACCCCGAAAGGAAGCCTCGCAGGGAGCACGAAGAAGGGGACCCCAGTCTGGGGTGGAGTGGTCAGGACAGGTAGGTGGACCCTGTAAGACAAGATTATAGGTAGGGCAGATAAAGAAGAACTCGGGAATAGTAATAGGTCAACGCCCCGCGATAAGGGCCTGTTAGTTTCTCAACCGGAACCGCCGCCTTTTGGCCGTCATGGACGACCCCAATGGCGATAAGCGCATTCCCCTCAGGGTGTAAGATCGCAGTCAGAAACCGTCGAGGGATCAGGTTTCCGAAGTCGCCTTCTTAACACTTGGGATTGCTCATTGTGAGTGAAGAAACGAGCGTATGGCTACCTAGGCATATGCGACACAAGCCAGGACATAGAGAGTATTGTAAACACAAAATCGAGAAATGAATTTGAAAAGATAGGCCTCGTTCCTAAGGTGCCTCCTCAAGTTGTTGCACAGATCGATCGTCTGTCGACGCATTAACCTTTACGTTAGTCACACGCTGCTGAACAAATACAACATGAAATTGAGTCGAAGTAAAATTGGGCTAAGATAGACGAAGTGTATAAATTCAAGTATCGGGAATAAGAGGAATACAGTCATGTATTCAAAGTGACATTTCAAACAACTGAAATAGCAAACAAGAAAATGGAATGCTCATGTTTAACCCCAAAGTTTCAGCGTCCTGCATTAAACGAAAGTTGTTTATTTCACTTCAAGTGTGCTTCACATGTTATGCCATGGAGAAGCACTCCAACAAAGAATGCTTGTTCGAAGGTAAGGTGTGCTCTGAATGCACCGGCACAATGTATAAATTGCAGCAAACTGCATTGAACCCTATCCATGGCCTGTACGCTTAAAAGGACCTTAATTTTTGAAAAGAAAAAACAGATAATAGAGGATTGGAACAAAAAGGCTAACACGACGTACGCACAGGTGGCAAAAGCAGATAACCAGAAAAAGATATCGCTCAACATAGACCCGGAAATACGACCAGATTCGGTGATGTACATCCTTCATGCACACTTTGCCAACATTATCAAACCAGGAAGCTATGCAACGCAAATGAATAAGATACTAGTTAACAATCGACTCAAACCGATGTCGGTCCCGGACAAACCTCCATCGGGGAGCTGTTCCAGGCCAAAATCAAAGCGATGAAGGAAACTGTGAGAAGATCTCGCTCCACGTCTAGAGACCCCCACCTGAATAAACCAAGAACGTCGGCACCTAGTGACTCTCGAACAGAACCATGCCCCACGCCCGAAAATGGGTTCATCACTACAACCACGCAAATGGGAAGTAGTGAAGAAACCGAGCCAATGGATAGTGCTGTTCCCTCCAAAACCTGTAAAACAACAGAAGTACTAGGTATGAGGATTTACGGCTCACCATCTGCACCAATACCCAAGATTTCAAAATCAACTGACATCATATCAGGAATCATAAAGGAGAAAGACAAATGCAACTACAAAGCCGAAATAAATGAAGATGACCTGCTAGCGGCTCTAAAACAAAGTTTAATTTATATCTCACAGGATTCTTGCTTTAACCTCGCACATGAGATATTTAAAAAGAAGAGAAGCCGGAAGATAAGATCTCCAGCTAAAGAAAGCAGATCAAAACCGAAACAGTTCATAAGAACTAATCATGGAGAATCAAATAAGATATATTTGAAAATTAAAAATCTTCTCCCGCAATGTTAACGGATGGACAAATAAGAAAAGGTATTAACAGCGAGATCGTAAGGAACCGTGATCCAGATATCCTCATTTCTGACGACGGCGTTGACAAGAGGACATATTAAATTACAAAATACAATTACAAAGTAGTTATGGCAGATTACTAACGAAAGATTTTATAGTGTTGCAATTGCAATCAGGGGAGGCATAAGATTCCAAGAAATTCTAGGACTAGATTAGTATTACCTGACAATAAAAATCCAGATGACCTATAATGACGTTGTGGCGGCCGTCGGTTATTAACCTCCAAGACACTCATATTTGCCAATTCCTAGCTTTATCCCTTTATTTCGTAGAAACGCCTCTACAATCTTAATCGGAGACCTCAATACCCGCTGCAGAGAGGCGAGCTACACGACGGCATTTAATTGAGCGGGTAACTCACTGAGCCTCCTAATTAATAGGAACATAGTGCAGAGGAGGGCACCAAGTTTTGCCACCTTTTTAACCAAAAGGTCCTCGACCACGCCTGATATTATACTAACTAACGCAAATATTGCTCTTTATCATGTAACAGTACCGGGCCCTTATATATCATCTGACCATATCAGCCTGGTCACAACGGTATCAAGCTCACCGATACTCGTCGAAATATCCAAACTAAAGTGCTTGAACAGAGCTGATTGGAACGCATATAAAGAACATCTGAGCATCATACAAGAAAATGGACTCGAAGGAGTGTCGCTTGAAGAGATCAATAAATATCGTTGCAATGTAGTGGAGAAAATTAAAGAGGCTGAACGTCTAGCTATCCCATGGATGAGGTTCAAAACTCTCCCAGCCTCAAGGTGGGATAGAGATATCACCAAGAGGATGGACAGCATAGAAGTCCTTATCAACGATATAAACTTGTATGGAAACACAGCTCAAGGTTAGAGAGAACTGCGCGAATTGAGATACACCATCAAGCTTCTCATTGTAGAAAAGACTAAGCAGACCTGGGACAACATAATTGGCCATGTGGACAAAGAGGCTGAGCCGGGAAAATTTTGGAATCAACTTAAGAGATTGAGAGGAACCCCACAAAGGGATAAAATAAGATTATTAGTCAACGGAGATGAAATTACTAGAGATAGAGATGTAGAGCGCTATTTCAAAAATTACTGGATAAATAGATTTCGTATAAGCGAAGCCGAAAATGCAGAGTTTGACGGGGATTACGAAGAGGAAGTAGAAACAAAGTTGAGAGAACTGGGTGATGAACTCGCACCCCACCGACTGGTTAACATAACACGCTGTGCTCGTGAGGAAGGAAGGCCATTCACTCTTGAAGAGTACGAAACCGCACTGAAAAGCTTTAAAGAGAAGGCACCGGGAATGACAAGAATAACGAAAAAGCATCTTATAAACGCACCCCCTTTTTCTACTTAAGCTATTTTAAATATCTTCAATGCCTGCATAAATGTTGGCCACTTCCCATTTATTAAAAAGAGCCCAAATGATATTTTTGATAAAGCCTGGAAAACCAAAGAAAGCAATCAGTAGCTACAGGCCAAACTCCCTGTTGGAGTTTATAATAAAACTTTCTGAAAACCTCTTGAATACCAGACTTAGGAAATCCTTGAAAACTGAGGACCTATCTAAAAACCAACAGCATGGTTTTCGTAGGAAACTCGGCACGTAAACCGCACTGACCCTCATAACTGAGAAGATTGCTATTTCTAAGGCGAAAAGCAATAGAGTCGACATAGTATTAAGAGAGGTGGCCTCGGCATTTGACAAGCTAGGAGTACCAGGCCTGAAAAGAAAGATCTACGACCTAGGCATGGGGGATGGCATGGTGAAGATTTTAGGCAATTACCTTGAAAATCGAAAGGCCATGATTAGCATAAACGGTATCGAAGGGGAATTCTTCGACCTGGAAGCGTAGGTGCCACAGAGGTATGTTTGAGCCCCACATTGTATTCAATAAATACCAGCTACCTCCCTCAGACCAAGATTTTTCTCAATATATATAACTGTGTGACGACATCACCCAAATCGTGACGAGCGACTATCGTAACACGAGGAATATAGCCAATAGAACAGGAGGAGAAATCGCAAATATAAATACCTACGAAAACAGAAACAAAATAAAGACAAACATCGACATGTTTAAAATAATTCCGATGGCACACATTCGAACATTGGAAGTATTGCTGGAGCGTAAACATTATCATTACTCTACACATGGCAAAGTACTTGGCTTAAAGATGACAACTAGAGGATATACCACCTAGCTTAAAAAGAAGATCGCTCTAGCCAGAAATATTTTCCGATCTCTATTCCGTTTTGCACTACTGTCACCGTCCAATAGGAAAAAACTATACTTATTCCTCGTGAGACCACTGCTGCTATATAAACCTCAAAAGACGGTGCTACAAAGCCACAAGCATTCTGACTAAACTAGCGCATCATCAATGGGAGGCAGACAGAAGCACCCTCCTGTACCTTTACGAAACTCTCATCTTGTCCAAAATAAACTAAGGATGCCATCTGTACGGAGCAGGATCAAAATCTGTACTCCAGGAATTAGATCCTGTACAAAACCAAGCCCTCCTTCTAGCCACCGGTGCCTTTAAATCAACTCCAACATCTTCACTTTGCGCCGAGACCGGAATACTACCTTTGTGTCACCAAAGACAAGTTGCAGAACTTAAATACCTTGTACGTGTTTACAGACGTTACAACAAACTAAAAAGAATACTAAAGAATACACTACCAGCAGAAAACCAAAGGACCCGCAGCTACACTACCTACACGTTAAGGGTTAAAAAACTTTCAAAGTTTAAACCGACCAGAGCCAAACATCCTCATTGACAACTATTATACTATTCCCCTGTGGATTATTCAACCTTCAGTAATATGTCAAATAACTCTCCCATCTTCATAATCGATAATGACGCCCGTAGTTCTATCCCACATTTTCCAGGACCACCAAAGGTCCCATTAACCATGTCAGTCCATTTTCACAGATTGATCGAAGTCGGCGTATGGCGTGGCATGAGCAGCCCCACTTCAGAATTGCGCTTCCATCCTCTCGGCAGAACTCGCTGACATCTACATAGGTCTCAAGTCAGTCAAAACAGGTACCGATAAAACTACAATATTTTAAGACCCAAACAGTGTGCTAACACTGATAAAATCACGCAACCAATCTCATTCCCTACTCATTGAAATTCAAAGAAAGAAAATGTCGCTTTCAGGTAACGTAACCTTATGCTGGTGTCCCTCCCATGTAGGGTTAAAAGGCAATGAAGACTCTGACAAAGCTGAAAAATCAGCAGTCCTAGATAACTCATTGCCCACTGAACCAAAATACCACAAAGATTATTATAATCTCTTTGACGAGACAATTAAAAACCAGTAGAAGTTCGAATGGTATGTACACGGCCATCAACATCTACCACAAATAAAAGATGACGTTAAGAAATGAAAGAGCACTTCCAGAAATTCTCGAAGAGATCAAGTCGTCTTTGTTCACTTCCACCGACAACGTAAAAAATTCTTGGTTAACAGCCGAACACTAAAGAAAATCCTCGCTGACGAACCCTAAACAAGTACAGCACTGATTGCAAACTTAAAGGAAAGTAAATTATATACTAAAATATAGATAAATAAAAGAAGCAAAACCTGATAAATTATGAAGATTCGCTTCTTGCATTTTTAAAAAACCTTTTAATTCATGCACAATTTTATTACTACCACCCATTCATTTCAAATCACTCCATCCATCACATCACCATTTACATACTAATGACTATTATTCCCGCTTTTAAATTTTAATCACTATAAAATACTGTGCCTGTTTAGAGCCATAAATGGGTGAAAGAGGGCATAAAACGGTTTAAAACAAAACAACAAAAGAAATTCTGCTACATCCCGTCATTCTGACGTACACCTTAGCATTAGACCGCTAAGCGAAGCACAGAAAGTACAAAATATGGCACTGAGGATTATCTCAAACGTGACTCTTTTTGACCGTATTCCATCAACATTGCTACACGCAATAAATCAAATATATCCAATCAACGTGACTTCACAAACGAGCAATCGATATATAGGGAAAAAATTAACAAAATATGCTGGAACTGCTTTATTTAAGAAAACAAAGGCTTGAACACTAAAGTATTTGAACACAAAATACATCATAAAGAATCATAACTACTGAGTTGGCCAGACGACCTGGCACATATTTCTCTCCCTCTTAATTACACATACTTCTATCTATTTTTCTTTTAACTATCGCCACACCAATTTCTCTCTTTAAATATCACAATCACGATCACAATAACAGCTAATAGGAGCGTGGATTGCAGTAAGTTTGAATCTTGGATCAGTGAGCATTTCTGTGTGGAAATGCACCTCGAACCTGAAGAAAACTAGGCATTGCTGCAAATAACCGAGATCGTCAAATTCAAGGAGCACACACTCGTCGTATTCAAGATAATATATGAAACAATCGAAATGACGACAAAAACAGTGGAAAAGGGATAACTTGCACTTAGAATAAAAATCTCACGAGCAAACATTTAGAAGGACATTTTTTAATATCCAAATATGTTTCGTATGCTATGCAATTGAGGGAGCATATCACCGCTAATTGTACCTAAAGAGGATATATTAATTTGTTTCGAATGCAGCCTTGAAGGCCATTTGAAGATATTTTGCCAAATCTCCAATAAAAATCCATCAAATCAATTCCTCAAGTGCACATTGATCAATGGTCATAACATACCCCAGACGACGGCAAGAAATAGCTGGGAAACTCGAAACGAGAAAAAACACATCCTATGCTTCGGCCCAAAAAAACCGGCACCTGAAGGCCAAGTAACCTACATAAATATCGATGGATCTCTCGACGTGAAAATCCTAAAGTCTACTTTACATTTGTATGTAATGAATATCGCAAACCCAAGATCATATGCTACAAATCTAAATAACATCCTAAAGAAAAATGGACATGAAGAGATGACAAACAGAAGCCTATCTCGCAACAGAATTTAAAATGGAAATAACTAATACTATAATAACAATCAGATCTTAACTTCAGAGAAGAAACGGATTGAACATAAAAAAACTTCACCAATATAATCGTATTTAATAGTAGATTACGAGTCAGCTTAACGCCAGACCTTAATAACAACATCAATAATCATCTTACCGATGAACCAACGCAAACTGACGTCATTTACAAACATTGATTACTCGATGATTCGACCCAAGTGCTCTGAGTCTATATCAGCTGACGGTGTTATGTACACTGAAGTAAATTTATATCTACAATCCACGTGTAACTCCCATTCCACTGCCTAAAAAGAGGTATTAAAACAAGAAAAAGAACGGGGACAACATGTCTGGTAAACATAAATAGTGCATCCGCCTGTCCGAATTCCATCCTAAGTGGTGCCGTTGCAAAAAAATGAAACCCCGGGAGGTTGTGTAAGTGGCGTACCTAAAAAGATTTAGCTCGAGTTACCGTCAATTACGTTGAAGAAATTTGCCCTACATTCATAATTCTTAGGATTAGAGGGGGCCTTATTGTGCAAAAAACTCATAAGATGGCCTTAGTCTTCCCCTTGGCAGAATCCCGGGTCCCCTTGGGCAACGAAGGAACCGCTGCCTTTAAGGAGTTATTAAAGGAGCTTGGTGTTTTCCTCTGTCTGCTTTGAATCAGTTGGCAGGCGGCAATAAATAGGGGTAAGGTTGGTAGATAGCGTTTAAGTTCTCAATGAGGCGCTGCGGCGTATCCAAGGTTACGCTCCTCTTAATTTTCCTCTTGTATTTTTGAAACATTTTGCAGGCCCCATAAAAAAGAAAGGGGTCAATCCTAGCTTCTTTGGTCTTCGAGAACCTGAGCCGCATCTAAATGATCTATGACAGGGACAGATATATATTTTGGAGTATCGCGCAATGAGTCAGTATTCACTCCCGGAAAACCCTTGCAACTTTGGCAAGAGAACTTCCGGGTCTATCTGCATTTCAGAGGGGCATTTATTCATCTTGCGATTGTCTTTCCGATGTATGGAATACTATCCCGGGACGCAAAAGGCCTTGGGCCTATCACGGTGATGTCATCGTTGAAACCGCCACGCCGATCTCCATTAGAAAAACAGGAGCACACATGAGGGTTCAAAGGAAGGTTATTAATCTATGGTCTATGAATATGGTGAGATATTGTCTAGCAGATCCCAACTCACATTGCCACTCTAAGTTTCTTCATATTGAGCAGTGCATCATTGGATGGCGACTCGTGATGATACCTGGGAAAGGAAGTCTGGGAGAGAGATGCCGGTATAAAATAAGATTCGTCTGAAAAATGAGTGTAATAAAGTGAGTGAGAGGTAACCCCATCATTTGTAGACATACGAGAAACTTGGAGCAGCGCATGAGAGGGAATAGAGGGACCGTTTCCGTTTTAAAGCTGAAAATTGCAAAGGCAAAAGCCTTTTACCTCAATTATATGGATTGAGGTGATGCCCATCACCGGCCAAAGTGGTGCCTCTCGTTGCCTCTTTCTCCAAGGCACCTAGGGCGGAGGTGAGGTCTAAGCTTCGAACTGGCTCTCCTTTTGCATACAGACACATTTCTATATCTCCCTTGTCTGTAGACATAGCAACAGTTTTAATAAGAAAAGATTTACACACAAGGTCGATAATATGACCTTCCAATGCCCTTACAAATTAAGAAAAATTGCCAATAAGATAAGAAAATTTAGAAATCTGTTCATTAAGACATACTCAGACTCCAAATTTGATCTACGATTCACATTGCAACCCGACCTCCCGTAATGAGGACTTTATTCTGGGACGTTGAACCATAAAGGATGATGCTTGCTAACCGATTTATATGCGTACGTGAAGTGGTGATCAAACTCTACGACCTGCACTCCATATACCTACTACCTCCTCTAGCCGGCGAATTTAGGCTCTCGCAGCAGGTAGTAACTCAGGATATATCCTGACACTGGAGTATATAATGATTAAGTTACATCATCACCTATTTTGTTCATATCTCGGCACTGAGTTTTTCTGGGAGGATTTACAATCTTTCTACGTAGCATGTGTAGTGGACTAGACAGCGTAACCATAAGGTTTCATAAGTATAGATAAAGGTTTTGGTATTTGTGCCAATATTGGAAAAGGTAGAAGGGAATGTTTTAGATAAAGGTCAGTGACAGGTAAAAAAAAGAGAACGGATCAGCGTTTTCAGGCCAGGTTAAAGAGTTTATTTCAATCCAATGACGAGGCGTTTGGAAATTTGCACTCCATCGGAATGGATGGAATCGATAGCCTTTCCAACGAGAGTTAACAGTTTACACATAAGAAAACCTGAAGGAAAAGGGGCGCAAGGGAAGGGGAGGGGATGCTCTGACTCGTCTCGGTGAGGCGTGAGACTTTATAACCCCCAGCTCTCTCAGGGTAGCGCCCGGAGGATGGAGGAGTTTTAAGTCGAAGAAGTGTTTAGAATGGACGCAGAAGCTGCCTTATCTGTAGTAGTGGAGTGGCTAGGGGCAGAGTGCACTTTCATAACCTGAGAGGCATGGGATAGCCAAGGTTGCTCAAAGTGCGACAAGACCAAATCTTTGGCCTCTCAACAGGAGATTCAATCCGATGCCTGAACGGCCAGAATGATATTTTTTAGAAGATAAGAGCCACGTTGCTTCGATGGTGCAGGGTGTGATCCTCCTTAATGCACACACATGAGCGTACAAAATAAGATCTTATCGTCTACGGTCTTGAAACGGTGATGGTAGTAACGACGTAGCAAAAGCACAAATACCTTGGCGCGGTAGCGATACAAACCAGCACAGACCTAATCGGGTCACTGTTCACAATCAAATGTGTAGTGGAGTATGAGGGTAAGGTTCGCTACTTCCTCCTTCTGTTTTCAAATCACTCGTTCGAACTTTACCTTAGCATAAAGCACTTATTTTACAAAATTTATGGGCGATTGTGGTCACTTGCACACGAGAAGCATTGAACGATCGAAGAGAACTAGTACTATTGAATGTCAATGGTTTAGTTTATATTTATTTTTTCCTGTTTTATATATAGTTTTTTTCCGCTGTGCTAAAAGATTACCTCATTTTTTTCATATCATTAGTAGTTTTAGAAACTTTCTCAGTTTTAAATTGGTTCTTAATTTAAGTAACCATCAACTGGTGCAGTCTATTTCAATTAATTCCATTTTTAAGGATATTGAGAGTGTAACATTTATTTTTGCCATCCTAAACATTTAGGGAGAGTAAAGAAAATAAATGAAAAAAAATAATGGAAAATATTTACATCAGAAATGCTTTAAAGATCGTTTATCAATGGCAACCCAAAGCATTAAAGCTCTTAATAAGGTTCTCTAACAGCTGCTCGTCGTTCGGATTTTTTTGATTTCCTAAGATTCCATGAACTCAAAATTTACTTTACTATTGTTCCTACAAATATGCCACCGTTGATATGAAGTAGTGTCAGATATTTTTGAAACATGAGAGATGAAAAACTCACAAAGTATCACGTGAGGATAGCAAATGAATATCTGGTAATATCGTAATCATGGCTAAAAATTCCTATGTTAATAAAATGAATGTAATGCTTAATGACCAAGATACTTTCCTACCTGTATTAAAAGACCCCATTCTTCAAGTTAAAAGTGACTTCTATGAAAATGTACGGCGATTACTTAAAAACTTTCCTGATTTAATTTCAAAATTCAAGTCTAGTAATGCTACCCTCCCTTATTTGCACGGCTTAGTTAAAACTCACAAACCAAATTTCCCATTACGCCCTATTAGAAGTTCTGTTGGGTTTGTTTCATATTCCCTGTCTAAATGGCTTACTTCATTTCTTACTCCAATAGTTGGTACTATTTCTCATTCTCATGTCACTAATAGTTACGATCTTATTTCTAAACTTAATGCTATTCATTATTCTAATGATTTTACTCTTGTTAGTTTTGATGTTTGTTCATTATTTGTCAAAGTACCCGTTGAAAATCTTTTCAATTTCCTTAATGATAATTTTCAAAATTATGACTTGCCGGTACCCGTTACTACTTTCATGAACCTCATTTCCCTTTGTACCAAAAACTAAGTTTTCGTTCGAAAGCAAATATTTCCTCCAAAATTCGGATTAGCCATGGGTAATTGTCTTTCACATGTCCTTTCTAACAAATATATGGGTTTTTTAAAACAAAACTTCTCCCTACTATCCTTGACGCCCCGATCGTTTGGTACAGGTATATTGATGGTCATTTTCTTGTGGCCTAATTCCCAAGATGTTAATGTTTTTCTTACCAGACTCAATTCTCTCGTCCCTTCAATTAAATTTACCCACGAGATGGAAAATAATAGAACCCTCCCTTTTCTTAATCTTCTTATTCATAGACTCATACAGGTTTTAAATATTCTATCTTTCGTAAGCCTACTTATTAAAATTCTTATATTCATTTTTACTCTTCTCACAGCCCTAAAGTTAAACGTTCTGTTTTTTCTTCTATGTTTCTACGGGCATTACGAGATGTGAGCCAGGAATATATGGATTTGGAATCTTCCAATATTTTTTAAATTGGCCATAATCTTTGTTACCCATACCCGTTTCTTCAAAACTGTCTTTCTTCTGCTAAAAATACATTTTATCAAACTGTCCTTACTCTCCCTTTTAATATTAATAACATTTTAGTTCTACTATTTTCTCTTTGTTTTAGTGATCTTCCACGTCTTTTCAATAACTAACATTTCTTTTGATTTTACATATGAGACGACCATTAAGAATTTATTAGTACGTAATCATTGTAATAGTTTGAGGATGAGTTATTTAGTTGAGTGTTCTGGCTGCCTAAGTAAATATTATGAACAAACAGGTCAACAACTTTCTGTTTGCATTAATCAACCTAAATATAATGACCGAAGAGGGGGAAAATAACAGTTCTTTCCTTGTCCACATGTCAGGTAAGGACATCTTTGTTAATTAACTGGAAGTCAGCAAAACTTATTTATCGTTCCAATGACCCTATAAAAAGGAATGTCAGTGAATGTGCTTTTATATGCCAATGTGATAATTTTAACCTTTCCTCTGGCTTATATAAAATATATACTATAATTAAAAGACTAATACTTAAAGAAATTAGTTCTAACTTTTGTCTTTAGTTTTATATACAATCTTTAGTTATCATTTCTTTTTTTTTTTAAATTGTGCCTGCTCTGTTATGTACATTGTATTTTCCCCACTTTTCGCTCCTTGTGTCTTATAATCTCCTTCATTAGGCTATCTCCATTTCTTTTAATCTGTTACCCTTTCCGTCTTCTCAGTTTGACCTTACTACCTGATTCTTGTCATTCTTAATGTGAATCTTTACCTTCTCCCTTCCGTCTTCCTCATTGGTGATTTCTTGTTTTTTGGGGCGGTCTTTTATACTTTTCTTTCGTATATATACCTCTAATATAATATTATTTCTTTCAGTTATCCTTGATAAGAAATTAATAAAGTTCGAAAGTACTCGGAAACACCATTTCATTTTTCCTGCGGGACATTGCATTCATGAGATTGAATTTTTGAAAGGGTTATCGAAAATCTAAGGCCTCCACAAACTCTTTTATGAATCAGAATTTTATATTAAGTGCGAGTATTAAATTAACCTTGCCATGACACCACAAGAGAGTATCTGTAACGGTTAACTTCGTTGGTAGTAATTCTTGGCAGGGGGGACCACTAAACTTTCCGTTAATGTTGATCATCTGCTCTATTTCCCAATAAGCCAAAAAAAACAGGAATATTTTGTTAAGCCAAGCAAGAAGACAAGCATTTGTTGTCTTCACAAACATCTGACTTAAATTCAGGATAGATGATTTTGTCAAGAAGCACTTTAATATTATTCTAGTCTTCTTTCCTTTGTACGAAGTGTAGTAACATGTAACAATAGGTATTGGGAGAATTTTTGAATACTCAAGTAACTGTACAAGAAAAATAAAATTATATCCTAGCAAACAATCTGAAACAGGAAAATGCTTTCAATTTTAGAATATATAAATCATCCTAAAGTGCAGACATTTAATAATATAAAAAAAATCAATGGATTTCTGTATCTGTAGATTATGCATGAAATTCTTTTCTTTGAAACGTATAAGCAAGAAGAGTCTAAAGCCAACGCATTCGAAAACGCCAAGTAGTCTCTCTTTGAGGGTCCCGGAAGTCATAGAGGCTGTACTCGTTCTACTTTCTACTTTTGTCTCAACGATTTACTTTTCGGAAATTGATAAGGCTATGACAGACAAGGTGGTACCATCCTAGGGAGGACGTGCTTTCTCTAATTTTAAGTCAATAGAGGCTGTGATGACTCAGGAGGATATTACATCGGACATCCTTTGGCTTTGGGAAGCTTCTAACAATATGTTGAGGATCTCAACCGAGAACCTAAAAGGTTTATACCCTGTAGTAAACTTCATTGGCGGCGGCATGGCAAGCTCTATTGGCAAAATTTGGGAAGCATGATTGCTGGATCACATCAAATTCAAGAAACTAGTATCCACGAGGTGTCGTGGCAAGGCCCAACGGACGATGACGCCCATATACTCTCTACCCACCTTTAAGTGTGATTTGGGTGAAGTTTTGTTGATGTGAACAAAGTCACTCATATCCTTTAAGAAAGGAATCAGTGCACCTGCCTGCGGTGGCCCTACTTTGATCCCAAAAAAGTCAGGCGTCTACTGGGCTCGCATGCTTTTTCCGCTAATAACGCTGAGATAGAGGCTTTGTGCGCTCATTCCACTCCTTTTGGACCCCAGACCAAATCCTACCGATGTTGTGG